>OX421963.1:94524650-95724650 GCA_949128115.1 Anaspis maculata | reverse complement strand
TGCATTTTCATTCAATATACTATCTGTTTTTTTTAAACATCACCTCGTAGAAATTTCATTATACCTTTCACATCAGACAAACCATATGTTCCACTCTATATTATGATATACAGGGTAAATGTTTTAATACATTAATTTGAGGACGTGATAGGGATTGAAAATGGAAGGGACTTTCCCCAGAAAATAGATTTCTAAAGTGCCTAGTAGCGGAGAAGTCCTTCAAAGTTGGAAATTATTTACTTTTTTTTCGCATAATGTGTTGACCGTTCAACCGATTTGGTTCAAATTTTTCAACCCTATTAAATAATGTACGCATTATCACGCGCATACATGCCTGCATTTTTTCAATAAGACTGGATAAAGCATAGTACTCTACTCGCGGGTAATGCCTATTACTCATGAGGCAATCATTACCGGCTTGTTGAATAATATACTATAACCAACGGTAACTAAAATAAGTCTATCAAATTAACGCGTTGCATAAAAAAAAATCCAAGGGCGTAGATTTTACATGGTTTTCCCTTTTTTTGGCCCCAATGTTTTACCCCTACTTATTTTCGAAAATTGTTCATAGCTTTGAATTCTAGGTTCAGTTTGGAAAAAGTAACTCTTGCAAAATTTTGATCACAGTCTCCGTTTTCGAAATACTATTAGTCTGAATGTTTGAAAAACATGTCAAAAGCACCACTTTCAAGAGAATAAAAATGATAATCCAAGAAAATTTATATTTCTTCAATGAAATGGATATTTCAGGTGTTTTAGATTCATATACCAATACTGAACCTGAGAAGCAAATTTCCAGAAAAATAAATTTTTATTCTCTCTAAATTGGTGTTTTTGAATTTTTGACATGTTTTTCGAACACTCATTCATATTTCTCGAAAACGAAGCCTCTGATAAAAATTTTGCAAGACCAACGTTTTCTTCCAAATCGAACTTGGAATTTATAATTTGAACAATTCTCAAAAATATAACTTTTCTCTTACATCTCTTCCTTTATCTTGAACGGTAAGACCACTACGGGATAATTACGCTAGGATGGACCACCTGTATATGTATAAATTACTTTTATTCAATAATAGGTACCTATTTGTGTAACAAAGGCCCCTGGAGATTTATTATAGAACAAGCTACTATCACAATATAATCTAAGTGACTAAGCATTTTTGTCGGAATACAAGCATGAGGAGCAATCATTTTGAATTCCCTAAGTCGTCTGATCACTCTTTCAATATGAATCCTTACAGAAGCTATTAATTTGCTTTGTCGCACTTGAGCTTTTGTCTGCTTCTCACTACTGCTCACACTCGGAGGCCGCACAAGAGTACAATTTTTCTTCTCTAGTAGAGGAACTATCTGTTTGAATCCCCTGTCGGCTAAAACTTGACAGTTTTGAGGAAGGACATCCAAATAACCAGACTTGGTTACAATCTCCAGATCTGATGTCCTACCACCAAATCCAGAGGACACAAAGTTCACTAAGCCATTTGGTGTGGACGAGATGAGATATTTTGCTGTGTTGCATGATTTGTATTGGCTCCACGTCAAGGCTTGATGGACTGCTCCGGAGGGCTTTTGGATTTCAATCTCAAAGCAGTCGATGATTGTCTGCACATTTTTGTAATTGGCCCAAAACTGTTGAGGCAGTAATGATCTAATTTTAGATGCAGACGGCCACACTATTAGTTCTTGAAGTAGACTCGCCATTTTTGGCAAGGTTTTATTGAAGACTTTTGACGGATAGTTTGACTGATAGCCAAAATCTATGGCGAGCCTCTCAAAACTATCATTTGTCCTTATTTTTTTCAATGTTAGGAGAACATCCATCTTGTTCAACCCTTCGTTACACAACTTTTCTACCAGGAAATAAGCATCTGGTGGCAATCCGGTGTAGAGACGAGGGCTATTCTCTATCTTCCCAAGCTCACCAGTTCCTTTGAAAGGAAATGGAGGTGTGAAACTCGAGCTGCCACAATCTGATGATGGGTAGTATGAACCATTATCAGATTTCACACCTTTTCTAGGTGATGACACATCACTGTCACTATTCTTTTCCACTGATTGTGGCACACACTTTTTGGCAATTCTAATGTTCGTATTTGTGGCTTTATCAACAGAATCCTTTCTGAAGTCGGCTAGAACTGCTACACTCCGAACTTGCCAACTCGTTTGAGTTGCTTTTGTTTTTGTTCTTGAGGTCAGCGGCTTCGGCTTTTGTAGTTCAGCGTTGAATACTTCGAACTTTCCCGAAGGCGATTCTACAGAAAGTGGACGTGTCTCTTTTGTTGGTGTCGTAGTTGTGGCTGATGATGAAGGTCCTGCTTCAGATTCAAACAATTTTCTTCGGGCTCCATGCCCTGGGAGCTTTGCTGCTTCTGAAGGAACAGTTTTTAATCTTTTTGGAAATAGTTCTTCAACTATCTCAGTTTTTCGCTTTTCGGCAGATCTTGTAAGCTGTGATTCCTCGTTGGAACCTGTGACGGGTCCAAGGTCTCGGGGCACGATTCCTTTTTTAATAGTCAGCTTCCCACCAACAGTTTTAAAGTATTGCCAGTTGTCACAATCAGTTTGAAGCTGTTGTGAAAAAAAAACAAATTTTGTTATTCGCTAAAAGAAAACGGCATTTTGAATAAGACTTACGTTGAAGTGATCTTCACAGCAGAAAACTTCTGATGTGCTGGGAATTTTCGAAGTGTTCCTGGCAGCTTGATACCACAACTTTCGCACTTCCATATTTCTAGGCACCCTTATAAATATCTTTCGAGTACAATTTAAGGAGTTGTTTGTACATCCTCGAAAAAAGCAGGATTTTGTGCTAGCCATATTTAAAACAAATCAACTGGAAATACTTGAATCGCCTTAAAAATTCGAAAACGCAAAGGGTAAGACAGCACTGACAGCTGTCAACTTATCTGTCATGGCGAATGGGCGGTGATTACGGGATGCGGTGTTGCCAGATGATCGTGTGACGTCAGTTGCTCGTGACGTAGATTACACTCGGTTTTAAAGGTGGGCGTTGCTCCCGCCACAACTTTATGCGTCTTTTACGGCCGTAATACACAAAATTTATCGAAAAAAACTTACTCACGTAATTAAGGGGTCAAAATAGTCTATGTTTAATAAAGAAAAAAAGTAGAGGAACATACCCCATTGTGCTGGAGTGTGGCCAAGAAGAATATTTTCCTAAAACTTGTTCGATTTTGGTTCGGTTTGGAAATGGCCAAGTTCTCGTCGAAAATTGCTGAAACATCCAAAATATCAGTTGAACTTGCTAGCTAGAAAGTAGAAATTGCAAAATTGTGGTCGAGCTCACCGAATTGTGATAGAAAATGGCTGAATTGTGACTGGAAATTGCTGAGTCTGGTCCCTGTCGCCACTTACCATTGTTTAATGTTTGAATGGTCAGTTGAAGGGCAATATAATGATAACAAGGGCAGCATTGCTTTATTCATCTCCAGTTCTACTACTACCTACTACGGTAGAGCAGGCCAGACAAATAGTCATCTTTGTCATGTTTCCATTCGTCGCTGTTTTTGCTGTCGAGTGTACATGCTGCGTCTATTATGTATTTCAAAGGGCGAAATCAAGTCGAATAGCCAAAAAGTTCAGTCAAATTGAAATTGCTGTATCACCTGAGAAGAAATCACTTTTCATGATTTTTGCGCAAAGTTAGGACGGCGTAAGTAACCAAATACAGCGGTTTATTTGCTTGATCACCATGAATATTGAAATATTCCTAAAACCGACAAGACACGGCTGCAATAGATAAACCTCGAGGTAAACAAACAAATCTTGCCACTGCCAGCTGGCGAAGAAATAGGCCTGATACGAAACAAAAAGCTGGCAGTGTGCATTATGCAATGTCACCCACTCGGTGCCGGCTACAGTATGGATGGCCGGCAGTACCGGTTACCATGCAAATAGCGGGCTGCGGTTACAATACACCAAGCCGGGGCCGGCCGGCTACGGAGGCACTTCCTTTTCTTCCCGCTCTTGATAGCCACTTAGTTGCCCACAGTTCTTATACACAATTTGATCTTTATTGATTGATAATGACTAATACGTTACAAAACAATCAATAACACTATAACTGCGAACCATTCAGAACGTTTCTCAGGTACTGTACTACACAATTTTTGATTCCTCATACGATCCACCCATATTCCGATCCAAGTGAACGTAGCATGTCATGCACATACAGGCGCGTGCCACCGACCCTTTTGGCCATTTTCTGTTTCTTAGCAAGCAAACTTCCATCTCCGTCCGGAAGGTTCAATTCGTTCACTTCATCCAACAGCGATTTCCATCTTCTGTCGTGCACTTCGAACAACAACTGGAACGGAGTCTTTGGCCGGCTGCTCACTACGATTGCCGATACGTTATTAAGCATTTCGTCATGAACCTTTTTCGAATAGGCTGTGCTGAAATCGCTCAGCATTGAATCATGAACCAATCCAAGAAAGGCTATCTGCAGGTGCGCGGGGTATTCCGACAGCGAATCGTGAAAAACTTTCTTCCAGTCGCCGAAGTGCATTCGCCTTGTCTGCTCGTCAACTGCAATAAAAGCGGCAGTATGGTGGACAGAAAGAAAGCATACAAGCGGGTTCACGGCGCATACGTACCGAAATAGTTCGAAAACCAGGAGTACTCCAGCAAGCTCCTGGAAGCCAAAACCGTGAGAAATTTAATCTCAATTAGTTCCGGGTTTTGACCACGGGCATCTGTGTTGTCGAGGTCCCTCAATAAACCTGTTAGTCTAATTAAGAGAACTTTTCTTTTGCTGTGATTTGTTCCTGCTTGATTCGCATACTCCGCAATCAGTTCGCTAATCTTCTGCTGCATTTTTTGTAGAAATTGGGTAAAAAGATACGCACTTTCTTCGGCCATTTTATCTCAAATAATTTATCATTCATTAACTTCAGCAAGTGAACGCAGTAAGTTTTCTGGCTTCTGTTTCAAATAAATAACAGTTTACTGAAAGCCAAAGAAATCATTATTGAAATGTCAACAAAAACACAAGGAGCAGATATGAAGCGACTGCAACACAAAAAGGAGGTCTATAAAAACAGGGTTTCAGCTACACCAACGCACTAAGAAACAATTTCAGAGTTTCCTCAAGCTACTCGACCAATTTCATTGAGATTTCACGGAAAGCAAGCATCAGGAGAAGAAATGTGTCAGAGTCCCCAAACTTGCAAATTTCTGAGCCTCTGCAGACTGCAGTAGGTACAAAATGGTGCTTAGTATACTTTGTACAAAAATTGACTCGGCAAGATTTCCAGTTGAATCTTCGAGATGGCCCTCTTTGAGCACAATATTGTCAATTGAACGTTTTGAACAGGTCATAAATCGAACTTCTGAAACGTTTGAGAAATACGCCAAATAAACGGCCGCGGATGTCGCACGTTCGGACGTTTCCATCAAACCAATATCTAACGTGTATGAAACGCTTCGATTTCAATTTTTCCAAAACGTCATCGAAACGCTTAATCGGTTCTGCTGGGAACACTTGTTGAATAACGTTCATGAGACGTTACCTTCGACGTTTCTGAGCAAAAATCAGCTGAAAGCAAAATCAGACGTTTCAGAGACGCCGGAGTGATTACGGAATTCGACGTTCGAACCACAACATTGAATGATGATTATACTTTCATCAAACGTCTTCCAACGTTCGAATTGACTCAGGTAACTAAACGGTCCTAAATTTGCCTTTATTGAACGATGATTTTTTCAACAATAATATAATGTTAGATATACTGCACGTTATGGAAACGAGTTTTTGAAAATAAGAAATGAAACGATGAAAAATTAAAATGAACGGCGGTTTTCCCACATAGCGTTTATAAAGTATATTATTCAACAAGCGGGTAATGATTGCTTCTAACTTCTTAAAAAATTCACGAGATTGAGAGTGCCTATAACCGTAAATAATAAACCAAATTTCACCCCTCCAAAAACTTCCGAACCGATGGTGTACGCAAAACAATTACTCAAGTCAAGGTACAAATTTAATGTGGAAAACGTTTTGAGCATGCTCCGTATACGCGCTAGTTCGTTGTCGTTCACCAGTTTGCGAGATAAGACCGCAGTCAGGAGAAACAAAACGCAGAAAATTGACTATACATACAGGGTGGTCGCTGAAAAGCCGATGCGGAGAGGCGTCGAAATAATCTTTGCCCTAACGCCAGATAATCGCCGTCTACACTATACCTTATCGAGCCCTAATAACAATTAACTTTTACAAAGTCCCTATCTGAACAACGGCGTCTTTGGGTACCGGATTGAACTCATCAGTTTCGAATAAGAACGTCTTTATTCCCGGGACAAGCTCTACATGGAGATATCAGGAACTGTCGTGGCGTTGGAACACAATTATGAGTTTAGGAACGGACGGCAGCCCTGGTGGATTGGTCCAGGTACAACGGTCAAACTCCATCGATGCTCTCCTATCCCTAGCAATTTTAACTATTTTGTCGCATCCAAAACGATCGCGAACGGCGTATAGTCGTAAATTCCACGATAGGTAACTTGATATAGCGCGCTGGAATGCGACGGTGTCGGGGCACCGGGTGCGCGGAGCGTATTTTACTTCATTCGCACATTCATTCCACTATTTCATCGGACGTCGAGCAGGGACGGTTGTTGAACATCGAGGTGTAGCAAGTGATTCATGTTGTAGAGCTTCGCGGGATCAACACGAATGAAATTATTAACTAGTGACATCTTTTATGATGCCTTGACTCTGAATATTCACATAATACCTCGATTTCACGGCTTCGATTTATTTCCCCCCGGATTATTTTTGGCCCGCCGAATGCGGGTGACTTCAGAGTAGATCGAGATAAGGGGTTCTAACGCAGTGAAAAAGAGGAGGAGGAGGAGGAGGAGAAGGAATAGGAAGGTGCTTAGAACTCCAGCTAGGAAACGAACACTTGTGGTTGCAATCTATTACAGGCACGTTTTTGGCACCAAGTAGTCGTATCAACCGAGACCCGAATTCTTCAACCCTTAGGTTAAGTACAATTGACAGCAAAAATAGCGGCCACTTGATTTGTGACGAAGGCATTCATTTTCTTGGCTTGCTATTGTTAAACTTTTGAATGGTTTATTGAAAATCAGTATGAATATAAGCGCAGCATTGCTTTATTTCTCCCGAGTACTACCACTACTACTACCTACTACGGTAAAGTAGGCCGAACAGTCATCTTCCTCATAAATCAAGTGAGTGCCATTTTTGCTGAAAAGTGCAGCTACGTCACGTTGTGGAAGCTCACAGGGTGTATTTCCTCATGCTATATTTTATTGTAAATTGCGTATTTTTTCAGATTTTCGATCTAAACTGGCCGGATTTTCGCTAACACTTGCTGAATTTCCCTTAAAAATTCTGGACTTTTGTTTGGAATTGGTAGATTGTTGCTTGGACTTGCTCAATCTTAGCTAATGGCTCCCTGAATTTCAGCTTGAACTCGTGAAGTATCACCCTAAATTGCTATATTGTAGTCAAAAATTGATAATGCTTTGCCAAATTTTGCTAAATTGTAGCTGAATATCGCTAAATGTTTGTCCAAAATTGCTTAATTCTACGTTATGCTGAAACTTGCTGAATCACTGCTAGAACGTGATGAATTTTCACTTACAACATGCTAAATTTTTGTTGACCGTTGCTGAACCTGCATAATTTTTTTTTGGAAATTGCCCAGCTATTGTTGTTTGAAGTCATTTGATTGGTATTATTAAAAATAGCCACATTCCAGTTGACAACTGCCGCTTTTGATGAACACTTGAAGCATTTTCAGGAATCGTTGATTATTGTTGCTAAAAACTTCTTGATTTTATCAAAACTTCCTGAGTTTTTGCTGCAAGATGCTTCAATTTAGTTGAAAATTGCTGGGTTACCTCGAAGATTACTGAAATTCGCAAAAGTTTGCTGCCTTTAGATTATAAATTGTTGAATTGTTGCTGGAAATTGCTCAATTTACCAACATTTGCTCAATTCTTGCTAAAATTTGCTAAAGTTTTCCTAAAACTTGCTACATTTGTTCTAGAAATCGCTCAATATTTGCTCAAAATCGCTAAATTGATGATGAAGTCTGCTAAACTGTGATCGACATGCCACTTTGTTGCCAGTCGCTGGATTGTGCTGAAACTTGGCCAATGTTTCGTTTGAAATTGCTGAATTTTGCTGGAAATTGTTAAATCTCGCGGAAACTTGTCGAAAATTGCTGCTATCATCTGAAAATCAGTTGAAATATGCTGGAGCTTGCTGAATTCTGGTCGCAAATGATATGTTGTGATTCGGAATCAGACTTTCTTGAAATATTGCTGAATTGTTGATGAAACTTCTTGAATGTTCATTCAAGGCTGCTAAATGGTTGCACAAAATTGCTGATTTTCTGCAACTTGCTGAATTTTTGCTGAAATATGCGCTAAATTTATGTTGAAAATTGCTGCTCAGATGCAAACTTGCTGAGATTTTGTTGAAACTTGCTACATTTTTGGCAAAATTCACTGCATTTGTGATGAAAATCAACAAATTCATGTTTGTACTTTTTGCTGCACTGCTCAAGTAATCCGGAAATTGTTGATTATTTGCTGGAACTTGTCAAACTGAAACTTGCTACATTTGTTAAGGAAAATTGCCAATTTTTCCCTCAAATTAGCTGAGATTTGCTTAGATTCGCTGAATTTCCATTTGAAATTTGGAATTGTTGCTTGCTTGTTCGCTGAAACTTGCTGGAATATTTCCAACACTTGCTAAATTTTTGTTAGAGAACTTGCTGAATATCTATTTGAAATTTCTGAATTGATGATAAATCTTGCCAAAATTAGATTGACATTGCCAGTTTGTTGTCAAAAGCTGGACCGTGCTGTTCTGGTTTGAAATTGCTGACTTTGACTGAACATTGTTGATTCTTGCAAAAACTTGCCAATCACTCATCAAAAATTGCAAAATTCAGCTGAAAATTGCTGAAATTTGTGAAGGCGAGCTGAACTTTGGCATCAGATCTTGATGTGAACTATTCAGTTTTTATTCAAAATTGCTGAAAACTGATATAAATCTTGCAAAATCCCAGTTAGAATATCCAAATTTTGGTTCAAAATTCCTAGAGTTTGCTGAATTATTGCTAAAAATTCCAAAATGTTGATCTGAAACTGCTTAATTGTTTGCCGAAAACTGCTAATAAATGTTTTGCTAAAGCCTGCTGAATATTTGCTAGAACATACTGAATTCATGCTGAAACTTGCTAAACTTGCTACGTGTTTGCTGAAGTCCTCTACATGTGTGGTGAAATTTGATGAATATTTGTTTGTCGCCTCAGGTGCAATGTTCAAGTGTGCTGGAAATCGTTAATTGTTTGCGCGAACTTGCAAAAACTTGAACTTGCTACATTCGAGCTGACAAATTGCTGAATTCTTCCGAAAAAATCTGAAAATTTGCTGCGATTCGCTGAATTGTGATTGAAAACTGTTGAAATGTTGCTGAAAATTGCTCTATTTTGCTTAAATTTCCAGGAGTATTGCTTCAAATTGCTATATTTTTGTAGGAAGTCGCTAAGTACTCAGCAGTTTCAATGTTCGAAATTGATGATGAAGCTTGTTAAATTTTGAAAACATTGCTATTTTTTTGCTAATAGCTGGAATTGTGTTGGAACTTGGCCAACATTTGGTTTGAAACTGCTAAATTATGATGAAAATTGTTGAATTGTGCGGCAAGTTGTCAATCACTCGTCACAAATTGCTAAATTCAGTCCAAAATTGTTGAATTATTTTGAAGGTTGCTGAAATTTGGTTGAAAATGATATATTTTGTCAAGAATTATGTTTTCCTGGAAAGTTACCGAAT
This sequence comes from Anaspis maculata, assembly GCA_949128115.1. NCBI lineage: Eukaryota > Metazoa > Arthropoda > Insecta > Coleoptera > Scraptiidae > Anaspis > Anaspis maculata. The sequence continues at coordinate 95,714,807 of OX421963.1, read as the reverse complement.
TGTTGATCAACTTGCTAAACTTCTGCTAAAGCTTGCCATATTTTTGCTGAATTATTGTTTCTTGTTTTGTTGCACTGCTCAAGTGTACTGGAAATTGTTAATTGTTGGCCGAGAATTGTTGGACTAAAACTTGCCACATTTTTGCTGGAAAATGGCTGAAGTTACCTGAAAAATTTTCATTCAAAATTGCCGAAAACTGCCAGGTGCAGATCTAGCTAAACTCCAGTTGAAGTATGTAAATTTTTGTTTAGAATTGCTAAAGTTTCCCTGAAAAATTGCTGAATTATTGCTGGAACTTCCTGAATGTTTATCCAAAATTGATAAATTTTTGCTAATCTTGGCTCAATCTTCGCTAAAACGTGTTGAATTTATGTTGAAAATTGCTACATTGATGTAAACTTGCTGAATTTTCGCTAATTTCATTCACATTTGTGATGAACACCGAACACTTTATTGTTTGTTGCTTTTATCGCATTGTTCGAATGATGGTGCTGAAAATTGTCTATTATTTGCCGGAACTTGCTAACTCATGAGCGAAAACTGATGAATTGATGCTAGAGTCTGATTAGTTTTGTTGAATATTGTTGGAACTTGCTGAATTGTTGGTTGAAAATTGCTGAACTGTTGCTAAAAATTGCTGCGAAATGCTAAATTTTACTAAAACTTGCTGCAAAATGTAGGTTGAAGATAAATGGTCAATTCTTATAATCATTAATTTGTAGCTAAAAATTGCTTGAGTTTGCTGAAACGCTTCAAAGTTTGCTTGACAATTGGTAATATGTTATTGCGAATTGCTAAGCTTCAGCTGAAGCGAGTTGGATTTCTGCGAAACATTCTAAAATTTTTCTTGAATTGTGCTGGAGTGTGGCCAAGAAGAATATTTTCCTAAAACTTGTTCGATTTTGGTTCGGTTTGGAAATGGCCAAGTTCTCGTCGAAAATTGCTGAAACATCCAAAATATCAGTTGAACTTGCTAGCTAGAAAGTAGAAATTGCAAAATTGTGGTCGAGCTCACCGAATTGTGATAGAAAATGGCTGAATTGTGACTGGAAATTGCTGAGTCTGGTCCCTGTCGCCACTTACCATTGTTTAATGTTTGAATGGTCAGTTGAAGGGCAATATAATGATAACAAGGGCAGCATTGCTTTATTCATCTCCAGTTCTACTACTACCTACTACGGTAGAGCAGGCCAGACAAATAGTCATCTTTGCCATGTTTCAAGTGGTCGCAATTTTCTGCTGTCGAGTGTACGTCCTGCGTCTATTATGTATTTCAAAGGGCGAAATCAAGTCAAATAGCCAAAAAGTTCAGTCAAATTGAAATTGCTGTATCGCCTGAGAAGAAATCACTTTTCATGATTTTTGCGCAAAATTAGGACGGCGTAAGTAACCAAATACAGCGGTTTATTTGCTTGATCATCATGAATATTGAAATATTCCTGAAACCGACAAGACCCGGCTGCAATAGGTAAACCTCGAGATAATCAAACAAAGCTTGCCACTGCCGGCTGGCAAAGAAATAGGCCTGATACGAAACGAAAAGCCGGCAGTGTGCATTATGCAATGTCACCCAGTCGGTGCCGGCTACAGTATGGATGGCCGGCAGTACCGGTTACCATGCAAATAGCCGGCTGCGGTTACGATACACCAAGCCGGGGCCGGCTACGGAGGCACATCCTTCTCTTTCCGCTCTTGATAGCTACTTAGTTGTCCACAGTTTTAATACACAATTTGATTTTTATTGATTGATAAAGATCAATACGTTACAAAACAATCAATAACACTACAACTGCGAACCATTCAGAACGTTTCTCAGGTACTGTACTACACAATTTTTGATTCCTCACACGTTCCACCCCTATTTCGATCCAAGTGAACGTAGCATGTCTTTCACATACAGGCGCGTGTCACCGACCCTTTCGGCAATTTTCTGTTTCTTAGCAAGCAAACTTCCATCTCCGTCCGGAAGGTTCAATTCGTTCACTTCATCCAACAGCGACTTCCATCTTCTGTCGTGCAAATCGACAAACAACTGGTGCGGCCTCTTTTGCCGGCTGCTCACTACGACTGCCGATACGTTATTGAGCATTTCGTCATGAACCTTTTTCAAATGAGCTGTGCTGAAATCGCTCAGCATTGAATCATGAACCAATCCAAGAAAGGCGATCCGCAGGTGCGCGGGGTATTCCGACAGCGAATCGTGAAAAACTTTCTTCCAGTCGCTGAATTGCATTCGCTTTGTCTGCGCGTCAACTGCAATAAAAGCGGCAGTATGATGGACAGGAAAAAAGCATACAAGGGGGTTTATGGCGCATACGTACCGAAATAGTTCAAAAACCGGGAGTACTCCAGCAAGCTCCTGGAAGCCAAAACCGTGAGAAATTTAATTTTAATTAGTTCCGGGTTTTGACCACGGGCATCTATGTTGTCGAGGTTCCTCAGCAGACCTGTTAGTCTAATTAAGAAAACTTTTATTTCGCTGTGATTTGTTCCTGCTTGATTCGCATACTCCGCAATCAGTTCGCTAATCTTCTGCTGCATTTCTAGTAGAGATCGGATAATAAGATACGCCTCTTTTTCGGCCATTTTATTTCAAATAATTCATCAATCATTAACTTCAGCAAGTGAACGCAGTGAGTTTTCTGGCCTCTGTTTCGAATAAATAGCTGTTTACTGAAAGCCAAAGAAATCATTATTGAAATGTCAACAAAAACACAAGGAGCAGATATGAAGCGACTGCAACACAAAAAGGAGGTCTATAAAAAAAGGGTTTCAGCTATACCAACGCACTAAGAAACAATTTCAGAGTTTCCTCAAGCTATTCGACAAAGGCCATAGCAGGATAAGGGGCCGAAAAGTGCCCCCGCTCAGATTCAACTGAAATTCACATCACACGTCCTACTTGGTACTAGAATACATCATACCAAATATTAGCCCGATAGCTCCACCAGGGGGGCCCCCTCCCGGGGGTATGCAAAAATTCAAAAAAAATTATTTTCTCAAAAATTAGGGAAAGGAGAAATTTTAAAAAAACGTACTACATATTGATAGTGGGCTTCTAAAACACATCAAAACATCAAGATTGCTAGTCAAAAAATCTGTTGTGGGGCGACACAAAACTTTCCCGGCGGTATCCAGAGACTTCAGTGATGATTTTGATCGAAGTGTCCCTTCGGGAGGAGGAGGATTCGATTTGGAAATTGATGGAAAAATTCTATTGAGCTGAGCGTTTAGCGAGCATCTTGCATCCATTGTTAAGCGGACAGAACAAATGACTGGTTAGGTCCAAGGTGATGAGATACTTAATCCAAAGGCAGAACTAGGTAGTTCACTGTTGTATGATATCTCAAGAATGCAATGCTAGTTCCTTATTAAAAATTATTTCTACTTTAGACATGATGATGAAATTACACAAACTTGATTGAGAACTTTTACTGCATCGCATCTGTGTGTCAAATTTCAACCCTATATCTTCAATTTAGAGCTTGGGTAGACAAGCCGAGCGACGGCATTCTGCAACCATTGTTGGACACTTGTTGGCAGAGCAGTTCGATCTGCACGATCACATATCAAATGATTGTGAAACTAAAGAAAAAATCGACCAAGTCCAGCGACCTTCCAGGAAAAATAACTTGGATACACACATCACAATAAAACACTGCGGTTCAAGGTTCAAGACGCTGTAGAACCTCATCCATCAGAACATTTGGTTCCATAGAAAGAAGGTTGTTTTTCAACCAAAATAATTCAGAAGATTGGACGAAAAAATGGTTGGGGAATATCCGAGGGAATAACCAAGAACCACTTACCGATTGTTTAAAAAATATTTGGTGAAAATCGGTTCAAGGGTAGAATACCTGGCGGGAGTTCTTATTATTTGCACTTCAGGGCCCCAAACCTCGCCCCAAACGACATGTGGAATGAGGCTTCGAGCCCTTAAAAAAGGCAGGTCCGGAACACACCTGACGGCACAATAGTTCTGAAGACTGAAAAGACGAGAGGGGGGCTCAGTGGGACTCCAAGAGACACCCGTAGACACCAGGGAGCCATAGGGCTTCAACCAACCCAAGAAGACACAACGGCGTCGCTTGTCCTGAAACGGCAAAATCTGATAGTCACAAGTGGGGGCCCCATCAGGGCTTTGGACGGCAGTAAGAGAAGATGGGACCCTGGTACCGAATCATACAAGGGAACTGGACACATTAGAGATTGAACGTAGGTATACACCAAAACGGGATGGGCATACTGGAGTTGCTAAAGCTACAGAAAACACAAGGGGGTTCACGGAGCCCCCCAAAACGATACTTGAAGACACAACGTATCGGAGCGCACTGTTGTCCTAAACGATAAACGAAAACACACCAAGATCTGCCTGCATCCATAATCATTTTGTCACTTTGACATAGATACCAGGGATCACGATAGATACGTCAATGTAACAGAAACGTACCGGTTTGGTTGCTAAGAGAATTGAATAGGCCAAAAGTCGAGCAACAGGCAAGCCCGGCTGAATTCGGCCAGGCCAAACTTTGAAAATTCATAGCGCTCGGCTGATGAATGATGGGAGATACCAACTTCAGCATTAGTTTAATTCTTTGGTAATGTTGCTTCCTGCCGAGTTTAGTTTAAATCTATCGTATAGATTTTGAATAATTAAATGGTAAAGTTTCAGACTTTGGCATTTTTTATAATTTGATAGATAACAGATAGGGAAATATTTTCAACTGTTCTGAATACAGTTCTTCAAGGGCTTTCAAATGACATATCGCAAGTCAAGTTCCGTAAGATGTAGCTTCTGTCATTTTCTGATAGTGACATTTCTGTTCGCCAGATGACAGCCAAAAACTAATCCGGTCATTCCAGAGTGAAACTATGTCTGCATACGCAATTTCAAATCGATCGGATCAACGGTTCGGCAGTTATCGTGGAAGATTACAGACACACGGACAGACATCATTCTGGAAATTGTCTAAATCGTCTTGAAAAACCTCAAAATGGATATATCCGGCGTAATCCCAAAACTTTTTTTCCGCACGATTACAATACTTTCCCTTCGAGTTCGTGGGGGGCCGGGAAAGTAATGTGGGGCGACACAAAACTTTCCCGGCGGTATCCAGGGACGTCAGTAATGAGTTTGATTCAGGCGTCCCTTCGGGAAAGTGGGATTTATTTGAGAAGTTGATTGAAAAAGTTCCAGTGAGTTGAGCGTTTAGTGAGCATCCTGCATCCATTGTCGGGCCAACAGAACAAATGACAGGCTCTTAGGTTTTCACGGTGATGAAATATTTCGAAAGGTAGAACTAGGAAGCTAACTGTTGTGATATCTCAAGAATGCAATGCTAGTTCCATACTAAAATTTTTGTTCCTACTTTAGACATGATGATGAAATTACACAAACTTGACTAAGAACTTTCTGCATCTGTGTGTCAAATTTCAACTCTATATCTTCAATTTAGAGCTTGGGCAGACAAGCCCAGCCCAGACCCAATGTGCCATCTGAGGGCTTCCAAACTAAATCATCTACCCAAAGTCTAATCAGGTCATTCCAGGCTGAACTTATGCTTTCGTACCTGATTTCGATTTAATCCGATCAACAATTTTGTAGTTATCGTGGCAGAACTGTTTAATTTGCGCGATCGCATTATGAAGTAGGTACAAGGTGATGATATAATTCAAAAGGTAGAACTAGAGGTAGTTAACTGTTGTGATATCTCAAGAATGCAATGCTAGTTCCACACAAGGGGGTTTACACAGCCCCAAACAACACTTGAACACACAATCAATCGGGGCGCACTGTTGCCTTTAATGATGCAACCTAAATTATTGTTTGTAAATTAACTGGTGAAAATTGGTCGCGGATTGAAAACCTGGGGCAGAGTTCTAATTAATTGCAATTCAGGGCCTCGAAGTGGTGACCTCTGAAATGAGACTTCGAGCCCATCAAGAAGTTTGGTCCGAACCACACCTGAAGGCACGATAGTGCTGAAAACTAAAAAAAAAAGAGGGGGGCTAAGTGGGGCTTCAAGAGACACCCGTAGACATCAGGAGCCTAAAGGGCTTCAACGAACCCAAGAAGACACAAGGCCGCAGTTTTGGCCTGAAACGGCAAAATCTGATAGACACAGAAGGGGGCCCCCTCAGGGCCTTGAACGGCAGACACCATGGGGATGGGGCCCTGGTACCGAATCAAATAAGGGAACTGCACACATTTACAGTTTGTACATATACGTCAATGGAATAGGCATACTGAAGTTGCTAAAGCTACAGAAAACACTAGGGGATTTACGGGGCCCCAAACAAAACAAAGGATCGGTTCGCACTGTTGCCTCAAATGATGCAAGAAGATACAAAAGAAAACACCGAGAACCTGCCGAGAACAGCGTTCATGTTGTCACTTTGACATTGATACGATTCGTAACAAAAACGTAGTTACCTACCGGTTTGGTTGCTATGTTGCTAAAAAAATTGAATAGGCCAAAAATCGAGGAACAGGCAAGCCCGGCTGAATTCGGCCAGGCCAAACTTTGAAAATTCATAGCGCTTGTCCGGAAAACGGTGGGAAACTCCAACTTCAGCATTAGCTTGATTCTTTGGTAATGTTGCTTCCTGCCGAGTTTGATTCAAATCTGCCGTATGGATTTTGAATAATTGAATGGCAAAGTTCCAGACTTTGATATTTTTTATAATTTGACAGATAACAGATATGGAAATACTTTTAACTGTTCTGGATACAGTTTTTCAAGGGCTTTCAAACGATATATCGCAAGTCAAGTTCCGTAAAATGTAGCTTCTGTCATTTTCTGATAGTGACATTTCTGTTCGCCAGATGACAGCCAAAAACTAATCCGGTCATTCCAGGGTGAAACCATGTCTGCATACTCAATTTCAAGTCGATCGGATCAACGTTTCGGCAGTTATCGTGGAAGATTACAGACATACACACATACGGACAGACATCATTCTGGAAATTGTCTCAATCGTCTTGAAAAACCTCAAAATGGATATATCCGGCGTAATCCCAAAACTTTTTTTCTGCACGATTACAATACTTTCCCTCCGAGTTCGTGGGGGGCCGGGAAAGTAAAATATATGAATAGGGTCCTTGCATGAAATTTTTTTCTCACTCCAATAGAATGCCTTTGAGTCACTTAATAATATGTTCTATCTTAATTGTGATATACCTTTGTATTTTTGTTAAAATTTTCAATTAAAGTTTGAAAAAATTGAGTGTAGGCAACATCCTTACATTTTTCACAAATGCATAAGTTTACGCCCTCCTCTACACCGATTTAAAGAAGTTTAGAAGCTTGAATTTACTTCACAATTCTCAATGTGTAAAATGTGTGAAAATGCCATTTTACCTCATTATGAAAATATTATAATAGAACAGGGTTTGACTATTTGTTCTGAAGATCCTTCAAATTCATTGATACGACTTGAAATTAAGTGAAACGCACACCTCTTCAACCTAAATGCGCAGCATGACAGCAACCGCCAAACGAAACGTCAAGCCGCAAAATTTGAAAGCCGTAATCGCTGTGTTGTGTTTTGTGTAAAATGGGATGACGATGGAGAAAGGTTTTGTTCAGGCGGAATCCGACCATTTGCCGATGGTTAACTTCGTGATGGAGGAAGAGTTCTTCGCGAAGAACGAAAAATTTAAAGCAGCAGAAGAGTCAAAGCTCACAGCGAAGCTCACAGGTAGATGTTCGATTTCTTTGATATCATTAGCCGCTTTTCAGATGAGCAGAATGAGATACCCCTAACAAGATTTGATCGGGTGACCTCAACGGAGTCATGATTAGTAGTTGTGAAATCATTTGCATGGAAGACGCCTAAGTGAAAACGATTTAGATCTATTCTGTAATTTTTTGTATTTCTAGAGCTGGTAGAGACAACTATGCGAACTCCGCCGTTGGATATGTACCTACAGCTTGATTTTGATGATCCTCACAAAGGCAAAAGTGGTATAAGGTGACAGATATTGGCGTTTTAGCACTTCGTGCCAACGTTGTCTCCGTGGTGAATCTTGGGGCATTTGAATTAAACCCTTATCAGGTGTGGAAGTTGAATCGTTTGGCCACCAACTCATCAAGCAACACTCATTGAGGTCAACAACTCTGGAAGGCATGTTGAAAATATAGCTGCGCGAAGGAGCTCAAAAGTGACAATCACTTCCAGCTGACAGTGACAAAAAAAGTGCCAAGCATAGAAGTGCCAAGTCAGTCTGATGCCAAGGACGTCTGTTTGACGCAGAAACAACACAGCTGCGCTGTCGTTCTAAATATCCCCAGAATATCCCCAGCATGTCTGACGTCATGGCTGTTTTTGGGCGCGAAAATAAATTCAAATTATTGGAAACTTTACTATTTTAATAAAAAGCTTCAAAAATTTTTTTCAGTTTTTTTCCTTGAACTGTATGACTATGTACAACATAGCGCATGTTCCTGCATAGAAATTTCTGATTTTGAAAATTTGTGCAAGGACCCTATTTCAATTTTTCAGATTTTTCAATTTTTTTTTCCCATGAAGGAATTTTTTGACCAAAATTGTACATATCCTCCATCATTACTACTTATCTGATGTATATAAGAAAAAAATTACAAGTTGCAAGTCTATGCGGAAGACAGTCAAATTTTGAAAAAAAACTCATTTTTTCCGCGTCAATTCAGGTGACGAAAATTGATAAATGTGAGGATGAGTTAATGGCGCTGAAATGATCATATTATCTTCATATTATCTTATGCAGTAATGAAATGTGCCATCAATGTCAAACAGTAATCAAAATTGCTCAAAACCGTAAAAAGCGAGAAAAATAAAAATATTTATTTTTATGAAAAAAAAAAGATACATGCAGGAAGGAATAACTGTGTATTAATGCATACTGATAATAAGGAGACATCATACAAAACACAAACAAATCACGTTTTAATTAGAAAAGAAGAAATTTTTACAAAATACAGAAAAATATGGAGAGAAAACACAGGTGAGGAAAATTGACAAATGTGAGGATGAGTTGAAGGCACTTGAACTATTACCTCCATATTGTGATCCCATGAAGAGTGAAATGTGCCATCAATGCCAAATAATAATCAAAAAAGCTGAAAACCGCAAATAGCGAATGAATTAAAAAAATATATTTTCAGGAAAAAAAATTGCAGGACGGAATGATTAAAGGCTCAATTTGAAAACTACTTGATCAAAGTAGAAAAAAACACGGTGTTTTTACTATCAGCACAGCTAAGCTGTCGGTGTCTCGACATATTACAGTTTTTTTTTGAGTTTGCCAGATATAATACCAGCACGAGTTTCTTTCACTTCGATCGAGTAGTTTTTGAATGAAACTATCTTTTCCCCTCCAAAAACGGTAACTACATTTATTCTCGACGTCGCGTCGGCGTCGCTTGAAGTCTCCGCTTTGAAAAGAATTGTTCGTAAGTGAGTCTACAGAATTATGTCCCGTAGATTGTTTACTGCGCATTCAAATTATGTATATTCATTGTTTGTGATGTTATTGTTACGAGCGGCGATCCCGTGCATTTGGGTAAACACGCGATTTTTCTGGATTCTTCCATCCATCATGTAGCGGTGTAGATAGAAGAGATAATTGTTATAGATAATTGTTGGCGTGTATTTATCGTAGTACGCAGTAATAAACAGTGTGTTTTAAAACGATCGTCTCAATTATATTCGGACCCATACGCGAAATACGTAACATTATTCTAGATCACGTCTTTGCAGAAAAATTTATTGCAATTGAAGCATTTCCTCTTTATTGAAAACATCGATTTGAAGGCTTGATTTTTGCTCCAAAAAGTCATTTCACCAAAAAAAAAAGTGAACGGGATATAGGTTTCTTTTTTTGAGGAGAAAGAGATAGCTTGATCTGAAAACTACTCAATCAAAGTGAAAGAAATGCATGATGGCATTATTCTTTGACAAAATCGAGAGAAAAACCTGTAATATTTCGAGACACTGACAGCTTAGCTGTGCTGATTAACAGCGGGGGTTTTTCTCACTTTGATCGAGTAGGTTTTAAATTGAGCCTTTAGTCATTCTTTCCTGCGATTTTTTTCTCTGAAAATAATGGTATATCATTCAACAAGCGGGTAATGATTGCTTCTTACTCACGAGGATGCAGTTTGCCGACACGAGCCTTGGCGGGTGTCGTGAAGCATCCGAATGAGTAATAGCCATTACCCGCGAGTGGAATACTATGCTTTATCCAGTCTTATTGAAAAATGCAGGCATGTATGCGCGTGATAATGCGTGCAATATTCAATATGATTGGATAAAATATTTATTTCATTCGTTTTTTTGCGGTTTTGACCTTTTTTGAATACTATTTGGCATTGATGGCACATTTCACTCTTCATGGGATCACAATATGAAGGTAATAGTTCAAGTGCCTTCAACTCATCCTCACATTTGTCAATTTTCCTCACCTGTGTTTTCCCTCAATATTTTTCTGTATTTTGTAAAAATTTCTTCTTTTCTAATTCAAACGTGATTTGTTTGTGTTTTGTATGATGTCTCCTTATCATCAGTATGCATCAATACACAGTTATTCCTTCCTGCATGTATCTTTTTTTTTCATAAAAATAAATATTTTTATTTTTCTCGCTTTCTACGGTTTTGAGCAATTTTGATTACTGTTTGACATTGATGGCACATTTCATTTTTGCATAAGATAATATGAAGATAATATGATCATTTCAGCGCCATTAACTCATCCTCACATTTATCAATTTTCGTCACTTGGATTGACGCGGAAAAAATAAGTTTTTTCAAAATTTGACTGTCTTCCGCATGGACTTGCAACTTGTAATTTTTTCTCTTATATACATCAGATAAGTAGTAATGTTGAGGGATATGTACAATCTTGGTCAAAAAATTCCTTCATGGGAAAAAAAAAATTAAAAAACTGAAAAATTGAAATTCATATATTTTTTGACTAGCAATCTTGATGTTTTGATGTGTTTCAGAAGCCCACTACCAATATGTATACTGTACGTTTTTTTCAAATTTTTCCTTTCCCTAATTTTTGAGAAAATTTTTTTTTTTGAATTTTTGCGTACCCCCGGGTGGAGCTATCGGGCTAATATTTGGTATGATGTATTCTAGTACCAAGTAGGACGTGTGATGTGAATTTCAGTTGAATCCGAGCGGGGGCACTTCTCGGCCCCTTATCCTGCTATGGCCTTTCATTCAGATTTCACGGAAAGCAAGCATCAGGAGAAAAAATGTGTCAGAGTCCCCAAACTTGCAGATTTCTGAGCCTCTGCAGTCTGCAGTACAGAATGGTGCGTAGTATGCTTTGTACCAAAATTGACTCTGCAAGATTTCCAGTTGAATCTTTGAGATGGCCCTCATTGAACACAATATTGTCAATTTAACGTTTTGAACAGGTCATAAATCGAACTTCTGAAACGTCGGAAAAAATATGCCAAATAAACGGTTGGATGTCGCACGTTTGGACGTTTTCATTTGACCAATATCGAAGGTGCTTAGAATTTCTGCTAAGAAACGAACACTTGTGGTTGCAAATTATTACAGGCACGTTCTCGGCACCAAGTAGTCGTATTTCCCGAGACCCGAATTCTTCAATCCTTAGGTTCAGTACAATCGACAGCAAAAATTGCGCCCAATCGATTTGTGACAAAGGCAACTATTTTCTTGGCTTACCATTGTTGAACTTTTGAATGGTTTATTGGAGGTCAGTATAAATATAAGGGGTGCATTGCTTCATTCTTCCCGAGTGCCACTACTATTACCTATACCATGGTAAAGTAAGCCAAACAAACAGTCATCTTCCCCATGAATAAAGTTAGCGCCGTTTTGCTGGAAAGCTACGTCATGTTGTAGGAGCTTACAGATTTTATTTCCTCATTCGATATTTCATTGTAACTTGCTGATTTTTCAGATTTTCGATTAAACTTGGCCAGATTTTTGCTGACACTTGCTGAATTTCCGTTGAAAATTCTGGACTTTTGTTTGGCATTGGTAGATTGTTGCTTAAACTTGCTCAATCTTAGCTGAAGATTACCTGAATTTCAGCTAAAACTCGTGAAGTATCATCCGAAATTGCTAAATTGTAGTCAAAAATTGGTAATGCTTTGCCAAAACTTGCTAAATTGTAGCTAAATATCGCTAAATGTTTGTTCAAAATTGCTCAATTCCACGTTAAGCTGAAATTTGCTAAATCACCGCTGGAACGTGATGAATTTTTACTTACAACATGCTAATTTTTTGTTGACCGTTGCTGAAACTTGCAGAATTTTTTTTTTAAATTGCTAAATTATTGTTGCCTTAAGTCACTTGATTGCTATCATCAAAAATAGCCACATTCCAGTTGAAAACTGCCGCTTTTGGTGAACACTTGAAGCATTTTCATGAATTGTTGATTATTGTTGCTAAAAGTTTCTTGATTTTATCAAAACTTGCTGAGTTTTTGCTGCAAGATGCTTCAATTCAGTCGAAAATTGCTGGATTACCTCGAAAATTACTGAAATTTGCACAACTTCGCTGTCTTTTGATTATAAATTGTTAAATTGTTGCTGGAAATTGCTCAATTTACCACAATTTGCTCAATTCTTGCTCAAATTTGCTGAAGTTCTCCTAAAACTTGCTACATTTGTGCTCGAAATCGCTCAATATTTGCTCAAAATCGCTAAATTGATGATGCAGTTTGCTAAACTATGATTGACATGCCACTTTGTTGCCAGTCGCTGGATTGCGCTGAAACTTGGCCAATGTTTCGTTCAAAATTGCTGAATTTTGCTGGAAATTGTTAAATCTTGCGGAAACTTGTCGAAAATTGCTGCATTCATCTGAAAATCAGTTGAAATATGCTGAAGCTTGCTGAAAATCTAGTCGCAAATGATATGTTGTGATTCAGAATCAGACTTTCTTGAAATATTGCTGAATTGTTGATGAAACTTCTTGAATGTTCATTCAAGGCTGCTGAATGGTTGCACAAAATTGCTGATGTTCCGCAACTTGCTGAATCTTTGCTGAAATATGCGCTGAATTCATGTTGAAAATTGCTGCTTAGATGCAAACTTGCTGAGATTTCGCTGAAACTTGCTACATTTTTGGCCAAATTCTCTGCATTTGTGATGAAAATCAACAAATTTATGTTTGTACTTTTTGTTGCACTGCTCAAGTGATCCGGAAATTGTTGATTATTCGCTGGGACTTGTCAAACTGAAACTTGCTACATTTGTTATGAAAAATTGCCAAATTTTTCTTCAAATTAGCTTAGATTTGCTCAGATTCGCTGGATTCCCATTCAAAATTTGAAATTTTTGCTCGCTTGTTCGCTGAAACTTGCTGGATCATTTCCAACACTCGCTAAATTTTTGTTAGAAATCTTGCTAAATATCTATTTGAAATTGCTAAATTGATAATAAACCTTGCCAAAATTTGATTGACATTGCCAGTTTGTTGTCAAAAGCTGGACCGTGCTAAAACTTGGCCAAGTTCTGGTTTGAAATTGCTGACTTTCACTGAACATTGTTGATTCTTGCAAAAACTTGCCAATCACTCATCAAAAACTGCAAAATTCAGCAAAAGGCGAGCTAAATTTTAGCTTCAAATCTTGATGTAAACTATTCAGTTTTTATTCAAAATTGCTGAAAACTGATATAAATTTTGCGAAATCCCAGTTGAATATCTAAATTTTGGTTCAAAATTCCTAGAGTTTGCTGAATTATTGCTGAAAATTTCAAAATGTTGATCCAAAACTGCTCAATTGTTGCTGAAAATTGCTAATAAATGTTGTGCTAAAGCCTGCTGAATATTTGCTAGAACATACTGAACTCATGCTGAAACTTGCTAAACTTGCTACGTGTTTGCTGAAATCCTCTACATGTGTGGTGAAATTTGATGAATATTTGTTTGTCGCCTCAGGTGCAATGTTCAAGTGTGCTGGAAATCGTTAATTGTTTGCGCGAACTTGCAAAAACTCGAACTTGCTACATTCGAGCTGACAAATTGCTGAATTCTTCCGAAAATAGCTGGAAATTTGCCGCGATTCGCTGAATTGTGATTGAAAATGGTTGAAATGTTGCTGAAAATTGCTCTATTTTGCTTAAATTTCCAGGAGTATTGCTTCAAATTGATATATTTCTGTAAGAAGTCGCTAAGTACTCAGCAGTCTCAATCTTCAAAATTGATGATGAAGCTTGTTAAATTTTGAAAACATTGCTATTTTTTTGCTAATAGCTGGAATTGTGTTGGAACTTGGCCAACATTTGGTTTGAAACTGCTAAATTTTGATGAAAATTGTTGAATTGTGCGGCAAGTTGTCAATCACTCGTCCAAAATTGCTAAATTCAGTCCAAAATTGTTGAAATATTCTGAAGGTTGCTGAAGTTTGGTTGAAAATCATAAATTTTGTCAAGAATTATGTTTTCCTGGAAAGTTACCGAATTGTTGATCGACTTGCTAAACTTCTGCTAGAGCTTGCCATATTCTTGCTGAATTATTGTTTCTTGTTTTGTTGCACTGCTGGAAATTGTTAATTGTTGGCCGAGAAATGTTGAACTGAATCTTGTCACATTTTTGCTGGAAAATGGCTGAAGTTACCTGAAAAATTCCCATTCAAAATTGCTGAAAACTGCCAGGTGCAGATTTAGCTAATCTCCAGTTGAAATATCTAAATTTTTATCCAGAATTGCTAGAGTTTCTCTGAAAAATTGCTGAATTATTGCTGGAACTCCCTGAATGTTTATCCAGAATTGATAAATTTTTGCTAATCTTGGCTCAATCTTTGCTAAAACGTGTTGAATTTATGTTGAAAATTGCTACATTGATGTAAAATAGCTGAATTTTTGCTAATTTTATTCACATTATTGATAAACATCTCACACTTTTTTGTTTGTTGCTTTTATCGCATTGTTCGAGTGATGGTGCTGAAAATTGTCCATTATATGCCGGAACTTGCTAACTCATGAGCGAAAACTGATGAATTGTTGCTATAGTCTGATTAGTTTTGTTGAATATTGTTGAAACTTGCTGAATTGTTGGTTAAAAATTGCTAAACTGTTGCTAAAACTTGCTGCGAAATGCTAAATTTTACTAAAACTTGCTGTGAAATGTAGTTTGAAGATAAATGGTCAATTGTTATAATCATTTGTAGCTAGAAATTGCTTGAGTTTGCTGAAACGCTCCAAAGATTGCTTGACAATTGGTAAGTTGTTATTGCGAATTGCTAAACTCCAGCTGAAGCGAGTTGAATTTCTGCAAAACATTTTCAAATTTTTCTTAAATTATGCTGGAGTGTGGCCAAAAAGCATATTTTCCTAAAACTTGTTCGATTTTGGTTCGGTTTGGAAATGGCCAAGTTGTCGCCGAAAATTGCTGAAACATCCAAAATATCAGTTGAAATTGCTAGCTAGAAAGTAGAAATTGCAAAATTGTGGTCGAGTTCACTGAATTGTGATGAAAAATTGCTGAATTGTGACTGGAAATTGCTGAGTCTGGTCCCTGTCGCCACTTACCATTGTTAAATGTTTGAATGGTTAATTGAAGGGCAATATAATGATAACAAGGGCAGCAATCCTTCATTCATCTCCAGTTCTACTACTACCTACTACGGTAGAGCAGGCCAGACAAATAGTCATCTTTGTCATGTTTCAAGTGGTTGCTATTTTTGCTGTCGAGTGTACATCCTGCGTCTATTATGTATTCAAAAAGGCGAAATCAAGTCGAACAGTCAAAAAGTTCAGTCCAATTGGAATTGCTGAATGAACTTTTCATGATTTTTGCGCAAAGTTAGGACGGCGTAAGTAACCAAATACATCGGTTTATTTGCTTGATCACCATGAATATTGAAATATTCCTGAAACCGACAAGACCCGGCTGCAATAGGCAAACCTCGAGGTAAAAAAACAAAGCTTGCCACTGCCGGCTGGCAAAGCAATAGGCCTGATACGAAACGAGAAGCTGGCAGTGTGCATTATAGGCCATCCACAATGATGTTAATGTTAACGTAATGTTATACGGCAATGGTAATGTTAGCATTCAAAGCAATGAGCTTCAAATGGTGACGTTCACAATCATGTTAGTGGCAATGGTAAGCATTACCTATTGAAACTCGTTGCTTTGAAATGCTAACATTACCATTGCTGATAACATTACGTTAACATTAACATCATTGTGGACGGGCTATTATGCAATGTCACCCACTCGGTGCCGGCTACAGTATGGATGGCCGGCAGTGCCGGTTGCCATGCAAATAGCCGGCTTCGGTTACAATACCAAGCCGGGGCCGGCTACGGAGGCACTTCCTTTTCTTTCCATTTGAATGCCCAAAATCTTCCGCTGTAGATATAGGTCCTACTATTTCATGAATTAGAATTAAATTTAAATAATGCATCACCTGCAAGCTCTAGATAGCTACTTGATTGTACACAGTTCTTACACACAATTTGATTCTTATTGATTAATAATGATCAACACGTTACATAACAATCGATAACACTATAACTGCGAACCATCCAGAACGTTCCTTAGGTATACTGGTACTACACAATTTTTGATTCCTCATACGATCTACCCATATTTCGATCCAAGTGAACGTAGCGTGTGATGCAGATACAGGCGCGTGATACCGACCCTTCTGGTTATTTCCTGTTTCTTAGCAAACAAACGTCCATCTCCGTCCGGAAGGTTCAGTTCCTTCACTTCATCCAACAGCGACTTCCATCTTCTGTCGTGCATTTCGAACAACAACTGAAGCGGAGTCTTTGGCCGGCTGCTTACAACGACTGCCGTAACGTTCTTGAGCATATCGTCATGGACTTTTTTCAAATGAGCTTTGCTGAAATTTTCCAGCATCGTACCATGAACCAATGCGAGGAAGAGGATTTGCCGGTGTGCGGGGTAGTCCGAGAGCGAATTGTGAACAACTTTCTTCCAGTCGCCGAAGATCATTTGCTTTGTCCGCGCCTCAACTGCAATAAAAGCGGAAGCGATGATGGACAGGAAAGAAGCATACAAGCGGTTTCATGGCGCATACGTACCGAAATAATTCGAAAAACGGGAGTACTCCAGCAAGCTGCTGGAAACAAAAATCATGAAGAATTTCGTTTTAATTAGTTCCGGGTGTTGACCACGGGCATCTATGTTGTCGAGGTTCCTCAGCAGACCTGTTAGTTTAATTAGGAAAACTTGTCTTTGGCTGTGATTTGCTTCTGCTTGATGTGCATACTCCGCAGTCACTTCGCCGAACTTCTGCTCTATTTTTTCTAGAGATCGGGTAAAATGATCCGCATCTCCTTCGGCCATTTTATCCCAAGTAATTCATAAATTTCTTACTCCAGCAAGTGAGCGCGGTGAGCTTCCTGGCCTTCGTTTCAAATAAATAACTGTTTACTAAACGCCAAAGAAATAATAATTGAAATGTCAACAAAAACGCATGGAGCAGATATGAAGCGACTGCCATACAAAAAAGAGGTATATAAAAAAGGGTTTGAGCTATACCAACACACTAAGAAACAATTTCAGAGTTCCCTCAAGCTGCTCAACAAATCCCCAAACTTGCGGATTTCTGAGCCTTTGCAGTACATGATGGTATAGCCTAGAATGCCGTGTACCAAAATTGACTCCGCAAGATTTTCAGTCAAATCTTTGAGATGGCCCTCATTGAGCACAATATTGTGAATAAAACGTTTTGAACAGGTCATAAATCAAACTTCTGAAACGTTCAAAAAATACGCTAAATAAACGGTCGGAATGGTCGGATGTCGCACGGTCAGACATTCCATCAAACCAATATCAAACGTATATGAAACGCTTCGATTTCAATTATTCAAAAACGTCTTCGAAACGCTAAATCGTATCTGCCCACAACACGTGATAACCTCAATGTTCATGAGACGTTAACTTCAACGTTTCTGGGCAAAAAATCAGCTGAAAGCAAAATTAGACGTTTTAGAGACGGAATAATTACGAAAATCGACGTTCAAACCACAACATTGATTAATTATACTTACATCGAACGTCTTCCAACCGTTCGAATCAACTCGGGTGATCAAACGGTTCTCAATTAAGGTACCTTTATTGAACGATCTTTTTTTCAACAATTATATAACGTTTGGTATACTGCACGTCTTGGGAACGTGTTCTTGAAAATTAGAAATAAATCGATAATTTTGTTCACTAAAGACTTTATTGGATATTCAGTAACGCTGACCAAATGCTCCTCAATTTTTCTTATCATTCAGCGCAACGATATATTCTTGGCAATCGAATAACGTTTTATTTTCTACGTCCTGGAAACGTTTCAATCAAGGAACTTCCAAATCGTCTCAAACTTTAATTAAACGGTTCACAATTTGCCTTCATCCAACGATAATTATTTTGAAATAACATTGCGGTAGACTGTACGTCTTGGAACCGTTCCCATGAAAATTTGGAGAACCTATCATTTCGTTCGCTAGAGACTTTCGTTGATTATTCAGTGAAGCTCATCGAACGTATCTCAATTTCCGTTAATTGAACGATATTTTTTTGACAATGAAATAACGCTTTACTACGTACGTTTCGGACAATTTCCCATCAAGTGATTTTTGTATTATTACTAATGCTAATTAAATGGTTCCAAATTTACCTTAATTCAACGATGATTTATTGACAATAATGTAACGTTTTACGAAACGTTTTGAAAATGTTCCGATAAGAATGAAAATGTAAGGATGTTTTCGTTTGATAGAGACTTGATTGAATGATCAGTAACGCTGATCGTACGCCCCCTATATTCTCATCCATTCAATAATATTTTTTTGGGAATAAAACAACGCTCCACAACGTTGTGTACGTCTTGGAAAGGTTACTATCAAGAGACTCCATGAATCATCTCTAACCTCAATTATTAAACAGTTCTCGATTAACCTTGATTCAAAGATAATTTTTTTTTGAAGTTTATATAACGTTAGGTATACCGTACGTTTTGAAACGTTCCCATAAAAAATTTTATATATCCAATATTTTGTTCTTAATAAACGCTTTTTGATGTTTATTTATCTAACAATATTTTTTTGATAATGAAATAACGCTTTACTATGTACGTCTTGGAAACGTTTCCATCAAGAGGTTTTTCGTATTATCACTAAACGGTGATTGAACGGTTCTAAATTCACCTTATTCAACACTATTGATGTAGAGCAACAAGTAACACCAATGGTTCCCATATAAAATTTTCTGCAAGCATTTTTGAAAGAAACTGGATTTTCTGGATTCACGACCCACCCTGTATAGTAAATAAAACTACAAAACACATTCAAAGTTTCAAAAACATTGCTTTTCTGTGGTCTGTTCAAAACAGTTTACGGAAATCTATCACAATAACGAAAGTAGAGGGGATCGAAGGACCACTTTTTGGCCCTCCATATTTTCAAATATAAAAATCCTAAATTTTTTCCACATTTACCTGATACTTTCGAAGCATTTCTGTAACTGCTGCGGTTCCATTCTCTACATCAAGTTTGCAAACACCTGTATTATTCAACAAATTTCGGTGGAGACATCGACGGGCGAACAAGACACACACTTGCACAATTGGCGGAGGAGCCTGTATCGAAAGCTTGCCGGAATACCTGTGAAGCCCGATGGACTTCTAGGGCCCTTCAACCATGCGCACCACTCCAAGAATAAACTAACGGTCAATTGTGGACTATACCGGAACAATAATGGAAGCGGTGAGAATTTTATATTTGGTCCACCTTCAACTGAACCCTTGATTTTGAATATTCATTTAGAAGTTATTCTGACGTTTGGGTTTTTTCACCTGAAATATGAGCGTAAACATCAGCTTCAAAGCTTCAAAATCGGTGTAGAAACTGTCGCGATAGGGTTAAGGACTGAGCGCCCTTTTATCGACGTTAGGGGTTAGTAGTAACTCAGAGGGTTCAACTGGAGTTCCATCAGTCATTCCAAATATATTACGTATCTACCTATTGAGTACAATGTCCAAGACCTATGCCTCGTTCACTTGTGCTGCCCTTTTGGCATTCTTGGCTCGCAAACGTTCACTCGCAGGCAAGGAAACAATCCTCCTTTGTTGGAACGGCTCAGCTAAATACAGGGTGGCCCAACGAAAACAGAACAGAAGGATTTTCGGGCATTTCACATCATTTTTTCGAAAAAAGCTCAGACAGGTCGATTTTTATATCAAGGGGGACATCTGAAACATACATTGGCAAATTTCTATCTTCAGCCCCCTCACCCATACCCACCTTAACTTTGGAATTTCAAATGACATTATCTACTTTGCGATACGTCAAATCAAAGAAAATCAAATTCTTTTTTTGAAAAAAATATTTTCAAAATTTTCCACCCCACCCCACATCTCCCTAAATTTCTCTGACTGTCCCATTTTATAGCCTCGACCCCTCAATTCTCTTCAATCCAATCAGTGTCATCTTAAATAGCATCTAAGGAGAAAATTTTCGGTGGAGAAAAGTGTTACCCAAATACACCCCTTTCCTATCCCCCACCCCAATTTCAAAACTTAACAGACACCACCTACTTTGTGATACATCGAATAATAGGAAATTGATTTCTCTTTCTGAGAACAATTTTTATGGAATTTTCAACCCCTCACCTGATAAATTGAACATTCGGAGTATCTTAGGGGGAAAGGGGGCTTTTTGAACATTCTGAAAATATTTTATTCAGGAAGGGAATTCAATTACCTTCGATTTGATGTATCACAAAGTAGGTAGTGTCATTTTAGATTTTGAAGTTGAGGTGGGGGAGTAAAGGGGTAAATTTGGGTGGCACTTTTTACACAGAAAATTTTCTCCCTCGATGCTGTGCAGGAAGACGTTGATTGTACTGAAGATAAATAAGAGATCAAAAATATTACATTGGAAACTCTGACAATTTTAGGAAGAAGGGGGGTGGGGTTGAAAATTATAGAAATATTTTTTCAGAAAGAGAATTTAATTCTCTTCAATTTGATGTATCGCAAAGTGGGTGGTGGCATTTGAAACTTCGAAGTTGGGGCGGGTGGGGGTGAGGGGGCTGAAAATAGAAATCTGCCAATGTATGTTTCAGATGTCCCCCTCAATATAAAAATCGACCTGTTCAAGCTTTTTTAAAAAAAAATAGATGAAATGCCCGAAAATCCCTCTGTTCTGTTTTCGTTGGGCCACCCTGTATATGTTGAAAATTGCTACATTGATGTAAACTTGCTGAATTTTCGCATTTTTTCTTTACATTTGTGATAAACACCGAAAACTTTTTTGTTTGTTGCTTTTATCACATTGTTCGAGTGGTGCTAAAAAGTATTCATTATTTGCTGGAACTTGCAAACTCATGAGCGAAAACTGATGAATTGTTGCTGAAGTCTGATTAGTTTTGTTGAATGTTGTTGAAACTTGCTGAATTGTTGATCAAAAATTGCTAAACTGTTGCTGCAAAATGCTAAATTTTACCAAAAGTTGCTGCGAAATGTCGGTTGAAAATAAATGGTCAATTGAAATAATCGTTTCTGAATTTTGCCAAAGCTTGCAGAACTTCGATTGAGAATTGCTAAACTGTGGCGAAAGAACTGCTACTTTTGGTTGAAAAGTACTAAACTGTATCTAGGTTTTGCTGAATTTTTGTTCATACCGACAGAGTTTTTATTTAGAATTGCTAAATTGTAGCTATAGAAATTGCTCGAGTTTGCTGAAACGTTTTAAAGTTTGCTCGACAATTGCTAAATTATTATATCGAGTTGCTAAGCTTCAGCTGAAGCTTGCTGGATTTCTGCAAAATATTTTCTTCTTTTTGTTAAATTATGCTGAAATGTGGCCAAGAAGAATATTTTGCTCAAACTTGTTCGATTTTGGTTCGGTTTGGAAATGGCTAAGCTGTCGCCGAAAATTGCTGAAATATTCAAAATATCAGTTGAAATTGTTTGCTAGAGAGTAGAAATTGCAAAATTTTGGTATTGTGGTAGGAAATGGCCAAGTTTTGACGGGAAATTGCGGAGTCTGAACCCTGTCGGCACTTACGATTGTTATATGTTTTAATGGTTCATTGAAGGGCAATATAATAATAACAAGGGCGGCATTGCTTCATTCATCTCCAGTTCCACTACTACCTACGACGGGAGAGCGTAAGTTACCAAAATATAGCGGTTTATTTGCTTGAACACCATGAATATTGTAATATTCCTAAAACCAACAAGACATGGCTGCAATATGTAAACAAACAAAGCTCGCCACTGCCTGCTAGCAAAGAAATAGGCCTGGTACGAAACAAAAAACCGGCAGCGTGCATTACGCAATGTCACCCACTTGGTGCCGGCTACGATACGGAAGGCCTGCAGTGCCGGTTACCATGCGAATAGCCGTCTCCGGTTACAATACACCAAGCCTGAGCCGGCTACGGAGGCACTTTTTTTTTCCACTTGAATGCCCAAAATCTTCCGCTGTAGGTAGCTGGTAGAGGTCCTACTATTTTATGAATTAGAATCAAATCTTGATAATGCATCACCTGCAAGATCCTCATCTACTTAGTTGCCCACGGTTCTTTCACACAATTTGATTTTTATTGATCAATTATGATCATCACGTTACAACTCAATCATACCACTATAACTGCGAACCATCCAGAACGTCTCTCAAGTACTGTACTACACAATTTTTGATTCCTCATCCTCATACGTTCCACCCATAATTCATTCCAAGTGAGCGTAGCTGGTCATGCAGAGACAGGCGCGTGTCACCGATTCTTCGGGCTATTTCCTGTTTCTGAGCAAACAAACGTCCATCTTCGTCCGGAAGGTTCAACTCCTTCACTTCATCCAACAGCGACTTCCATCTTCTGTCGTGCATTTGGAACAACAACTGGAGCGGCCTCTTTGGCCGGCTGTTAGCTACGATTGCCAATACTTTCTTGAGCATTCCGTCATGAACCTTTTCCGAATGAGCATTGTCGAAATCGTTCAGCAAGAATTTATGAACCAATGCGAGAAAAACGATTTGGTAGTGTGCGGGGAATTCCGTACGAGAATCGTGAAAAACTTTTTTCCAGTCGCCGAGGACCATTTGCTTTGACCACGCGTCAACTGCAATAAAAGCGGAAGCGATGATGGACAGTAAAAAAAGCATACAAGCGGGTTCATGGCGCATACGTACCGAAATAAATCGAAAAACGGGCGTACTCCAGCAAGCTAGTGGAACCAAAAACCAAGATAAATTTTGTTTCAATTACTTCCGGGTTTTGACCACGGGCATCTATGTTGTTGAGGCCCCTCAACAGACCTCTTAGTCTAGTTAGGAAACTTAGTCTTTCGCTGTAATTTGCTCCTGCTTGATTCGCAAACTCCTCAGTCGCTTTGATCAACTTTCGCTTTATTTTTTCTAGAAGTCGGGTAAGACCCGCACCTTCTCCGGCCATTTTATTCTAAATAATTCATCAATTAATAACTTCAGCAAGTGAACGCGGTGAGTTTTCTGGCCTTTGTTTCAAATGAATAACTGTTTACTTTACTGAAGGCCAAAGAAATATTCATTGAAATGTCAACAAAAAAGCAATGAGCAGATATGAAGCGACTTCCACACAAAAAAGAGGTCTATAAAAAAGGGTTCCAGCTATACCAACGCACCAAGAAATAATTTCAGAGTTTCCTCAAGCTACTCAACAAATTTCATTGACATTTTACGGGAAGCAAGCGTCAGAATAAAAACTGTCAGAGTCCCCGAACTTGCAGATTTCTGTGCCTCTGCAGTACATAATGCGGTATAGCTTAGAATGCTTTGTATCAAAATTGACTCCGCAAGATTTTCAGACAACACGTTGAGATGGCCCTCATTGAGCACAATATTGTCAATCAAACGTTTTGAACAGGTCATTAATCGAACTTCTGAAACATTTGAAAAATACGCCAAATAAATGGCGTATTCAAGCCGAATTTCAAAATCAAATTCCATCAAACCAATATCAGACGTATATAAAACGCTTCGATTTAAATGTTTCCAAAACGTCTTCGAAACGCTAAATCGGTTCTGCTCAAAACACGTGATAAATAACGTTCATGAGACGTTAACTTCAACGTTTCTGAGAAAAAATCAGCTGAAAGCAAAATAAGTCGTTTCAGAGACGCCGGAATAATTACGGGAATCGACGTTCAAACCCCAACATTGATTAATTATTATACTTACATCAAACGTCTTCCAAACGTTCGAATCAACTCGGGTAATTAAACGGTTCTCAATTTATCTTTATTGAACGATATTTTTCCCAACAATAATATAACGTTAGGTATACTGCACGTCTTGGGAACGTGTTCTTGAAAATTAGAAATAAAACGATAATCTTGTTCACTGAAGACTTAATTGGATAGTCAGTAACGCTGATCAAAATGCTTCCTAACTTTCTCTTTATTAAACGCAACGATAATTTCCTGGCAATCGAATAACGTTTTATTTGAAAAAAATTAAAATTTAAAAAATTAAAATTAAACGTTTTATTTTGTACGTCCTGGAAACGTTTCACTTAAGGGACTTTCAAATCATCTCAAACTTCAATTAATCGGTTCCCAATTTGCTTTCATCCAACGATAATTTTTTAAAAATAACATAACGGTACACTGTGCGTCTTGGAAACGTTTCCATGAAAATTTGGAAAACCTATCATTTCGTTCGCTAGAGACTTTCGTTGATTATTCAGTGAAGCTCATCAAACGTATCTCAATTTCCGTTAATTGAACGATATAATTTTGACAATGAAATAACGCTTCACCACGTACGTTTCGGACACGTTCCCATCAAGTGATTTTTGTATTATTACTAATGCTAATTGAATGGTTCCAAATTTACCTTAGTTCAACGATGATTCATTGACAATAATGTAACGTTTTACGAAACGCTTTGAAAATGTTCCAATAAGAATGAAAATGTAAGAATGTTTTCGTTGGATAGAGACTTGATTGAATGATCAGTAACGCTGATCGTACGCCCCCTATATTCTCATTCATTCAACAATATTTTTTTGGAAATAAAACAACGCTCCACGACGTTGTATACGTCTTGGAAAGGTTACTATCAAGAGACTCCATGAATCATCTCTAACCTCAATTATTAAACAGTTCTCGATTAACCTTGATTCAAAGATAATTTTTTTTTGAAGTTTATATAACGTTAGGTATACCGTACGTTTTGAAACGTTCCCATAAAAAAATTTATATATCCAATATTTTGTTCTTAATAAACGCTTTTTAATGTTCATTTATCTAACAATATTTTTTTGATAATGAAATAAGGCTTTACTATGCACGTCTTGGAAACGTTTCCATCAAGAGGTTTTTCGTATTATCACTAAACGGTGATTGAACGGTTCTAAATTCACCTTATTCAACACTATTGATGTAGAGCAACAAGTAACACAAATGGTTCCCAAATAAAATTTTCTGCAAGCATTTTTGAAGGAAACTGAATTTTCTGGATTTACGACCCACCCTGTATAGTAAATAAAACTACAAAACACATTCAAAGTTTCAAAAACATTGCTTTTTGGTCTGTTCAAAACAGTTTACGGAAATCTATCACAATAATGGAAGTAGAGGGGATCGAAGGACCACTTTTTGGCCCTCCATATTTTCAAATATAAAAATCCTAAATTTTTTCCACATTTACCTGATACTTTCGAAGCATTTCTGTAACTGCTGCGGTTCCATTCTCTACATCAAGTTTGCAAACACCTGTATTATTCAACAAATTTCGGTGAAGACATCGACGGGCGAACAAGACACACACTTGCACAATTGGCGGAGGAGCCTGTATCGAAAGCTTGCCGGTATACCTGTGAAGCCCGATGGACTTCTAGGGCCCTTCAACCATGCGCACCACTTCAAGAATAAACTAACGGTCAATTCTGGAGTATACCGGAACAATAATGGAAGCGGCGAGAACTTTATATTCGGTCCACCTTTAACTGAACCCTCGATTTTGAATATCCATTTTGAAATTATTCTGACGTTTGGGTCTTTTCACCTGAAATATGAGCCTAAACATCAGCTTCAAAGCCTTAAAATCGGAGTAGAAACTGTCGCGATAGGGTTAAGGGCTGATCGCCTTCTTATTGACGTTAGGGGCTAGTAGTAACTCATAGAGTTCAACTGGAGGTCCAGTCATTCTGAATATATTATGTATCTACCTATTGAGTACAATGTCCAAGACCTACCTCGTTCACTTGCGCTGCCCTTCTGGCATCCTTGGCTCACAAACGTTCACTCGCAGGCAAGGGAACAATCCTCCTTTGTTGGAACGGATCGTTCCACCTGATAAACCTCAACACGTACTCACCTCACTCATGCTTCGCACTTGCTTTTCCAGCTACTCCTTTTGTCGCAGGGGAAATGCTGGCGTCGAGGGTGGTGTCAACCTATACATGTGACATTCCCCCCTGCCCTAAAATGCCGACTTCATACATGTGACAGAAGAAGAAGGTTGTCACAGCAAGACTAGGAGAATGAAAAATCACGTTCAGGCTCAAAATATTCGTTTTATGCCCCCCCCCCCCCTTTGTACCAGTTGAAAAAAATCAGTGTTTTTCACAGGATTGGGAGCATCACAAACTTTTCAGATTTTGCAGAGCCTCACGCGCCACACTATATAATGAATACGGTGGAGTTATATGAAATCCTTTTTCTTGGGATTGGTAGTTGTACTACTTCAAACCTCTTTATATTAGAATTTCAAGGTGTCATGATTCAATCGTCCAGCAGCTTAGAAGGGACCCTTTGACCCTTGATGGCTTTAAAAGTAAAAGTCAAATTTTTTCATATTTTTGGTAAGCTTCAAGCTTGTCCCACACGACGAATATGAGCTAAAGTAGCAAATTGTTGAAACTCTGTTTTCTTTGTTGCAGGTAAGATCAGGACTCCACCACCTTTGTTATCTACTACTGACATTTCACGCAAGGTAATAGGTATATCTTTCCAAATTTTCAACGGAAAAAGTGGAAATGACATTTTTCCACTTTTGACAAGCTGATGCATGCTTTGGGTATTGAATTGCCCATCGTACTACTTATCGATTACACATTAGGAAGAAATGGAAAACTTGTACTTGATAATACTCTTGTCCGAGGCATGGACGAAGATGTATTCTCCGGAGACATTCGAAGTTGTTTTCATCCAGTCAGTTTAACTCATCGGGAGCTCAGGCGCCTCATGCTGTCATGCTGAAACTTTTTCTTGTAGGTAGTGAAATCGACCGGCTCTTTAGCCTATAAAGAACTGAATAAAAAACATGGTGAGCTTTGGTAATACACCTGAAAAGGGGGAGAGGGTCGTCAAGTAACAAAAAGTTGGAAGGTAGAGAAAAAAGTCGGCGGATGTGGAAGAGAAAAACACAAGAAAAACTGGGGATTTCCACGCTCCAGATCATAGAAAAGAGAAGATTCAAGTCTCTGCCGATGTTGAAGACCTTCAGAGTATAGCTGCCGTGCCTTCAGAACGCTCGAAGATAAGTTTATTCAGCTCCTTTGTTGCCTGTCAGTTAGACATTATTATTGTAACAATTAGCGGGAAAATCACGTTCAGGGGATAAAGGGAATACACGTAGCCTGTAGACTGTGGGTCACGGTTGTTGATGCTTGAGAGAGACGAAAGAGTAGAACGATGTCGCCACAAGATATCCAGATGAACTGGGACCGAGCTACCACGAGAGTCAGGGTCTAGCGGTACAACAAAGCGTTGACCTGTAGAACAGGTGACGTTGCTTTGAGAGCTCCGAGGTATACTGTCATACTTGATGTACCTGGTCGGGCTATTCTCCTCCATCTGAGTTGAATTGCTTTAATGATTTCTTCATACTTCTGTTTACCATGTTACATATTACACTGATCAACTATCTTCTGTATCCATGCCTGGATCTTATGTGAGAAAGGGATCTGCACACAACAGATGTTTTTCTTATTGTCGTGTCTTGTGAGAGAATGGTATCTCGTAAGAGAACATATCTTTCCTTACTTTGTTATCTGATGAAATAATATACGTCTTCAACTGTTGAGACCTGGCTGTTGATATTGTTGATTTACATTAAATCATGTGGTGGTATTTATTGTGATAAATAACTGGTGATGATTCCATTGACCATGTTCATTATGTATGAACCCATGTACTGTGATTATTCACAGTTTCGTTTTATTGGTATTATTGATTGTTATTGATTTGTATGTCATGTGTTCTCCCTCTTCTTTCGGCAGCAGTGCTCGGCCACTGTCCTTGCCAAAATCTTATCTATTTTCCCTACAGATCCCTCGTCAACTTAGGTCACCGTAGAACTTACTAATAAACCTTTGTCTCTGTTTCACACTGTCCCAAGTGGCTACACTGCGCTGAGCACTTGGTCTGCAGTATTCTTTCCCGCTAACAGGTTCCTCAACAATCTAGGTCCCTGGAACTAATATGATCTGTTCTAGCGAGAGCGATACTCTCTCTCGTCTTTCTCTTGTTCTCTCTGCATCAGTGGCTTACACACTGCATTTCAAATAGTGGGTGGGAAGGGTAATTGAATTGAATTTATTGTGTTGTATGAAATTGTTTGCATTGTAATTGATTGATATTGCATTCTTGAACATGAGTTGATATATTTGTCTTTGGAATAAAATTGTTCTTGGTTGATTTTGAAGTCTCTGTGTTTCATTTCCAAGCCTTCACTTACCTGTACTACTTTGGGGTAACTACGGAACAACTAAAATCCTAACGAACACCACTAGACGAACACGAACAGCCAACCTAAGTCTTCAACTTTAAAGGGGATTCTTCTTCTTCTTTGGGGAAAGTTTATTTTTATAAGAGGGGTGGGTTGGGAGATTACAGTAGCATAATCCTAATTTTGTATGAGTTCAATAATCAAAACCTGAGGTCCAGTTATCTCGGTAAAAAACGACTAGAGGTCCAACATTTCCGGGGATGAGTTGAAGGCTTCCAGTCACCAAACTTCAAAAAAAAAACTTGCCTGCGGTTTCGAAATTTGAGCTGTTCCAATGAAAAAGACGGAAAGTGATAGTTTGCGAGGCGCCAAGCCCATAGACAAGGACAAAAGTAGAAGAAGGAAGAACCACTGCGCATCCATTTCAGCCGATATCGCATGGGGTCCGCCATTTTTAGGTCATAACGGCTTTTCCAAGGCGGCAATTTAAATGCGGGGAGTACGCGCGAGTCAAAATCATAGACAGACGTCAAAACAGATGACAGTCATGAGACAATTTGTAGGTTATACTTTGTAAACGAAACAAATAACTTAAGAATTTCTACTCACGGCCTTGACTAATCCTCATACTCATAGTCAATACTTCGCTCGATCTCCGACTTCGCATGTCTCAAGTCCTTGGGACAATTATAACAATTGTTGCCATAGTCGGATTGTGCTTAAATCGGAGACCGACTGTGAGTATGGGCCATAGACGTATGGGCATAAGGCCCACGACATGTGCTTAATTTGAGCTACAGAATAAAATTTCAAGAAAAATATTCAATGTTTTACTTGAGATAAAATAATACAAGTTTGGAAAGTGTTTGTTGAACATTACACTTAATCAGCTCTTCGCTTTACGTTTTTGCTAGATTGTGCACCTAATCTTATTTTCAAATAGCATCTTACGAGCACTTTCCATTAAGATAAAATTGTGGTGTTCCAAAATGTCATTGTCCAAAACGAGGTTCTGACTCGGGTCCTGGGAGTAGTGTGGAGAAAATTTTATTTACATTACTTCGAAATGCCTCGAACAAATCAGCAGCACTGAGCCTTTCTCATAAGACGTTTCCAAGTTATTCCTTCATCATTCCAATTGTCTCGAGCCACAATCAAAGCCCATCACCTCGTGGAAAACTAAAAACAAAACTTAGTTACCGGAGTGAAATTTGATTATTTAAATTCAGCGTTACGTATGAAAGGATATCTTCTCATCTCTGGGTTTATCAATCGCTTGAGGTTCTTGCAAATTTCGATAGGTATAACAAGACTTCCTGTATTGATACATTTGCTAAGTTCGATCAGGTTCGATCAAACTTTATTACACAGGGAAAATCGCAAACGAACACTTCACACAGAGGCCTCGATATCTGTTTCACAGCTTCTAAGTGGAGATGAAACTGCGGACCCCATTCTCCATTTCTTGACAATAATTTATCAAGTACAATGCACTCGACAATGCAATATTTATGCAATGCATCCCAGGAATATAATAAAGTAGAATTCGTGGAAACGAACACTGAATAACACTCTACATTCAATTCTATTGTTATGTTTTACACAAAACCAAATATCGGCGCCGAGAAAAGTTCGATCACAACAAATCAGTCTAACCTAAAACCTCGTAGCTGTCATCAAGTACACTGTCAGTACTGTCACCCACCTGTCATAATTAAAATTGCCGCCAGGAAAAACCGTTATGTAATCAAAATGGCCGGCCTACAAATTACACAGTCGCGCAGATATCTTGCCTCTTCTACTTTTGTCCTTGTCTATGGCCAAGCCTCGCTAGACCCAAACTATCCTCCCCTAGGTCAACTCCCCGGGGCTCTTCGCCCTAATGTTAACCATCACGGATACCATCAAGTCTTCTAGCTCTTTTATGGAACTTCTTACCTGGACCACGCAATAACAGATTTCCAAGATAACCGTTTCATATGCGAAATGGGCATAATAGTTAATTATTATTACACAAGTTTCTTGAGAGATATGGTGTTGTCACACGAATGGTTTTGGAGCATGAGATGTTTGCGAGAAGTGCACCAAAGGAAGGACTGTAACAGTAATTCGATACGTCCTGCCAAACGAATAATAAAATTGAATAAAAATGGTAGGTTCAAATCGAAGTCCAAATTCTCGGCCAAATCACTTGTATTGGCATGAAGTTTGTCCTTGCCAAATCCAGTTGCAATATCCCAAAATGCAGTAGGTATCCTTTTGCGTAGATATCGCCTTCACCGATAGCTGTATCTACCTTGCCTTTTTCCAAGCCTTTTTTTGTGTGCCAATCACTTCTGCTTCTCACTTTCTTGTTTGAAACTCCAGTAACAATTTTTTCCGCCTTCAATAAAAAGAACTGTATGTATACTTTGAAACGACTGCCATCAATCTGGCTCACTTCCTGAATCTATTTTAGCAAATTATTTCAGATAATATGGCTGATGCCGTGTTGGATTCACAGGATGCGTACAAATGTCTATCCGGTTTGGGAGATAGGCTCGACATGGTGTTGTCTACGTATAAAAATAAAGTCAAGTCCAACAAAAGAAAAGCATTCATGCGAAAGGTAACCGCTCTGTTGGAGAAGGTGAAGAGAGTCGATTGCCGTGGCCAAAGATTTGCAACGATCCATTATAAATTCTCTCTCATCTACGTGTCGAGATCCGTGCAAGAGTACTTGAATTACACGAGCTATTTTTGTACGTACCTATCCACTATCGATCAAATTTCACACTCTTTTGCCGTTCAACACCGCCTGTAAATTTTCTTGTTTTATTGCAGCTGACATAGAAACAACGGAAATGGTCTACGTCGACTTCGGCCTTGATTTTGAGGAATCGCGTTTGGAATTTTCCGTTAAGGAACAACTTCCTTTTTTTAAAAATGCCTTTGTAACAATGCGGTTCCATGAGGGCGATTTCTTAAATAAAAGACTTTTTCCCGCACTGCTCACCCATTGTTCACAAAATGTAGTACGCAGCCGGGAAGAAGATCCGTTCCAGATAATATATAATATGTTTGACAAACGGTGGCTGTCGTTTTTGGCGGTGTTGAAGAAAGTGGACTTGCCCAAAGATGGGCCCTTGTTTGAGGAAAAAGAAGAACTAAGGAGAGACGTCACTGAGCAGCGGATCAAAGAGAAAAAGGCGCATGATTGGATGAAGAAACAAAAATTGTGCGCCCCTCTACCTCCACAGTAGGTACTTGAAAAAAGTTCTGGATGTTTTGTTGTAGTGTCAATTTTGTGTTGTAACGTGTTGATTATTACCAATCAATAAAAATCTGAATTTTATCGTTAGTTGGTAGTTGATTTTCTTGCTTCATCCCTTGCTTCATCCTTTTTTTCCTTTCTTCCTCCCATTCCCCAACTGGTCTTCTCCGACTTCTCTTCAGTTTAATGATGCTTGCATTTTTCCCATGGGTATTCATCATTCATCCCGAATTTTTTGTTATGCTCCTTTCTCTTCAGAAACCCCTGCAACCATCTCATCATTTATTTCATTTCTGTTTTGCTTGATGCCAGTAACACCATGTCATCCACATACAGGGCTGGGCGAAATACTCCAAGAATGTAATAAAATACAAAATACAAAATACTGGATCCAATATAGTCGAAATACAAAATACAAACTACCTGTTAGAATGTCTTTGAAATACGAGATGCGTATTTTGGAAAACCAAGGAATACAAGGAGTCCAAAATACAAAACATTTATTTCAAAATACAAAATAAATACGTTTTTCTGGGATGAAACCTATTCATTGTTGTTATTTGTGAAAAATCTTGTAGACAAATATTTAGAAATCTCTGGAAATCCTATGCAAATTTTTAGAAATCCTGTAATAATCTTTGGAACTTTCTAGAAGTTCTCTAAAATGCTTAGAAACCTTCAGAACTCTCGACTAATCTTGTAGAAATCTTTGAAAATCCCAACAATTGATGCCATGAAAACTTTCAAAGATTCCTAGAAATTCCACACAAATCATCAGGAATCCTCAGAAATCCCGTAGACATCTTGAGGAGTCCGTAAAAGTCCCGCAGAGATTTTTGAAAATCGCTCGAATTCTCGTGAAAATCAATAAAAGTCTCAAGAAATTCTCGTAATCATTGGTAATCTTCGGGAACCTTTCCCTTGGAATCATCTTCAAGATCCCTGAAAATCAAAAATCCCGTACAAATCTCTGAAAATCCCTGAAAACTCCTGCAAATTGCTGGAGATCTCGAAGAAATCTCTGAAAATCTCGTAGAAATGTTGACAAATTCCTAGAAATCCTACAGAAATCTTCAGAACTTTCCAGAAATTCACAAAAATACTCGGCAGTCTCGAAAGAAATTCGAAAAAATTCTTAGTTATCCTGTGGAAACTATGGAAATCTCCACAAACTTTGCAGAAATTTTTGGAAACACCTGGAAATCCCCTAAAACTGACTGAAAATTCCATAGAACATTCTCACAAATCCTCACAATTCTTTAGGAATTTCCTACTGTTCTTTAGGAATCTCTTGCGATCTCGTTGAGATCCCTAAAGAGTCCTGAGAAACACCTAGAAATTCCCACATAAATACCCGGAAACTTTGCTGAAATCCTTGGTAATCTCGTAAAAATCTTTGTGAATATTCAGAAATTTTGTAGAAACCTCCAAAGTCCTGAAAATTTACATAAAATAAAGACCCTTCAGAAATTCCTAGAAATCCCATATAAATGTACAGAAATCCTGTAGAAACTTTTAAAACTGACTAAAGAATCTCAGCAATCCCTAGAAATCTTGTAGAATTCTCTAGGAATCCTTAGAAAGCCCATAGTTAGTAGTCTTTAATCTCAGCCCGTAGAAATCTTGAAAAGAATAGAAATCACAAAGTTACACATCCTCAATCTCAGAACTCCCTAGGAATTTTTCTTTAAACCTCTGATTTGAATCCCTAAGAACTCTGATAATTCTCAAAAATCCTTGGATATCTTGTAGGAATCTTTGAAAATCCTTAGAAGTCCAGAAATATTCAAAAATCAATAGGTATGTCTCAATTCTCAACTTTCTTTCTTTCTTCGACCAAGTATTATTGGTCTATAAACATTGTCAAGCAACTTGAAAATTGAAAAATATGTACGAGCAATGGCAATAACTGAAAATATAACAGACAAGTTGTAGGTACACGGATTATTCACCCAATGTATCACTATCAAAAAATCTTGAACATTATAAAATGTGTAAGACAATAATGAAGATTTTACATTTAAATTTCTAGAAACCCCAAACAAATCTTGAGGAAGCTGTAGTAGTCCCGTGAAAATCTTTAGAAATCCCTGGAAATCCTCACAGGAACCTACAGAAATCTCATTGATATAAAATTAGAAACCCCGTAGACATTTTCAGAAATCCTCAGAAATTGTTCAAAAATATCGTGAAAATCTTCAGAAACCCCTAGAAATCTCATACAAATATCTGTGAGCTCCTAGAAATCCCTTAGAAATCTTGAGCCCTTCAGAAATCCCTATAAACTCTGGAAATACCAAAAAAAAAACTTCTTGAGTCGTGAACTTCGGGAGTCTCCAGAGAATCCCGAGAAGTTCCATACAGATCTTCGAAAATCCTCAGAAATCTTGTGGTGATTCTCAAACATTTCTCGAAATCCCTGCAAATCCGCAGAAATCTCGTCGAAATAATCCTGTAAGAATTTCCAAAAATCTCTCAGCCATTTCTCCTCTCCAATTTAAGTTGCTGCCAAGAAACTAAACGCTACTGGGGAGCAGAAATGAAGACTTGTGGTCGATTACCAAAAAAAGTGATGACAAAAACAATCGACGATCAATATCTAATGCTAAACATAACTGACATTTTGGATAAGTTTCGAAGATGCCAGTATTTCACTACACTTGACCTGGTCTCGGGTTTCCACCAGATAGAAATGCACCCAGACAGCATTCCCAAGACAGTATTACGCGTAGGAAATGGAAGATATGAACTTACCAAAATGCCTTTTGGACTAAAACGTTCCCCATCGACGTTTCAGAGAGTCATAGATAACGTGTTACGAGACTTACAGAACAAGGTTGCCTTTGCCTATATGGACGAGATCGTCTTTTTTCCAGTCTTCAAGACAAACACATTGCAAATTCAAGATCAGTCTTCAAAATATTTCAATGGCACATTATGACACCCTAAGGAATCTAACCCAATCTCAGGAAAATCATATCGAAGAATTTTTACTCACAACTACTATGGTAATTGATTCATTACATACCTAGTAGGAGGTCGGGAAGTTATCGCTTGCCGACCTCTCGAGAAAGTGAAGAAATGGTAGCTTTAGAAGGGAAATTTCAAAATATGCATCCAACCAAACAATAAGTGTATGTTAATCAGTATTTCCTGAACCACGTTTCAGCAAAATTAATCGGCCTATCTGGAAGTTATGACAAAAAGTTAGTTTTCAGATTTCAACTTTTGAACGCCTGACGCCTGTAATCCTGCAAGCTGAGTACATGGTTGTGAGTAAAATAGTATACATACTCTCGACGGTAAAAACATAATTCCAGCTTTGGGCTAGAGCCTTTGGGCAAAGCCTGCAGGCTCTCTGTGCCCTCAGCAGTAATGATGTATTTCCCGTCTCGGTATGTAATATACTATCCTAGCCTACTACCAGGCCCGAGACCAGGCCACAAACTCAACGATTGCTTTAGTAACAAAAAATTATAGTATGGGAGAGTACTTTTCACTAGATTTTGAGGGGATTTCTAAAGATTTTTGAGGACCTTGATGATTTCTATGGATTTCTTATTATTTCAACAGAATTTCTAGGAATTAATGGAAACTTGTATAGAGTTTTCAGGGATCACTGCACTTGAGACTTCTACGACGAAATTTTTGCAAAAGTTTCAGAGACTTCTGACGATTCTACGTGGTTTCTAAAAATATTCACGAGATTCCTGAAGATTCTAGTGAGAGTTTTGCGGGATTTTTGAAGAATTCTACGGGGGCTCCAGGGGTTTCTGAAGATTCGTTTGGGATTTCTAGGGATATCTGAAGATTCGTTTAAGATTTCTAGGGACTTTTGAATATTTTCACGGAATTTCCAAAGATTTTTGAATATTTCTACGGATTCTGCAAGAATTTCCAGAAATCTCGTGGAAAAAAATCTTCAGAAATCAAAACAGTCTTGTGGAAATCTCCGGAAATTCCTGCAGAATCCGTAGAAATATTCAAAAATCTTTGGAAATTCCGTGAAAATATTCAGTCCCTAGAAATCTTAAACGAATCTTCAGATATCCCTAGAAATCCAAAACGAATCTTAAGAAACCCCTGGAGCCCCCGTAGAATTCTTCAAAAATCCCGCAAAACTCTCACTAGAATCTTCAGGAATCTCGTGAATATTTTTAGAAACCACGTAGAATCTTCAGAAGTCTCTTAAACTTTTGCAAAAATCTCGTCGTAGAAGTCTCAAGTGCAGTGATCCCTGAAAACTATACAAGTTTCCATTAATTCCTAGAAATTCTGTTGAAATAATAAGAAATCCATAGAAATCATCAAGGTCCTCAAAAATCTTCAAAAATCCCCACAAAATCTAGTGAAAATTCTTGCAAATCTCTGGAAATCCTGTGGAAATCTTTGGAGAATCTATAAAACTTCTCAGGAATCATGAGAAGAATCCAGAAATTCCATATGAACTTTCAAGAATTCCGTAGAAATCTATGTGAGTCTCTCTTATCTTCAGATAAATTCTTGGAAATCGCTCGAACTTCCGTACAAGAAAGCCCTAGAAACTCTCAAAAATTCCCAGAAATCTTGTAGAACTTTCTAGAAGTCCCTAAAAATTTTGTAGAAAGTCATTGGGAATTCTATCGATATTTTCAAGAATACTGAAAAAATCTTAAGAACTCCCTAGACGTTTTCAAAAATCATTACTTAAGAATCATTAAAAATTCCTACTAATCTTGTAGAAATCGTCAAGAATCCTTCAAATTCCCATGAAACCTTCTAGGCCGGCGGCCAGAAAATATACAATATTTCCAGCCGGCCAGAAAGTTTTTTTTCCTGTATTGTTATTTTTCATTACTGGAGTCACTGAAGCAATCGCTCATTTTTTGGCCTGGTAGTAGGCTAGAAAATCACTCCTCTCTGTCTGATCGACTAAAAAAAATCTTTGTTGCTCGATTTCCATTCCTTTCTTCTATTGGGTAGAGGGTTTTGTTATCTTGGCAGAGTCTCCAACGAATCGTTTTTGATATCCCAACAAGCCAACTCCCAACTTTGGGAGTCTTTAGAAAATCCTCAGAAATTTCATACAGATCTTCGAAAATCCTCAGAAATCTCGTGGTGATTCTCAGAAATTTCCAGAAGTCCTTGGAAATCCGCAAAAATCTCGACCAAATTATCCTGTGAGAATTCACAGAAATCTATTTGGATCTTGTTTTGTAGAAAAAAAAACTCTCGGGGGCCTTGTGAATTTTCAGAAGTCTCATGAAAAAATCTTCAGAAATCTGAAACAACCTTGTCGGAATCTCTGGAAATTTCTATAAATTCCGTAGAAATATCCAAAAATCCTTGGACATTCTTTGGAAATATCCAGAATAGAAATTCCTAGGAATTTCAAAAGAATCGTCAGATTCCCCTAAACTCCCGTTGATTTTTTTTCAAAATTCCACGGAACTCTCACTGGAAGCTTCAGGAATCTCGTAAATATTTTCAGAAATCACGTAGAATCTTTAGAAAACCCTGAAACTTTTTCGAAAATCTCGTAAAAATCTCAAGTAATCCCTAGAAACTTCATGTTAGTTTTCAATAATTCCTAGAAATTCCGTTGAAATAATAACAAATCCATAGAAATTTTCGGGGTCCTTAAAATCTTCAGAAATTCCTACAAAATTTCAGTAAAAAATCTTGAAAATCTCTGGAAACACCGTGGAAATCTTTAAAAATCTATAAAAACTCTCAGGAATCATCAGATTCCAGAAATTCCATATGGACTTCCAAGAACTTCGTATAAATCTATATGTCTTCCTAATTATTGAACAAATCTTTGGAAATCCCTCAAATTTTCGTACAAATCTCCAGAATGCCCTAGCAATTCTCAGAAATTCGCAGAAATCTCGTAGAAATCTCTAGAAGTTACTGAACAATCTTGTAAAAAGTCCCTAGAAATTTTCATGAATACCCTCAAGAATCCTGTGAAAATCTTGAGAATTTCCTAGAAGTTTTCAGGAATCTTTACTCAGGAATTATCATAAGAAACTCCTACCAATCTTGTAAAATTCTTCAAGAATCCTCCAAATTCCCATAAATAGATGATATCCAATATTTCTGGCCAGTGGCCAGACAGTTTTCTCCCATACTATTATTTTTCGTTACTGAAGCAATCGTTGAGTTTGTGGCCTGGTCTCGGGCCTGGTAGTAGGCTAGAATAGTATATTACATACCGAGACGGGAAATACATCATTACTGCTGAGGGCACAGAGAGCCTCCGGGCTTTGCCCGAAGGCTCTAGCCCGAAGCTGGAATTATGTTTTTACCGTCGTGAGTATGTATACTATCTTACTCACAACCATGTACTCAGCTTGCAGGATTACAGGCGTTCAAAAGTTGAAATCTGAAAATTAACTTTTTGTCATAACTTCCAGATAGGCCGATTAATTTTGCTGAAACGTGGTTCAGGAAATACTGATAAATACACTGCATTGTTTGGTTGGGTGGATATTTTGAAGACTGATCTTGAATTTGCAATGTGTTTGTCTTGGAGACTGAAAAAAAGACGATCTCGTCCATATAGGCAAAGGCAACCGTGTTCTGTAAGTCTCGTAACACGTTATCTATGACTCTCTGAAACGTCGATGGGGAACGTTTTAGTCCAAAAGGCATTTTGGTAAGTTCATATCTTCCATTTCCTACGCGAAATACTGTCTTGGGAATGCTGTCTGGGTGCATTTCTATCTGGTGGAAACCCGAGACCAGGTCAAGTGTAGTGAAATACTGGCATCTTCGAAACTTATCCAAAATGTCAGTTATGTTTAGCATTAGATATTGATCGTCGATTGTTTTTGTCATCACTTTTTTTGGTAATCGACCACAAGTCTTCATTTCTGCTCCCCAGTAGCGTTTAGTTTCTTGGCAGCAACTTAAATTGGAGAGGAGAAATGGCTGAGAGATTTTTGGAAATTCTTACAGGATTATTTCGACGAGATTTCTGCGGATTTGCAGGGATTTCGAGAAATGTTTGAGAATCACCACAAGATTTCTGAGGATTTCCAAAGATCTCTATGGAACTTCTTGGGATTCTCTGAAGACTCCCGAAGTTCACGACTCAAGAAGTTTTTTTCCTGGTATTTCCAGAGTTTATAGGGATTTCTGAAGGGCTCAAGATTTCTAAGGGATTTCTAGGAGCTCACAGATATTTGTATACGATTTCTAGGGGTTTCTGAAGATTTTCACGACATTTTTGGACAACTTCTGAGGATTTCTGAGAATGTCTACGGGGTTTCTAATCTTATATCAATGAGATTTCTGTAGGTTCCTGTGAGAATTTTCAGGGATTTCTAAAGATTTTCACGGGACCACTACGATTCCTCAAGATTCGTTCGGGGTTTCTAGAAATTCAAATGTAAAATCTTCATTATTGTCTTACACATTTTGTAATGTTCAAGATTTTTTGATAGAGATACATTGGGTGAATAATCCGTGTACATACAGCTTGTCTGTTATATTTTCAGTTATTGTCATTGCTCCTACATATTTTTCAATTTTCAAGTTGCTTGACAATGTTTATAGACCAATAATACTTGGT
The DNA here is from genome assembly GCA_949128115.1 of Anaspis maculata. Taxonomy (NCBI): domain Eukaryota; kingdom Metazoa; phylum Arthropoda; class Insecta; order Coleoptera; family Scraptiidae; genus Anaspis; species Anaspis maculata. The sequence continues at coordinate 95,675,338 of OX421963.1, read as the reverse complement.
CGAAGAAAGAAATCAAGTTGAGAGTTGAGACATACCTATTGATTTTTGAATATTTCTGGACTTCTAAGGATTTTCGAAGATTCCTACAAGATATCCACGGATTTTTGAGAATTTTCACAGAGTTCTTAGGGATTCAAATCAGAATTTCAAAGAAAAATTCCTAGGGAGTTCTGAGATTGAGGATGTGTAACTTTGTGATTTCTATTCTTTTCAAGATTTCTACGGGCTGAGATTGAAGACTACTAACTCTGGGCTTTCTAAGGATTCCAGAGAATTCTACAAGATTTCTAGGGATTGCTGAGATTTTTCGTTCAGTTTTGAAAGTTTCTACAGGATTTCTGTACATTTATATGGGATTTCTAGGAATTCCCGACGGGTTTTCATTTTATGGAAATTTCCAGGACTTTGGAGGTTTCTACAAAATTTTTGAATATTCACAAAGATTTTTACGAAATTACCAAGGATTTCAGCAAAGTTTCCGAGTATTTATGTAGGAATTTCTAGGTGTTTCCCAGGACTCCTTTGGGATCTCAACTAGATCGCAAGAGATTCCTAAAGAACAGTAGGAAATCCCTAAAAATTTGTGAGGATTTGTGAGGATTTCTATGGAATTTTCAGTCAGTTATACGGGACTTCCAGGTATTTCCAAAAATTTCCACAAAGTTGGTGGAGATTTCCATAGTTTTCACAGGATTACTAGAAATTTTTCCGAATTTCTTTCGAGATTGCCAAGTATTTTTGTGAATTTCTGGGAAGTTCTGAAGATCTCTGTAGGATTTCTAGGAATTTGTAAACATTTCTACGAGATTCTCAGGAATTTTCAGAGATTCCTTCGAGATCTCCAGCAATTTGCAAGAGTTTTCAGGGATTTTCAGAGATTTGTGTGGAACTTGTGATTTTCCGGGATCTTGAAGATAATTCCAAGGGAAAGGTTCCCGAAGATTACCATTGATTACGAGACTTTCTTGAGACTTTTATTGATTTTCACGAGAATTCGAGCGATTCTCAAAAATCTCTGCGGGACTTTTAAGGACTATTCAAGATGTCTACGGAATTTCTGAGGATTTCTGAAGATTTGTATGGAATTTCTAGGAGTCTTTGAAAGTTTTCATGGCATCAATTGTTGGGATTTTCAAAGATTTCTACAAGATTAGTCGAGAGTTCTGAAGGTTTCTAAGGATTTTAGAGAACTTCTAGAAAGTTCCAAAGACTTTTACAGGATTTCTAAAAATTTGCATAGGATTTCCAGAGATTTCTAAATATTTGTCTACAAGTTTTTTACAAATAACAACAATGAATAGTTTTCATTCCAGAAAAAGGTATAGACAATACAAATAGAAAAGACCATAATTATGTTGTCGCGGATTTTTACGGTTTCGTAGGAACCAGGCAAGTCCATTGACATATCTGCGGCATCAAAATTACACGAAATAGACATGTCCACTTTGGTATGTCAAACTTCATCAAACTTCACTGGGATTTTGATTCGAACCTGGATTAACTGTCTTTTTTTCTTGATTCTATAATTTTGTGTTAGAACAAAGCAGAAGGAATTCACATACGTTTTCGCAAGATACGATTTGAAAAAAGTCGATTCTGGATGGAATTTTTAAAATTTATTACAAGCACCTAATACACAGTTTATGTACACCAACACGTTCATTGATTGGTGATACACAACACGTTACCTACAACACAATAGGTTTCTTCCAATCAACGCCAAAAACCGTCACTGAAGGCTCAAGACGAGAGCCAAAACATCCGCAAAAATGCGTTTTTGGGTATAAAATGCAAAAACTGGATGAATAACCACCTGTGGGAATGCTTTTGACCGTACAATAAACGGTTCCGGCATATGATTTGGAACAAACTTGACATTCACCGATAAAATTCACACTGTAACAAATAATTCAGAAAGTTTCACTTTCTCATGCATAAAAAATATGCACAATTTTTCCACCCTCACTAATCCTCCGCATGAATTTTTGATACGCTAAGTTTTCTTAGTGCTTCATGAAAATTGATACGCATCACACTAAGGTTATTGGCTAGTTTCTGTTTTCTTTCAAGTAAGGGTTTGTCTTCGTTCGAAACGACTATTTGCTTCAGTCCGGTCGAGAGCGATCGGAGTATTCTGTCGTACAGTTCGAACATTAACGGACGCCGAGGTTCTGGCCGGCTTCGTACTATGTCCACTGAGACAAATTCAACGAGCTCGGAACAAATGCCTGTGGTGAGGACGTGGACCAAATATTTCCTAACTGATTGAGCGGCCATACGAATGAAATCCATTCGGCAGTCCCCGGCATCGGGACATTCCGAAAGCGTGGTCTTGATTAGAAGGTCGTAGTCGCTGAAGATCAGTCGCTTTGTCCTCCTGTCATCTGTAATAATTTCAGGAAATTTACAGGCGATGTTGTACAAGAAGAAAGTGTAAAAGTTGATTGATATAGTAGAGAGGTACGTACTGAAATAGTTCTTGAATTGTGCGGACTGTATCGCGCTTGTCAGAGTGAAAACCATACCAAATTTGGCAAAAACTACTTTCAACTCTTGGCCACGGCAGTTGACCTTTTGTATCTCCTTCAACAGAGCTTTTACTTCTTTCACATATTGCTGTCTTATCTGATAATCTTCTATATTGGGATACCTGGAACTCACATCTTGCAATTTTTCCTTGAAATCATTCAGACGTTGGATCAAATTCTGAGTTCTGCGTGCATATGCCATTTCAGCCATAGCAATTCGTAAGATTCAGGACGTAGCTATTAGCTCAACAAGTTTGATGCTTCTTCTTCTGAAGTACAAGTACACTATACAGTTAATTTCATTGCGAAAGCAGAAGAAATTGTTTTGGGAATGTTGGCAGAAAAAGTAGGTACGAAGCGTTTGAAATACCTACACAAGAAAAGCCCGTTAAAAAAACCACAGCCATGAAAAACCCTCTGAGCCTGTGGCTACAACTGCCTCTAGTATTATGCCATTTTTTGCCAACAATCATTATATTGTGCCTCGAAAGCTCATAGCTTCGGATATAATGCATCACTCGAAATTAGAAATTCTCACAGGAATTCTCAGAAATCTCGTGAATATTTTCAGAAACAAAACAGAAATCTTTAAAAATCCCTAGAAATTCTTCCAAATTCTTGTATTCTCCCAAAGTCCTCAGACATCTTATACAAATATTCGAAAATTCCCAGACGTCCTGCAGAAATCTTGAGAACTGCATTGACATTTTTGATGATCCTCAGAAAATTTCAGAAATGCCTACCAAATCTTTCACAAACCCTTGGAAATCCCGTAGAAATCTCCGAAAACCCACAGAAATTGTTAAAATATTTTCAGAGATCCCATATACGAATTTTCATGATCCCGTGAAAATGTTTCAAAATCTTCAGAAATTCTCACAAAATTTCTCAGAAATCCAGTAGAAATCCCGAGGTGAATTCCCCAGAATCTTCTAGAATCTCGTGGAAATCTTTACAAATTCTTGAAAATCCTCAGAAATCTCGTAGAAATCTCTGAAAATCCCCAGAAATCTTCCATAAATCCTCGAATTTCCGTAGGAGTCCTAAGAAGTCCTTGAATTCCCGTAGATTTCAGGAATATCTAGATATCTAGTTTTTCTTCTCGGAATTCTCGCATAAATCTCTCGAAATCCTGCAGAAATCTCCACAAATCTTCGAAATTCTTTAAAAATTCGTAGAAATCTTTGAAAATCTTGAGGAATTTTTCAAAGTCAATACAAATTTTTTGGGAATCTTTAGAAATCCCTGAAAATCTAGTCGGAATATTCAGAAATTTCAAGAAATACCTTACAAATTTTCAAAAGTTCCATAGAAATTTTCGAAAATCCCTATAAATCCTTCTCCTAGTCCCGTGAGAAATCTTCGGAAATCCCCAGTAATTCCGTAAAAATCTTTGGAAATTCCCACGAATTTTGTAGAATTCTTCAGAATCCTCAAAGCGAATAGCAATAGATGAATAATCATTAAAAATATAATTTCAAAAAATAGTGTATTGAAATATTCAATCGCAGAACTGCATGAAAATTCTCAGAAATTCTTGGGTATCTATAGAAACGCTGTGAATATATTTAGAAAACCCTGGAAATTTTGTAGAAATCTTTAGAAATCTTTGGAAACTCAGTAGAAATATTCGGAAATTCCTAGGAATCTTGAACGTCTCTCCAGGAATCTTTGAATTTCCCGTAGAAATCTTTAGAAATCCTTAGAAATTCCTACAGTAATGCTCAAAATCTTGTGATTACCTCTAGAAATGATGTAGAAATGTTTAAAAATGCCTAGAAATTCATCAAATATCTCGTAGAATTCTTCAAAATTCTTTATAAATCTCATACAAATCTTGATAAATTCTCAGAAACCCGTAGAAATCTTGAGAAATCTATAGAAAATTTTTTGAGTCCTTGAGAATCTCAAGAAACGCCTTTAAAATATCTCGGACATCCCTGGAAATTCCGTAGAAATCTACAAAAATCAATGAAGATTTTCAGAAATACTGAGCAACTTTCAGAAATCTCACACAAATCAGCAGGAATCCCTGGAGATCCTGCAGCAATCTTCAAAAATCCCTAGAAGTACTTATTCGAGAATTTGTTGAAAAAACCTGTAAAATTCTTCAGAAGATAAACTCAGTCGAAAAGGGGAATAAATGTTAAAATTTGAGAGAATATCTTCAGATCTTTTGTAGAAATCTCTAGAAGCTCTCGAAAATCTAGTAGAAATATTCAAAAATCTAATAAACCGTGAAAATCTTCACGAATTCCTAAGAAACTTGCAAAAACTCTTGAACTCCCTTAAATATTCCAAAATCCTCAGAAATGTTGGAGAAGTTTCTGGAGATCTCTAGAAATCTTTGAAAATGTCATAGAAATATCGAAAGCCAAGAGATTTTGAACAAATTTTCATTTTGCCTGTCGAAATCTTGAGCACAATAGAAATTACATAGACATCTTTAGTCTCAGAAGTCCCTAAACATTTCCGGGAATCCTTAGAAATCTTCAGTAACTCCGTAAAAATCTTTGGGAATACCTAGAAACCTTGTAGGAATCTTCAGAGATCCTTACAAATTTCGCAATAAAAGTCGGAAATCCCTGAGATTTATTAAAAAAATTGAAAATTGAATAAATTATTTACTTGAATATCATCAGAAATCTCGCAGAAAACTGAAAATCCCCAGAAATCTTCTGGAAATTTTGAAAGTAATCCGATAGCGATCTTGAAAAAATTCTCGAATATCCGTGGAAATATTGAGAAATCCCTTGAATTCCCGTAAAATTCAGAAATCCCTAGATCTCTCGATATTTTTCTCCTCTAAATTTCCATAAATCCCTGGGAATCTTGCAGAGATTTACAAAAATCTTCAGAAATTTCTTGAAAATTCATAGAAATCTTGGAAAATCTTCAAGAATTTTCATTATAGTGTATAAATATGATAAATACAAAGAAAGAAGAAGGGAAACATGCTAAAGAAAAGGAAAAATCGTGTCCAAATTATCTGCCAACGGTGATGTGCCTAGGACACATTGAATATTAATACAATTTCTCATAAATCTACAGAAATCTCAAATAATATTGTGAAAATATTCAGAAATTTTCAAAAATCTTGAATGAATTTTCAGAAATCTCACAGAAATTCTAAAAAAACCCGAATAAATTTTTAAAAATCCCGTGAATAATTTTCAGAAATCCTCAGTAATTCCCAAGAATCTTTAGGAATTCCCACAAATTTTGTAGAATCCTTCAGAATCTTCAAAGCGAATAGAAGGTGATAAATGAATAAATAAATGATCTTAGAAATCCCTAGAAATTTTCAGAGATACCGTACAAATCTTGAAAAACACCAGCGATTCCATATAAATCTGCAAAATCTTTACAAATTCGCAAGAATTTCTCTAAAAATCATCTGAAATTCTTGGAAATCTGGTAGAAGTTTCTTGAGATCTCTAGAAGTCTATGAAAATGACTAGCAATATTGAAAGCCTGGAAATTTCAAACAAATCTTAATTTTGCATGTAGAAATCTTCAACAAAATAGAAATTACATACACATCTTCACCCTCAGAACTCCATACACATTTTCAAAAATCCTCAGAAATGCCTAGTACCCCGTAAAAATCTTTGGAAATATTTGGAAACCTTGTCGAAACTTCAGAAATCCTCACAAATTCCGTATGAAAAGTCAAAAATCCCTTTAAATCCAGAAATAATCTTGAAGAATCCACCCTAGAAGTTCCGTAGAAATATACAGAAATCCATAGGAATTCTCACAGGAATTCTCAGAAATCTTCAGAAATCTCTAGAAGTTCTTCAAAAGTCTCGTGGGAATCTTCGAGAATCTCGAATGAGTCTTGATGGTTCAAGATGGCGGTTATATGTTATATGTCTTGGTTGTTTATAATGATGTTTGTTAATATGTTTCTAGATTTGAATAATATTTTATCTTATACTTATATGTACCTACAATTTGACGTGTGTAAACATACTTGTGTGTAAAACATTAATAAAGATTATATGTTTGGAAATCCTCAACATTTTTCAGAAACTACTGAAAAATCTCATAAAAAGTTTCGAAAATCCCGTAAAAATTTCCAAATATTCATAGAAATTCTTAGAAATCGTTGGAAATTTCAAGAATCGTAGAAATCTTGCAAAATCCTGGAAATTCTGTAAATCGTTAGAATATCTAGAAATTCCATAAATGTCTCTATAAAGTTCCGTACAATCTTTAGAACTGTTTAGAGATTCTCAGACATCTTTGAAAATCTCATAAATGCGTTGATTCTGAATAAAGCCTTTTCGTAATTCTAGAAACGGTAGAAATATCAGGGGATCTTTGGAAATTATTGGTAACCTTCCGAAATCTTCAGCAATCCCTAGATTTGTCGGAGAAATCGCTGAAGATCCCATTGAAAATTTTAGAAATCATTCGAAACCCTCAGAATTTGTTTGAATAAATCCCGAAAAAGTTTTTGAGAATCTTTAGGAATCTCATATATAAATCTTTCAAAGGCCCGTATTCATAGTCAGATTTTATATATGAGGTGGTCTCAAGACCATGTTTTTTTAGACACAGGCTTGAACTAAGATGGTTTTATACATATAGTTATCATCTTGGGAATAATAATTTACATAATGAAATACACCTACATCTTCTTAAGTTTGTGTTTGGGAGAGATCAGCACTTTAAAATTGAAGAAGGTCATCTTGAGACATAAGATCCGACTATGACTACGGCCTTAATCCCTATGAATACCAAGAAATTTCATAGACATTTTCAGAAATCCCTAGAATCTATTAGATTATTCTAGGAATTCTATACAGATTTTCAAGTTACAATTTACACTATAAATAAGTGAAATGAAAATGAAATATCAATTAGTGGTATTGCCAAATACATACTATGTGGAAGCAATAGTGCTCTGACTACAAAGAAGAAAGAATTCACAACTTTTTTAGCTTGGAAAGTAGGCATTCACAAACTTTTTTGCTAGATAGATACCTACTGTTTGGAAAAGGTTGAATTTGAGTGGAAACTTTTATTACAAATACTTGATACTCAATTTTTGTACAACACTTCGAGATTTATTGATTGATAATATTAAACTCAACACGGTATTTACAACACAATTGGTTTCATCCAACCAACAACGCCAAAAACCGTGATTGAACGGTGAAAAGCACACGCACAAATGAGTTTTTAGGTAGAAAACGCAACAACTGAATGAATATCAACTTTGAAAATGCTTTTGAGTGTAGATGCAATGAAGGGTTTAGGCGTACAGTATGGATTTCAACAAACTTAGTATCCACCGATATTTACACTGTAACGAACCATTAAGAACGTTTCTCACTTTTTCATGTAGGTATTGGAGAGATCCAGGAAAAGAAGCACAATTTTCACGCCTTCACCAATCGTCCGCATGCATTTTTGTAACTTAAAGTTTCCTTATTGCCGAATGCATCTTGAGACGCTCCGAACTGATGAACCTCGCTAGTTCTTGCTTCTTCGCAAACACACCTTCGTCCGAAGCGACTATTCGCTTCAATCCGACCAAAAGCGATCTGAATTTTCTGTCGAAGATTTCGAACATCACCTGGAACCGAGTTTCTTGCCGGCTGCGTACCACGTTTTCTAAGGAACGAGCTAAGGCTCTGGAACAAGTACCGTCGGAAAGGACAGAGAAACAATATTCTTCAATTGATCGAGCGGCCCATTGCATAAAATCTATTTGTCTATCCACGGCACACTCCGAAAGCGCGGTCTTGATAGCAAGGTCGTGGTCGCGGAAGATCACTGGCAGCTCTGTCCCCTCATCAGCTGCAATTATTCGAGAAAATTTGCAGGCGATATTATACAAGAAAAGAATATAAAAGTTGGTTGATGACAGCGAATAGATACGTACTCACCAAAATAGCAAACAAAATATGCGAGCTGTAGTCCGCTTGTCACAGCGAAAACTAGATTAAATTTCTCTTGAACTTCTTTGAGTTCCTGGTCACGGCAGTCGACATCTGTGATGTCCTTTAACAAACCTTTTAGTTCTGTTTCATAAGCCTGTTTGTTCTTAGGATCTGCTAGTTTGAGGTTACGCAGAATTTCAACCTTTCGCCTTGAATTTTTTAGAAATTGGACAATATTCGGAGTGGACTGCTGCCAGTTTGCCATTTTATCTGGAATTATTTGATAGATTAAGAACGTAGGTGTAAACAAGTTTGATGCTTCTTCTTTCAACATACACAGTTCATTTTTTTGCAAAGACGGAAGAAATTGTTACAGAAATGTCGACAAAAAAGTGGATAGCATATAAGAAGTATAATAGGAAGCGATTGGCACAAACAATAATAAATGAGACAGCAGTCCAGCTCGAAAGTGTATTCATAGTCCGGCGAAAAAAGACACGAATTGTGCACGTAGGGAAAAAGACTTTTTGTATTATTTTCTTTGATCTACACCTAAAAGTTAGTCGATTAGGAAGCGGAGGCATTCTTGTAGGGTCATTAGCAACTGAGTACGGCCCTGTCAAAATTCGGAAGAATTTCTTGAAAATTTTTGGAAGTTTGTCCGATGGCTCTCGGTTATGTGTCAATTTCTATGTATTCGAGACTGAGGAATCCAACAAAAATGGCCCCGAAGAGATAGTGCCGTTATTTTCGATGATACAGGGTGAAACGTAAATTTTGACCCAACTTTTTTGAGGTATTTCCGGATTTTTTTCCAAAGTGGTGGGAAAAGGAAGAATGACCATTTATATTTTATCTTAATTTTTGGTCCTTTTGGAACAAATTCAGAGGGGTAGGCAATCGCGACAAGTGATTGGTGTTTCGGTACAGCTCCGCAAAAACTTCTTGTAACTGTTAGGTCATGTTCATATTCTGGAATGACAGAGACGTTTTAAGTTTGCGTTTATATATCTAATAAAAAGAAATACGATTTAATTGAAGTCGGTGAGGTAGCGCCATTTTTTTTATCGATACAGGGTGAAACGCCTAAGTCATTCGATATTTTAGAGTCATTTGATGATTTCTTCTATGTAACGATGCCTGCAGGAAAAGGTTCCACTTACATTCTTCTTTTCACCTTACATGCCTTAAATACCACAATATACATACCTGAAGGCAACCTCAAAAGTTTCTGGGCAATACAGTACAGCCCCGCAAAGCGTTTCCGCAACCCCTAAATTATTTTCGCATTTTGCAACCGGACGAGACGGTTGAAGTGTGCATTTGCACGTTTTCGTAAGCGAGAAATACCATTCGATTGATGCCAAAGGTATAAAACCCTTAGTTTCTCCAATACAGGGTGAATGTGTAAACGTGACTCGGTTGCCGAGAGATATTTTGAAATTTTCAGCGCACTACTCCAAACGGGAAGTAGCTTCATGTTCTCACTTTGTTCTTTTGTCTGTCCATTCGTTCCCGTCCGTCTATCAGTCTGTCCGTCCGTCCGTTCGTCCGCCCGTCCGTCACAGCATCTAGTCCTAGACGAAAGGATCCTTACTCTAGGAAAGAGATGTCCACCAAGATTTGACTAGGAAAATGCGCAGTAGGTTCGGTCGGTCCTTTCTTTCTTTAGCATTGAGTACGATCATTCGTCTCACTCTTCAGCTCAGCGAAAGTTACTGTTGTATGTTGTGTTGCCTATTATTATGCTCCAAGCTCCAAGTAAAATGAGCACCTAGGTGCATCTCATTAGATTACGTTGTTGTTGAGTGTTAGACCGCCAATTAGAACACCAAAATTGCAATAGTGACTTTGTGAATATCTGGAATAGCGTTTGACCCTACGTTTGACTGATCTAAATTGATATTTTTGAAAATATTTCTGGAACATTTCAGTTACTTATATTTTTTTCTTTGAATCAGCCAAAGCCTGCCAAACAATTAAGGAATCGCATTTTATAGCATGTTTTATGGTGGCGTCCGAATCTTATATCAGACTTTGGAAAGAAGAAATTTCAAGCTATGAAATGTTAATGATCTCAAAAATTGATTTCTTTTACTTTCCCGGCCCACCCACGAACACGGAGGGAAAGTATTGTAATCGTGCAGAAAAAAAGTTTTGAGATTTCACCGGATATATCCGTTTTGAGGTCCTCCAAGACGATTAAGACCATTTTCAGAATGATGTCTGTCTGTGTGTGTGTGTGTATGTGTGTGTGTGTGTGTGTGTCTGTCTGTGATCTTCCACGATAACTGCCGTAACGTTGACTGGATCGACTTGATATTTGGTATACAAACATGGTTGTTTCCTGAAAAGAGCCCATTAGTTTTTGGCTGTCATCTGTCAAACCCAACTGTCACTATCATTAAATGTCAGAAGCTATATCTCACGGAACTCAACTTGCAATATGTCATTTGAAAGCCCTTGAAAAACTGTATTCAGAACAGTTGGAAACATTGCCCTATCTGTCATCTGTCAAATAATAAAAAATGTTAAATTTCAAAACTTTACCAATTAATTATTCAAAATCTCTCCGATGGATTGGAACCAGATTTGGCAGGAAGCAACAAAACAAAAGAACCAAATTGAGGCCGCAGTTGCAGTTTTCCACCATTCCCCAGTTGAGCGTAATGAATTTTCGAAATTTCTCCTGGCCGTTGCCACTCAGGAGGGGCTCTCGCCGGTGTTTCGACCAGCACGACTCGCTTTTGTAGCAGGACTCCACTCAAAAATTTATTCCTGCTCGGGGATCGACTTTTTTTTTGGAAATTTCAACTGATATCGAAAGTAGATTGTATTGAGCGTCGTGCAGGTCTATTTTCAGAGTTGACACGGTTTCGGTTTTCCGACTGTAATTTTTTCAAAATGAAATTTGCACATTCCGTGAATTTGAGAAAAACGCAATGCAAACTTCTACATGCGGTAGCCCCCACGAAATATTAATTTTAGGTGCAGACATGCTGTGAATAAAAGTTAGAGAAAAGATTGAGCTAATTTTTGGAGGAAAAATTTTTGAAATCGGATCAACAGTTGCCGAGTTTTCCTCTCTGGAAAAACTGCAAATTTTCCAACTTTTTATTCCGTGAACAGATTTCTGGGAATTGTTTTTTTTAGAGAATAGATAACTGGTTCTTGAACATTTTCCAATAATTTCTCTCCAATTTCCCGGAAATTTTCCTCCTGAAAATATAAAACCACTCATGCGATCGTACAAATTAGGCGGTTCTGTCACGATAATTACCGAATTATTGATCCGATCAAATCGAAATCAGGTACGCAGGCCTAAGTTCAGCCTGGAATGTTCTGATTAGACTTTGGGTGGATGATTTTGATCGGAAGCCCTCAGGTGGCACATTGGGTCTGGGTTTGTCTGTCCAAGCTCTAAATTGAAAATATAGAGTTGAAATTTGACACACAGATGCAGTGAAAGTTTTCAATCAAGTTTTTGTAATTTCATCATCATATATCTGAAGTAGGAACAAAAATTTCAATAAGGAACCAGCATTGCATTTTTGAGATATCACAATAGTTAGCTACCTAGTTCTACCTTTTGGATCATTTCATCACCTTGGAAAACTGACCTAACCTGTCATTTTTTCTGTCCGCTCAACAATGGATGCAGGATGCTCGCTAAACGCTCGACTAAATAGAATTTTTTCATCAATTTCCAAATCGAATCGCCCCCTCCCGAAGGGACACTTCGATCAAAATCATTACTGACGTCTCTGGATACCGCCGGGAAAGTTTTGTGTCGCCCCACAACAGATTTTTTCATTGTGTGTTCTACAATAACGGATAAAAAAGTAATGTTGAGGAGAAATTATAATTCGAATAATTTTAAGGGTGGGTATTCATTCTTTGTGATTACTCAGTTTTCGAAATTATCCAATTCTCGAGATTATTTAATCTTCAAGTTTATTCAATGTTCAAGACCACCTGACTCTCAGTTGAAGGCGCGCTTGCGCGCCTTTATGACCTAGTGCGAAAAATCTCAATTAATGGGTAGCTCATGACTTTGGGACCCAGACCAAGAAACATCTTGTTTCAGAGTGTTCCTATTGCATGCGATAAATCATACCTTTGCTTGCCCACTCCCACTTATAAAAAAACGTATTTGATTCTTATGGGATTAATCCGCAGGGGAAAGCTCGGTGCAATCGCGGACCACCCTTGGAAGCTCGGGCCCGCGAATATAGGTACTTGAAAACAGTTGTAAAACAAATATGTGGGATTGTGGGTATTGCCTTTTAAATATAAATACTTCTTCTATCTCTTGAGTTGGAAAAAACAACCTTCCTTTACAATAATTCTTTATATTTAGATATATTGCACATGCATTTTTCGAGACAATTCTGATGCACGCTGGAAAGTGGTTTTTAACCCCGTGGTTTCACAAAAACATTTTATCCGTATACGATGTGTTAATACTAGGGGCTTTCACAACCGCCGTCGTATAGCTCCTATAAGTGCGCACAAAATGGATGTAGCTTAAGGTCCGATAATAGATGTATTTTTCACCTTTGTGAAACCGAGCATTATAGTTTTATTCGAAATACTTACTTATCGAGAACGGTTCGGCGTCTTTGTTTTGCAAGCAGGAAGTACATTTGCGAAGACCTGAATTTTTCTAGGGTAGTTCGCGACTGCACAGAGTTCATCTCCTGCGGATTAACCCCATAAGAATCAAGGAAGTCTGTATAAGTGAGAGTGGGTGAGTAAAGGTATGATTTCCCGCATGCAAAAGGAACACTATAAAACACAATTTATCGTGGTTTGGGTCCCAAGACCAATTTGGCTACCCATTGAAATTGAAATTTCTCGCATCCTTCCGTCTTGGACTAGATGCTGTGCCGGACGGACGGACGGACACACGGATAGACGGACGGACGGGACAGACAAACGGACAAAGTGAGAACATATAAGCTCCTTCCCGTTTGGAGTAGTGCGCTAAAAAAATTTAAAAAAGCTCTCGGCTATACCGAGTCATGACACACATTCACCCTGTATTGAAGAAACTGAGGGTCTTATATCTTTGGCATCAATCAAATGGTATTTCTCATTTACGAAAACGTGTGAATGCACACTAAAACCGTTTCATTCGGTTGCGAAATGCGAAAATAATTTAGGGGTTGCGGGAACGCTTTGCTGGGCTGTACTGTAATGCCCAGAACCTTTTGAGGTTGCCTTCAGGTATGTCATATTGGTTATATTGTAAGGTGTAAAAAAGAATGTTAGTGAAATCTTTTCCTGCAGGCATCATTACATAGAAGAAATCATCAAATAACTCTAAAATATCGAGTGACATAGACGGTTCACCCTGTATCAATGAGAAAAGTCGCGCTACCTTACCTGAAGTACCTTACCGACTTCAATTAAATCATATTTCCATTCATTACACATCTAAATGCACACTTGAAACGTCTCCATCATTCGAAAATATGAACATGACCTAACATTTCCAAGAAGTTTTTGCGGAGCTGTTGCGAAACACCAGTTACTGTTCGCGATTGCCTACTCCTCTGAATTTGTTCTAAAAGGACCAAAAATTGAGATAAAATAGTAATGGTGCTTCTTCCCTCCCCTACCATTTTGGAAAAAAATCAGGAAATACCTAAAAAATGTTAGGTCGAAATTTATGTTTCACCCTGTATCTTCGAAAATAACGGCACTATCTTTTCGGGGCCATTTTTGTTGGATTTCTCATCCTCGAATACATAGGAATTGATGCATAACCGGAAGCCATCGGACAAACTTTCGAAAATTTCCAAGAAATTCTTTGAAATTTTGACAGGGCCGTACCTACTCAGTTACTAGTGACCCTGCAAGAATGCCTCCGCCTTCTAATCGACCTACTTTTAGGTGTATATCAAGGAAAAAAATACAAATTTTTTTTTTCCCACGTGCACAATTCGTGTCTTTTTCCGCCGGACTATCATGTTTTATTTCTGCGATTGTCAACAATTGACCAAAAACACTTGATACACAGTTCTCGTAACTACACCAACACGGTTATTGATTTGTAAATAAGCAACACATTGATATTCCAGCCCAAACCCTGATAGTTTCTGGGCCGATTATCGTTGCCAAGTTGCCTCCAGGCACGGATTCGTCTGGAATCTGGACGGATTCTGAAACGAAATTCGTCCGTGAAATGGACATGGACCCTGTTCACGATTCAGCCAGTTTTGGTGTTTTCGTGCCCTTGTGCTCATTTCTCAGCCTCTTGTTGAAGGCTGAAACCTGAGGGGCCGTCGGGCTCTTCGTTTATTAGACATCGGTCAACCTGTTCATAATTAGTACAGAACGGAATGGACAAACCATGCGGCTGATGGAACCGACTTCATAGTTGAGGGGCAGTCAAAGTGAACATTCTTCGGGCAGTTAATTGCAAATAGCGATTTTATGCCGGGGTAGTTACACGAAATCGCCCTCTGAGCTTTTCTACAACGGTTCTAGTCTGTCAAAAACGTGACCATAGTCGCGAAATAATGCTTTAAAGACTCTTCTAGCTACAGTCATTTGATTTCGACCCACCTCCAGCATCCCGACGGCTCTGAGCAAGTCATCTGCAGTCAAACAATGCCTGGGCATACTTCCTCAAACCTGTTTAAGTTGAACACACAGTCAATTTGAGGGAAAACTGTTACGTAGAGATTAATTTTCACCTGGATAAGGCAGCAGTCACACTGGAGCCACCACCACCCACTATCACCAAGCAAAATAATCGGCTATGGTCGAATTGAAGCCACTGCTGATCACCGTTTCATCATTTTCCCTTCCTGAATTTCAGATATCAATTGTCACTCCTCATGTGTTGACAATTTCATAGCGCTCCACTCATGACACTAGTGCTGTGATTGCTCTGTTTGTTCAGTCAACTTATCGAGTCCTTAACCTTGTTCATGGTTGACTCCTGGAGGTGCAATGAATTCGTCCGGCGACTCAGATATCATCTGAATTTCCGTAGGAGTCTAAAAAGTCCTTGAATTCCCGTAGATTCAAAAAATATCTTGATCTCTAGTTTTTCTTCTCTGAATTCTTATGAATCGATTGATTGATTGATTGATTGATTGATTGATTGATTGATTGATTGATTGATTGATACATTTATTTCCATCGACATACAACAGTGTTTTGGAATTGTCCAGACAAGCAATAACAAAGAGAATATACAAACAACACACAAAAACTAATAAATAAACAAGTCCATAGCTGAATACCCAGCGCAAACAGCAACAATACAACAATTTATGACAAATATACACGGCATGTTAAAACGTTACGCTGAAGTATTCTTGCATATCGTAACAGCAATTATCCAATAATAATTTCTTAACGCCACTCTTGAAACAAATAATTGTTTTCGAATCTTTAATAAATTTAGGAAGGTGGTTATTCAACTTGATACAGGTTATATCTGGGCCATTTTTTGTTTGATGCAAATTGTAAGGGGGAACAAACAATTCGGCAGCATTTCTGGTAGCGTAAAAATTCACGTCACCATTCGTAGGAAAATCCTTTATATTTTTGCGGACACGGCAGAGGCTCTCGAGGATGTACAACGAAGACACCGTGAGCAATCCATACTTCCTGAAGAAAGGGCGACAGCTGGCTCCCGGACTCAGTTTGAACATGTGACGCATTATTCGCTTTTGGGCTACGAATACATTACGAGCTCCTGGGCTGCCACCTAAACAAGGAATACCATATTGTGGTATTTCCTCTTTGTTTTGTTTGTACGTTGGTACCTGAAGTAAGTACGGTCGTTGACGTTGGTAGCGTTTGCCGATGGGAGAGGGAGATGGCGCTGCGCTGGAAGCCGGCCGAGCGGCAGCCGCGGGCAGACGGAGAAGAGGATCAGCTGTGGTGGTGAAGAACACGTGATTTTCAGTGCATCAAGAGTGCGTGGTTTTTACAACTCTAAGGTCGGTCTTTCTTTGATTATTGTATCGTGATTTTGGCTTCCACCCACTCACCAAATCATGCATTTCGATAGCTATTTTGTCCGCGAAATGATTGTACATAACCCGAAACTTTTTGTTCTCTGTGTTCTCCACGGGATTGCATAACCCGCAGTTTTTCCCCTTTGAAATCAAGGTACTTCGCACAGCTTTGAATTTTGTGTAATTTATCTACTCCCAAATGATCTTAATATTGACGGCAAAAGCCGTATATCTAGTGGGCGTGCTTTTTACGCACTCATGACGTGACCTCAAGGCCGCGCTATCGCGCGTACTTCGAGGTTTCATTGATTGTTTCTTTCCACAAGTTAGGTCACAAACAGCAAGACAACAAAAAGAAACTCCACTACGCCAAAATCAGCCGCTAAGTAGAGAACAGTACTTTTGATGATTCATTCTCATTTCATTGTTCATTGTCGGGTTATACATGAAAGTAAAGAAATAAAAGAGGGACTTGCACGCTTCTCCGTGTTCTGGGGGGGGGGTTCCACCTACTTGTATGGATCTGCCTTGTTGAGTCTACTAACCTTTCCTTATTTGGGGGGAAATTATGTATAACGACGGAGAGAGGGCCACAGGTTGGCTCGAGTCGATTTTCTTGTATTTACTGTTATTTACTTGTATGTGATTACTGTTTACTAACCATTGTTCTGTTTTGAATGTGAGTATGTATCTGGGGGGTTTTTGATGGGTACTTCTGGGGAATTTCGGGCGAATGCGTTTAAGATACTTCTTCCTTCCAATTGCTTACTAAAAGTATGACCAACTTCAACTTCTCTACTTATTTATCTCTCACCTGTTTCTTTTTCATTCCTTTACCTGTTTATCTCTTGTTTGTTTCTTGTTTATTCACCCACACCATTACTTATCATTTGATTCTTGCTTATTTGTTCACTCGTTTACTGATCATTTGTTTCTTGCTGATTTATCCACTTGTTTACTAATCATTTGTTTCTGGCTGATTTATCAACTTGTTTACCGATCATTCCTTCATTGTTTACTTATCTATATCAATTTGATTTCGTTTGTTTGTAAAGTGTAAAATAAATTACTGAGCGTAAAGTTTTCTTTTGTTGTTATGTAAATAACTTGCAAACGGAACCGACTTTCAAAGAGGTTCAAGCACCGCTTCACGCTGACTTGATCAATGCATCACTGGAGTGACTTCTCTGTCATTTCATCATGACTCACTCACACTTGACTTTTGCTCAGATCATTTGGAAAGGGACTTCTCAGCAACCAACCAGGCAATACGCATGGGTTTCTTCGACGTGTTCTTCCCATGTGTGCCTGTCAGCGAATACGTCACTTTTCCTTTGCGATTAAATTGACAGTGAACATGTTTCAAGATTTCTTGTTTTGTTAATCTGATTTTGTGTTCATTTTATTGTGGTAAACTCCTGCATTGTCTAAATAATTTGTAATGATTTCTCTTGTTTCATTTGTTTGTGTTTTGTTGTTTTTCATCCATGTTGTGTCATTTTCATTACTGTCAATTTCTTGTTGTGAGGTGTTTTAAGAAAAGAAACAAATTCATCTGAAACTTTGCAATTGATTTCCAATAAAACATTCATTTTGCTTGCATTTCATTCGCGTTTCATTCAAGAATCAAACCTCATCCCCAACTACACATTCTCATCTCGAGTAAGAACTCGACACAACGTAGGTAAAATGTAAACGACGTGGAGAGGGGAAGAAACAACGACGATCACTGCCAACATCGAAAACGTGGTACACTACAGAATGGTGCCGTGACCAGGATACACTACAGCAAGAACATCAAAAAAGAGGGTTACATTACAATATACTATCAGCGACTGGATGCTCGAGAAATAGTAGGCCATAAGGGCCTCAAAGTTCTCAACGTCGCGAATCCGTAAAACGGCATATGCCCTCGACGCAAGTGCCGACACCAACTTCTCCGTGTGACACGACCAAGATAAGTGGGAATCCAAAGTGATTCCCAAAAATTTGATGTGATCTATTTGCGGGATGATTTCATTGTTAGGAGTTTTGACCAAGAGGCTCAAATTAGCTCCACTAATATTAGGACTGAACAAAACAAAACCTGTTTTATCGGCGTTCAGTAATAATCCATTTTTATTGCACCACTCAGATATGCTTCTGATATATGTTGACAACATCTTACTGAGTTCCCCGTGGTCTTGGTTTGATAAGATAGAGGAAATGTCATCTGCAAAAAAAGTCATGAAGCTTTGCTCCACGTGCAGGTCGTTGAGAAACAAAATGAACAAGATTGGTCCCAAAATACTACCTTGAGGAACTCCAATGTTTACCTCAGCCGTTCGCGACGAAAAGCTTCGACCGTCCCGCGAGACAGACACAAACTGTCTTCTTTCCGAGAAGAAAGGACTCTATCCATCTCAACGGTGCGCCCCTTATTCCGTATTTTGACAACTTATCAAGAAGTAGATCATGATTGATGGTTTCAAAGGCCCTACTCAAGTCAAAGAAAAGCCCTGCTGTCTTAAGTCCTTGTTCGAATTGCTCAAGAATTTTGTTGTAAAAAGACAGGACTGCGTCCTGCGTTGATTTTACCCATCTGAGCCCATACTGTCTGGTTGTTAGAATTGAAAATGTGTCCAAAAAAGAAATCAATCTGTTATAGAACAGCCTTTCGATCACTTTTGATATAACCGGTAAGATCGCAATGGGCCTGTAGTTGCTTCTCTCTGACCTGCTTTTTTTCTTATGAATTGGAACTATCTTTGCTGTTTTGAACTGACTAGGAAATATTCCGTTTTCGAAACTGATATTGATTATGTAAGTCAGGGGCTCACACAAAAACGTTGCTACCGCTTTCAAGACGCGCGAAGTCATTTCATCAATCCCGGCTGAGGCGCTGTTGGACAATTCTGAGATGACTTTAAGTGTTTCGTTATATGTAACTTCTGACAAAAACATCGAATCAGGTTTATATTTCAAGTTGGAGTTTTTTCTGACACTAGTCCCCGAAACCAGCTCCCGAACGCTTTCCATGAAGAAAGCATTGAACTCGTCCGCGTAACTCTCAGCATCCGTCAACTGACGACCAGAAGGGGAAGTCATAGAGGAAGGGAAGTTCACTGTTTTGTTAGTACCGATGTTACTTTTTATTTCCTCTATCAGTTCTGGAGTGATCCAGGGGTTCGATTTTCGATGATCCACAATCTTTCGTCTCTTATACGGAAACGCGGTTTCAAAACACTGATGAAGTCTCTAGAAAAAAGAGTTAATTCTGTCGTGGGGATCGACAGCCTGATAGATACCAGCCCAGGTCTCGCTCTGCGAAATGTCGCGAAACTTTTCGACATTACCGCGAGAAAAGCATCTTCTTGTCACAAACCTATATGGTAGGTCCGATGCTGCATTGCATGCACTGTCCAAAGGTACCGTCACCAGCTGTGCCAGGTGGTCTGACAAACAAGTCTGCAGTGTCAAGGTCGCAACCGCGCGCTCCGCCGTGCCCACAAAAACATTGTCCAGTAATGTTCTTGATTGACCTTGAATTCTTGAATGTTCGCTAAAATGAGAACACAGACCAAAAGCTGCCATCATGTTCCTCACCCTTGTTGCACTCGCATCGTTTACATGTTCATCAAAGTTGCAATTGAAATCTCCGCAGACAAATTTTGTTCCTGAAAAAATACTTGTACAGTATAAAAGTTTCTGCAATGAATCTATAAAAATAGTTTCATTTGCTCCAGGTGCTAAATACAAGAGATATTAACTGATGTGTTACAAATTTTGGCGCTAATGGTGGCCACCTCAAAAATGCGGTCACTACCAGTAACCTCGTCAAAGGACTTTAACGAACACTCCAAGTCTTTTCTCAGCTGGATCATAGCTCCACCTCCGCGCTGTAACTTTCTACAGTAGCTGGCAGCTACGATATAATTGTTAAAATTGATGGTCTGCAGTTCCTCGCAGTTCAGCCATGTCTCAGTCAAGCATACTATTTGAGGTGATTCAATTTCTTCAAGTAGTACTTCCAGTTGCGGAATTTTATGACGAATGCTACGTACATTCAAATTCATTACCCTATGGAGTAAGGACCCTAAGTACCCTAAGGACTGCGAAAACCTCAAGAGATTTTACCTTCGAAGGAACATCAAACATGTTACTGGTTTTGAATATCAGTGTCTATTTCCTAAAACAATAAAAATTTGTTTGAAGTTTCTAGGCTTTCGATATTTCTATGGCATTTCCAAAAATTTCTAGAGATCTCTAGAAACTTCTTCAAGATTTCTGAGGATTTTGGAAAACTTGAAGGAGTTCCAAGCGTTTCTACAAGTTTCTTGGGGATTTGTGGAGATTTTCACGCTTTATTACAGATTAAGAGTTCTTAAGATTTTCTCTCAAACATCAATATTATTGCCTCTTTCGACTAATTTTGTTTTCTCAAGACTTTTACGGGATTTTTTGAAGATCTCTCGAGTAGATACTTCTAGGGGCTTTTGAATATCGCTGCAGGATCTCTAGGGATTCCTGCTGATTCGTGTGAGATTTCTAAGAATTGCTCAGTATTTCTGAAAATCTTCATTGATTTTCGCAGATGTTAACGGAATTTCCGAGGATTTCCGGGATGTTTTTGGAATATTTTGAAGGCGTCTCTTGAGATGGTCAAAGACTCAAAAAACTCCTGATAGATTTATGGTTTTCTCAAGATTTCTACGGGTTTCTAGGAATTTGCTAAGATTTGTAGTATGAGATTTCTAAAAAAATTTGAAGAATTCTACAAGATGTTCAATAAATTTCTAGGCATTTCTAAACATTTCTACATAATTCCTAAAGATAATCACAAGATTTTGAGCATTCCTGTGGGAATTTCTAGGGATTCCCAAAGATTTCTCTGGGAAATCTAAAGATACCGGGAGAGACGTTTGGAATTCCTAGGAATTAACGAATATTTCTACGGAGTTTCCACGGATTTTTAGAGACTTCTACAAAATTTTTGGGGTTTTCCAAATAATTTCACTGAGTTTCTATAGATACCCAAGAATTTCTGAGAATTTTCATGCCGTTCTGCGATTGAAAATTCCAATAGACCTATGGACTAGATCGAAGACTTTTATGGAATTTCTGGTGTTTTACAAGATTTCTATGGTGAATTTGAAGAATTCAAGGACTTCTGAGATTATTCATCTATTACTATTCGCTTTGG
Organism: Anaspis maculata; assembly: GCA_949128115.1. Classification (NCBI taxonomy): domain Eukaryota; kingdom Metazoa; phylum Arthropoda; class Insecta; order Coleoptera; family Scraptiidae; genus Anaspis; species Anaspis maculata. The sequence continues at coordinate 95,653,752 of OX421963.1, read as the reverse complement.
GGATTCTGAAGAATTTTATAAAATTCGTGGAAATTTCCAAAGATTTTTACAGAATTACTGGGGATTTCCGAAGATTTTTCATGGGACTTGAGAGGATTTATATAGAGTTTCAAAAATTTCTATGGAATTTCTGAGAACTTGTTAGGTATTTCTTGAAATTTCTGAATATTTCGACAAGATTTCCAGGGATTTCCAAAGATTTCTGAAAAATTTGTATTGATTTCCAAAAATTCCTCAAGATTTTCCAAGATTTACACAAATTTTTGAGGAATTTCTAAGATTTGTGAAAATTTCTGCAAGATTTCCAGGGATTTATAAGAATTCAGAAAAGAAAAACTAAAGATCAAGACATTTCTGAAATCTACGGGAATTCAAGGACTTTTTAAGACTCCTAAAATTGTAAATTTGTATCATAAATTGTTGTATTGTTGCTGTTTGCGCTGGGTATTCAGCTATGGACTTGTTTATTTACTAGTTTTTGTGTGTTGTTTGTATATTCTCTTTGTTATTGCTTGTCTGGACAACTCCAAAACACTGTTATATGTCGATGGAAATAAGTGTATCAATCAATTAATCAATCAATCGATTTATAAGAATTCAAAGAAGAAAAACTAGAGATCAAGATATTTTCTAAATCTACGGGAATTCAAGGACTTTTTAGACTCCTACGGAAGTTCAGATGATATCTGAGTCGCCGGACGAATTTATTGCACCTCCAGGAGTCAACCAGGAACAAGGGTAAGGACTCGAGGAGTGAACTAAACAAACAAAGCAATCACAGCACTAGTGTCATGAGTGGAGCACTATGAAATTGGCAACACATGAGGAGTGACAATAATTGATATCTGAAATTAAGGAAGGGGAAATGATGAAACGGTGAACAGCAGTGGCTTCAATTCGACCATAGCCGATTATTTTGCTTGGTGGTAGTGGGTGGTGGTGGCTCCAGTGTGACTGCTGCCTTATCCAGGTGAAAATTAATCTCTACGTAACAGTTTTCCCTCAAATCGACTGTGTGTTCAACTTAAACAGGTTTGAGGAAGTATGCCCAGGCATTGTGTTTGACTGCAGATGACTTGCTCAGAGCCGTCGGGATGCTGGAGGTGGGTCGAAATCAAATGACTGTAGCGAGAAGAGTCTTTGAAGCATTATTTCGCGACTATGGTCACGTTTTTGACAGACTAGATTCGTTGTAGAAAAGCGCAGAGGGCGATTTCGTGTAACTATTCCGGCATAAAATCGCTATTTGCAATTAACTGCCCCAAGAATGGTCACTTTGACTGCCCCTCAACTATGAAGTCGGCTCCATCAGCCGCACGGTTTGTCCATTCCGTTCTGTACTAATTATGAACAGGTTGACTGATGTCTAATAAATGAAGAGCCCGACGGCCCCTTAAGTTTCAGCCTTCAACATGTAGCTGAGAAATGAGCACAAGACCACGAAAACACCAAAACTGAATGAATCATGAACAGGGTCCATGTTCATTTCACGGACAAATTTAATTTCAGAATCCGTCCAGATTCCAGACGAATCCGTGTCTCGAGGCAACTTGGCAACAATCATAGTACAAGAAAAAAAGATTTCAACCTCGGAATAAATATGAACGTCCTGAAAATTTGATATTCTGTTCAGAATTGAATGCTCTACAGCATATCCAAAATTGCCAAAAATCGCACCCGGGGGTTTTGAGTTATTGGAGGGGGGGTAAAAAATTGTAACTTAAAATGGAGGGGATGAAAACCGTCAATCAATTGGAAGCAAATACGTTATGATTCGACGCATCATATCCCGTTGATACCATTTTGGCACAAGAAGTGTCGATTACTGTTGAAGGGGGGTCGTGGGGGAGCGAAGCTCTGTTAGGTGGTCCATTTTGTTTTTCTGGCCATGTAGAACCGATCACGACAAGTTTGGTATCTTTTCCGACTAAATTCAATCTCCTGAACTTGAATCCGATGTGTAAATTTAGATGAAAACAAGTTTGAACAAGTAAACTTGAAAAAACTTGTTTTTTCTTTGACAATTGTGAAGAAATTTTTTTCCACTGCTAGAGGTATTCATCTTCCAAAAATTCCAGGGGTCATTAGATTTAAGTGTATTCTTCACGAAAATCATCCACTCAATGTATAATTTTGTTTCTCGAGTTCAAAAAATCGATTTGAACCTGAGTCGGCTCGGCGCGTCGTCTACTACTGACCAGAACACTACATCATGCACCTTTAATTGAAAATAGCTCAAACTTTCGAAGAGATCACAACTCATCTTTGAAAATTTGATTATATGTGCAAAATTGAATTCTCCATAACATAAACAAAATCGCCATGAATCGCACCGCAGGATTTTGAGTTATTCGAGGAGAACGATAACATTTTCTCAATTTAATTCAATTCAATTAATGTATTGTTCATAAGAATAGTACATTCTTTTAACAAAGAGTTGGGTTTGGAAAGAAATAAAAAAGTACAATTCGCGCGCTAAGGATAATATAAATATAAATAATAACCCGAATATGATCACAAAAAAAAATAATAAAAGGAGCAAAAGAAAGCAATGTAAGGTATTGATCTGTGAAATTGAAAGAAAATGTGAATAAAGTAAAACATGAACTGCAGGCTGAAGCCAATACGACTGAAATTTACATTTATTCGTTTCTGGCAAAGGCACGCAATCTGAGAACGCTTGGTACAAAATTGGACAGCAACTTTAACGAATTCAGACTAATTGAGTCAACGAAGGAAACTAAACTCTCGCGATCACTCAGCCTCACAGGCAGTGAACGGCGAATTCCCTCGTACAAAGGACATCTAGAAAGTAGATGTTCCAGTGATTCGCTTTCGTTGAGGTTACAAACGGAGCAAATCTCATTGGAGGAAATGAGATGAATCGAACCTCTAAATGAAAAACGTAAAAAGATTCCGCTTGACAACTTCATTTGAGCCAAAAGCCTTGTCATATAAATAAGGCATCTCAGGAGTAAGTATCTACTGGGATCACGTGAAACATTGAAACTGGAAAAAAAGGAGTAGTAGGATGAAGATGTGACTAAGTCGAAGTCGTCTCGGAAAAGCTTTTCCCGAAAGTCCTCGATCAGCTGCAGACTCCGAGATCTGAGAGAATAAGTATCTAAATCATCCAAAGAGCCCTGAAAACCAGCAAACTTCAGCAGCTCGCAAACCTGGAAGACCCAGTTGTATCTCGGCTCACCACCAAGCGCAAGAAGCCTTTTGAAGCACAATTTCGGAAGCCTGTCCTCCTCCATAGCAAGGAGTCTAGCCAGCCATGATAAGACAGATCTGAATACCATCAGAGCAAGCTTCACCGTCCCCGTCTCAAGGCCAACAAAACAGTCTGGGGTCGTACGAGGTAACAGGAGCAGACGTTTGGAAAAACCCACCTGTACACGCTCGAGGACTTCCATATATCTAGGACCCCAGAGAGCAATGCAGTGTGACATGGAATTCAGAATTATGGTGTTGTAAAGTGTAATTCTTGATTTCCAAGAATTCATCCTTGAACTTGCCATTGTGGACAATACAGACCCGATCGTCTGTCTTGCTCTTGTCACAGTCTCATTGGTCGTTTGAAGAAAGAATGAAGACGACGTGAAAACAACGCCCAGATACCGAAACCTGTTGACAACTTCGACAACATGTCCCTGAAACCGGAAGACAGAGTCGCGAGGGATTCTGTGCCCGCCCCTGCGGAAACACATGATCTTCGACTTATCAGTGTTGACGACAATCTGATTGATCTGGGAGTATTCCTCCAGAAGAGCAAGCTTGCGGCCCAGATCAACCTCAGACTCCCGCCAGGATAACCACATCATCCGCATATAGTAACAGCAGAATATCGTTATGAGAATCGATGGACAAGCCATGGGCTCCTCTGGCGCGGAAAAAAGTCTCAATGTCAGCAACAAATGAGGTGAATAGAAAAGGGCTGAGTGTTTCACCCTGCAGCACGCCTGTAGTGACATCGAACCTCTCAGAGAATGCACCATCAACCCTAATCCGAAGATAGGCGGAGCTGTAAAGCTCCCTCAGGATCCGAATGATTTTTCCGCTCACGCCGCAGGAGTGTAGTTTCTGCCAAAGTAGAAAATGATTAATGGAATCGAAGGCACGCCTGAAGTCTATGAAGGCAGCAAACACCCTGCGTCCCTTGAGTCTGAGGTGCAATTGGATAACCGAGCTGAAAGAAAAAACGTTGTCGAGGCATCCTCTACCACTCCGAAAGCCTGATTGGCATTCTGGTATGAAGTTATTATTGTTACACCACTTGGTTAATCGGGTGAGTAGGACTTGGGTAAACAGTTTCAGTTGAGAATTCACCAGAGCGATTCCGCGATAATTATTGGGGTCGCTCACAGGGCCTTTTTTATGGAGCATCGTGAGTGTTATTTCGTGCCATTTTGATGGTAGATTTTCCTCAGTGAAGATCTGGTTGAACATTCTGCACATGTATAAGTGCCAGTTTTGTGGAAGGCACTTTAAAAACTCGTAAGGCACTCCATCACTGCCCGGCGCAGTACCAGATCGGCAAGAATTCAGAGCATCAGCAATCTCAGAAAAAGTGAAGGAGGAGTCCAGCTCCGGATTTAAAACACCAAGGAAACTCAAGTCGTAGTCAACTCTGGGAGGATAAATATTTTTGTAAAACAAGTTCCAGTCATTGATGGATAGTGGGGAGGAGGTGGGGCGGCATCTGAAGGCCCTTTAAGTTTTCCAAAACACTGTCTGATTCTTTGCAGAGCATAATTTGTTGATGACTTCATTTTCGAATTCAGTTCTTTCGCGTCTGATGAAGGCCCTGTACTCTCTTTTTACCGCAAAATATTCTGCAGAGACTAGTTGGTCAGAGAATCCACTTCGTTTGCAGAGCTTGAGATACCATCTTGATCTAGACCTCTGTAATCTACAATCCCTATCAAACCACGGCTTACTAGGGCGACGGATTCCAGGAGTGCCAACGTTCACCGACCCAATGGACCCTAAAGATTTGGCAGTGTCAGTTATGGTGCTCACTAAATCTTCGTAACTTAAGATGATATCTCCAGGGTAATCGACTCTAGATGAATGCTGCATAATCAAGTAGTAATTCATGGCAGCTTCAGGCTTCCAATCAAGTCTAAAATGAGTGGAAGGGCAATAAACACGGTTTTTGTTATGGCAGGGGTGGCTGTCGGAAAAAGGAGAAATGTTTAGGGAAAGCAGAGTAGGGAAATGGTCCGAGAAAGGGACATTGTTCAGTACTTGAAAGTTGTCAAGCAGCTCAAGATTATTATTGGACAACCAAATCAAATCAATCACACTGGATCCGGCTGCACTGAAAAAAGTGAACTGGGCTGGACGATCGCGAGAAGTTCTGCCGTTCAACACAGTGAATGAGTTTTCGTGCATGAATCCGAGAAGGCTGCGTCCACGAGCATTACACACAGAGTCACAGCCGAGGGGTAAACCGCAGTGGAAGTCTGGTGTACACTACAGTGGAAGTCCGTGGAAGTCCGTGGAAGTCCATGGAAGTCCGTGGAAGTCCATGGAAGTCCGTGGAAGTCCGTGGAAGTCCGTGGAAATCACGTGGAAGTCAGTGGAAATCACGTGGAAGTCAATGGAAGTCATGGAAATCAGTGGAAGTCATGGAAGTCTGTGGAGTTCAATGGAAATCACGTGGAAGTCATGGAAGTCAGTGGAAGTCTGTGGAAATCTGTGGAATTCAATGGAAATCACGTGGAAGTCAATGGAAGTCTAGGGAAGTCTTGGAAATCAGTGGAAGTCTGTAGAAGTCAGTGGAATTCAATGGAAATCACGTGGAATTAGGTGAAAGTCATTGAAAATCTATGGAACTTAGTGAAAGTCAGATGGAAGTCAGATGTTTCAAGTTCCTTGACAATCATTCCCCTAATAAGAGATTTCAATATGGCAGCCAAAGAATCAGTGAATTCAGCGTGAGAATAAGAATACTTAATCATTATTACAAGACAGGGGTAAATGTCAAGTTCCATGAAAATCGTTCCATTAGTGAGAAATTTTGATATGGCGGCCAAGATAGAGGCGGAATCATGAAACTCAGCTTGGAAATAAGAATTTTCATACGAGACAAAAGTAAGTTCCAAGTTTTATGACAATCGTTTCACTAATAAGAGATTTCCGAGGAGAAATTGATATGGTGGACCAGATGGCGCCGCAACCATGAAATCCGATTTGCTCATTGGTCAGCCTTGAGGACCTAATACCCTTGACATACTGCACCTTATACCCTTGACAGACTGGAAAACTGAATGATCATTAAGCGTAAATTACGATATAAATGACCAATGTTGCACGTCGTCATTTACTAAATGATCATTCAGAACGTCATTTAGGACCCTAATGGTCATTAACTAGGGGTAACCATGATCGTCGAATAATCGCCGGTGGTCGTGCATCATCGTCGTGATTTTTGAAAACCATTGGCCAGGTTTTCTGATATGAATCGCGATATCTGTCGTTTGTCATCAAGTCCCTCATTTCAGTTCGCCATTCAGACACGTATTTCTGGAATCGAGGAACTGGATTTTGTGTCTTTCTTCTTGCAACAACATCTCTTGTACCAAATTATGCCCGTAAGTGTGCACGTATAAGCACGTACAAAAAAATAATGATAATATTCCAAAATAAAATTCCAACAACATGAGCAATAACCACACATATTCGCGGAATTTGGTTGATGCGAACATTGCAAACAGGCAGCAGGGTATAGATTGGCGGCACTCTATTTTCAGGCACAGAGTCAAATTTATTGATGAGGACATGGGTTTCCGTAAGTATCCGTGGGACAGGTGGGTATATAATTCCTGTAGCGTGCACGTATAAGCACGTACCTACGAAAAATTGAAAAATCTCCTCGCTTTACATAAGAAATGACCGCCTGCACCTGTTCGCGAAGGTTGGATGATACGAACATTGCGAACTTGTAGCACAGTATCGGTTGGTGGTACTCTATCCTGGACTCTATCTTCGGCAAAGTCGAATTTATTGATGAGGGAATAGAGGTTTCCAGAACATCCGTCGTGAAAATTGTGAAATTTTGCAAAAGCAAGCGAAATGGAAGGTAGGTACTTATCGCAAAAGCAGTTGAAAAATTGCAAAAAAAGTTATAATGAACCACACGATGGATACAAACATAATGAACTATAACATGCATCTGTCAGTTGCCTTGCCACTTGCCAGACGCGCACATTAATCAGGGCCGCGCTTAAAAGTTGGTTAGACTATGGGGCTATGCGATTTTGATCAGATTATTGACTAAATCATCAGTTTTTTATTCTTCTTTTCCTCCATTTCTTTCGACTCAATACAAATTCAACATATATTTGGGCAACAAATGAAGATAGTATGATGTGGTGTGAACATTGCAAAATTGCAAGCAATAATTACTTTGTTTCCGCTTGCAATGTTCACACCGCGCTCTCTTGATTGAATGGAATCTAAGCTAAATACCACCTCACACCTCACCGAAAATATGAAATTAATATTCCATCAAATAATTATTTTGTTATTGCTTGCAATGTTCACACCACATCACACTATATTTATTTGTTGTCAAAATCTATGTTGAATTTTGATTAAGTCGGAAGAAATTGAGGAAACGAAGGATAAGAGACTGATGATTCAGTCAACCTGATCAAAATCGCATAGTCCCATAGTCTAACCAACTTTTAGCCGTAATTATTGTTACCTAGCTCAGTCTTGCTGTTTGTTGAAGACGAGTTCACAATAACGTCAATAACTATCACTCCAATTTACAATTTGATGTAATCGCAAAGCTGCGGGTTTCTTTGCGGTTGAAGAGAAGTTAAAAACTGAAGACCTCTATAATTTATTTTCTGGAAATCGACTCTGTAACTTAACTAGTGGTGAAGAAACATAACATAACAATACAAGGTCCAGTCTTTCATGTAGTTATATGCATCCCTATCGACTGAATTTTAGATTCCTGGACCCAGTTTTACCAACAATGTTTTCCTCGAGGTTTTCCTCGATAGGTAGTTTGTATACCTAGTAGGTTCCCGGGGGAATATTCCCTACAATCGATGAAATTCACGTGGAAGTCATGGAAATCAGTGGAAATCACGTGGAAGTCATGGAAGTCTGTAGAAGTCATGGAAATCAGTGCGAGTCATGGAAATCAGTGGAAATCAGATGGAAGTCATGGAACTCAGTGGAAATCACGTGGAAGTCTTGGAAATCAGTGGAAGACAATGGAAATCAGTGGAAGACAATGGAAATCAGTGGAAGTCAATGGAAATCAGTGGAAGTCAATGGAAATCAGTGGAAGTCAGTGGAAGTCAATGGAAATCCGTGGAAGTCCGTGGAAGTCAATGGAAGTCAATGGAAATCCGTGGAAGTCCGTGGAAGTCAATGGAAATCAGATGGAAATCAGATGGAAATCAGATGGAAATCAGTGGAAATCAGTCGATAGTGGAAGTCAAGTGTACAAAATTTTCCTTGCGGTTTACCCCTCGGTCACAGCTCAGTCTTTTCTCAAACAAATTTGTGCCCGAAAGAAGCTCGAGCTGAACAGTTCCAAGGTCAGCCAGTCTGCAATTCATGTCACCTCCAATAGCACAAGGAACATCGTTGAAGCGTTCGCTAACATCGGCAAGCACAGGCTGAAAGAGATCAAGCAAATGATCAATATCTATACTTGGTTTGAAATGAACATGATATAATATGAATTTAAAATTTTCACAGATAAGTGCGCATACAATCCAATGTGGAGAAACATCCAAAATCTCAACATCAAACACTGAGTGAACAAATACAGCAAGGCCGCCGCTTGGACGGCCAACGGACCTTTCTCTGATCGCCGGAGAAAAAAAAATTGATTTATAACAATAACATATAACATTTTCTCGAGACTCGTGCTCTATGAACTGTTACCTCTCCCCTCAAATAACTCAAAACCCTGCAGTGCCATCCATGACGGTTTTGTTTATGTTATAGAGAATTCAATTCTGCACATATAATCAAATTTTCAAAGATGAGTTGTTATCTCTTCGAAAGTTTGAGCTATTTTCAATACAAGGTGCATGCTGTAGTGTTCTGGTCAGTAGTAGACGACGCGCCGAGCCGGCTCAGGTTCAAATCGATTTTTTGAACTCGAGAAACAAAATTATACATTGAGTGGATGATTTTCGTGAAGAATACACTTTATTCTAATGACCCCTGAAAATTTTTCGAAGATGAACACCTCTAACAGTAGAAAGAGATTCGTCAAAATTGTCGAAGAAAAAACATGTTTTTTCAAGTTGACTTGTTCAAACTTGTTTTCATCCAAATTTACAGATCGGACTCGAGTTCAGGAGATTAGATTTAGTCGGAAAAGATACCAAACTTGTTGTGATTGGTTCTACATGGCCAGAAAAACAAAATGGACCACCTAGCAGAGCTTCGCCCCCCCACGACCCCCCCTTCAACATCTATTGACACTTTTTGTGTCAAAATGGTATCAACGGGATATGATGCGTCGAATCATAACATATCTGCTTCCAATGGATTGACGAGTTCCATCCCCTCCATTTCAAGTTGCAATTTTTTACCCCCCCTCCAATAACTCAAAACCCCCGGGTGCGATTTTTGGCGATTTTGGATATGTTGTAGAGCACTCAATTCTGAACAGAATATCAAATTTTCAGGACGTCCATATCTTTTCCGAGGTTTTGCAGATTTTTTTACAATTTTTCCTGTACTATAATTGGCCCAGGAACTATCAGGGTTTGGGCTGGAATATCAATGTGCTGCTTATTTATCAATCAATAACCGTCTTGTAGCCCAGGCGCCAGGGAGCAAAAATCAGCTCAATAAGGAAATAATTGTTTCCTGGCTGGAAACTAGCTTAAAACGATCTGTGTAGCTTATATTTCGACATACTAATTTCCCCCCTTTCGGAAATGTCGGCGTCATGTCGCCATCATCAACAAGAAGTGCACCAGCGTGGTTTTTGCCGAATATCTTGATTTTGGGCCATCTGACAGCAAAAAATGTGAGAAGTCATTTTGAAACCAATGAAATTCCCTACGGAATAGTCTTTAAATGACCTTTTTGTGACCTATGGTTTTTGAGATAGAGCTTCTGGAAGCGAGAGGCATTGTCGTAAAAGCTCCATGGCCACTTGACTCGAAAAACTAAAATGTCGATGTGACAAAAAAATTTCAAAATGAGATTTATCGAGAATCCTTCATGCTATAGTTGCGGTGATGGCCTTAAACTCTTTCTCTTGAACCGTTGATTACGAATATAGGAAAGTCAGCAACGTCACATTGTACATATACAGGGTGTACTTAGGGAATCAGATCAGATCAGAGAAATTTTACATATTTCTTCGATTTAGCCTATATGCGACACTCTAAGCACCTAACACGAGTCCAATATCAATATGGATTTGCTCTATAAGCTTCACTCGATACACGAAAGAAGTGGTCAGCTCACAGCTTCACTGTAAAATGTTTTGAAGGCCCTCTAAAATCATCAAAATAGTGAAAATTTACAGCACCAAGGAATGTATATAACAGTATATTATATACCAAGGGACCAAAGTTAATTTTCAATTTGAGGATTTGACCCAAAGGGCCCTCGAGCAATAAATTTCACCCAAAGAATCAAAAATTCACTTTGGTTCCTTGGTATATAATATACTGTTACATACATTTCTTGCTACAGTAAATTTTGATGATTTCAGAGGGCCTTCAAAACATTTTACAGGAAGGCTGTGAGCTGACCACTTCGTGAGTGTATCAAGTGAAGCTTACAGAGCAATGCATATTGATATTGGACTCGTGATAAGTGCTCTGAGTTCCGCATAGGCTAAATCGAAGAAATATGTCAAATTTCTCTGTTCTGATTTGATTCCCGTAGTACACCCTGTATATGTACAATGTGACGTTTTTGACTTTTCAATATTCGTAATCTACGGTTCAAGAGGAAGAGTTTAAGACTATTACCGCAACTATAGCATGAAGAGTTCTTGAGTAATCTCATTTTGAATTTTTTTTGTCACATCGACATTTTAGTTTTTCGAGTCAAGTGGCCATGGAGCTTTTACGACAATGACTCTCGCTTCCAGAAGCTCTATCTCAAAGACCATAGGTCGCAGAAAAGTGATTGAAAAACCAAACTGTAGGGAATTTCATAGGCTTCAAAATGACTCCCTACATCTTTTGCTGTCAGATGACCCAAATGTAAGATATTCGGCAAAAACCACGCTGGTGCACTTCTTGTTGATGATGGCGACATGACGCCGACATTTCCGAAAGGCGGGAAACTAGTATGCCAAAAACTAAGCTACACAGATCGGTTTGAGCTAGTTTCCACCCAGGAAACAATTATTTCCTTATTGTTTTCCCTGGCGCCTGGGCTATTGGTGTAGTTACGAGAACTGTGTATCAAGTGTTTTTGGTCAATTGTTGAGAATCGCAGAAATAAAACATGAATACACTTTCGAGCTGAATACCCTTCAGAATTTGAATTTGAAATTCCCCCCTGAATTTCGTTTCAGAATCCGTCCAGATTCCAGACGAATCCGTGTCTGGAGGCCACTTGGCAACGATATACCTAATCGGCTCAGGAACTATCAGGGTTTGGGCCGGAATATCAATGTGTTGCTTATTATTATAATCAATAACCGTGTTGGTGTATAGTTACGAGAACTGTGTATCAAGTGTTTTTGATCAATTGTTGAGAATCGCGGAAATAAAGTATGAGTACACTTCAGAGCTGAATACCCTGTCTCATTTATTATTGTTTGTGCCAATCGCTTCCTATTATACTTCTTATCGGCTACCCACTTTTTTGTCGACATTTCTGTAACAATTTCTTTCATCTTTGCAATAAAATGAACTGTGTATGTTGAAAGAAGAAGCATCAAACTTGCTTACATCTACGTTCTGAATCTATCAAATTATTCCGGATAAAATGGCAAATTGGCAGCAATCTACTCCGAATATTGTCCAACTTCTAAAAAATTCAAAGCGAAAGGTTCAAAATCTGCGTACCAAGTACCTCATACTAGCAGGTCCTCGGAACAAACAGGTTGCTGAAACAGAACTGAAAGCTTTGTTGCAGGACATCACGGATGTCGACTGCCGTGGCCAGGAACTCGAAGAAGTTCAAGAAAAATTTAGTATAGTTTTTGCCTTGACAAGCGGGCGACAGGCCGCACATTTTATTAGCTATTTTGGTGAGTACGTATCTATTCGCTGTCATCAACCAACTTTTATACTCTTTTCTTGTATAATATCGCCTGTGAATTTCCTCGAATAGTTGCAGCTGATGATGAGGGGACAGAGCTGCCAATGATCTTCGGCGACCACGACCTTGCTATCAAGACCGCGCTTTCGGAATGTGCCGTGGATAGACAAATAGATTTTATGCAATGGGCCGCTCAATCAATCAAGGAATATTTTTCCTATGTCCTTTCCAACGGTACTTGTTCCAGAACCTTAGCTCGTGTCTCAGAAAACGTGGTGCGCAGCCGGCAAGAAACTCGGCTTCAGTTGATGTTCAAAATGTACGACAGAAAATTTATATCGCTTTTGGTCGGATTGGAGCGAATAGTCGCTTCGGACGAAGGTGTGTTTGCGAAGAAACAAGAACTAGCGAGATTCATCAGTTCGGAGCGTCTTAAGATGCATTTGACAATAAGGAAACTTGAAGTTACAAAAATGCATGCGGACGATTAGTGAAGGCGTGAGAATTCTGCTTCTTTTCCTGGATCTCTCCAATACCTACATGAAAAAGTGAGAAACGTTCTTAATGGTTCGTTACAGTGTAAATATCGGTGGATACTAAGTTTGTTGAAGTCCATACTGTACGCCTAAACCCTTTATTGCATCTACACTCAAAAGCATTCGCAAAGTTGATATTCATTCAGTTGTTGCGTTTCACACCTAAAAACTCATTTGTGCGTGTGCTTTTCACCGTTCAATCTCGGTTTTTGGCGTTGTTGGTTGGAAGAAACCAATTGTGTTGTAAATAACGTGTTGAGCTTGATATTATCAATCAATAAATCTTGAAGTGTTGTACAAAAATTGAGTATCAAGTATTTGAATTGAAAGTTTCCACTTGAATTCAACCTTTTCCAAACAGTAGGTATCTATCTAGCAAAAAAGTTTGTGAATGCCTACTTTTCAAGCTGAAAAAGTTGTGAAATCTTTCTTCTTTGTAGTCAGAGCGCTATTGCTTATAATACATATTATGTATTTAGCAATACCACTAATTGATATTTCATTCTCATTTTACTTATTTATAGTGTAAATTATAACTTGAAAATCTGTATAGAATTCCTAGAATAATCTAATAGATTCTAGGGATTTCTGAAAATCTCTATGAAATTTCTTGGTATTCATAGGGATTGAGGCCCGTATTCATATAATAATAATAATATTTATTTTCGTCCGTGATTTTACAGTAAGTGTAAATGAAATATTAAGATTGATATTTCACTCATAAATAAAATATAGGACATGTCCAAACACTAAATCTAAAGATAAGGGAGAAAGTGGGTAGGTGAGTAATAAACTAACAAATAAGGAACAATAAAATCATAGCTCGAGAAATTCCCCAACAGAGTAGCCTTGTCAAAGTAGTAGCCAGAGAGTAGCCAAAAGCCTTGTCAACTAAAAAGTCATACAAGCTCCGTTTGAAAGCTGCATAATTGCAATCACTTGTTACATCACTTGTCAATCGCAGAAACTTATTGAAACACTTAATTCCTTGATACATGTGACTGTTCTGACCGAGTCCCAGTCGTGAATAAGGAAGCTCAAGGGAGGAACCACCTCTCGTCCTATAGACATGCTTGTCGCCTCTACTTGGCAATGTAGATTTGAGCTTCTTAACGTTCAATACGATCTAATAAATATATAGAGATGGTAAGGTTAAAATTTTGAATTTTGAGAATAAATCTCTGCACGAAGTACGTGGACCAACGCCTCCGATACACCTCAGCACCCTCTTCTGGACAACAAATACCGTGTCAAGGTGCGAAGAGGAGCCCCAAACTATCAGGCCGTATGACATAACTGACTGAACCAGACCGAAGTAGGCCAATCGGAGAATTCGGGGGAAGACCGTGTCACGAATCTGTCTCATCAAGAAAGCGTTTCTGCTAAGTTTGCTAGTATTTTGTTTATGTGATGCTGGAATGTCAATTTCTGATCAAACACCACGCCCAAAAACTTAGCGTAAGACGCTTGCTCAACCGACCGTCCACCAAGCCCAACAAGTACAGACCGATCGCAGGACCCGTTCTTTGTCATGAACCGCATAAGAAGCGTCTTACTGATGTTCAACGATAAGCCATTGTCCCTGCACCACTCCTCCAGCTCCTCAGCCGACCGGGAAACACGATCCGCTACCACTGACAAGTCGGAATCCCTAAGCAGAAAATTTGTATCATCCGCATGAATCAGGCTCTTATCCGGAACTACACAAAAGTTGGGCAGATCATTAATGAAAACTATGAAAAGTATAGGTCCCAATACTGAGCCCTGAGGTACGCCCCTATTCACCGGTAATGGACTCGAAGTAACACCATCCAAAACAACGCACTGAGTCCTATCACTAAGGTAGGAACGTATTCAGTCACTGGCCACACCGCGGATACCCCACCCCATAGTCAGATCTTATGTCTCAAGACGACCTTCTTCAATTTTGAAACGCTGATCTCTCCCAAACACAAACTTAAGGAGATGTAGGTGTATTTGATTATATATTACAATATTCCCAAGATGATAACTATATGTATAAAACCATCTTAGTTCAAGCCTGTGTTGACTCCTGGAGGTGCAATAAATTCGTCCGGCGACTCAGATATCATCTGAACTTCCGTAGGAGTCTTAAAAAGTCCTTGAATTCCCGTAGATTTCAGAAATGTCTTGATGTCTAGTTTTTCTTCTCTGAATTCTTACAAATCCCTGGAAATCTTGCAGAAATCTTCACAAATCTTAGAAATTCCTCAAAAATTTGTGGAAATCTTGGAAAATCTTGAGGAATTTTTGGAAATCAATACAAATTTTTCAGAAATCTTTAGAAATCCCTGAAAATCTTGTCGAAATATTCAGAAATTTCAAGAAATACCTAACATGTTTCAAGAAATTCCATAGAAATTTTTGAAACTCTATATAAATCCTCTCAAGTCCCATGAAAAATCTTCGGAAACCCCCAGTAATTCCGTAAAAATCATTGGAAATTCCCACAAATTTTGTAGAATTCTTCAGAATCCCCAAAGCGAATAGTAATAGATGAATAATCTCAGAAGTTCTTGAATTCTTCAAATTCACCATAGAAATCTTGTAAAACACCAGAAATTCCATAAAAGACTTCGATCTAGTCCATAGGTCTATTGGAATTTTCAATCGCAGAACTGCATGAAAATTCTCAGAAATTCTTGGATATCTATAGAAACTCGGTGAAAATATTTGGAAAACCCCAAAAATTTTGTAGAAGTCTCTAAGAATCCGTGGAAATTCCGTAGAAATATTCGTAAATTCCTAGGAATTCCAAACGTCTCTCCCGGTATCTTTAGATTTTCCAGAGAAATCTTTGGAAATCCCTAGAAATTCCCACAGGAATGCTCAAAATCTTGTGATTATCTTCAAGGAATTATGTAGAAATGTTTAGAAATGCCTGGGAATTTATTGAACATCTCGTCGAATTCTTCAAAAATTTTTAGAAATCTCATACTACAAATCTTAGCAAATTCCTAGAAACCCGTAGAAATCTTGAGAAAACCATAAATCTATGGGGAGTTTTTTGAGTCTTTGACCATCTCAAGAGACGCCTTCAAAATATTCCAAAAACATCTCGGAAATCCTCGGAAATTCCGTTAACATCTGCGAAAATCAATGAAAATTTTCAGAAATACTGAGCAATTCTGAGAAATCTCACACGAATCAGCAGGAATCCCTAGAGATCCTGCAGCGATATTCGAAAGCCCCTAGAAGTATCTACTCGAGAGATCTTCAAAAAATCCCGTAAAAGTCTTGAGAAAACAAAATTAGTCGAAAGGGGGAATAATATTGATGTTAGAGAGAAAATCTTAAGAACTCTTAATCTGTAATAAAGCGTGAAAATCTTCACAAATCCCCAAAAAACTTGTTGAAACGCTTGGAACTCCCTCAAGTTTTCCAAAATCCTCAGAAATCTTGAAGAGGTTTCTAGAGATCTCTAGAAATCTTTGAAAATGCCATAGAAATATCGAAAGCCTAGAAACTTCAAACACATTTTCATTGTTTTAGGAAATAGACACTGATATTCAAAACCAGTAACATGTTTGATGTTCCTTCGAAGGTAAAATCTCTTGAGGTTTTCGCAGTCCTTAGGGTACTTAGGGTCCTTACTCCATAGGGTAATGAATTTCGTGACCGGACAATTCGTCCCGCGGACAATTCGTAGCGGACAATTCGTCGCGGACAATTCGTCCCGCGGACAATTCGTCCCGCGGACAATTCGTCCCGCGGACAATTCGTCCCGCGGACAATTCGTCTCACGGACAATTCGTCGCAAAATAATGTTTTGCACTTTAACAAGTCCCTTTGTCTTTCCTCGTTGCTTTTCGAACTTTAGTAAGCCCCCTTATTCCTTTTTGTAGTATTTGGAGCCCTACTGCGCACCCTGGTTTCTTCATGTCTTTGGAGCTCTGCTTAGTCCCCTTGCATCATTCCGAGAATTTTTGCTAGTACACCAAGCTTTGGGAGCACCCACTGACGGGAGCACCAGTAAGCCCCCTTATACTTTCATGAGATATTTGGCCCCTATCGAGCCCCTTATCTTCTCTAGTGTAATTTTTGAGCTCTAATGAGTTCTCTTATGTTTTTCATTGCTTTCAGATTTCCATACGGCCGGGCCCCTTCTGCAGTCTTGTGTTATCAAGAGCTTCACTGGGCCCCCTTATTCTATATTCAACGTAACTTGAAGCCCTGCTGAGCCCCCTCGAATTTTCCATGAATTCCGGAGCAGCAAGCAGCGTTATGCCGCCATGGCATGTTGAAGCCCTATCGGGCCCCATTGTGCCTTCAGGTGTAGTTGGAGCCCCGTTGAGCCTCCTTATGTTTTTTCATGACTTTCGGAGTAGGTACCAGTAAGCCCCATTTCGCGTTATTTTGTTATACAGAGCTCCATGGGGCCCCCTTGTCTCTTCAATACAGTTTAAAGTTCTGTTGGGCCTCCTTGCACTTTTCCTATAGGCTTTTGGAGCAGTAGTAAGTCCCTTGTGCCTTTATGTTATATTCGACCCCTTATCCCTTGTTTCTTATATAAATATAATTTGGAGCCCTAATGAACCCCCTTAGAGCCCCTTGAGCCCCCTTGTGTCACCAATATCATTTGAAGCCCTACTGAGCCCCCTTGCATTTTTCCGTGACTTTCTGATTTTTATTGAGCCCTGCGTCATTTAGAGCCCTAAGGAGCCCCCTTGTGTGTTTTCGTGGCTTGTGCGTTCTTGCATTGCTGGAAGCCCCAGTGTACCTGGGTCTCTTGTGCCTTCATGTGATATACGGAGCCCTATCGGACCCCCTTGTGTCCGCAAGTGTATAGTTTGGCGCCTAGTGAGCCCTCTTGTTTTTTGTCTGGCTATCAGAATTCCAGTAAGCCCCTGTTGCCTTCTTGTGTTATTCGGAGCTCCATTGGGCCCCCTTATTTCCTCAACGTTTTTTGAAGCCCTGCTGAGCCCCCTTACATCTTTCCGCGACTTTCGGAGCAGTAGCAAGCACCTTCTGCCTTCAGGTGATATTCGGAGCCCTATCGGGCCCCATAGTGCAAGCAGATAAGCTTGATTATAAAAAGCTTCATTGGGCCCCCTTGTCGTATTTCCGTGGCTTTCGGAGCTCTATCGGGTCCCCTTGTACCCTTATGTGTAGTTTGGAGCCCTAAGCAGTCCATTTTTGTTTTTATTGGCTTTCAGCACTATGCAGTAAGTCCCCTTTTGCCTTTTCTCGTTATAAAGAGCCCTTTGTGTCACCAATATCAGATGAAGTTCTACGGAGCTCCCTTGTACTTTCCCGTGATTTCTGGATTTTCCATAGGCCCCTTCTGCCCTATGTGTCCATTGGAGCCCTAACGAGCCCCCTCATGTGTTTTCGTGGCTTTCAGAATTCCAGTAAGCCATCTTGTGCGCTTTTGCATTTCTGGAAGCCTTAGTGTAAGTCCCTTGTGCCTCCATGTGATATAAGGAGCCCTATCGGACCCTCTTGTGTCCGCAATTGTAGTTTGGAGCCCTAGTGAGCCCCCTTGGGTCCATAAGTATAGCTTGGAGCCCTAGTGAGCCCCCTTGTATTTTTCCATGACTATCAGAATTCCAGTAAGCCCCCTGTTGCCGTCTTATGTCATCCGGAGCGTCAGTGGGCCCCCTTGTTTCTTCACACGTCTTTTGAAGCCGTGCTGAGCCCCCTTACATCTTTTCGTGGCTTCCGGAGCAGCAGTAAGCACCTTGTGCCTTCATGTGATATTCAGAGCCCTATCGAGCCCCTTTGTGTCTTCAAGTGTAGTATATGGAGCCCTAATGAGCCCCCTTGTGTTTTTTCGTAGCTTCCGGAATTCCAGTGAGCCCATTTTGCCTTCTGTTGTTATATAAAGCTCTTTGGGCTCCCTTGTGCCTTTATGTGATATGCGGAGCCCTATCGGACCCCCTTGTGCCGGTTAGTGTAGTTTGGAGTCCTAGTGAGCCCCTTTGGTTTTTTAATGGCTTCCAGAAACCCAGTCACCCCCTTTTGCCTTTTTTTATTATACAGAGCTCCATTGGGCCCCCTTGTTTTATTTCCATGGTTTTTGGAGCTCTATCGGGTCCCCTTTGTACCCTTATGTGTAGTTTGGAGCCCCAATCAGTCCACTTGTGTTGGCTTTCCGAGTATCATACAGTGAACCCCCTTTTGCCTTTTCTTGTTGTGAAGAGTCCCTCGGGCCCCCTTGTGTAACCAATATTATATGAAGTTCTACGGAGCCCCCTTGCATTTTCCCGTGATTTCCAGATTCTTGTTAAGCCCCTTGTGCCCTATGTGTCGTTAAGAGCCCTAATGAGCCCCATTATGTGTTTTCGTGGCTTTCAGAATTCCAGTAAGCCATCTTGTGCGCTTTTACATTGCTGGAAGCCCTAGTGTAAGTCCCTTGTGCCTTCATGTGATATACGGAGCTTTATCGGGCCCCCTTGTGCCCGCAAAAGTAGTTTGGAGCCCTAGTGAGCCCCCTTGTGTCCATACGTGTAGCTTGGAACCCTAGTGAGCCCCGTCGTTCCCATGAGTGTAGTTTGGAGCCCTAGTGAGCCCCCTTATGTTCTTCAATGCGACTATCAGAATTCCAGTGAGCCTCCTGTTGCCTTCTTGTGTCATCCGTAGCTGCCGTGGGCCCCCTTGTTTCTTCAACGTCTTTTGAGCCCTGCATGCTAAGCCCCCTTACATCTTTCCGTGGCTTTCGAA
Source organism: Anaspis maculata (assembly GCA_949128115.1). Classification (NCBI taxonomy): domain Eukaryota; kingdom Metazoa; phylum Arthropoda; class Insecta; order Coleoptera; family Scraptiidae; genus Anaspis; species Anaspis maculata. The sequence goes on along the minus strand of OX421963.1, from coordinate 95,634,304 downwards.
GCAGTAGTAAGCACCTTGTGCCTCTATGTGATATTCGGAGCCCTCTCGAAGCTCCATAAGGCCCCCTTATGTTTTCAATATCGTTTGAAGCCTTGCTGAGCCCCGTTGCATTTTTTCGTGGCTTTCGGATCTCTGTCGGAGTCCCTTGTGTTTGCTCATGATTTTTAGATCTTTTTATTGAGCCCCCTTGTGTCTTCATGTGTAATATAACCCCCTTACCTTCCGAAGCCTTCACTTGCGACGAATTGTCCGCGGGACGAATTGTCCGTGAGACGAATTGTCCGCGGGACGAACTGTCCGCGGGACGAACTGTCCGCGGGACGAACTGTCCGCGGGACGAATTGTCCGCGACGAATTGTCCGCTACGAATTGTCCGCGGGACGAATTGTCCTAGCACCATGAATTTGAATGTACGTAGCATTCGTCATAAAATTCCGCAACTGGAAGTACTACTTGAAGAAATTGAATCACCTCAAATAGTATGCTTGAATGAGACATAGCTGAACTGCGGGGAACTGCAGGCCATCAATTTTAACAATTATATCGTAGCTGCCAGCTACTGCAGAAAGTTACAGCGCGGAGATGGAACTATGATCCTGCTGAGAAAAGACTTGGAGTGTTCGTTGAAGTCCTTTGACGAGGTTACTGGTAGTGACCGCATTTTTGAGGTGGCCACCATTAGCGCCAAAAGTTGTAATACATCAGTTAATATCTCTTGTATCTATGAAGCACCTGGAGCAAATGAAACTATTTTTATAGATTCATTGGAGAAACTTTTATACTGTACAAGTACTTTTTCAGGAACAAAATTTGTCTGCGGAGATTTCAATTGCAACTTTGATGAACATGTAAACGATGCGAGTGCAACGAGGGTGAGGAACATGATGGCAGCTTTTGGTCTGTATTCTCATTTTAGCGAACATTCAAGAATTCAAGGTCAATCAAGAACATTACTGGACAATGTTTTTGTGGGCACGGCGGGGCGCGAAATTTACGGGGGCGGGCAAATTTTCATTTTGCCCGTCGAAATCTTGAACACATCAATAGAAATTACTTACACATCTCCAGTCTCAGAAATCCCTGAACATATCCGGAAATCCCTCGAAATCCTTGGTAACCCCGTGAAAATCTTTGGAAATCCCTAGAAACCCTGTAGGAATCTTCAGAGATCCTTACAAATTCCGAATAAAAGTACCGAAGACCCCTAGGAGACCAAAACGAACCTTGAGAAATCTTTAGAAATCTCCTTGAAATATACAGAAATCGCTAGGAATTCTCACAGGAAAAAAATCTCAAAAATATTTCTTCTGTAAAAATCTTCCGAAATCTCTAGAAATTCTTGAAAAAATCGTGAGAATTGTAATACAAGTCCCCATGGATTCCTAGAGATCCTGTAGAAATAAATCAGAAATCCATAAAAAGTTTTGGAAAACCCGTATCAATTCCCAAAAGGCTATAAAAATTCTTAGAAATCTATAGAAAATTCAAAAATCGTAGAAATCTTGAGAAATATCCAGAAGTTTTTGGAAATCATGTAGGAATCCTTGAAAACAACTTGAATATCCTCAAAAATCTCGTAGAAAACACTAATAATCTTCAGAAATCTTTTAGAAATCTTGAAAGTATTCCGATTTAGGAAAAGTATTTAAAAGGACCTTGACAAAATCCTCGAATATCCGTGGAGATATTGAAAAATCCCTTGAATGTCCGTACATTTCAGAAATCCCTAAACCTCTAGATGTTTCCCCCTCTAAATTTCCATAAATCCCTGGAAATCTTGCAGAAATCCCAAAACATCCTTAAAAAATCCTTGAAAATCCATAGAAATCTCGGAAAATCTTTAAGAATTTCTGAATATCAATACAATTTTTCATAAATTTCTAGAAATCCCAAATAACATTGTGAAAATATTTAGAATTTTTCCAATATCCCGAATAAGTTTTCAGAAATCCTACAGAAATTTTTAAAAATCCCGAATAAATCTTCAGAAATCCCTCAATAATGTTCAGAAATCTTCAGTAATTCCGTAAAAATCTTTGGGAATTTCCACAAATGTGGAATTCGTCAGAATTTTCAAAGCGAATAGAAGATAATAAATAAATGATCTTAGAAATCCCTAGAAATTTTCAAAGATACCGTGAAAATCTTGAAAACACCAGCAATTTCATCAAAATCTGCGAAATCTTCATAAATTAGCAAGAATCTCTCTGAAAATTATCCGAAATACTCGAAATCTCGTAGAAGCTCCTCAAGATCTCTAGAAGTCTTTGAAAATATCATAGAAATATTGAAAGCCTAGAAATTTCAAACATATCTTCATTTTGCCCGTAAACATCTTGAACACAATAGAAATCACTCACACATCTTCACTTTCAGAACTCCCTACACATTTCCAGAAATCCTTAGAAATGCCGTGAATATAAATATAAACCGTCAATATCTTTGGAAATCTCTGGGAACCTTGTAGAAATCTTCAGATATCCTCACAAATTCCGTAGGAAAAGTCAGAAATCCCTTGGAATCCAAAACTAATCTTGAGGAATCCATAGAGGTTCCGTAGAAATATACAGAAATTCCCTGGGATCCTCACAGGAGTTCTCATAAATCTCCAGAAATCTCTAGAAATTCTTTGAAAATCTCGTGGAAATCTTTGCGAATCCCTAGGAATGTAATACAAATTTCCATCAGTTCTTAGAAATTCTGTAGAAATAATTGAGAAGTCAATAGAAATGTTTGGGAATCCTCAACATTTTTTAGAAACTCCCAAAAAATTCCATAGAAATTTTTGAAAATCCCGTACAAATTTTCAAATATCCATGGAAATTCTTAGAAATCATTGGCAAATTCAAGAGTCGTAGAAATAGATAGAGATCTTCAGAAATTTTTTGAGATCTCGTGAAAATATCTAGGAATTCCATAAAACTCCCTATAAAATTCCGTAGAATCTTCAGAACTGCTTAGAGATTCTCAGAAATTTTCGAAAATCCCATAGAAACGTTGATTCTGAATGAAGCCTCTTCGTAAACCCTTGAGACCGTAGAAATATTAGGGGATATTTGGAAATAAAGTGGACATTCTTCGGGCAGTTGATTGCGAATGGCGATTTTATGTCAGGATAGTTACACGAAATTGCCCTCCGCGCTTTTTTACAACGTTTCTAGTTTGTCAAAAACGTGACTATAGTCGCGAAATAATGCTTAAGATTGTTCTCAAGGTTCTTCTCGCTACAGTCATTTGATTTCAACCCACCTCCAGCATCCCGACGGCTCTGAGCAAGTCATCTGCAGTAAAATAACGCCTGGGCATACTTCATGAATCTGTTCAAGTCGAGGTTTGGTCGATTTGAGAAAAAACTCACGTTGAAATTGAGTTTCACCTGGATAAGTCAGCCTTCACACTGGAGCCGCTATCACCTACCACCATCAAGCAAAATAATCGGCTATGGTCCAATTGAAGCCACTGCTGGTCACCGTTTCATCATTTCCCCTCCCTGAATCTCATATATCAATTGTCACTCCTCATGTGTTGCCAATTTTATAACGCCCCACTCATAAAATCAGTGCTGTGATTGCTTTGTTAAGTTTACTCTTCAAGTCCTTAACCTTGTTCCTGGTTTACTTCCGGAGGTGCAATGAATTCGTCCGGCGACTCAGATATCGACGAAGTTTTAGCTTTGTACCACATCCGGAAAAAAATCACAAAAGACGCCGGAACATGTGGGTACGTCAAATCTTTCTACAATAGAGAACAACTTCGGGAATTTTAATCAAAAAGGCGAAAAATCCCCAGACAAGAATTTTTATCAGTTTGGCATGCGCAGTTGCTGGTTTTATTTTCTTTAACAAATGTCCATACCAATAAAATCGTATTTTGTGACTCTTGTACACGACTCTATTGTTCAGCAGTTCAGAGTTCGAAGGACTCCTCTTGTTCTTTCATGGCTTTAAAGAATGAATGTCCAAGAATTTTTCTTATTATTTTTTAAGGACTTTAACCTTTTTCAAATACGAATATGAGCTAAAGTCGTCAAGTTGTTCAAATTCCGTTTTCTTTGTTCCAGGTAAGCTCAGGACTCCACCACCTTTGTTAACTACTATCCCATCACCCCACTCAAGGTAAAAAGTATTTTTTGAAATTATTTTTTGAACAAAAAAAAATTAAAAATGACGTTCTTTTACGTTTGAGAAGCTGCAGGCTTTCGTTATAAATCGACAAGCGACAATAGAAGTTGAAATATCTTTTTGTCTACAAACGCCGGCTAGACACTTGAAATTTCCAGCTCTTCGGCAACAGCTTTCGCTAGAGAAACTAAAAAAGAGTCCGGCCCTGGATGTGGTTTCCTGGAATGCCCTGATTATAGTGTTCTAGCGGTCATTTGACCCGTTCACCTTTAACCTCTTCAACCCCTTTGTAACATCAGCAGCCTCTTAAATGACCGTTAACGGGTTTCTATGACTGAAAAAGTTGTTGACAAAAATCGAGTTTTGCTCATTTTTTCTTCGTACATAAACTCCTTCAAAAAGAAATGTACGGCCAATGCTAACAAATTTTTGAAAAATTTCAAATTTTTAATATTTTTGGAAATTATTATGTACTTCTTGGATCTGTAATCAGATTTTCTCTGTCAGTCAAATACAGAGCGGTTCAAAAGAGTAATTTATTGTCAAATTAAATATATTTGGATTTGACTATCAATCTAGAAGAAGTTTCGAAGTGAAGCGTGAGATTCCTTTTAAATGGCTGGCAATTCAAACAAAGATTTCACATGCGATTGGATGATAATCGGGCAGTTCTGGAATCGTTCACAGACAAGTTTGTTGTCAAGCTCTGTCACAATTCGCTTCAGACACCTGGAAGCCAGAACGTTGACAACATCACCCTTGGAGCACGATCCAATACCAGATTTTCTCGATTTTGTTTCAAAATCTTAATCAGGTGAATTGTTCTTGGAAAATCTTGCATTACGATTATTTTAAATGATTGAGTTGTTGAATAACCTGGAAGCAAAGTGACATTTGGATTACTTTGAGGAACAGGGGTATGGCTTTCGACGACTTTTCCAGCTTCAGAAATGGTTTCTATTCAAGAATCTTCAAATACAGTCCTTGCATCTGAATAATTAGTGTACTCTTCAAAGATTTCTATAGTGGGCTGTTGTAATCAAACTCGTCAAACAAAATAAAAATGACAAATTGTGATGTTTCATGGAGGCAGGTCGAAAAAAAGCCAGAGACGGAAGTAGAGGAATTTTGTGAACGCCTTACACGTCAATAGGAGCAAGAAGGACAGAAGAAGAGGCTTTCCACGAAGCCGAAAACAATCCAAAAAATTATTAATTTCATCTGTCAAGGTCAAGACAGTGTCTACTGTCGACGGAATCTCGTTTATGTTGGAGGTGATTTTTCAAGGTTATTGTGTCAAACTTGGCTTTGAGTTCGAATTTTTCCGAATTCCATCTGAACTGAAATGTCTTTGAAGCGAGCTGACCAGTCTAGGCTTATTGACTTCTTGACTACCTTTCCTGTACCAACTGATGAAATTTTGGAGAACAAAAAAAACCTTCATGATGTCAGACTTGATGATGAAATTTCGAGGAAGTTTCGAAGAGTCCAAACTCGACACAGTTACTTTTGTAAACAACCGAGATATCTTTGACAACGTCTTAGTAAAGCCTCAGTCATAAACCACTTTGAAATGAGAAACTTTGCCCACACCCCTGGCCTGGTATTATACAAGATAGACATGCCGATTTTATTGTCAAATTTCAATAAATTCCACAATGATTTTTTCAAACATTTTGATTTTTATTGATTGGTGATAATCAACAAGTTAGCTAAAACACAATATTTACACTATGACAAACTATTCCGAACGTTTCTCCTCAAGTAACTATTGAAAAGATGCATGATCTTCATGTCTTTACTTAGGATCATCCGCATGCATTTTCACGACTGGTTGCTTTCTTATTGCTGAATGCAATTTGAGACGCTGAGAACTGATGAATCTCGCTAGTTCTTGTTTTCTCGCAAACAAACGTCCATCTTCCCCCCAGGCGGCTGTTTGGTTCAATCCGGCCAAAAGCGACCGCCATCTTCTGTCGTGGATTTCGAACAACACTTGGAGCCGAGTTTCTTGCCGGCTGCGTACCACGTCTTTCGAGACATTCGCAAGCAGTACAGAGAGAAGGTCGCTGGAAAGAGCTCTGGCGGATTGGTTCAGCAATATTTCGGCAATCACTCGAATGAAATCAATTCGCATTTTGTCCGTGGCACAATTCGAAAGCGCGGCCTCTATAAGGTCGTAGTCGCTGAAGACCATTTGCTTTGTCCCCGCATTACCTGCAATAATTGGAGGAAATTTACAGGCCATGTTCTGCGGAGAGAGAATAAATAAAAGTTGGTTTATAGTGAATGAGTACGTACCAAAATAGCTGGTGAAACGTGCGGTGTCCAACATGCATTTAGCAGAGAAAATCTGATAATAGTTGGAATAAGTATTTGACGATGTTTCGCCATTCGTGTAGACCGCCATCCTTTAGTTCCGATAACAGACCCGTTTGTGGTTTTCATTGAAAACTTGTCTTTGCTGAAAATCTGCTCGTATAATTAACTGCCTGATTCCTAATGTCCTCCAACAGAGTGGCGAATATCACTTCAAATCTTCAAGAGTACAAGTAGAATAGATTCGATTTGATTGAGCAGAACAGCTGGCATATCAGTCATAATTCAATAAATAGATTCAGCAAGTAAACAAGTTTGATGGCATCCGTTTCAAAGTGTACTGTTTTTCATCAAAGACTGAAGAAGATATTGTTGAAATGTCAGCAAAAAAATAGTATGGAGTTGAATGGCAAACAAAAAAGGTTCGGTGGAAAAAGCTACCTATAGCTATAACGAAGTTGTGTGAATTTTTGATGCAAGATAATCTGTTTTGCTCTACGTCAATTCCGTTAGCTTCAGTTAAGGCAGGTCACAAAAAGCCAGAGATAGAGGAAAATGAAGGAATTCAAGGCAATAAAACCATAATATTCTTCACCTTTAATCATGTCAGACTTAGTGTAGAACTTGAAAGAAATAGTCCAAGCTCGATACATTTATCTAGAAAAACAATCCAGATATCTTTAACAACGTCTTATTGAAGCCTCAGTCATAAGAAATCAAGTTTTTTGTCACGCGTCTACGTTATTCCACAAAATAGACACATCCAGTTTGGTATCGAATTTCACTGGAATTTTGATTTGATCCGGAGCCGACAACTGCCTTTTTTTCACCTGATTCTATAATTTTTTGTTGAAACAAATGAGAATGAATTCAAAAACTTTTTTGCTGAATACGACTTGAAGGTTTAATCTGGGTGGAATTTTCAAAATTTATCACAAGCACTCATGCACAGTTTTCGTACACCAACACGTTAATTGATTGGTAACAATCAACACGTCACCTACAATATAATAGATTTCTTTCAACTAACGCCAAAAACCGTTACTCAAGGGTTAAAACGAGGGTCAAGAAAACCGTTTGAGATATCGAGTCGCAGGAAGAACTATCGAATTAACAATATCACCAAGGTCTCATTTCATATTCCACCAGAGTCTTTCCACCAACACTTTCAATCTGTTACAGGGGTGCCTCAAATATTTTTATTTTTTTTCTACTGTACAATGTTGAGTGATAAATCCCCGAAAAGGGCTTTAAAAGTTCAATTGACTAATGCAAAAAGTTTTTTGAAAAAATTCAAGGGTTTTCATAATACATAAAATCTATGGGTTGTAATCTCCCAACCCACCTCTCTTATAAAAATAAACATTCCCCGAAGAAGAAGCAAAAGAATCCCCTTTAGGTTGAAGACTTAGATTTGGCCAATCTTGTTTGTCTAGTATTGTTTGTTAGGACTTTCGTTGTTTCGTAGTTACCTAAGGTAGTACAGGTAAGTGAAGGCTTGGAAATGAAACGCAGAGACTTCAAAATCAACAAAGAACAATTTTATTCCAAAGACAAATATATCGACTCATGTTCAAGAATGCAATAACAAATCAATTACACCACCCTCCCACTATTTGAAATGCAGTGGGTAAGCCACTGATGCAGAGAGAACAAGAGAAAGACGAGATAGAGTATCGCTCTCGCTAGAACAGATCATATTAGTTCGAGTAACCTAGATTGTTGAGGAACCTGTATAGCGGAAACTAAACGGCAGAACCAAAGTGTGAGCATCGCCGATACATCACTTGGCGCGAAGGGAAAGAAGAGGGAGACAAACGTTTATTAGTAAGTTCTGCGGTGACCTAAATTGACGAGGGATCTAAAGAGGGAATAGAGACGAGTTTGGCTAAGCACAGGTTCTCTTGAACAGGCCCCTGCTGCCGAAAGAAGAAAAGAGAACAGTGTTGCATATGCGGATGTCTTTTAATGGTACCATAATGAAACATGACAATAAAGGATCAAGAATAAACATGATGAACATAGTCAATAAAATTATCATAAATTATTTATCACAATAAATACCACAACATGGCTCGAGGTAAGTCAACAATATCAAAAACCAGGTCTTAACAGTTGAAGGCGTATATTATTCCATCAGATAACAAAGTAAGGAAGGATATCTTCTTTCACAAGATAACCTTCTCTTACAGGACACGACAACAAGCAAAAATATCTGTTGTGTGCAGGTATCCTTGTCTCACAGGACTCATGCATGAATATAGAAGACAGTCGATCAGTGTAATATGAATCATAGTAACCAAAAGTATGAAGAAATCATCAAAGCGATTCAACTCGACTGAGAAGAATACCACAACCATGCCTATCAAGTATGACAGCATACCTCGTACCTCTCAAAACCACGTCACCCGTTCTACAGGTCAACGCTCTGTTGTCTCGCCAGACCCTGGCTCTCGGGATAGTTCGGCCGCAGGTCATCTGGAAATCTTGTGGCGACATCGTTCTACTCTTTCGTCTCTCTCAAGCTCCCAATAACAGTGACCCAAAAGCTACGTGTATTCCCTTTACTCCCCTGAATGTGATTATCCCGTTAATTGTTACAATTAATAATGTCTAACTGACAGGAAACAAAACAACTTAATAACTTATCTTCGAGCGTTCTGAAGGCACGGCAGCTATACTCGGGGAGTCTCCAACATCGGAAGAGACTTGAACCTTCTCTTTTCTATGATCTGGAGCAGGAAATACCCAGTTTTTCTTGTGTTTTTTTCTTAGACATCTGCCGACTTTTTCTCCACCTTTCAACTTTTTGTTACTTAACGACGGCCTCTCCCTTTTCAAGTGTATTACCAAAGCTCACGATGTTTTACGTTTACTCTTCATAGGCTGAAGAGCCGGTCGATTTCAGGGTATTTCCCCAAATTGCAAACGGTTTTCAATAGAACTCATCAAAACAGTCAGTATAACTCAATATGCAATGGCTATTTCATAATTTTGGAATCTTCCGAAATCAAAATTTCAATGGATAAAATCGAATTGCTTCGGAATTTGAAAAGAACTATTCCATATTAAAGTATACACCATACTTACCATTCCATTCCATTTTACATCTTTGTAGCTTTCGAAAGAGACCAAAATGGTAAGAATCCGTCAAGGAATAAACCCACAGGAATTGATTTCGCAACGCTTTTTTCACCAATTGAACACCTTGCTTAATTCAACCGTTTTTTCCGCTGCTCGATACCTCGAACGGCTATTGAGAAAAATGGGAGTGATCATGTTTTATGAATCACCGTGTATAGGTCTGTTCAACGAACGTCGTCGAAAACCGTCCGAATGCCTTCAAACTGTACCTTTTTACAGTAGACTGTTTTTTGGTCAGATTAAAATGATCGTATTTTCTTAGGGCAAAACCGAATTGCAATGAGGTTTTTTCTCCTGGGTAGTCAATGTCTTTGACGACAGCCTAATATAATTCTTCCTCGTTAAAAGCCTTCCATATTATTTATATAGAGTGTAGCAGTGAGGCACTGCAAAAAATGTGAAGTTTTCACCCCTCCCAATCCGCTAAAACATTTTTTGAATTTTTCCAACTCATTCTGGTAAAAGATTGGACTCATACCTCGAAACGGTTTTTGAGTTCTTGCCTATCTTTGCTGGTTATAGGGTGATCTCAAAAAAGTTATATTTTAGACTTTCAATGATAACTTCTTTGACTGCTATCCGATTTTAAACATCTTTCGCTCGTATTGAAGCCGAAACTTCAGGCGAAAACCTTGTGATGTCAAAGCTTATTGAAGGCAACATTTCAATATGCGTATCAGAATTGACCCGAATGCGAAACAGCTCCCGAGTATCTGTTTAATAAAAAGAATGAAACAAATTAGAACTTGTCCTCAGAGGATCCTCTAAGCCGGACCATTTCGATCTGCTTTTTGCTTCTGTTGTCTGTCTGAGAAATGTCCGTGGTAGAATTATTAAAACTCAAGTGATGCATGTTTTCGAAGAAATCGCATCCCTTATTCACCTGCAGGCGGCCGTTAGGCCAGTAGGCCTTCGGTTCTACCGCGGACATTCCTTGGATAACTAAAGCGAAAAGCAGATCGGAATGGTCTGAATTAGCGGATCCTCTGGAGACAAGCTGCAATTTGTTTTTGTCTTTCATCAAAAACGTATACTCGAAAGCTGTTTCGCATTCGGGTCACTTCTGATACGCTCCCTTATATCGAATTGTTGTCTTCAATAAGTTTTGACTCCACAACGTTCTTGCTTAAAGTTTCAGCTGCAGTATGAGCCAGAGATGTTTAAAATCTGATCAAAATAAAAGAAGTTATCATTGAAAGCCTAAAATATCACTTTTTTGAAATCACCCTGTAACTAACAAAAATAAACAAAAACCGTTTTGAGGTATGAGTTCAAGCTTTTTCCAGTACAAGGTGAAAATTAAAAAATAAATGTGTTCGCGGATTGGGAGGGGTGCAAACTTCACATTTTTTTGCAGTACCTCACTACTACACCCTGTATGAATAAGATGAGAAGCTTGTGACAAGAAAGAATTATATCATTCTGTACTATAGTAGTTTAAGACATAAGCTGTCCAGGAAAAAAACTCAATGCAATTCGGTTGTTTCTCAAGAAAATACGATCATTCTAATTTGACCAAAATTTTCAGGTGTTCCACTAAAATTGTTGAGCACTGTAGGTATGTGGAATTCATTTGGGAAAAACGAAACTTTGATCTCAACTTTGAAGGGCTGTGTCTCATTTATTGTACGTTTTTAAAACCAAGTGCTGGCCAGTCAAATTAGAACAAATTTTTCCGTTTGAGGGAAAAAACTGTTGAAGTTTTAGAAATTTGACACTAATCTTCGGTAAGGTGTACTGTTGAACATACTAAAAGTCCCCAGCTCTACCTATTGAGCTCGAGCCGCCATCTTGGAAAAATGGTCCTTCGATCCAGTTTTCTGCTTATTTTCCGCTGATCATTAGAGATATTTATTCAAGTTTAATAAAAAATCAAGGCTTTAAAATTGTCCACAAAAATTGTTCCATATCGATTTTTTTCTCGTATCTGTTGATTCAAAATTATGTTGATAAAATTAAATTGAAAAAAAAAATAGAAAAATAGGCGATTTTTTGCCTATGGCTGAAAATATTGTCTTCAAAAATTGTGAAGATGTTGGCAGTCTACATCAAAGCTAAACGTGACAGTTGAGATAGAAACAAAAATGCGAAAATATTTTTTTATTTTCATTTGGGGAAATATTTACTGCACGACAGAATATATACATTTCACGCCAGAACAAAAACGACAAAAAAAAGCAACTTACAGCTGAATAATAGTTTCCACGACATACTTTACACGGCAAAAAAAGGTAAATTCACGACAGAATGAGGGTTTGCACGACAAATTTGACCAACAAAAAAGACACGCTTGACTTTTTTCTTATCTTAACCTAATTTTGTCACTTGAGAGACCCAGTGCTTCCTTGAAGTCTACTCAAAAGTTTACTGGAAATCTAAGGCTGAAGAGTTTGAAGGTTCTTGCGGCTCTTGTGTTTCCTTGCATTTTTGAATCGTAAAGCGTCAATTTCATTTTGATTTTTTCCAACTGCAGAGACTCTCTAATCTTGTGACTTCAGAGACCCAATACCCACCCTGGAACACCTGTGAGTCCTGTGAAACATCAAATGTGTACCTGGAAAACTAATAAAACTATAGTGCCTTCAGTGAATCTTTTGTAGTCTAATTGGCAATCTGATATAACTAGTTTGGAGACCCAAGTGCTCTTTGCACTTTTCATACATCATTTTCAACTAATTTGTCTTCAACTCCAGAAGCTCCATTGACTTCTTTCCGAGTCACTTATCTTGCTACGTAGGAGCCCAAACCCCCCTCTTGTAGATTTTGACCGTAGCTTTTTTTGTCTGCAACGGCAGAGGCCCCTTTTCAAGTTTTCCTACGTCATTTTATCTTTCCCCCCTTGAAGCTTTAGCGTCCCATTGGAGGGTGCTTGAGACAATGCGTTTCGCAGACAATTCGTCGTAATCAAGGTCGCAAGAGGAACGACATGAAAAAACCAAAATCTCCCAAGGCTTCGCAACGTACATGGAGACACAAGGGGGCCCAATGAGGGACTCTGAAAATCATAAGCAAATACAAAGGGGTGCGATAGAGCTCCTGAAAGCCACGCAAAAATACAAGATAGCTTAGCAGGGTTTCAAACGATATTGAAGATACAAGGAAGTCCAATGGAACTTTATACACATAGGAAATGAAGGCAAAAGGGGGCTTACTGTTACTATGAAAGCCAATAAAAACATAAATGAGTTGATTGGGGCTCCATACTACACTTGACACAAGGGATCTAGGAATAAAAGACCCCCAGCAAAACACCCCCGGAAAAAAACGACCCCAGAATAAACACCCCGGGGAAAAAATACCCCCGGGAAAAAACTCCCCCGGGAAAAAACGCCCCCGGAAAAAACACCCCCGGAAAAAACACCCCCGGAAAAAACGCCCCCCTATGTTATCTTCAACGTTATTTAAGCCCTATTCCCCATTGAATTTTCCTTGACTTCCGGAGCAGCGCTGTGCCGTTAAGTCATGTCCGGAGCCCTATCGGACCCCATTGTGTCTTTAAGTGTAGTGGGAGCTCTGTTGAGTCCCCTAATATGTTTTTTCCTCGGTTTTTCCATGGCTCACGGACTATAGGTACCAGTAAATCCCATTTTGTGTAATTTTGTAACACAGACCTCCATTAGGCCCCCTTGTGTCTTCAATAAATTTTGGAGCCTTGTTAAACCCCCTTGCAATTTTTTGAGTCTTCCAGAGCACTAGTAAGACCCTTGTGCATTTATGTTATATCGGGCCCCAAATTAGGCCTTCTCCTGGTGTCTTTAAGTATAATTTGGAACCCCAATGAACCCCCTTGATGTGCTCAATGGCTTCCAGAATTCCGCTAAGTCCCCTCTTGCCATCTTGTGTTATACATGCACGATTGGCCCCCGTATTATTTTTTTTAGTGGCTTTCAGAATTCCATTAGGCCATCTTGGGCGTTCTTGCATTGCTGGAAGCCCTGGTGTAAGTCTTTTGTGCCTTCATGTGATATACGGAGCTCTATCGGACCCTGTTGCGTCCGCCAGTGTAGTTTGGAGCCCTAGTGAGCCCCCTTGTGTTTTTCTTTTAGCTATCAAAATTCCAGTACGTCCCTTTTGCCTTCTTGGGTTGTCCAGAGCTCCAGTAGGCCCCCTTGTTCTTTTAATGTTTTTTGAAGCTCTGCTGAGCCCCCTTACATCCGTTTCCGGGGCAGTCATGAGCACCTTCTGCTTTGGTGATATTCGGAGTCCTATCGGACCTCTTTGGGTCCGTAAGTGTAGTTTCAAACCCTAATGAACCCCTTTATGTTTTTTCTTGGCTATATCAGAATTCCAGTAAGCCCCCTGTTGCCTTCTTGTGTGTGTCCATAACCTAATTGGACCCCCTTGTTTTTTCAACGTCTCTCAAAGCTCCGCTGAGCCCCCTTATTTTTTCAACGTCTCTTAAAGCTCCGTTGGGCCCCCTTACATCTATTCGTGGCTTTCAGAGCAGTAGTAAGCAGCTTGTGTCTTCATGTGGTATTCACAGCCCTATCCGCCCCCCTTGTTTCTCAAGTAGGTATAGTATGGAGCCATAATTAGCTGCTACTCAGACTATTATTGGTTTTCAGAGTAGCATCAGTAAGCCCCATTTGCCTTCCCTTGTTATCTGAAGCTTCATAACGCCCCCTTGGGTCTTCAATATCGTTTGTAGTCTATCGTTTAACTTTATTGGACTTTTTTGTATTTGATAATGTTTTTTTAGAGCCCTTTATTGAGCCCCATTGTGGTTTCATGTGTAATAAGCCCTCTTACGCTCCGAGGACTTGGTGGCTTTTTTGTTTTTTGTCGTTCCTTTTGCGACCTCGCTTACGACAAATTGTCCGCAACAAATTGTTTTAGCACCGTTTATTTCGGAGGCCTTTTTTCCCATAGGCGGTTTTTCTGGGGGCGATTTTTCCGGGGGCGTTTTTTCCGGATACCTGACACAAGGGGAACATATGGGGCTCCGAATATCACATGAAGGCATGAAGTGCTCACTAATGCTCCGAAACCTACAAAATGTAAGGAGGCTCAGCACGGCTTCAACTTCAAAAGATAATGGGGCTTGTAGATGATAAAAAAAAGCAACAGGGGGCTTACTGGAATTCTGGTAGCCATGAAAAAATATAAAGGGGCTAACTAGGGCTCCAAACTACATTTGCGGACACAAGGGAGTCGAAATGTTACGAAAGAAACATGAGGGAGCTCATTAGAGCTCCAACTACAGTCGAGGACCCAAGGGACCCGGAAGGACTCTGAATGGCCTGACGGCACAATGGTGATTGCTATGGTCTGAAAGTAGGTAATGGAAAATGTCAAGGGGCTCAGCAGGGCTTCAAATCACATTGAAAAAATAATGACTGGGCCCAATGGAGCCTGAATAACACAGGATGGCAAAAGAGGGCTTATTGGAATCTGGAAGCCATGAAGTACATAGGGGAGACTCAGTGGGGCTCCAGATTATACTTGAAGACAGAAAGAGGCCCGATTTGGGACCCGAATATTACATGAAGGCACAAGGGGCTCACTATAGTGCTCCGAAAGCCTCGGGAAAGTGCAAGGGGCCCTACAGAACTTCAAACGGTGCTGAAGACACAAGGGGGTCAAATAGAACTCTGTATAACAAAATGACGCAGAATGGGGCTACTGATACCTACTTCGGAAGCCATGAAAAAACATAGCTCAACGGGGCTTTAACTACACTTGAGACACAATGGGGGCCCGATAGGGCTCTGAACATAACATGACGGCACAACGCTGCTTGTTGCTCCAGAAGTCACGGAAAGTGCCAGGGGGCTCAGCAAAGCTTCAAATTACATTCGAGACACAATAAAAGGACCCAATAGAGCTCTTGATAACACTAACACAAGGCTGCAAAAGGCCCCTTACTGGAAGTCTGAAGCTATAAAGAAAGATCCTGCTGGCGATTGTTTCCAGCAACGCAGCAGTAGTCCACCGTCTCGCCGTATGAAGTCGATTTTAGAGACGACTTGCTTCACAACTCGCTTCACCATCTCTCAAAAGAAACATTATGCTTCCGCTTCTTCGTGCGAATAGAACTTTTCCCCATTCAAAACTCTTTCCTTTTCTCTTTTTCTCTTCACAGGCGGGGATTCATCAGCCCTGCTACTTTCATCGTAGTCTTCCAAAACTTGCATGACTGGAACGTGACTGCGACGTTTCGATTTCGACGAATGTCTTATAATGATGTCTGAATCTATGACAGAAACTACCCCGTATTTATATTGATCTTTCAAATTTTTCGTGCAAACCCTCATTTTGTCGTGATTTTCCCTTTTTTTTTGCCGTGTGCTTTTCACGGCAAAAAGTGAAGCTATTCGAACCTTTTCTGTCGCTTTATGTCTGGCGTTCAAAATACTTTTTTGTCGTTTTTTATCCTTTTTTGTCGGGCCGAAAAATATCACCTTTTTCATTTTTTAAATTAAGCAGAAATTTGGTTTTCGAGTTTGACATTTTCAACAGGGCGGAGTGAAGGTTTTAATCGAACATCAATCAGTTTTGATATTTACATATTGTAAGACAAGATTCCATCAGTATTGTGCCTTCACGAGCTTCTGGAATGCTTGATATGAATTAAACTAAAATAATAATAGCCAAGTCCAAAAAGTGTTGTCGATTGGTTTTGAAGGGAACATTTCGAAACAAAAGACATCAGCAAAGGATATACAGGAGGTTCAAAGGTTATTCAACTGTATATGAGCCCCATATTGATGTGCCTTATCCAAAATAGTACAAAAAAATCAATCAAAATGTTAAAATCCACCCTGTATAACAAAAAGTAACGATACAAAATGGAAGCAGTGAAGCATACCTGGTGCCAAAAATACAGCCTTCACATCGCAGAAAAAAAAACAAGATTAATTGATTTATTCGGAAGTTATTAGTCCTCAAACTTGACTTTACAAATTTCAGCAAGTCAAATAGGGAAAAGTAGAGAGAAGTAACTGTCGGAATTTCAGCAATTTGACAGGGATATTCGCTGAGGTATACTTATGAACATACTGAAAGTTCCTGCCCCTACCTGTTGCGCCATCTTGGAAGAATGATCCTTCGATCAAGTTTATTACCATTTTTCCAAGATGGCGGCTCGAGCACAACAGGTAGAGGTGAGGACATTCAGTGTGTTCATTAGTATACTGTAGTGTTTCATCCTAGTTTTCGATGTTGTTGCTGTAGTGTATCCTCGTTGCGACACCATTCTGTAGTGTAACCCCCTTTTTCGATGTTATTGCTGTAGTGTATCCTGGTCTCACGGCACCATTATGTAATGTACCCATGGTCACGAGGCATCATTCTGTAGTGTTACGTAGTCTATCCTGGTCACATCATTTTGTAGTGTAACAAGGTCTCGATGTTCGGCTGCGATCGTCGTTATCTCTTCCCTCCTTGACGTTGTTTACATTTTACCTACGTTGTGTTGTTGGGTTCTTACTCGAGATGAGAATGTGTCGTGGGGGATGAGGTTTGATTCTTGAATGAAACGCGAAGGAAATGCAAGCAAAATGAATGTTTATTGAAAATCAATGGCAAAGTTTTTAAATGAATTTGTTTCTTTTCTCAAAACACCTAACAACAAGGAATTGACAGTGATAAAATGACACAACAAAACACATAACAAGAAAAATCATTACAAATTATTTAGACAATGCAAGAATTTACAACAATGAAATGAACACAAAATCAGATCAACAAAACAAAACAAGAAATCAGGAAACATGGCAAACTGTCAATTTGATTGCAAAGGAAAAGTGACGTATTCGCTGACAGGCACACATGGGAAGAACACGTCAAAGAAACCCCTGCGTATAGCCTGGTTGGTTGCTGAAAAATCCCTTCCCAAATGATCTGAACAAAAGTTAAGTTTGAATGAGTCATGATGAAATGACAGGAAAGTCACTCCAGTAATGCATTGATCAAGTCAGCGTGAATCGGTGCTTGAACCTCTTTGAAACGTTTGCTTCGTTTACAAGTTATTCACGTAACAACAAAAAGGAAACTTTACGCTAAGCAATTTATTTTACACTTTACAAACAAAAGAAGTCAAATTGATAAAAAAGTAAACAATAAAGAAATGATCGGTAAACAAGTTAATAAATCAGCCAGAAACAAATGACATGTAAACAAGTGGATAAATCAGCAGGAAACAAATGCGAGATAAATAGGTGGATAAATAAAAACAAGAGACAGGTGAAAAATAAATAAGTAGAGAATTTGAAAGTTGGTCATACTCTTTGCAAGCAATTGGAAGGAAGAAGTATCTATAACGCATTCGCCCGAAATTCCCCAGCAGTTACCCATCAAAAACCCCATAGATACATACTCACATTCAAAACAGAACAATGGTTAGTAAACAGTAATCACATACAAGAAATAACAGTAAATACAAGAAAATCGACTCGAGCCAACCTGTGGCCCTCTCTTCGTCGTTATACATAATTTCCCCCCAAATAAGGAAAGGTTAGTAGACTCAACAAGGCAGATTCATACAAGTGGTGGACCCCCCCCCCAGGACACTGAGAAGCGTGCAAGTCTTCTTTTCCTTCCTTTACTTTTATGTATAACCCGACAATGAACAATGAAATGAGAATGAATCATGAAAAGTACTGTTCTCTACCTAGCGGCTGATTTTTGGGCGTAGCAGAGTTCCTTTTTGTCGTCTTACTGGTTGTGACGTAACTTGTGGAAAGAAACAATCAATGAAACCTTGAAGTACGCGCGATAGCGCGGTCTTGAGGTCACGCCATGAGTGCACAAAAAGCACACCCACTAGATTTACGGCTGTTGCCGTCAATAATCAGATCACTTGGGAGTAGATAAATTACACAAAATTCAAAGCAGTGCGAAGCACCTTGATTTCAAAGGGGAAAAACTGCGGGTTATGCAAGCCCGTTGAAAACAAAGAGAACAAAGCATTTCGGGTTATGTACAATAATTTCGCGGACAAAATAGGTATCGAAATGCATGATTTGGTGAGTGGGTGGAAGCCAAAATCACGATACAATAATAAGTGAAAAACTAACCTTAAATACGTGAAAACGACACACACCGGACCACTTAAAATCACGTGTTCTTCACCACAGCTGATTCTCCTCTCTCTGTCTGCCCGCGACTGCCGCTCGCCCGGTAGCGCAGCGCCATCTCCCTCTCTTTTATCGGCAAACGCTACGAACGTCAACGACAGTACCTACTTCAGGTACCAACGTACTAATAAAACAAAGGGGGAGTACTACAATACCTCAGCGAACACCCCTGTCAAATTTCTGAAACTCCGACAGTAACTTCTCTCTGCTTTTCCCTATTTGACTGGCTGAAATCTCTAAAGTCAAGTTTGAGGACTAATAACTTTCGAATAAATCAATCAATTTTGTTCTTTTTTTCAGCAATGTAAAGGCTGTATTTTTGGCAGCAGGTATGCTCCACTACTTCCATTTTGTATCGTTACTTTTTGTTATACAGGGTAGACTTTAACATTTTGATTGATTTTTATGTACTATTTTGGATAAGACACATCAATATGGGGCTCATATACGGATGAATAATCGTTGGACCTCCTGTATATCTTTTGCTGATGTCTTTTGTTTCGGAATGTTTCCTTCAGAAAAAATGGACAACACTTTTTGGACTTAGCTATTATTTTTTTAGTTTAATTCATATCGAACATTCCAGAAGCTCGTGAAGGCACAATACTGATGAAATCTTGTCTTACAATATGTAAATATCAAAACTGATTGATGTTCGATTGAAACCTCAACTCCGCCCTGTTGGAAATGTCAAACTCGAAAACCAAATTTTTTCCTAATTTAAAAAAAAATAGAAAGATTTTTTCGCGATTATTTTTCCATCTCAACTCTCAGGTTTAGCCTTGGTGTTGACTGCCAACATCTTTACAAATTTTGAAGACAATATCTCTAGCCGTAGGCAAAAAATCGCTTATTGTTTGATTTTTTTTTTGTTAATTTAATTTAATTAATATCAACAGAACCGAGAAAAAAATCGGTATGTAACAATTTTTGTAGACAATTTTACAGCCTTTATTTTTTATTGAACTTGATTTAATATCTCTGATGATTACCGGAATATAAGCAAAAAACTGGATCAAAAGACCATTTTTCCAAGATGACGGCTTGAGCTCAATAGGTAGAGTTGAGTACTTCTCGTATGTTTAACAGTACACCTTACTGGACATTACTGTCAAATTTTCAAAACTCCAACAGTTTTTTCCCTCCAGCTTTCCTTATTTGACTGGCCAGCACCCAGTTCAACTTTGATCCACCTTACTCGATTCCTCGGTTGTTCAGCCCTCAAGCCTAAAGTGAGTAGCCAGCATCGGATGCATTCGTGATTTCGTTTTGTTTTCCAAAATTTGTAAAAGTGAGACAATAAAGAACAAGTTTGAAACGAGCACCCAGGAACAAAGCACGAAGCTTCACTGTAGTAGCGTTTCAAGCCGGAACGAGCTGATTTATACGTGACACCCGTGACAGCCCCCTGTCGCCGCAATCTTTGCCCGTAACATCAAACTTTAACATAGTTTGATGGTAGTTAGCATGCTAATGGCCGACTCAGACGTCATATAATATTTAGGCCTCACTTGTCGCTTCGCACGGGGCCCCCATCCCCCCGTCGTCGTCAGCTCTCTCGCCAGGCTTTCGAGCACCAGCGCGATTCCACGTCTGCACATTTGCATGATAAATAACCCTGGACAGAATTAGGTTTTTCCACCAGCCGTACAGCTCCAGCGCCAGACTCCTATATATATCTTTCGCCTCCGCTCTTCCGCGCAGTTCCCTCCTCCGCTTCCCCAATATACATATTTATTTTGCGCTGCCGGTGCGCTTTCTGTGAAACTCCGAAGTTTCAATACTTACGCGCCATAGTCGTCGGGCGCAAACTTTCCTCTGCTCTTCTCGCGCGGTCCGACAAAGAGCCGGGGAAATTAAAAGTTGAGGAGATGGGAAACTCGCCGTAACGACCGACATTGTGTTAGGGCACCTTACCGCAGAGTCTGCCGCTCTCGGCACGAGAATAGACTCGAGAATGGACGTTTTCAGCGCGTTCCGGAATAAAATCAGTCGGGAAGAGGATCATCGAGCAGATATTCGGGATGCAAGTTGCAAGAAAATTGAATCGATTTTGTATTTTCCGATGAAGTTACAGATGCGTCTGTTAGAATAGAATAGAATAGAATAGAAATTTATTCATACTTAAAACAATGAAATCATTGCATGTAAACGTCACAAAATAATGGTCATCACAATACATACAAATGCACAAATATGACAGACATAACTCGTAAAAATGTCAACAAAACAAACAGTAACAACAACAATATCACAGCCTATCGATTATTTTTCTGGAAGGTGAGAAACTCCTGTATGGTGTAAAAACAATTCTCCCTGAGGAAAGATTTAAGCCTCGCGCTGAGAGCCCCCACAGACAATGACTTCCATCCCTCCGGCAGGCTGTTGAATAGACTGACCGGATCGCATTGAAATGACACAGTGCGCTGAAGTCTGCAACGTGGAGGAAGAATAAACTTTTTTCGGGTGTTGTAATGACCGCGGTGTATACTGAAATTATTTGCAGCATAGATGACACATTCATATATGTACTGACTGGTGCACGTCAATATCCCCATCCGACTGAACAATGGCCTACACGACGTCCGCTGCGTCACCCCAGCCATCGCCCTGATGGCGCGCTTCTGCAAAATAAGTATCCGGCGCGCATGAGATGAGCCACCCCATATCAAGATACCGTATGACATCACACTATGAAACAATGCATGGTAGGACATTCTTAATGTTACTGCGTCCACCCTCACCGTCAGATTTCTCAGGAGATAGATGAGGCTCGATAGCCTCCCTGAAAGAGAATTTACATGGGCCTCGAATGACAATCTGCCGTCGAGTACGACGCCGAGACATTTCACTGGCTGCTGACGCGGCAAAGCTGTGTTGAGCGAGAAGAGCAAATGCTGTGTCTTGTCCGGGTTAAGACGAAGTCTATTAAGAGCAAAAAAAGTCTCTGCTTCCGACACCGCCTCTTCCCGAACCGCTTCAAGAGAACGCAAGTCCCTACTCGTGGCGATCAGAGTCGTGTCGTCGGCATAAATTATGCATTTAGTTTTTATAAAGCTGGGAAGATCGTTTATATAGATAATAAAAAACAATGGTCCCAGTATCGATCCTTGGGGGACACCGTGCTTCACGCCGATGAGGGCGGACAGATTACCACCAGAATCAACGCACTGCAAGCGTCCGCTGAGATACGATGACGCAAATGACAGAGCCGGCCCCCTGACTCCACACGACTGCAACTTGGCCAGCAGTATATCGTGCGAGACACAATCGAATGCCTTTGACAAGTCACAGAATGATGCAGAAACCGACGAACCCCCCTCTAAGGCATCAACAACAATACTCAACATCTCCCTGAGAGCATGAACGGTAGAACCGCCGCGAACAAAACCTTCAGCTTTCAAGCTGAAGCTTAAGCTTTCAAGTTAAGCAAGTTAAGCAAGCAAGTTAAGCTTTCAACCACTCCACACAAAAGAGCACTCCCAGCTGAATCATTCTTACGCGACAATCAGAAACTATTTTGATCCTATGCTTCCCCCAACTAAACATTGAGCAGGGCAAAAGCCAATAGGCGAAATTCAGTGCCATTTCTGTGCTGGCGCAACCATGCTAGGGGATTTGAGAATAGTGCCGTATGCTAACACATGTAAAAAGCGTAATTTCAACATTGTATATTATTGAAACGGTTGGAAATGGAACTTTCAAATAAGCTATGGAAAAAAGAGTGTTTCTTGATCTTTAATTGTGTTCAAGACCAGCAATGATGGATCAGTTTTAGATACACAAGGAGCGAAAATATGGTAACGTGTTTATCAGTTGGTGTGTTTTTGAAAATACCGCCCTACTTCTAGTATTCTTCTCTGCCTTACGGTTGCCGTCCTGTCTGTCAATGGCATGAAACTACTTAACATGTAAACAAATGGTAACTAAAATTTTACCGGGTTATATCACGGGTTATATGTATAATATTTATATCAGAATTTTTGTGTTTTCTGTTTTTTTTTTCAAAAATGACGGGCAGTTTGTTGAGTGCCTGGCTGCAAAAACCGTACGAGAAGAACATTACAGCTTCATTTCATGTGTGTGTTCCCAAAAAACATTACCTTCTAGGCAACCAGTTATACGCTGAAAACGGCTTTTTCGTTCTTTTCGGAACACTATACGCGCGGAATCCATTTTTTCGACAGCAATGCACATGGACAACATCATTCCGCATAATCTAGCATGGAAATCAGGAGTTTCTTGTCATATATTATCCTTTGTTAAATCAATGGCTGAAAATCTGCAGGTTTTGACTTTTCCTAGCTCGCGCAGACGCATGAGTTCCATCCCCTAGCTTTGCGAATCTACAGCGCATGTCGTGCCTTTGAATATCGCATATTATCCCAGGAGTCAGGAGTCGAATGAATTGAAAGTCATTTATAAAACTGTAGATGATTCAATCCCCTTCTTGAAACAAAGTATTTTTCAATCTACAATCCAATGTTTGGTATCAAAGTGAACCAATTTTATGGCTTTAGCTCGCTGGAGGACTGATGCTGATGGTGTATCTTGCTCAGGGCGCTGCCAAATCTATGGTTCCAGCGCCACGTGTAGATGTAGGGTTTTTTCATTGTCTTGTCATCCCAGCGGCCTCCACCGGTGTAGATTTGCCAGTTCTACTTCCCATTATTATTTTGCAAGCTTTTATTCCATCATTGGGTTGAATGAAGGTCAAATCATTCATCCAGCTGATACCTACGTCCCTTCTCGTGTTTTATCCAATAATCCGTCTTATATAATCCCTAAATCCCAATAGCATTACATTGTAAATGAACAGAACTATGCTGTGATGTAACCCACTTTTCAACGGTTTTGGCTGTGATCGTTGTTGCCTTCTTTCCTCCCTACGTCTTAACTTCTTTGTTCTAGACGAGAACGCAAATTAGGGGAAGCTGCTGTGAATCCAATAAAATGAACAAAGATATAAAAATGGATCAACAAAGTGGATTTTATTTTACCTATTTCACTTGCCAGCAAAGTTCAAATGAATTTTTTTTCTCAAAACACCTGACACAAGGAGACTGACAGAATGACAAAATGATACCACAAACAGAAACAAGAAAAATGAAGAAATAATGCAAGAATTATACAACAAAACACGAAAGTGCATGAATGAATGAAATACAACAAAAATAATGGAACATCTCAAACTGTCAGTACAAGGGAAAGGGAGAGTGACGAATTCAAAAACAGACACCCAGAGGGCAAGAACTTGCCAAAGAAACCCCTGGTGTATAGTCTGTTGTCTCCCCAACAAATTCACGAAAGAACTTGTGCAGAGATCAACATTTTTGTTGAAGCTCATTGGATCCCCCCCGCAATGCCAAGTTCCGCTTCGCTTGTTTCGCTTGCTTAGCTTGCTCCGCTTCGCTTCGCCATGCAATAATAATTTACGCTCTGCAATTCAGTTTACGTCAGTCCATCACAAACACACACATACAAAACTGGAGAACATTCGTAGACGATATACAAAAATACTACAATTAATTGCCAAACAGGATTCGGATTCATGGCAGTTAATTTGCAAGTTTCTGATCTAATTAGGAAGACTGGAAATAATGACAGATGGTTTGAGAGTTTCTGAGCAATGAGGAAGACTTAAAATAATGGCAGAAGATTTGAGAGTTTCTGAGTAATGAGGAAGATTTGAAATAATGTCAGATGATTCGAGAGTTTTTGAGTAATGAGGAAGATTTGTAATATTGTCAGATGATTTGAGAGTTTCTTAGTGATAAGGAAGATTTGAAATAATGTTAGATGATTCAAGAGTTCCTGAGTAATGAGGAAGATGTGAAATAATGGCAGATGATTTGAGACTTTCTAAGTGATGAGGAAGATTTGAAATAATGGCGGATGATTTGTGAGTTTCTGAGTAAATTGGAGACAATATTGTTACGAATATCGTAACAATATTAATGAGGAAGTGCCTCCGTAGCCGGCCCCGGCTACGTGTATTGTAGCCGGAGCCGGCTATTTTTTGTATGGTGACCGGCACTGCCGGCCATCCGTATTGTAGCCGGCACCAAGTGATTGACAGTGCTTCCTGCCTGCTTTTTGTATCGCAAGCGACAGAATTCAGCACCAGACCAGAAGGCTCCTTTCTGAGTTCCCTACGCACTTTGATCTGTGGAAAAGTGAGTGTACGCTACAATTATATTCGCTGATGCATGTATATTATGTAGTTATGTATAGACAATACAAATAGAAAAGACCATAGTCGTCACGGATTTTTACGGATGCGTAGGAACCAGGCGAGTCAATCATTCAAAAAAAGGTTGGCTAATTTTTGATGCCCCAATATCTGTGACGACGGTGGTGATAACATATGGTCTTCTCTATTTGTATTGTCTATACTTCAATTACTGCAGTAAGCGACTATAAGTTTTGACTTGAGAATTTTGAAAATGTAGAAAGTTAGATACTATTTAACCTAGAAAAACAAACTTGTGTCCAAACAGACACCTTATGGTGGTGTATTTCAATGTTTTCCCACAATATCAATCTATTGACTTCAATACCTACTAGTGTTTCGGACGAGACGAGACGAGACGAGATTTTGATGATCTCGATCTCGATCTCGGAAAATCTCGAAAGTAAGATCTCGTCTCGATTTTCCGAGAATCTCGAGTATGAGATTTCGATCTCGATCTCGATCTCGCCGAGATCTCGACGAGATTATTAAAAATAGATAAAACAAGAAGGTTTGTTTGAAGACAAATTGATTTTTGTTTAATACCATCCTTCAAACATATTCCTAGGAAGCTTGTCATTTGAGTCACTTTTGATCCAATCCCTTTTCCAGAATCTACACTATTCAAAGTTATTACCGATTCTTGATCCTTCTAACCTGAACCTTTAGCTCAATCAGGAGCCCTCATTCTCCAAAATCGGTCAATAACGAATAAAGTTATTACCGCGGAATCAAAAGGTTACATATTTGAGATCACCCTGTTTTTGGTGGCGATAGACCCAAAATTTCAAAAACCGTCTCGAGGTATGGGAACATATCTCCCCTGAAACACTTGGGAAAAAAACAAAAACCATTTTTTGTGGATAGAAGGCTATTCAAACTTTTCGAATTTTGAAGTACAGGGTGTTCACGATAAAATCACCCTCCCTCCCTCTAGGAGATTCACCTTTGAAATATTTTGAAAAACCAAAAACTTTTCCTCAACGATTTTTCCCAGGGATCTTGAATCGATCGTCCAAAAGTTTTCAATTGGTACCGTATACAGGGTGTGACATGTAACTTTCTTATTTCAAATGCAACACCCTATATTTTATTACGTCATTTGATGGAGCCTTTCTTCTTGATTACAAAGATATATAACATTTATGATTTATTTTGGAGCTGTCAAAAAATAATAAAATAGGTAGTCAAATATAAATTTAAATTAAAAATTACGCGACACCCTGTATTAGGAACGAATTACACCATTCATCCATGCAGAGTTGAATTCTGCAGACAAAATGCTACGAGAATAACTTTATTTCAAGTGAGCTGTAGAAACCAAAGCCATCCTGCCGTGAAACAAAATTATTTGACTACCTATTTTATTATTTTTCCGACAACTTACTTGTCAAAATAAATCGTAAGTGTCATATATATTTGTGATCAGAAAAAAAAAGCTCCACCAAATAACGAAATAAAATATAGGGTGTTGCATTTAAAATAAAAAAGTTACATATCACTCCCTGTATACGGTACCAATTGGAAACTTTTAGAGGATCGACTCAAGGTCCCTGGGAAAAATCGTGAAGAAAAAGTTTTTAGTTCTTCGAAAAATCTTGAAGGGGGATCTACTGGAGGGGAGGGGGTGAATTTTATCGTTAACACCCTGTACCTGATTGAGCGCCGTGTCCGTGTATAATTAATACGAAAGACCTGCACCAAAAATGGCCTATGACAAGTTGTAGTTTACTACGTGATCTGATCAGTAAATAAAAAAATATTCAAAATAGTTCACTCATTCAAGAGTTATGACACCTTGAATGCGAATGACATTTTTGGGTGGCCCACTTCAATTGGTGCGCAGTTTATTTATAGATGGCGCTCTTGGGTTTATCGAGATCTCGACCGAGATCTCGATCTCGACGAGATCTCGACATGATAGATCTCGTTCTCGGCCTTGAAGGTTACAAGTGATCTCGATCTCGATCTCGTCTCGAAATCTCGACGAGATCGAGACGAGATCGAGAATTTTCTCGTCTCGTCCGAAACACTAATACCTACCTCTCGATTTGACTAGAACAGCTCCAATTTGAGCACTTTGTTGCTTCAAAGGGCGTATTTTCAAATTTCAAAAGGCGAAATCAAGTGAAACAGCCAAAAAGTTAATCAAATTGGAATTGTTGTATCTCCTGAAAGAAATCACAGATTTTCATGACTTTTTTTTAGACGATGCTGATTTCTTACGGCTCAGTACTAAACTGGAGGCTCAAACTTAGGACGGCAAAAGTTACCAAATTGGACAACGAAGCTGTCGGTATTGGAAAAATGGTCCGACTTTGGAGGTCAATATCTCTTGACTGCCGACTGCGATTTCCATTTTGTTTATTGCGTAAACTAGCTTGATCTTTCCGTAACCCATCCTATGACAGTGAATGTTGAGAAACTTCATGTCAATTTTCTACAGGGCGATACGTGAAATGGTGCAAAATTGCAACAATTTCATCGTACCCCATTTGTCAAAAAAATGGCTTTTTTGTATTCTGATACAGAAATTATGGAGTGTGGTGTGTTATCTCGAAACGGTTTTGAAATTTTCTGGATTGGAGATAGAAGATATTGAAGATATAAATTTTTATGTTGAATCTTGCAGATTCACGGAAGTCAGGCAGCACAAGCACAAAAAGTTTAACATCCAGGGGGGCTTTACTGCACTCGGACACTGAAGTTTCACATCGTTACCATGTTGAGGGGGTCAAATCTGCAAATGGAACATGTTCCATATCTAAAATTCCGATAAAATTCTGACGAATTCCAACGTACGAAAAACAGGCAGGAACAACCACTTGAAAAAGTCCCCCTGCTTGGCCCCACACCAAATATTCGGAATGTGTTGGAAGTTAAATTGTTCTGGACTGTTGTACGAACAATATTGTTAATTTTTTTTTTATTTTTTTTATTTTAATTGTCTTATTTTACGAGGCGGCATTCAGCTATAAGCTGCTCTACCATGCAACCTCGGGGACAGCACAAAATATCCATGGATGAAGTAGGATTCGAACCCACACAGGGCAGCGCGAATGGTTTGGCTTGCCATTACCTGTACCACTCGGCTACCACCGCTCCTTGAAATGTCAACATCTACCTATCAGAAGTGACTTAATCTCGCGTGCCAACAAGGCAAATTTGTAACATTCAAAATAAAAATTCAGATCTTCGATGTTGGACTTCCAATCCGGATAATTCCAAAACTGTTTTGAGGTAAGACACCACAATTATTGATTTTTGAATTAGAATACATAAAAAAAAAATTTCGACAAATGGGGGTACGATGAAGTCGGTACAACTTTGCAGCATTTTACGTATCACCCTGTAGAAATTTCACATGGAGTTTCTCAACATTTACTACTATAGGATGGATTACTGGATAGGATGGCTAATCAGCACAATAAACAAAACGGAAATCGCATCCGGCAATCGGAAGTTATCGGTCTTCAAAGTCGGACCATTTTTCCGATACCGACAACTTCGTTGTCCAGCAGTTTAGATACAGGGGTTTGTTTGCTTGATAGGCCTTGTTGAAAGGTAGGTACTCACTTACAGCGTTTAAAATTGGAAAGTACTTGTCCATCACTTGTCATATAGAAGGTGTCGCAAAAAACTTTGTTTTTGCGACACCCTGTACTTTTTTATTTTAACCGATATAGTTTTTCGTCCTGAACACAAATACCTATGTACGAAGGCGCAGAGCGGACATCAGAGTTTTTTTTTATGATTTCGAAAAAAAAACACGAAATTATGGGGATAAAGTCAGAATTCTGAGTTTAAAGTCGGAATTCTGAGTTTGAAAGTCAGAATTCTGAGATTAAAGTCGGAATTCTGAGTTTGAAAGTCAGAATTCTGAGATTAAAGTCGGAATTCTGAGTTTGAAAGTCAGAATTCTGAGTTTAAAGTCGGAATTCTGAGTTTGAAAGTCAGAATTCTGAGTTTAAAGTCGGAATTCCGAGTTTAAAGTCAGAATTCTGAGTTTAAAGTCGGAATTCTGAGATTAAAGTCGGAATTCTGAGTTTGAAAGTCAGAATTCTGAGTTTAAAGTCAGAATTCTGAGTTTAAAGTCGGAATTCTGAGTTTAAAGTCGGAATTCCGAGTTTAAAGTCAGAATTCTGAGTTTAAAGTCGGAATTCTGAGTTTAAAGTCGGAATTCTGAGTTTAAAGTCGGAATTCTGAGTTTGAAAGTCGGAATTCTGAGTTTCAAACTCGGAATTCTGCGCGCGCACAATTCCGAGTTTCAAAGTCAGAATTCTGCGCGCGCATCGGCAGGAATCGAGCCGGTTGATTAAATAGTGATTAGTGATTGACAAGTTGACGACCCTAACGATACCTACTTACTCGCTAGGTATTTAATAAAATCTTCGAGAGATGTAACAACTTGTGCCTTTTCTAAACCCGAGTCTAAACCCTTTTTTCCCTTAACACGATACGAACATTCCACACAGCCGAACTGGTTAATTCTCTGTCCGTAGCGTGCGTCATCATGTGCTTCTTCATACACCTCTTCTTCGCGCAATACGAACACTTGGTACAATCGAACCAGTCGATGGCGTCGGCGGCGACATGGCTCCACCTGAATGAAGTTCCTTTGTGCTTTGAACGATAAGCCTCGATAAGAACACTCGGCGCATTGTAGGTACAATAGCAGCAATAGCATATTATTACATAGGGTTGTGAAAAATGCTATATGCTACCTATTATAGCTGCGGCGCCTCTTTAAATCCCGAAGCGCAGCGCAGTAATGTTTTCGTTGGGCTGGCAGTATCGTGGCTGTCAAGCGCATAGCTGGGGCACGATTTGGTGCCACTGACAAATTCCGACCAACGTGATTAGGTAGGTACCTACTAACAACCCAAATTGTGGACACGTCCAACTGTTCGCAATGTTCGCATCATCGCATCGGACTGACTGAATTCTTCCTCCAACTCAACCAACACGTCCAAAGGAATTACAAAAATGTTCATGCAGCCGAACTGTACAATGCCATTGTCGAACCGGAACAGTTTTCTTGCATCTACTGCAACTACAAGAGCCATAAGCGTTTCGACTTATACGAACATTACAGACAAACACATGGATACCTACAATGATAATTTCGCGCCGTCCCCTCCCACCTCCACCTTTGCGTTATAACGTGACACGTGACAGCTGTAATAGCATACCTATAGCATTATTCACAACCCTATGTAATAGGTATGCTATTGTTATTGTTGCTTTTGTACAATGCGCCGAATGCTCTTATCGAGGCTCATCGTTCGAAGCCGAGTTCAAAGCACAAAGGAACTTCATTCGGGTGGAGCCATGTCGCCGCCGACGCCATCGAGTGGTTCGATTGTACCAAGTGTTCGTATTGCGCTAAGGAGAGGCCATTTAATCAACCGGCTCGATTCCTGCCGATGCGCGCGCAGAATTCTGACTTTGAAACTCGGAATTGTGCGCGCGCAGAATTCCGAGTTTGAAACTCAGAATTCCGACTTTCAAACTCAGAATTCCGACTTTAAACTCAGAATTCCGACTTTAAACTCAGAATTCCGACTTTAAACTCAGAATTCCGACTTTAAACTCAGAATTCTGACTTTCAAACTCAGAATTCCGATTTTAATCTCAGAATTCCGACTTTAAACTCAGAATTCCGACTTTAAACTCAGAATTCCGACTTTAAACTCGGAATTCTGACTTTAAACTCAGAATTCCGACTTTAAACTCAGAATTCTGACTTTCAAACTCAGAATTCCGACTTTAAACTCAGAATTCTGACTTTCAAACTCAGAATTCCGACTTTGAACTCGGAATTCTGACTTTAAACTCGGAATTCCGACTTTAAACTCAGAATTCTGACTTTCAAACTCGGAATTCCGACTTTAAACTCAGAATTCTGACTTTCAAACTCAGAATTCCGACTTTAAACTCAGAATTCTGACTTTATTCCCATAATTTCGTGTTTTTTTTTCGAAATCATAAAAAAAACTCTGATGTCCGCTCTGCGCCTTCGTACCTATGTACTCGCCTATGTATGACATCAAATTTATAAATTTTCTCAATTCTCTTTTTTCAAAAAATCACGAAAAAAATTCACCAGGTTGTATTTTATCCGACCTGAACTCAAAAATTAAATTGAAGTTATTCCACTAAATTTCTCAAATTTGAATGGAAAAGTCATTCTTCTGATTTTTTCTGTAGAATTCACACATTCTCTGCTGCGATAGGTACACAAACAAGGCTTTCCACTTCTGGCTAGCAAAGGACTAGGCGGCATCGCCGACTACGAAACGAAAAGCCGGCAGTGTGCATTATACAGTGTCACTGACTTGGTGCCGGCTACAATACGGATGGCCGGCAGTGCCGGTCACCATACAAATAGCCGGCTCCGACTACAATACACGTAGCCGGGGCCGGCTACGAAGGCACTTCCTATTAATAAAACTTACGCCGGCTGGGGCCAATGAGGGTTTAATCAAAACACCGAACGGTGGCAATTTATACCGGGTGTTTATAAATGTCTGTGATCGCATCGCCTTTGGAATCCGCTTTCGATCACTACAATTGCGCTTGTTACTGCGTTTTTCGGCCTGACCCATGCCTGCCGCGATCACAGTTTCTTATAAACACCCCGTATTTATACTGTAAACTATCAGCTGAAACATCAAAATTCCAAGTTATCTTGCAAACAAAGCGATGCCGGTACAATAAAGAAAACTCAAATTTCAAATCGCGGGTCTAGGATAACAGGGTTCAGCAACAGCAAAATGGGAAGCTGGCTAAAAACAAGAATCACCACGTGATCTCTGCATATTTTGTAGAAGTATATTTGTTTCTAGCAAGTACAATCATCATATCATCAGGTATCTTAAACTAGGCGATCACGAAAGCCATGGCCAGAGAAGGGTTATATTACAGTAGCTGAACAGGTACCTATATACCTTCGCACTATTGAAGTAAGGTAATTCAAGTAATCGTTCTTTTGACAAACACAAGAAGTTCCGCTCAATTTGCAATCAAAAAACAACCTGGCTTTTTCATCACACATCATTTTTGAGTATGCAAGAACTGATTCGAGTGGTCTTCTTCACTTAGGCCGTTCGCTCTAAACTGTTGTGGGCACATTTCTATTTGTAGTCGCCACACTATAGGAGATAAGCGGAGGTTCAAAACCAAGCCCGTCAATCTCTGGAACGATGGGTAGACACCTACCAACCAGGCGACACCTGTGCTACTAGATCACGATCCCACAGGAATACAAAAGCTTCGACGTCGTGTACACATAACGACGTTGCTTCGATGACGATATTCCCTTGATAAAAATTAAAATTTCCCGCATCTTTGGCAAAAGTATGGAGAAGCACGACTGGCGGGAGTATATTTTGAAAAACATCGAGCCGCGCGGTCTCCGAGAGGGCAAAGGGAAAAGAACTCGGCTCTTTTTGGATTCCTTGTGGCGCTCCCTTGGGGCATCCCGCGCGCTCCGAAGGCCGAAAGAGCGGGAGGTCTGGCGAGGATACGCCGCGGCGGGTGTGTGTGTGTTATTATTTGTCATTCAGGGCACGGAGGGCTTATCGCGATCGAACCGGGGACCCTAAGCGGTTTGTCGTCGGCTGGATTATGTCTTAAATCACACATCGCCGCCCCCGGGACGGCGAGAGGCAAAAAGTCCGATATGCAAATCGACGTTTCCCCTCGCGCTCGCATCAAACATCCGGATTTGGGTATAAGTGTTGTGCGTGATGGCGGAAAACTGGAAATTTGTTCTTATAAGCGGAGGAAAAAATCTTTGGCGTGAAGACATCCACCTACTGTATAGATTTCACCGTTATGATTAGGAGGAGTCATCATCAAGCTGATTTTTGAACGTTTCTAGGTCCCTACGGCTGTTGAAATCTTTAGTGGTAGGTTTAAATTAACACGTTGCTTGCAAAATACGGGCTAAATGCTGTTCGACTCACTTACTTTGAGCTGATCTCTTCTTCTTTCCGTCCTGACCCTTTTTTCCTGTCTTCTCATGATACTCATCGTCCTGGTTGTTCCACTCATCTTTAACCTGTCCCCTACCTCATCTTCTTCTCATCCTCCTTTATCTCATCTTCTTCGTCCTCATTTCCCTACGCTTTATCATTCTTCTGTTCATCATCCTCTTCCTCTTCATTCTTTCGCTTACCTTCATCGTCCTCCTTCTCATCCCTCTCATCCTCTTCATTCTTTTTCTTATCCTCTTTCTCTCCGTCATCCTCATACTATTTTCGTCTTTCTTATCATGCTCCCCTCCATCTTTCCTCATCATCTCCATTTTCATTTTTGTCTTCCTCGTCCCCCTTCTCTTCTTCCTCATCCTCCTCAAACTCATCTTCATCCTGAAGGCCGATTTCTTAACGTTCCCAAGTTCCCAGGGTTGTTGGAGATTTTAGCGGTGTGTTGGAATTAACACGTCTCTCACAGAATATGGGCTGAGAGCTGTTCGAATCACTCACTTTGAGCATAGCTGTCTCCTCCTTCCCATCCTTGTTCTTCACTTATTCTTCCCATGATCCTCATTATCCTGATCATTCTACTCATCCTTCACATTCCACTCATCTTCTTCCCATCTAACTAATAACTAGGAGCTTCAGAAACGTAGAGGAAGCTCACCCGCGAGTATCCAGATCTAACCCACTAGGTCCGGTGCTCTGAGTACCGCAGTCACAAAGCCAAGTCCAGAGGGCCCAAGAGCGCGGATACCTTTCTATGAAGGTATTCAACAAAGGACGAGGCTTAACAGTGGCTGTACCTGACGGCAGACAGTAGCGCAGATACCAGCACGTGCAGGCAGATTCAGAAAGCACGCGTGAGCCCCATCATACATTTTTCCGACAAAGCCTAACCGTAAGCAACTATCCCAACTCACCAAGACTAACCTCAAGCTCGTCGAGATCATCACTCCGCCACACGAGATACCGAAACGAGAGACCTCATTTCTATCGGGCCTGGATCATTTAGGGGTTTCAACTCGACATCCTCGAGGGGATTAAAACTCGTCGCCGAAGGGACGCGACTCAACATCCTGGAGGGGGTTCGAAACACTTCGAGCTGTATTCATACCTCGCTTTTAAGCTAAAAGCGCTTTTAGAGCGATGCGCATCTAGGGGCATTTCTCATATTTTAGTGTTCAAAAATACAAATTACTCGCAAATTAATTGCAATTAAGTACATACAATCGCTCCCAATCGCAAGAATGTATTTTTGAACATTGAAATATGAGAAATGTCCCTAAATGCGCATCGCTCTAATAGCGCTTTTAGCTTAAAAGCGAGGTTTGAATACGGCCCTTCGTCAACGGGTCCCAACTCTACGACTTGGAGAAGGGTCGAAACTCAACACCGGAAGGGCCTTGGCACATCGACCTGGCGAAGGGCCGGAACTCGTCGTCGGAGGGTTCTGACTCGACACCTGAAGGCGGATCAAGACTCAACGTCCAAGGGCTCTGACACGACATCCTAGAGACGGGTTGCAACTCAACAGGGCACAGTGCGCCTGAACCTTGAATAAGTTTCATGAAAATGACACCAAAAACGGGCTTCGGATCTTTGTAGCCGAACATTAGGGGAACTGAAATCAAGTTAAAATAAAATCGTACCAGATCCTTAACTCAAATAATATCAATTCTTAGATTTAGTTTACGTCAGAAGTGAAATACTTCAACTTTTTTTTATTATTGGATCACAGTTTATGAGTTTCAGTGAGTAACATCAGCTTCTGTTAGTAAAGAAAAACTGTAAAAAGTATCAAGCCATCCAAAAACTTCCAAATTAAGCCGAAAAACATACTACGTATATTAAATAATATAATAACTTCGCAAAAATGATGAAGCCACACCCCACAAAATTTTGCGCCTTTTTAAACTTAGGTAACTGTGGTTTGCTACATACCTACTGAATTTTGTACAAACTATTCAATAGCTCAATTCTTATTATTATTATTATTATTATTATTATTACTTTGATTGACCAACAGACTATCAGTCCTGTAATAGGTCAATACCACTAATTATTTTGGAAAACAACCTTCAGTCCGGGAACCCCATCATGGAAGATGTCGAACATTTTCTGGATTTTGTTGTAGCTCAGACAGATTCGGTTAATAGGTGAATTGTAATTAAAGGTCGTCCTTGAGGTTTTTATATAAAACGTTTCTGAGCCTCTCAGTCCAAGTCTAGGAACGTTGATAGGTATTCGGGCCAAGAAATCGGGCATGCATAGCTGGCCGTTAATGATCTTGTGTAAAAAAATCTGTTGTGGGGCGACACAAAACTTTCCCGGCGGTATCCAGACACGTCAGTAATGATTTTGATCGAAGTGTCCCTTCGGGAGGGGGCGACTCGATTTGGAAAATGGATGAAAAAATTCTATTTAGTCGAGCGTTTAGCGAGCATCCTGCATCCATTGTTGAGCGGACAGAAAAAATGACAGGTTAGGTTAGTTTTCCAAGGTGATGAAATGATCCAAAAGGTAGAACTAGGTAGCTAACTGTTGTGATATCTCAAAAATGCAATGCTGGTTCCTTATTGAAATTTTTGTTCCTACTTCAGATTATGATGATGAAATTACAAAAACTTGATTGAAAACTTTCACTGCATCTGTGTGTCAAATTTCAACTCTATATTTTCAATTTAGAGCTTGGGCAGACAAACCCAGACCCAATGTGCCACCTGAGGGCTTCCGATCAAAATCATCCACCCAAAGTCTAATCAGAACATTCCAGGCTGAACTTAGGCCTCCGTACCTGATTTCGATTTGATCGGATCAATAATTCGGTAATTATCGTGACAGAACCGCTTAATTTGTACGATCGCATGAGTGGTTTTATATTTTCAGGAGGAACATTTTCGGGAAATTGGAGAGAAATTATTGGAAAATGTTCAAGAACCAGTTATCTATTCTCTAAAAAAAACAATTCCAAGAAATCTGTTCACGGAATAAAAAGTTGGAAAATTTGCAGTTTTTCCAGAGAGGAAAACTCGGCAACTGTTGATCCGATTTCGAAAATTTTTCCTCCAAAAATTAGCTCAATCTTTTCTCTAACTTTTATCCACAGCATGTCTGCACCTAAAATTAATATTTCGTGGGGCCTACCGCATGTAGAAGATTGCATTGCGTTTTTCTCAACTTCACGGAATGTGCAAATTTCATTTTGAAAAAATTACAGTCGGAAAACCGAAACCGTGTCAACTCTGAAAATAGACCTGCACGACGCTCAATACAATCTACTTTCGATATCAGTTGAAATTTCCAAAAAAAAGTCGATCCCCGAGCAGGAATAAATTTTTGAGTGTAGTCCTGCTACAAAAGCGAGTCGTGCTGGTCGAAACACCGGCGAGAGCCCCTCCTGAGTGGCAACGGCCAGGAGAAATTTCAAAAATTCATTACGCTCAACTGAAGAATGGTGAAGAACTGCAACTGCGGCCTCAATTTGACTCTTTTGTTGTGTTGCTTCCTGCCAAATCTGGTTCCAATCCATTGGATAGATTTTGAATAATTGATTGGTAAAGTTTTGAACTTTAACATTTTTTATTATTTGACAGATGACAGATAATACAATGTTCCCAACTGTTCTGAATACAGTTTTTCAAGGGCTTTCAAATGACATATTGCAAGTTGAGTTCCGTGAGATATAGCTTCTGACATTTGATGATAGTGACAGTTGGGTTTGACGGATGACAGCCAAAAACTAATGGGCTCTTTTCAGGAAACAACCATGTTTGTATACCAAATATCAAGACGATCCAGTCAACGTTACGGCAGTTATCGTGGAAGATCACAGACAGACACACATACACACACACATACACACACATACATGTTTCGCTATCACTGTGGGGACGCCTGCAAGCTACGTACTTGTGGGGACTTTGAAAGTACACACGTGGTGGTACGCAGCAGGTCGCGCTGATCACGGCAATATGGTCCGTTTTCCTATACACTCGCTATTAATACCGATGCACACTTGAAACGTCCTTTGCGTGTGCTATGGGGACAGTCCCTTCAGCTTATCTGAAGTAAGCAACAGATACACAGTACTCATAGTTAATGTGAATCCTACTATGTGTATCTGAGTTCCCACTTTTAATACGAAACATAGTGAATACACAGTCCTCACTAGTCATTTAGACCGTACTGTGTGTATTCGAGTCCTCACTTTTAATGAGAAATATAGTGAATACACAGTCCCCACTAGTCATTTGAACAGTGTACTGTGTTTCTGAGTCCCCACTTTTAATGAAAAATATAGTGAAAACACAGTCCCCACAGCTCATGTGGACCGGTACTTGTGTATGGGCCTAAATGGAAGTCCTCACTGTTAATGTGAATGTTGCTTGATACCTACAAACTGTCCGTTACCCCCCGAAATTGAAGAAATGGCTTCCACGATCTGCTACCGAGTACACAGACCCCATAGGTATAGCTACTTTCACTGTAATTTGTAGATAGGTACATTAACTGTGGGGACCAAACGTCGGATTGAGAGGGAAAAAATTTGCAACCAAAACTCGCCCCTTCGTCCTCACCCATCCCAATTTCAGTTTTTTCATGGCAGACTCCCCCCTTTGTGATGCATCAAGCATCAAAATCAAGGGAGAAAAATCTCGCCAATATAACCCCTCGACACTTTTATATGTTTCGATCTTGTTAATTTGATTGAGGGAGAACTTAACATTTCACATGAGTTTTTATGAATAAAAGGAAATTCTTCTTCCTTCAATGATGTATGAATTCCCTTTGATGTTGATGTATCATAAGGGAGATTTGCCGTTGAACAATTGAAACTGGGATAAATGGGGTTGAAGGGGTAAATTTCAAGATGCACTTTTTTGTTTATAATTTTTTGGAAAATTGATAATGTACACATACAATACGAGATACAATGTCTCTTCACTGTATTACAAAAAACTGAAAAGTAAAGAAACTCTTTTATTGTTAATTTTGATATGTCACGATTATCATTTTTCATCAATATTTAATACCCTGGACACGCTAGAAAGCTCGATGATCATTAACGAATCGTCATTCAACTTCTGTCTTGGCGACAGCAAGGAGAAACCCTTGCAGTAGGGGGAAACCCTTGCTGTCTTAACAGTGAAACAACAGCTCAACGACCAGTGACGAAAAACAGCTATCCATAATTATGACGAAAGACTTAGATCGCTATGTCTTCAGGTTTATACGAAGGCGCAGAGCGGACATGGGAGATATTTATTTGTAATTGCGACTTTTTTCTGTCAATTGCCACTTTAATCTGGCAATTGCGACTCTTTTCTGTCAATTGCCACTTTATTCTGGCAATTGCGACTTTTTTCTGTCAATTGCCACTTTATTCTGGCAATTGCGACTTTTTTTGTCAATTGCCACTTTATTCTGGCAATTGCGACTTTTTCTGTCAATTGCCACTTTAATCTGGCAATTGTTACTTTTTTCTGTCAATTGACACTTTATTCTGGCAATTGCAACTTTGTTCTGTCAATTGCCACTTTATTCTGGCAATTGCGACTTTTTTTTATCAATTGCCACTTTTTTCTGTCAATTGACACTTTATTCTGGCAATTGCGACTTTTTTCTGTCAATTGACAGTTTATTCTGGCAATTGCGACTTTTTTTTGTCAATTGCCACTTTATTCTGGCAATTGCGACTTTTTTTGTCAATTGCCACTTCATTCTGGCAATTGCGACTTTTTTCTGTCAAATGACACTTTATTCTGGCAATTGCGACTTTTTTCTGTCAATTGACACTTTATTCTGGCAATTGCGACTTTTTTCTGTCAATTGACACTTTATTCTGGCGATTGCGATTTTTTCTGTCAATTGCCACTTTATTCTGGCAATAGCGACTTTTTTCTGTCAATTGACACTTTATTCTGGCAATTGCGACTTTTTTCTGTCAATTGACACTTTATTCTGGCAATTGCGACTTTTTTTTGTCAATTGTCACTTTATTCTGGCAATTGCGACTTTTTCTGTCAATTGACACTTTATTCTGGCAATTGCGACTTTTTAGCACATTTCGATAGAAAATGATGTTCATATGGCCGGTTTGTCCGTCTGTCTGTCTGTCTGTCTGTCCGTAAAAAAGTTGAGAAGTTGTACTCCTTCTCGGGAAATGAAGCTATACGTTGTTTCAGATTGATTGCTATCTCAGTAGGCATTGGAAGTATATGGTAAAAGTCGCTTTAGCTTTGTCTAGTTCTAAAACGTTTATTGTTTTAGTCCCAAGTCAGTGTGACATGTCAATCAAAATCAACCGCGAAGTTTTTTACTGTCGTCCAAACTGTCATGTTTCTGTCCACCTAGATAGCTTTTGGAAAGAAAATCGTAATAAGCACCTATCGACGCAAGTTTTAAGAATTTGTACGTGTTACTTATACAGTTACTGTTGTTCCTGTTACGTTATACCTACTGTTACTGTTGTGTTGTTCTTTCATTGGTTTTGATTACCTGATAATTTTCACGCCATGTGTGGGGATCCAGTTCGTTTATCTGCGAGAGAACGTGAAATACTTTGACGTTGTTACGAAGAACTCTTCAGAGATTCCAACAATGCAGCTGCCAGCATTCAGCGCGTTGCTTTGATCTTTAGTAACGTACAGCACGGTCAAACGCATACTGGCAAAAAAGAAGCCAAGGTTTGTCACTACTTACAACCAAAAAGTAGCCGTGGATCCCTGGGCCCAGTCGAGAAAAAAATCAGCCAGGCGCCCGTTCTCAATCAAAAGAGTAGGTACAGTACAGTCTGTTGTGCCATATCCTACCAGATTTCGTGCTTTTGTCTTCACTAAAAGGCTCAGTTGAAGTAGAACAGCGTAACTCGGCTTTCGAAGCAGATCTTCCTTGATATCTGATCCCTCTCAAGGCCATGGAGTTTGCTTTACTGCTTTACTATCTATACCTGTGTGATATGTGGACAATGTTGATTGAGACTGTGGCAAGAACGAAATCTGCTGACTCCCCAGGTGTCTATTTTTTTTAGTCCTGAGATCGAAAACAGAGACGGTTCGAAATCAAAACTGCATGTATCTTCAAGTGCACCTTGAATGGGGTGCCGCACGTGATACTCGATAAAAAATGTAGAAATACTTTCTGACTGAAAGGAGTGAAAGATCTGACTTATAACCTGAAAATAATTAATGAAGTTTCCACGAGATTTACACTTTTGATTTGACGTTTTTTGTAACTAAATCTAAAGCTGCATTTAGATTTTCATGACCTACTGGGATAGCAATATTTCTGAAACAACGTATAGGGCCTTAGAACTTTTTCCGATTAATAGCTTAGGCCCTCAAGGGTGGCCTATGGGCAGACTGTATTTCATGGTGGCGCTGCCATCTTGGTTGCCATATTGGAATTTCTCATCAGTGGAACGGAACCTCGAACGGAACTTACTCTGATCTCGTATGATCATTCTCAATTTCAAGCTCAGTTTCATGATTACGGCCTCCACATCGAAATTTCTTATTATTGGAACGATTGTCATGAAACATGGAACGTAGGTACTCTTGTCTCGTATGAATCCACTTCAGATTCATTCGCTCTGAATCCGTTCTAGCGGATCATGAAACTCAGCTTGAAAATAAGAGTGATCATACGAACCATGGGTAAGTTCCAAGTTTCAGGAAAATCGTTCCACCAATAAGAGATTTGATTATGGTTACCAAGATGACGGCGTAATCATGAAACTGAGCTTGAAAGTAAGAATGTTCATACGAGATCAGAGTAAGTTCCGTTTGAGGTTCCGTTCCACTGATGAGAAATTTCAATATGGCTACCAAGATGGCAGCGCCACCATGAAATACAGTCTGCCCATAGGCCACCCTTGAGGGCCTGAGCTATTATTCGGAAAAAGTTCTAAGGCTCTAGCTTCATTTCCCGAGAAGGAGTTACAACTTCTCAACTTTTACACGGACAGACAGACAGACGGACGAACAGACAAATAACGGACGGGCAGACAGACGGACGGACAAACCGGCCATATGAACATCATTTTCTATCGAAATGTGCTAAAAAGTCGCAATTGACAGAAAAAAGTCGCAATCGCCAGAATAAAGTGTCAATTGACAGAAAAAAGTCGCAATTGCCAGAATAAAGTGTCAATTGACAGAAAAAAGTCGCAATTGCCAGATTAAAGTGGCAATTGACAGAAAAAAGTCGCAATTGCCAGATTAAAGTGGCAATTGACAGAAAAAAAGTCGCAATTGCCAGAATAAAGTGGCAATTGACAGAAAACAGTCGCAATTGCCAGAATAAAGTGTCAATTGACAGAAAAAAGTCGCAATTGCCAGATTGAAGTGGCAATTGACAGAAAAAAGTCGCAATTGCCAGATTAAAGTGGCAATTGACAGAAAAAAGTTGCAATTGCCAGATTAAAGTGGCAATTGACAGAAAAAAGTCGCAATTGACAGAAAAAAGTCGCAATTGCCAGAATAAAATGGGAATTGACAGAAAAAAGTCGCAATTGCCAGATTGAAGTGGCAATTGACAGAAAAAAGTCGCAATTGACAGAAAAAAAGTCGCAATTGCCAGAATAAAGTGGCAATTGACAGAAAAAAGTCGCACTCTCTGATTCCAAAAATAAGTATAAAAATCTGATAGAGACGTGTTTTAATAGGTTTCATCAGAAAAAAACATGTTTTATTTCCCTCAAATTTGATGTTTTGTATTCTAGTTCTATCAGTGTCCAA
This sequence comes from Anaspis maculata, assembly GCA_949128115.1. Lineage (NCBI taxonomy): Eukaryota > Metazoa > Arthropoda > Insecta > Coleoptera > Scraptiidae > Anaspis > Anaspis maculata. The sequence continues at coordinate 95,592,688 of OX421963.1, read as the reverse complement.
TGTATTCCAACCATGATTTTGATTTGGACAGTTAGTTTGAACTATTTCACACACAAATATCATTTTCTGATTTTTTCCCCCGTTTTTACAAAGTCACGGAGTTATTTTGTTCCTTGAGATGTACCATGTTAAAGCTTGACTCGATGAAACATGCTATTTCACAGGAAAAATTAGGCTACGATCAGAATGTAGCTTTCATTTGGTTCCTTATTCATTTCAAGGCATGAAAATAGTTTTCTCTATCGAACAAAACGGAAAAACTGAAATCGGAGCCGTGTTTTAGTCATGACATCATTTTTCCTCCGACAATGCGAGGTTTCGAAATTAAATATCTACATGATGCACGTTTTGGAACAAAATTACCGTGTGACTTTGTAACAGCGATAGAAACTTATAGTTATGAAATTCATCCAAAAAATTGTTCAATTGAACAATCTATGTCAAAATTGTGATCATGGGTGTTTTGAACCACGATGGAAATGGAGCTACAAAACGACAAATTTATAGATCGAAACTTCGCGTTTCTTTACGAAATTTATTCCGCATTGTCGGAAGAAAAATGATGTAATGATTAAAATGCGGCTCCGTTTTTTGTTTCCCTAATTTTGTTTGATACAGAAAACTATGTTTATGCCTTAAAATGATTAAAGTATCAATTCAAAGCTACATTCTGATCGTAGCCTAATTTTTCTTGTGGAATAGCATGCTTCGTCAAATCAAGCTTTGGCATGATACATCTCAAGAAACAAAATCATTCCGTGACTGTTTAATTACAGGAAAAAAATCAGCGAATGATATTTGTGTGTAAAATAGCCCAAACTAACTGTTCAAATCAAAATCATAGTTAGAAATACATTGGACACTGATGGAACTACAGCTACCCTACAAAGCATCAAATTTGAGGATGAAAAAAATCATGTTTCTTTCTGATATAACTAGTTTGAACACGTCTCTATTAGAATTTCGCACCTACTTATGGAATCGGAATGTGCCATTTGGTAATAAGTGATACCAAACATGTCAAAAAAGCTGTTAGTTCACGGTTTACCATACGACTTTATGAAAAATCGCACCTCGGCCCCTTCGCAGCCGTCTGGTACGCCACTGGTGCATTACACTTTCTGGTAACCATTGCATTGGGTTCCTCGACCTTGGAAATATGAAGTCCAATGGAAAAAACACTAAAAACAATACCAACTTTGAAAATGGTAACTTCTTGTATCTTCGACCTCCCACAGAAAAAATGCCAAACCTCGGACAGATGGGGACTTTGGTATCTTGTCCCCCATCAAAATCTAAAGGGATCCTCAAATTTTCCCTGATTTATTCCGGGTTTCATCAAAATTTTGCATTTCTTTCCTGGGCTATTAGGTCTGGGAGAGATTGCAGTATCATGTTATTTCAAGTTGATCGGGTCCGGTTTTCTCTATGTTGGCGGCGAATTATAGACATTCAATATAGCCCAGCCCAGCTTGGAGAGTAGCAGCTATGTAACAGCGGAAAAATCAGAAAGTTAGGGCGTCTAGTTTGCGAGGAGTTCGAGGAACGGACCGACGGATGGACGGACGGACGGACAAAGCGGTTGCAATAGCGATTTCCATCAAGATGAAAAATGCGCTAAAAATCTATTTCATTACGACATTCACACCACATGTTGCGTTGCTATGGTTATCGGCAACATAAGCGGGGAATTTATGGGATTTCTAAAAAATATTGAAAGACCCCACTAATAATGCAACTACTAATGTGTGCAACGACAGTCGCAAGCAAGACTGGAGAATCACTCATTTTATAATATGTAGTTAAAAATTTTAGCACAGAGGGCGCTCTTATCAGTACTTTTTCATGTCCCCACATTGATAGCACATTCGACCACCTGAAATGTATATTACTTACGGGGACAAATGAATTTCGCTTATATCTCGGCGATTTATTTACATATTTACTTAAAACCAAGAACAAAGTGGCTGTATATCCTGTGCCGATCACTTGCAGTAAGTTCGGTCCTTCCTAATGTAGAATTGGACCATTTATGAGCTAAAACCAATGTGGGGACGCGTGTATGTCCCCATAATTCGCGATGTCCCCAGAGCCCTGGTCCCATGCAGGCGTAAATCCCCACAGTTAATGTAAAACAAACACACACACACACACACACACACACACACACACACACACACACACACACACACACACACACACACACACACACACACACACACACACACACACACACATACCGGTCGCGTGGGACTTGTGGGGACGCATGAAATAGACCCAATTGTGGGGATATCGAGATTTTTACATATTACGGTGAAGCCACCCGCTTTTGGCGGGCCAAAAATAATCCGGAGGAAAATAATTCAAAGCCGTGCAATCGAGGTATAAGAATGTGAATATTCAGAGTCAAGGCATCATTAAAAGATGTCGCTAGTTATTTAATTCATTCGGGTAAATCCCGCAAAGCTCTATAACATAATTTACTGGCCCATCATCGACATTCAACAACCGTTCCTGCTTGATGTCCGACGAAATGGTGAATTGGTGCATATGAAGTAAAGCACCCGCACATTGACTCGGCTAGTTGCTGCCGTACTCCCACTGTGTTGACGCGCCGTGCCTCCGCCCGCTGCCCGCTGCCCGCCACCATCCGATTCACACGTGTTAGCACCGCCGGTCGCATTCTTCAGCGGCTTCTCGGATTACCTGAGCTGTCTATACGCCGTTCGCGGTCGTTTTGGATGCAATAAAATATTCCGAATTGCTGGGAATGGAGGATATCGCCAGAGAATGACCGTGGTACCTGGACCAATCCTCCTGGGCTGCCGTCCGCTCCCGACTTGTCACGCCCGCTGCCGAGTGCTTCTGCGGGCCTGTTAGCGAAGAGTTTTAGTCCCCTTCGAGGAAGCTGAGTTAGAACCCGTTTATGTTGCGTCGCGACCCTCCTAGAGGCCGAAGCGTCGAAGCCCCAATGATGAGTCCCAGCCCACTTGGAAAATGACGAGTCGATTTCCCCCGGCTGATGTGTCTCAAAGGCCCCCTGGAGAAAGCCGAGTTGGAACCCTTCGGAGTCGTGTTTTGGTCCCCTTGGAGGCACGCTGAGTCGAGAACCCTCCAGGTTGAGTTTTGACCCTCCGAGAGACTGATGAGTTGCTTCCCCCGTTGAGTTGCAACCCGTCTCTAGGATGTCGAGTCAGAGCCCTTGGACGTTGAGTCTTGATCCGCCTCCAGGTGTCGAGTCAGAGCCCTCCGGCGACGAGTTCCAGCCCTTCTCCAGGTCGATGTGCCAAGACCCTTCCGGTGTTGAGTTTCGACCCTTCTCCAAGTCGCAGAGTTGGGACCCGTTGACGAAGAGTTTCGAACCCCCTCCAGGATGCTGAGTCGCGTTCCCTCCACGATGAGTTCTAGCCCACCTCGAGGATGTCGAGTTAAAACCCCTAAATGATCCAGGCCCGATAGAAATGAGGTCGCTCGTTTCGGTATCTCGTGTGGCGGAGTGATGACCTCGACGAGCGGGAGGTTAGTCTTGGTGAGTTGGGATAGTTGCTTACGGTTAGGCTTTGTCGGAAAAAGGTATGATGGAGCTCACGCGTGCGTTCTGAATCTGCCTGCACGTGCTGGTATCTGCGCTACTGTCTGCCGTCAGGTACAGTCACTTTCAAGCCTCGTCCTTTGTTGGATACCTTCATAGAAAGGTATTCGCGCTCTTGGGCCCTCTGGACTGGGCTTTGTGACTGCGGTACTCAGAGTACCGGACCTAGTGGGTTAGATCTGGAAACTCGCGGGTGAGCTTCCTCTGCGTTTCTGAAGCTCCTAGTTATTCGGAAAATGTAAATTTTGAGAACTACGTGAAAAATCAAGTAATTGAAATAAAATAGAATCGCGTTGAGATCGGGGTTCGGACCCTGCCGTAGAGTCGTAATTGTTGATCGGATTGATGGACACCCCCCCCCCCTCCTTGAAACTAATGATTTTGTTTTAGCGCCAAGACAGTTCCGGATATTTCCATATAGAGTTTGTTACGGGAATGAAGACGTTCTTATTCGAAACTGATGAATTCAATCCGGTACCCAACGACGCCATCGTTCAGATAGGGACTTTGTAAAAATGAACTGTTATTAGGGCTCGATTAGGAATAGGGTAGACGGCGATTACTTCGTGTTAGGGCAAAGATTATTTCAACGCCTCTTCGCATCGGCTTTTCGGCGAACGCCCGGTATAGTCTATTCCCTGCGTTTTGTTTTCCTGGCTGCGGCCTTCTCTCACAAATTGCTAAACAACAACGAACTAGCGCGTATACGGGGCGTGCTCAAAACGTTCTCCACATTAAATTAGTACCTTGATTTGAGTAATTTGTTTCGCGTACACCATCGGTTCGAAAGTTTTTGGAAGGGCGAAATTTGGTTCAACATTTCCGGTTATAGGCACTTTCGATCACGGGAATCTTTCTGAGCATTGGGGGCAATTCACGGCGAAAACAGGTTTAAAGCCCCCACAAAGGCCAGCCATATCCAATCCCTTCCAAACGGGCAAAAGAGAACCATAGCCCAAAAAGAGCGTTAGCCTTTGAAAAGAGGCTCCACAAAAAGGGGGCCACCGCACACACCGGCCCGCAAATCTTAGATTGCATTCGTGGTCGAAGTCACTCTTCTCTTTGCAGTGTCTAGAAGCCGGGCCTAACCCTAACATAACCTTTAACACTAACATAAATGTTGGATCTGATTTAACCACAAATTGAACTTTGAACCGCGAAAGCCAGTCAGAATTAAATGTCGGTCAAGGTGTAGAGTCAGGTGTTCGTCGGAGGGTTGGGGTGTTGGGACGTCTGAAATAATTAGGGGAAAGTTATCTCTTCGGGAATAGGTTAGATCTTTTAGATAATTTAGCCTGCGATGTGAAGGTAGGACTAGGTATAGGAGCGAGCCATTATTTAAACATTTTGAATTGTACATAGAGGTCAATAGATTGATGTTACGTTACAATTTTATATTGTGTCTTATTGCGTTCAAACTTGTAGTCAGACCTGTCTCAACAATCTCGAGAACTCTATAATCGAACAACAAGAAGAGAGGCACAACGGGATGTCGTCCTGATACTAGATGATCATCGGCCAAGCGGTTCCAAAAGCGGGAAAAGTGATTTAATTCCAATAAGTTGAATTAAATGCCAGTATAATGGGTTGCCTACCCATTCAGGGATCAAGACGATAGCTGGGGTCGCTTCAACGGTAGAGTTTTCCAAACTGTAAATGACTCTTTTTGTAGTTTTTCGATACACTAGAAAAATCGTGGGAAAATTGGTGAAACCTTACTGTGGGGTCCGTCCCCACAATTTGGTACACACATTTTTGGTGTGTGTTAAGTGTGTGGTCATATCACACATCTGTTTTGAAATTGTGTGGACACTCTTGACAATAGTACCTACTTGTTATGGCCACGAGGTTAAAATTCTACAATGAAGTCAATGGGATATGGGGGTTTACTTTCGGGGAAGATAGGTACTGTCAATTGAAAACAAAACTAGTTCACTGTCACAAAACTGCCAGTAAAATAATGAATGAGTGAATGATAGTGTATATCAATACTGCAAGACTAAGGAAATGCTCCTCAAGGAAAAGAGCAATCGATCGATCGTAGGTAGGTACACTGAACATAATATGGGTAGGTACCTACCTACTAAACGTAACATACCTACTGAACAAGTGGAATGTAAACATTCCTGGTTCAAGGGCTCGTTCAAGGGTAGGTGCAGCTTCAGGGGCGAAGCCTTGAAATTTTTTTGACGCCCTTCGTTTCAAAGTTACAGGGTGATTTGACGAAAATTTCACAAAATCATATCTCATAATAGCATAAAATTTGAGATGCAGATTTCTGTACCAACGGACAGGGAGCTGGTGCCTCAAAACTTACGTCATAAGGCACATGATTTTAACCCTGTAGGTCTAATGTGCGTTGATAAGTTTGTTGGAAATTTCTTTGTCTTACATGTCAGACCGGGAGCTTCAGGCTGGTATAGGCTTGTCTAATTCCTAAACATGACCAAAATTTACGTTATATAAGGTACTTGAATGAAACCAACGGGCTTTTGTGTGGAAACATCCCCTAAATCAGAAATCGAGTCGTGAGACAAAATTTTTGAGGGTCCATGAAACAAGTTTCAAATTTTCAAAAAAAGACAAAATTCATCCTGTTCTGGAGACTTTTTCTCAGACATAATTTTAAGAATGAACAACAATTCTTACATGATTTTTCACGTGGGTTTCGAAACTGCCCACGAAAATTTTTAAGGGTATATCGCGCACAGGCTGCAACGTCGAAACATTCTTCTCAAATCGGACACCCTGTATTTAAACATGGAAATCGATTCCGCTTCTTATCTTGATTATGGTTTATAAACATATATCACACAAAGTGGGTGAGTCAACAAAATATCCGAAAAAAATTGATGAATGAATGCGAATTTTGGTACTTTTTTTGAAAATTTCGAACTTGTCTTCTGGACTGAAAGGTCCCAAAAATTTTGTCTTACGACCAGATTTTTTATTAAGGGGATGTTTCCTTACAAAATTCCGTTGGTTTCTTTCATGTACCTGATTACGTAAATTTTGGCCGTAAAAAAAAAAAGATATCATATATTCCTGACAACAAAATAGGTCGATTCCAACCGATTTCACTTGGGATTTTGAGTCAGCGTGTACTTTCAAAACACAATCGATATGCATCTGCCATAAGAAATTTCAATATGGCGGCCAAGATAGTAGCGGAATCGTGGAATTCAGCTTGAAAATAAGAATAATTATATGTACCTACGAGACAAGAGCAAGTTCCAAGTTGCATGAAAATCGTTCCACCGATGAGAAATTTCAATATGGCGGCCAAGATGGCGGCAGAATCATGAAATTCAGCTTGAATTAAGAATGTTCATACGAGACTAGAGTGAGCTCAAAGTTTCATGACAATTGTTTCACTAATAAGAAAATTTCATTATGGTGGCCAAGATGGCGGTGGAGTCATGGAATCTAATCTGCCCATTGGCCAGCTATGAGGGCCTAGGCTATTCATCGGAAAAAGTTCCAGGACTCTAGTTTATTCCTTGAGGAGTTCAACTTCTCCGAAGTGGACAGAAGGTTCTTTGATGATGATAATAATAATAACTATGCATTAATCAAAACAAGTAGAGATCATCACACGTGCGTGAGTCGCAATAACGCATTTTCTGTGCAGATTTGTCGTCCATGGAAATGAGGTCATGGTTTGAAAATAAGAATGTTCATATGAGAGAAGAGTAATTCCCAAGTTTAATGACAATGATCGTTCCACTAATCAGAGATTCCAATATGGCGGCCAAGATGGCGGCGGAATCATGGAACTTAGCTTGAAAATCAAAATACTCGTCGTACGAGACAAGAGTAATTTCCAAATTTCATAATGAAGTGTCCCATCCCTTAGAGATTTAAATATGGCGGCCAAGATGGCGGCGAAATCATGAAATTCAGCTTGAAAATAAGAACGATCATACGAGACGATGGTGAGTTTCATGTTCCACGACAATGAACATGGGAATGATAGACGATGATAGCCATGTATGGTAAAAAAGCCCATTGACCACCCTTGCGGACATCAGCTATCCAACGGAAAAAGTCAGGTACAAGGCTCTAGCTATTTTCCTCAAAGGGCAGTACCTCCAACTTCTCAAATTCTACACGGACAGACAGAAACAAGCGAGTATGCTTCATGGGCATGAGGCTGAGTAACGCACTTCCTTTTTGAAGGATAAGTGAACGCAAGATGTTAATTAGAATTCTACCGTTATTTGGGCATAAATTTCAATATGGCGGGCCAAAATAGCGTCATAATCATGAAATTTTGCTTGAAAATCAAAATGATCGTACTATAGACAAGGCTTAGTTCCAAGTTTCATGAAAATCGTTCCAATAATAAGGGATTCCGATATGGCGGCCAAGATGGCGGCAGAATCTTGGAATTTGGCTGGAGAATGAGAATGATCATACGAAATAAAGGTAAGTCCCAAGCTTCATGAAAATCGTTGAGTGATTAGAAATTTCAATATGGCGGCAGAGCATCATTTGTCCAAAATCGGATGTATTTTGGTGAAGATCACATCGCCTGTGAATTCGACCGATTCAGATTCAAATCGGACCACTTTCGGAGAAATTCAAAATGGCAGACCAAAGATGGCGGTCAAGTGACAAAAATTGTTGGTCACATTTTATATGATGGACATGTACGCATTTGATTGGCGTTTGCACCACATCGATATCTCTTTTTGTTGAGGCATAATTCTCCTACTTCTATGATTTTGAAACATGTTTAATATGGAGAATACAAGATGGCGACGGGGTATCAATTGTCGGAAGTTGGATGTATCTTAATGAAGTTCACATCGCCTGCTTTCACTCGAATCAGACCACTTTCAGATAAATTCAAAATGGCGGATGAAAGATGGCAGCCAAATAACAAAAATCATTGGTCAACTTTATATGGTGGACACGTCTGCATTTCATTGGCGTTTGCACCACATCGATATCTTTTTTCGTTGAGGCATAATTCTCCTAGTTCTATCACTTCGAAACATATTCAATATGGAGAATACAATATGGCGGCGGGGAACCAATTGCAAAAAGTTAAATAGATCTTGATGTGGTTCACATTGTTTCATCTCGATCAGATCACTTTCAAAGAAATTCAAAATGGCGGATCAAAAATGGCGGAGGAATAAAAAAAACCAAAAGTCAACTTGACATCCTGGACAAATGTACTATTGATCAGCGTTTACACCACATCGATATCTTTCTTCCCTGATGAGTTATCCCGGGTACGGACGCACGGACGGACGGACGGACGGACAAAGTGAAGCTTAAAGCGCCTTTTTCCTATTTTTTTGGAAAGTGCGCTGAAAACGGCCATATGAACGTAATGGACTTTTTCAGCAGAAGAGAGACAGATGCGCGCGCGTTCGTACCGCGCAGCTGGTGGTGTCTAGCTATAACGGCGCCTAATATCTCCAAGGGAAACTCCGTTCGTTATGATGTGCGCGGCACTACACTGCGGTCATGTGGGGCTGTGACGTAAATCGTGCGAGAGAGACCGCCTTTATTGAAAAGATCCATTTACCTACCCCAATTCGGAATGGTTTGGATCACACGGCATAAGATGTCCTTCTTCATTGTAACAATACCTATTCACATCCAACAATACCTATGGGTACCTACACATAGTGATCGGCAGATTTCAGAAACTGATGATTGCTGAAATTTTCTATGAAATTTACATGAAATTTATGAAATTTATGGAAATTTATGAAACATGGCAAAATTCGAAACAAAATTGATGTTTTTTCTTATAAAGCGTAGATATGTGAGTGTAAAGGTATGACTAATTTGAGTATTTGGGACATTGAACGACTGTCTGAATTTTGATATTGTTATTATTGCACATAAACAAGACACGAATGAAGTTATTGAACTCTGAATAAATAACAGGACAAAGCTAATGAAACTAAACAAAACAGGTATCGTACGAGTACCAGTTCTTACATGTAGGTAGTTGAGTAACAAAAATTAATTTCAAAAACTAGAATAAAAATTTCTAAACAGAAAACATCTTAACTAACCCTAGAGTGTGAAAGAAAAGGAATTTCTAGTTTCATAACTTTTGGAAATTATGACTTGGCTAGAAACTTTCGAAAAGTTTCGGAAACTTCGAAAAGTTTCAAAATGAAATATTTCACAGCCCATCACTACCTACACACCACCTCATAATATAACCTACATAATATTGTGTAAATTCAATTCTGGATGTCCCCACAACAATGAGAATATTATGGGGACCTCGATGAATCTGGTACAGTTCAGCACTAGAAAATCAGTCAAACAGCGCCATCTAGCGACTATGACTGAGGTCCCCACAATTTGGGTTACAATTATATGGTTTTACACACCATTCTTGACCTATAATTGTGGGGACATATTGGGAAATTGTGTTTTCTACGGTAAGGAGGCCCCAGAGAACACGTTAGAAGCACTTAAAATTTGTGGGGACGTGTGTATGTCCCCGTAATTGGTGAAGTCCACACAACTATGGTTACATTCTTGCCGAAGTCCCCATAAGCATAGCCGCACACGTGCACACACACACAAACACACACACACACACACACATACAGACATCATTCTGAAAATGGTCTTAATTGTCTTGGAGGACCACAAAACGGATATATCCGGTGAAATCTCAAAACTTTTTTTCTGCATGATTACAATACTTTCCCTCCGTGTTCGTGGGTGGGCCGGGAAAGTAAAACAACCGAATGCAGCTCTCTGCGTCGCTCGAGGGCAGTGAAGCCAAACCGCTGCAACAGCAGCTCCTGGGAACAACCTCGATCAGGGTAGACACCATCCAACTTGAATGAGATGAATTTCAAGAACTTTCTCTGGATGCCCTCTATCTGGCTTATGTACTTCGCGTAGTAAGGCGACCAAACGCAGGAAGCGTACTCCAGGCGGGACAGAACAAGGGATTTATATAAGATGGTACATGTGTCAGTCTCCCTGAAGTCTCTTGAGTTCCTGATGAGGAAGCCCAGGGCCCTGCTGGCTCCTCTGCACGCATTCTCGATGTGCTGGGAAAAGCAACAAATCGAGTCAAAATGCACCCCTAAGTCCCGGATCAAATGAGGTCTGTCAAAAGTATGATTTCCAACGACATAGTTGAACCTGATAGGCTCCGTCAACCTGGTAAAAGTCTTGCAGACGCACTTGTCCATATTAAGTGTCAAGCCATTGTTTGAACACCACACCCGCAATCTGTCCAGGTCCTCCTGTAGGCTCAGGCAATCATCAATCGAATTAATTCTCGAAAAAAGTTTTACATCGTCGGCGTACAGAAGAAAAGAGTTTTTCAGTATCTCACCGATGTCGTTGATATAGATGTTAAAGAAAAGAGGTCCCAGATTGGTGCCCTGAAAAACCCCAGAAGGGACATCAAAATATCCGGAGTCGTGACCGCCAACCCGAACAAATTGCTTACGTTTTTCGAGATATGACCTGAAAAGAGTTACTAAAGGAGTTGAAAATCCAAAAGCGCTTAGTTTAGACAAAAGAATGCCGTGGTCAACACGATCAAAAGCTTTAGAAAAGTCCGTGTAAATTATGTCGATCTGAGAGCGGTCATAAAGTGACTCGGAAATAGTTTGAGTTGTCTCCATCAAATTAGTTACAGTGGATCTGCCCTGCACAAAACCATGCTGCTGGTCCACTAATTTGGGCTGCACATACGTTACAAGAATCCTATGCAGAGCTATTTCGAACACCTTGCTGACATTGCTGACAACCGCCACGGGTCGATAGTTTCTGACATCATTCCTGTCGCCGCTCTTATAGATAGGACAAAGTCTGGAAACCTTCCAAGCGTCCGGAAACACACAGGAGCGGATAATGGAATTGAAGAGGACTCTCAGAGGAAAAGCGAGGACAAATCGGCAGTCAGCAAGCAGGAAAGCTGGAATCAAATCTGCGCCCACAGACGGTCCCAGCTTAAGTCCCCCAATCGCGCGCAAAACATCTTCCTCAGTAAAATCCCCGACAGTGAGACAGTCGGCCGAGTCAGGCAGATCCACACCCAAACCAGTTTGATTTGTGTAAACACTGGAAAAATGGGAGGCAAAAAAATCTGCTATGACGCTCGGGTCGGTGGACGAGTCATCTCGATATGTCATTTCATTTGGAATACCGTTCTGTTGCTTTTTACTAGCGATATGTTGCCAAAACTTTTTCGGGTCGCTCCTTATATTTTTTTCAATCCTCAGTTGATAGTCCGTATATGCCAATTTAATGTCTCTCTTCAGAGAAGCACGTAGCTCCCTGTACCTTAGAAGCATCGCACCGTCATCAGAATTACCAGCGCGGCGCAACCTTTCCTTCAACTTCAGGGATTTGATTATATTTCTAGTGAACCAGGGAGGATACTTACTAACTCTAGGGGACGACAAAGGAACGTGCGCGTCCAATACAGAATATATAGAGTCATATAGGAACCGCAAGACATCATTCGGGCCGAGCAGGCGCTCCAACGGAGACCAATCAAGAGCGGCGATCGCATCATACAAACTCGGAAAGTCGGCTCTTCTGAAATTATAGGATAAATTGCGTCTGTTCGCGGACACCACCCGGTCCGACAACCCCTCCACTCCAACCGAAACCTCAAGCGCCGGGTGATAACAGTCTTCCGAGAGTAGAGGGAGAGAGCATCTCTCAACCATGCATTCATTCGTTGAGAGCACAAGGTCCAGCAGCCCTCCAGTTGAATTGGGAATCGCGTTGTACTGCCTCATATCGAAAAATGTCTGGAACTCCATGCACCGACTATATCGAGCAGAGCCCGAAATATTGAAATCCCCGATAACAATAATTCTTCAGCTATGCTGGTGATAGATCGGTGGGCTTCGTCTCTGGCTTCAAACCAAGAGGTCCGGAGTTCAAATCCCGCCGGAGCCGGTGGTTTTTCTCTATGCGCCTTCCAATACTTTGGCGTGTACTAACCGAGCGGTCACGTTAAGGGAAAAAAGGTAAAACGAATGAGGTCACCGAAAAAAGAGCGCTAATAAGCTAGTACTTGATGCGCCTCTCAACACCTGATATAAAAAAATTATAGCTACAAGTCTCTATTGTAAAATATGTAAATGAAAATCCAAGATTTTTCTTGCTTGTATTAGTCAAAAATTATTGGCCAAGAATACCTACTAATCATAATTGTATGTTCTCATGACTGATTCAGTCCCTTGGGCAGCTGAAAATAGTCGCAGCCTACGCTATGCTACGGAAATCACAACAGTCAGTTGAAAAGAGTAACAGAAAAACCGTGATTGTTCTGGTTTTTGTAGCTTAGGTTGCGATCATTTTCAACTACCCAAGGCCCAAGGGACTGATTCAGCCATGAAAACCTTCTGTTGTAATCAGGATCCTTGGACGATATAGAAAACTTAATTCTTGACGTTCATACAAGCAAGAAAAATCTTGAGGTGTTCGGAATGAATGATCTGTTAGAAAGCAAGTTGATTTTCCAACATCTTTGTTTAAACGGAATTTAGGGTACCATTCAAATTTGGGTCATTTTTGATGCAACTCTGTATTTTGAATGTTTGCCTGAAGTCGATTCCGACTCTTTAGGTTCTTATATTCAATGTTTTAACTACAACATGAGTCTGATATTGTGGGAATCGGTTGACCTGGAAAAGAGTTATCATTGAAAAACTTGTTGTTGATTGTCATTTTTCGATCACCCTGTGAATAAAAGAAGAATATTCAAAAACTGCGTAGAGAGATGAGATCTATCTTCATTACATTAGAGTTGAAATAGAAAAATATTGTATTTACTCAAATAGGAACATAATAATTATGTTGAATTATTGGGAATTTTTTACGTTGAATTCAACAACCTGTAGAAATATTATGCGAACACCGAGGTGAACACCTTGTATTTTGCAACAATACAGACTTGTAACGAACAGTTCGAAGAGAATTCAAAAGGTACCTACCTATGTAGCAAACCAGGATTTCCTGAATTTAAAAAGGCGCAAAATTTTGTAGGGCGACACAATGATTTTTTCGAAGTTGAGTAATCATCTTTCAATCTACGTAGTATGTTTTTCGATTAAATATTTGATCGTTTTATACTTTTTACAGTTTTACTGTACTGATAGAAGTTGATGTTTCTTACTAAAACTCATTAACTGTGATGATCCATTAATAAAAAAAAATTGAAGTATTTCACTTCTGACGTATACTAAATCTAAGATTTGATATTATTTGAGTTAAGGATCTGGTACGATTTTGTTTCAACTTGATTCCAGTTCCCCTAATGTTCGGCTACAAAGATCCGAAGCCCGTTTTTGGTGTCATTTTCATTAAACTTATTCAAGGTTCAGGCGCACTGTGAGGGGAAGCAACTCATCAGTCTCTCGGAGGGTCGAAACTCAACCTGGAGGGTTCTCGACTCAACGTGCCTCCAAGGAGACCAAAACACGTCTCCGAAGGGTCCCAACTCGACTTTCTCCAGGGGGCCTTTGAGACACATCAGCCGGGGGGAATCGACTCGTCATCCTCCAAGTGGGCTGGGGCTCATCATTGGGGCTTCGACGCTTCGGCCTCTAGGAGGGTCGTGACGCAACATCAACGGGTTCTAACTCAGCTTTCTCGAAAGGGACTAAATCTCTTCGCTAACAGGCCCGCAGAAGCACTCGGCAACGGACGTGACAAGTCGGGAGCGGACGGCAGCCCAGGAGGATTGGTCCAGGTACCACGGTCAATCTCCGGCGATATCCTCCATTCCCAGCAATTCGGAATATTTTATTGCATCCAAAACGATCGCGAACGGGGTAAAGACAGCTCAGGTGATTTGAGAAGCCCGCTGGAATGCGACCGGTGGTGCTAACACGTGAGAATCGGATGATGGCAGGCGGCGAGCGGCAGCGCGGAGCGTCAATACAGCAGTAGTACGGCGGCAATTGACTGGGTTGAGGTGCGAGTGCTTCACTTCATATGCACCAATTCTCCATTTCATCGGACGTCGAGCAGGGACGGTTATTGAATTTCGATGAGGAGCAAGTAAATTATGTTGTAGAGCTTCGCGGGATTTACACGAATGAATTAAGTAGCTAGCGACATCTTTTAATTATGCTTTGACTCTGAATATTCACATTCTTATACCTCGAATTCACGGCTTTGAATTATCTTCCTCCGGATTATTTTCGGCCCGCCAAATGCGGGTGGCTTCAGTATTCATCATGAGAGAGATAGCGCAGCGATTAACTTTGTCTGCTGCATTTCCTGAACATCAACATGCAGATAACAGACCCTACCTGTTTAGGTAATCATCCCACTAAAAAGGACTCAAAAAAAATCAACGATCTGCAGGGAAAGTATTTTCCGGCTATTCGCGCACTTATTGACACCGTAATTGAAAAGTAATTTATGCTGAACTGGGTCGAATTTCTTCAAGGTTTCGCGGCATTTAGCATCGCGTGGGGTGATAAATGACACTTCGCGTCTTCCGATCTTACGTTTTGGTTTTATGAAGCGGCCCTTTTTGGCCCAAAAATCAGTTAGGCTGTGTTTCCCACTTTTCACTAGAAGAACTCGGAGTTCAAAGCAAAGTCGAATAGTTCGTTCGCAACTTTCGACCAGCTACTAACTCGCGATCCACGTCCGTGTCCTGACTGTCGTGATTCTTTCTTCACTCTCCACTTGAAGCCTCTGGGCTATTAATTTTTCTTCGGGCCAATCCTGAGGCGCAACGGAGACCACACCGGCAGACGAAGAGGAATGCACCTCGTCGGAGTTTGATGGAGAAAATTATTGAGCGATAATAAAAGAAAAATAAAGGCTGTTCCGTCTATTGATTACTCTCTCTTGGTTGCAAGTAAATTATATTGGCTATCAGAGCTTCACGTGGGACATATGCAAAAATATCATGATAACAAAATGAGCAATTTTCACATAGGGGAAGGTGGGGCCACCAGGTACCTACGTTGCTACAGTGGCTTCTCCGGTAAGCCTCGGTTTTGCCTCTGCAGCCTTTATTTTGCAATTTGTAGCCTCAGTATTTCCCGTCGCAGCCTGTGCTTCCATCTTCTCAGCTTTCTTCTTGTCTAATAATCTCCATCCACAGTATTTTCATTAAAAAAAACAATAATGGGAGGCCGTGGACCGATGGTAACCTGGCCGTTTTCGGATCGAATGGCCTGCGTCACAGCCTCCCTTCATTGAAGTTTTTAATGAACATACGGTATGAACGTACGACTTGCTTCGGAAATAACTACGTAATTTTAACCCCGGATTAATCCCAAATGCAGCAGTTCTTTTCTATCAGTTGCAGCCTTCATTACTCCTCTATATTCTTTAGTGGCCTCGATTTTTGTCACGACAGCTTTTGTTCTCTGCAGCCTGGATTTTGGTCTCAATAACTTTGAATTTGTCCATTGCGGCCACCGTCGTTTGCAATTATTTGCTTATCGCAGCCTAAAATAGTTTCGCAATTTGTAGCCTTTGTTTTGTCAAATTTGCACATTGCAGCGTAAACTTTCTTTGATCCAGCTACTGGTTAGCTTATGGCAGCCTCGGCTTTGGCTATAGCTTCATTCTCTACATCAGCAAAATATTTTGTCATTCGCCAAGTTTGTTTTGCAATTTGTAGCCTCAGTTTCTCCACATGGAACTTTTTTCTTGTCTTTTGCAGCTTGTAGGTTGGTTTATTGGAGCTAAAATTTTCTCTACTCCACCTCCAGTTTTGCTCTTTGCAGCCTCGGTTTTGTCCATAGCTTCATTTCACTACTTCCAAGTTTTGTCATTTATAGCCTTAGCTTGAGTAAATGCAAGCTATTTCAGTCGTCTTTAGCCAGTGTTATAATACTATCTATAGCGTTGGCTCCATCCAGTGCAGCATTCATTTTTTTTTGCAAAAGCTTGCTTCTTGCAGCTCCAGTTTTGTGTATATTCTCAGTTTGCCACTATTCATAATGTTTTAAAATTCGTAGGCTTGTTTTTTCGAAAGCACCTTTGTTTGACATTGCAGTATTTCTTTTGGTTCTTGTAGCCCGAGTTGCAGCCTCTCTTTATTGCAGCCTATCATTCTTGTACTCGTAACTATGATGTTGTCTTTTTCAACCTTTATTTTGCAATTTTTATGCCTCAATAGTTTTAAACGTGATCAAGCCCAGTGCAACAGCTTTTTTGTCAATCGCAGCCTCCATGATATCCTTCATAAGTTTTAGTGATCTTGGTTTTGCTCACTGCAACTTTGTACCTTTGCACAAGTCTCCTAAATGGCTTTGCCTTATTGAACTTCGTTCGTCGCTGATTCCGTATTTTACTTCCTGCAGCCCTCTGCTTTGCTGATTACAGCTATAGTTTGTCTTCCGCTAACTAACTTACGGCCTTGAAGTAACCAATAGGCTACTGCTTATTTCTTTAGTGTAATAACGTGTTAAAGTGTTTCTCTATTGTGAATTTCCAATCAAAGAATAACTTGCAACTTTCTGGAAAATCTAGCATTTCAAGTTTGGAAATTATATTTTTGTGAGTCCACAATTCAACGTGTTAACCATTAAGTTACCACACAATGTCCTTCATGTAACACTTCGTTTTGTAACATCTCTATTGTAACTTCCCAGTGGAATAAATTAAATGATTTTTGTCTTAAAAATCTAGCTGTTCTAGTCTGGCAGTTAAATCTAGTCGAATTGTAAATTCCATGTACCGTTCCATAATATCCTTATTGTAAATTTCCAATAGAGCAGAATACTAAAACTTTGAAGAAAGTCTGGCAGCTTTAGTTGATAGTATTAAACTCACTTGATTTCTCAATTCCATGTAGTAACCAATAATCCACTGCTTCATGTCTTTTTTGTAACACTTTGTTCTGTAACACCGCTAACTTAAATCTCCAACAAGAGTGCACCACCACACCACCTATCTTGCGATACATAAAATTGAAGAGAATTGAATTCTCTTTCTAAAAAAAATATTTTGAAATTTTCAACCCCACCCCCCGTTCTCCCTAAAATTCTCTGAGTGTCCAAGTTAATATTCTTGACCTCCATTTCCCTTCAATACAGTAAACGTCATCCTGCACAGCATCGAAAGAGAAAATTTTCTATAAAAGAGTGCCACCCAAATTTACCCCTTCGCTCCCCCCACTTGACCTCAAAAATTTAAAATGTCAATACCCACTTTGTAACACATCAAATTGAAGGAAATTGAATTTTCTTCCAGAAATTTTTTTTTTCACAATTTTTAAAGCCCCCCATTTCCCCCTAGAATACTCCAAATGGCCAATTTATTGGGGGAGGGGTAGAAAATTTCAAAAAAAATCTTTTCGGAAAGAGAATTTAATTCCCTTCAATTTGATGTATCACAAAGAAGGTGGTGTTTCGTTAAATTTGGAAGTTGAGGCGGGGGAGAGCAAAGGGGTGAATTTGGGTAGCACTTTTTCCACCGAGAATTTTCTTCTTCGATGCTATCTAGGATGACGCCGACTAAATTTAGAAAAAAATTAGGGGTCCAGAATATAAAATGGGACAGTCAGAGAATTTTTAGGGAGAAGGGGGTGGGGTTGAAAAAATTTGAAATATTTTTTTCAGAAAGAAAATTTAATTTTCTCCAATTTGATGTATCGCAAGGTAGGTAGTGTCATTTGAAATTTCAAAGTTGGGGTGAGTGGGGGCGAGGGGGGTGAATATAGAAATTTGCCATTGTATGTTTTGGATGTCCCCCTCGATATAAAAATCGACCTGTTTTTGTTCGAAAAAATATTCACTAGGGATCGGGAGTTATTGCAGGTGGATAGTTTTCAAATGATCACCCGGTATAATTGTTTTCTATGTATGACTTCGTTTTTGTAACATCCCTGTCGTGGATTTCCATTAGAGCAACTAAATTGATTTTTATCTCGAAAATTCAGCGTTTTTGGTCTGAGAATTGAGTTCAGTTTGGTTCTAAATTCCATGAGAAAACCAATAAGTTATCTCTTCATGACTTTAGTACGCCGGTTGTGTTGTCCTTGTGGTGCGGTAGCTGCGGGATCGATTCTTAGTCATGCCAATACTAAGAATTGGAATAATTATTTGTTCAACAAGTTTTTATGGTGACACTTTCAAGCTCAAAAGACTAAGTTCAACGCTCTTTTCTGAACTTGTGTAGATATCGATGTCTGCAAATGACATACTTCTCGCACGTCAGGTACCTATAGTATTTTCTCTTATTTTCTCAAACAGCAAGGCAACAACCGAGTCACTCATTATGTGTTTCAAGAGCAAAGGCAAACGCCAAAAGTCAAAAATTGGATTTCCTGCTGCCGCAGGACCTCCCATCCGGTTCCTGTGGCTCCGGAGAATGATTAATGGTGTCCATCCAGCGTCCAGCAGACGGGTGCGCGGTACGGCAGAGGAGAGGAAGCGGTGTACGTGTGTGTTAGTGTGGCACGAAAGGGGCGAAAAGTACCCCGAGGAAGAGACCATTGTGCCCCGCTCCGCCGCCCCCGGGGGCATGCTTCCCCTGCATTGTTTTAATAGTGCTCGGCGCTTGATTTATACAACGTGTGCAGTAAAAACCCCGTGCAGAAAAGTTGGCTGGATGCTGTCTGTGTAGGAGTGTAGGACATGTGCGAACTCCTGGGCGCTTTGTGCTTCCTGCTCCCGAGTCCCGAGTCCCGATTTCGCTCGCTGGCTTGCTCCCCGGCTCTTCGGTGTGTGTCTCCTCCTCTCCGTTCTGACATACTATTTCATGCCGCTTCATATTCACATCGACAAAAAAGGACAAAGTGGGAATAGGAAGCAATTACTTATCTCTCCCCTTGCCCCTACTTCGTTCTTTTTTTGTTCGTTTTGTATAGTCAGGTGCAGTCGCTTTATTGTATGTATGTAATGCACACAGAGAAGTTTCACTCCAAGTGAATGACTCGTGAGGGTTGAAAGGAGTTTCTTCCTGATTGCATACATTTTCATTGACTTGGGCTCACACCAGATTGTAATTGTTAATTATGTAGTTTTCAGGATCAATGCAGGTTTTAATGATAACCAATTAATGGCGTGCAGAGATCTGACGTTCTATTTATGAATGAACAAGTCCACATTAAGGGTCTTTACAACTTATGATTAAGGCCGATCATCACATCTCCCTTTTTATATATTTCAATTTGAAAAAATTCAAAATACAACAAAGGCAAACAAACAAAAGAAATTGTACTTGAAGTAAACTGAAATTTTGAAACATTTCAATATCCCTAAATTTGGCTGGCGCCTTGATATTCTTGTGGTGTTTTCTGGTAAACACAGATCGATAAGCAGAACTACCTGGTAGGGATGACATTTTGGATGCGTAATTGACCATTTGATGTTCTCGATGGATTTCGAGGGTATGTTCGTCAGCGACCTGTAATAGGCACTCAATTGGGGTAGTTCTAAAGACACCGGTGACCAGTCTCATCGCTGAGTTGTTGATAGCGTCAAGTCTTTTTAGGGTGGTTTTCGAGGCAGAGGAGTATATTATGGCGCCATAATCCAGTTTAGATCTCAAGAGTGCTTTGTATACCATGAGTAGCTGATCGTTTCGAGCTCCCCAGTGGTGGTCAGCAAGGCATTTCAATATGTTTAGTCTTCTGGAACATTCCATTTTCAGCGACCTGACATGTATATCCCAGTTCAGTTTTTTGATCCCATACCATCCCCAGGAAAGTCAGCTTATTCACCTGTGGTATGTTAGAACCATACATTTTCAGGGAGACTAATGGTTGTGTGTTATTTTTCTTCGAGAAAACTATAATTTTGGACTTTGAGGGAGAGAATTTGAAACCGGATCCTATTGCCCGAGATTCAGTCCTGATACTCTTTGTAGACCATCTTTAAGACATTTATTCTTTGAGTTTTTGTAACAGATCATCAAGTCATCCGCATAATTATAATGATCCTCTGATCGGGAGTTCAACTGCTGAGATCACATCATTTATTGCTATTAGGAAGAGTAAGCAGCTAAGTGCTGATCCTTGAGGGATGCCATTATCGAGGATGAATTGAGATGATGTGGTGTTGTTCTTTCGAACTCGAGAGGTTCTATCGGTCAAGAAGTTTTGTATGAATGAGAACATATTGCCCTGAACCTTCCATTCGAGTAGTTTCTGAAGAATTCTGTATCTCCATGTGGTATCATACGCCTTCTCTATGTCAAAGAAAACCGCACCTACTTTTTGACCAGTAGCGAAGGCTTCGAGAATTTCATTTTGCAAGTTGACCAGATTATCTATCGTTGAGCAATTTCTCCTGAATTCGCTTAGATTGGGTGACAGATATCCCTCAGCCTCAAGGTACCATCTCAATCTATTGCTTATGATTTTTTCGAGTAGTTTGCTTATTGTGCATGTCAGCGAAATGGGTCTGTAGCTAGTAGGGTCTGTTTTAAGTTTATTAGGTTTCAGGATGGGAGATATTATGGACTCTCTCCATGCAGTAGGGAAGGTTTGTTTCAGCCATATTTTGTTGTATATGTCTAGCAGAGTTTGTTGTGCTTGTTGTGAGAGATTCTTTATAAAAGAGAAAGGGATCATGTCAGGTCCCGGAGAGGTATTTTTTACATCGTTTAGGGCATTATCAAATTCTTTTATGGACAATGGGTTGTTTATTTCATGTTTGTCTGTTGGCTCAGATTGCAGAGGGACTTTTTCTCGTTTATTTTTGATCTTTAGAAATTCAGGACTGTAATGTAGGTCACTGGAAGTTTTGAAGAAGTGGTTCTCTAAGATGTTAACAATTTCGTCTTTAGATGTAGTGATCTCACCGTTTTCATCAGTTAGTGCTGGAATTTGATTGGGTAAGTTATGTTGTCCTTTTATTTTGTTAATTTTGGTCCATACTTTTTTCAGAGGGGTGGTAGGGGTGATTGATGATACATAGTGTTGCCAGGACTGTCTTTTGGAATTTTTTATAGCTAATCTGGTTTTTGCGCGTAATTTTTTGTATTCTATTTTCTATTAGATTGTCAATGGTTGGGTGTTTTTTGAATCTGTTAAAGGCAGTTTTTGATTGTTTGGTGGTTAAACTGCATTCATTATTCCACCATGGAACAAGATTTCGTTTGTGAGTGATTTGTTTTTTTCCAATGCATTGTTTTGCAGCTTTTGTTAGTTTGTTAGTGAAAGCAGCGACCGTGACGTTGGTATTTTCTTCTATGTGAAAATTCGTCAGTTTTTCGTCGACACTAGTTTGGAATTTGACCCAGTCTGTTTCTTTGGCATTCCTGCACTTTTCCAAAGGTGTGAAGTCTCGTTGATTGGTCTCTAGATTGGATTGGTGCTTCGGATGCAGTATGGGCCTAATCGTCTTGAAATCCAATGGCATCAAAAAAATTTGTTCGCTTTCAGCTGCTCATGCACATTTGCGGAGGTGTAGGAGGATACTTCGGTCACATTTGGAAGCAGGGCGAATTTTTGATGCCACTTGTTTCACTCCAAGACAACTGAGGCATTCTTCTCAAAAACTACACCTGGAACTTCACTACACTGATTTCACGGAGATTTATTTACTGAATTGAGTCTAGCATTATCCCAAATATCCAAAATTGAGTTCTACCAAAAAGTGACAAGTGGGGTTTTTGCAATGAACGCCTCAATCAGAAGTGCCCATGTTGCAATCCAAAACAGCAAACGCCAATCCAATCCACAGCAACCACTGGACCACACCACTATCACAATAACTGCACAATTACGGTTACTTCCGCAACTACAATAACAATAGCAGAAGTGCTGACTATCATACCCGGAGGGCCTACAAAGAATGAGTTTTCTCAACACGCGCCTGCGTAGTAGGTTAAATAGCGCCAACCATATAATTGACGAAATAGTTTAGTCAGCAATACTCCAAATTGAGTGAAATAATTTCGTGAAAACTTATTGTACTAATACCGGTGTGAAATTGGGCAATACTCGTAATTGAGTGAACAAATATTTTACTCAATCAATTGGAATCAATTTCGCTCAAAAATTCTGTTCACTCATTTAGAAACCTGCTTCACTC
The DNA here is from genome assembly GCA_949128115.1 of Anaspis maculata. Classification (NCBI taxonomy): domain Eukaryota; kingdom Metazoa; phylum Arthropoda; class Insecta; order Coleoptera; family Scraptiidae; genus Anaspis; species Anaspis maculata. The sequence continues at coordinate 95,570,113 of OX421963.1, read as the reverse complement.
AGAGAAATTTTTTACCGTGTACATAATTTTTCTCGCTAAAAAAATGAAAAATCAAAATGTTCTGGGTATTATTGTTAGCATTATTATTATTATTGTGGAATTTTTTTGTCTGCGGCGCTATTACCTGTTGTGCCCACTACAAATTTATTGGGCCCAGACATGGCCCACCTAATATTGAAAGTCTAAATCCGTGCCTGGTAAAATAAAACAGTTTGACCTTGAACTATGAACTTCCAATACTAGGTACCCGCTAAGAAAATTTTGAACTTCGTGTTTGCCAGCTTTGATGTCATTATGATTTGATAGAACTGGAATGAATTTACTTGGCTACTCTAACATGAACTACCCTCGAATTTGTAGTCGTTGGAACGCTCAAATTCCACCTTTCACGCATTTAGTATTATTCACTTACCTGTTATCGATTGGAAAATAATTCCAATAAATCTCCGCTGACGCTGAATTGGGGTGCTCCCAGGCTTCTATCATTTGATGACAAAACCTCCTCGACCCCCCCCTGTCCATAAGTCTGGGTACGCCACTGGAGAGAATGGTCGGGTCACCATTCGAATGGAAGAGCCACTGATCACCTTAAGGGCGCCTGGTCGGTGAACCGTACCCCCTGTTCAAAAATGCTGGAGCCGCCAGTGATTTGATGACATATCTGGCGGCTTGTTTTGAGCGTCTCCTTTCAACTGGGCTGCCCAGGCAATCCAGGCATTCCACTCATGAAGCGACATTTTAAAGGAATATGTTTTTATGTCGTTCACTCCAAATGAGGCGTTCTTTGCAAAAACCCCACTTGTCGATTCCAAAAAAAAAAAATTGCCTCACATATTCCATCAAGAATATATATCTGGACACCTCAATATGATTTTTGGTGTTTCTGCCAAGGCTACGTATTTCAAATACACCTGTAACTTTTCTACACTGATTTTGCAGAGATTTATTCAGTGTATTGGGCCTAGCATGATCCCAAATATCCGACGTCATGTTCTATCAAAAAGTGACAAGTGGAGCTTTTGCAAAGAACGCCTCGAATTTGCCTGTTGAAATAGCTACCACTTGTACCGTGCACCCGGCCTTTAGAAACATTTTACTTCTTAGAAGACAACAAACGCGCAAATATTGCGCCTCTTAGGGCTAAAATCGGGCACCTTCGCATTTTAATGAAACAAAGCTTTCCGACCACCACAACACCAGACGATCAGACCGAAACTGCCCAGACACGTGTTTCGCCCCTGTTGGAGGCTCATCAAAAACTTTTTCTATTTCCCTCGTCTGCCTGATGCCTTTTGGAATATAGCATCTGCGAAATGCCTTGGATAGATGGCACCACTTGGGAGACTCACATATTAGGAGTCCCCCTGAGTGTTACATTACTGAGATCTTTGACTCTGCCACAGCGTCGGATGGTTCGGCTGAATGCCTGCGCACCGATGAGCCCCCAACAGGGGCGAAACACGCGCCTCTGCAGCTTCGGTCTAATCGACTGATTTTATGGTGGTCGGACTGGTCGGAGAGCTTTGTTTCATTATTTCACTTCTTGCTAACTTTTTAAAATATAAAAAAACTACTGCTTTTTATACTCAAAGTACGAAACACCAACTACTTAACTTTTTGTGTGAGTGTGTGCGATATAGGAGCCATCCCTACGTGGCTGTAATGCAAGCAGTGCTAAGGGTTGTAATTCAAGACCACACTTGTATCCAGCACACAGCCAACGCAGAGAGGATTGCTAATTGCAATTTATGGCTTCCGGAATTTTAGACATGCGGCCACACACACACACAACGCAACACCGTAATAACAACGACAATAATAGTGATGATGATGATGTTATGGCGATCATCGCACAGTAGGTATTGTGGTAATAACGGTGATGTTGTGTTTCAGAGGGACGAACGCTGGAGCTTCACTCGCCGGATGCTGTCCACAGTTGCGTCCTGCGGGCGGCCGATCCTGCGGAAGCCGCCGCCTGGTTCAACACGCTACACTCGGCCCTCGCCGTGCTCACCACCGCGGCCCTGCACGAAGCCTCCAGGGCGATACCCGACCTCAGGCACATAGGATGGCTGGTCAGGAGGCCGAGGATAGAGGTAGGAAATGTTCTACTATTTGCTCGACTATTTTATTGCAAGTGGAATATAACCAGTAAACCTACTAGAGAGTGAGCTATGAAAGAGTAGTTCACATTTCGAAGCTGGACAGCTTTGAATGTTTTGCGTTGGCCAGGATCAAAAATGATGAAAAAATCGTATTCTGCGACTTCGATTTAGTTGGAAACGATACGTCAGTCTATACAGCTCTGCAAAATAAAAAACTTACGTCGCCATTTTTAACCTGCGCACAGTGGTCCGAAACTCAATAAATGCGGCCAAAAATCAAATTTTACAAGTATTTTGCATGACTTTCATATTTTGTGGGCACGTAAAGGAATAGTGTAGGTAGTTTTTCCTGGAATATGAGTTACTTTGTTCCAGGAACTCACCTGTTCTGACCCCTCAAAGTTACTAATTTTTTCGGTTTCAAAGTTACCCTATTTTGCTCGCAAACTTTAAAGAATGAGTGCTAGCTCAATAATTGCACTGCGACTTTGCAACTTTCACAAAATGATCTTCAAAAGAAGTATTTTAGTTTGACATATTATATGGTCAGTCTAAAAACAAATTTGAAAACATTCAATTTTATATTATTTATATACAGTATGTTCATTAAAAAAATCAATGATGGGAGGCCGTGGACCGATGATAACCTGGCCGTTTCCGGATCGAATGGCCTGCGTCACAGCCTCCCTTTATTGAAGTTTTTAATGGACATACGGTAGTTGATTTTTCGAGTTTTTGAAAAGAAATACAAAAAAGTCGCCAGAAAACCCCACTGAGATTTATACCCTTAGAGATACTACAACATTCCATGAATGAAATAGTATGAACAGTTTTTTGCTCGAAAGTGCTCCATTGGCAAATTATCTTTTTTTCCGATGTGGTGCGTGCCGTGCATCTGTGCATTTTAGAGTAAGATACAAAAAAATAGTTAGGTACTTATCGAGAGAGAAAACGTACGTTTTGTGAAATAAACATAGTGACGGCATATTTTTTATCACTACCTATCTCTGGATTTTTGAAATTCGACCTTTTTTGTGACCCTTCAGTCCCTTAAATTGTGAATTACTTGTTTAAATCTGTTGCAATTTAGCTAATTTACTCAAGTATTAACTCAAAACATTGTTCTGTCAACCTAGAGCCCAATTTGGCAACGCGTTTGTAATTTATCAGTAGAAAAACCAAGATTAAATTAAAATTTTGAAGGACTGTGTCTCCTCAGTCCTTTATGAGGCCGACTTTTGCAAAAAAAAACTGGACAGTCGCTCATCACATCATGTACGGACTCTAGGGTTACCTTCTTTTTCAACATTTTCTGGACTTCCTGACCTTCCATAGAATTTAGTTCATCATCAAATCTACCACCAATTGGTCACTTTTTCCTAATTTTTATTGTCCGTACCTATCGGAGCTGCGAAAAAGGGATAACCGGTAATATCACAGATGATCTTGTTGAGGGTGCTATCATGGATTGGAAAACTGCCGTCCCACCCTTTTGAACATTATTGCAGACGGCATGAGTGAGTAGGTATACGAGTCAGTGCTGTTAATCGTATACTTACATGTTCCTCCATTCATAATAGTAATTAATTATAATTATTTCTCTTTACTATGGACCAGGTCCATAAAGATCAGAACTTTCTGATTTATTTCGATTTCAACCCTCTCAAAATCAACTTAATTTTTCAATGAGTTTCTTTAATTAATTTTTCCTGGAATCGTGACCTTACTATGGACTAGGTTCATAAGTTTTAGAGCTTTTCCAATTTATTTCTAATTAATTCAAACCCCTCAAGACCCTATCCTGCGATGCGGTGTTTTTGAATAATTTGCCTGTGATAATGACCTTATTATTATGGATCAGTCTCTAGAGTTTCAGAATGTTTCTAATTCATTTCGGTTTCATCCCCCTCAAATCAACCCAGTTTTGAATAAGAATACTGTAGTGCCGCAGCTTGCCTATTTTTGCATTGATAGTAGTTTTTCTTTTTATACAATTTTTCTTTTTCTGCATTTTTTTTTCTACAATTTTTCTTTCACTTTGGAGATAAATGCTAATTACGATTATTTCATCTGTGATCACTAGAGACCGGATTTTAGGCCGTTAAAAAGTGGAAATTAGGACACATGTTTAGGCAAATAAAACCTCTATTTTAGGACGCTTTAGGCCGTAACGACCTAAAATAGGCAAAATAGGCCGAAAACATTTTTCATATGTAATGAAACAAATCATTAAGTTTTTAGTATTGTTTTAACAAATAATTATTTTTTCAGGATTGTCTCCCTGGAATAGTTATCTTGCCGAATGTTTTGAGTCCGCAAAACACAAATTTTGCGAACTGTGTCTGAGAGATTTTGTCAAGGTATTGCATAGGCAACGTCACTATGGCCGATATGGAGGACACAATTGGTGTTTGGAGAGCTCATGCTAAAAAATATTGTATGCAACAAGTACGCAAAATTCTTCAGCGGCTCATCCGCATTTAGGAATCCTCGGCTACCGCCTCGTCCCTAAACGCGCGGATTTATTTTGCGTACTTGTTACATAAGTTACCATTTGGTGTCGAAATAAATGAAAGTGACATATTTGTAAGAAAAAAACTAAAGCAACAAATGTTTTCCACGATATTATAAATCATTTCAACCGTAACATAGAAAACACCTATTGTAGGCCGTTGAAAAGGCATGGCAGTTTTAGGACAGAAAATCCTAGTTTTGCTACATTCAGGCAAATCAGACTTGAAACAAACGGATGTGAAACGCTATATCTTTCAACACATCTATATATTTCAAAGTTTCGTGCGAATGACCAAAACAAAAACGGGAAGTCATTTTGCCTAGAATCGTGAATCCTGTCCCTGTGTCAATATTAGATATCGAGCTGTTGAAAAATGGACATTGACACGTTATGTTCACATTGCTGAGGTAAATAGAAGCTGTAATTCACGCAAGCGCAACAGCCTCAATGAGGTAAATAAATTAGTTTAGTGTTGAAATCAATTTACTCCCACAGTTTGGATGGAACAAATTAGAAAATGCATATTTTGCTCAACATTGTGGATCATTTTCCATGAAAAAATCGAAAAAGCCTGTTTTAGGCCGTAAAAAAGTCTTTATCTACTCCCGTATCGTACTGGCCACTTTTCGACACGCAAACGCGTGTTGTACTGGCGCTCAACTTTTATGACACTGAACGGCGTTGCTACCCCTAGAATTTTCCAATTTTTTTCAAATATTTGAGGCGAAATAGATAAAATAGTATATTGCACTCGTTTAATAAGACGTTTCGTCACACTCCTTCCTTTGGGACCCTCCTCACTGCGTTCGTCGTGCCCCAAAAACAGTCGTGTGACAAACTTCGTCTTATTAAACTCGTATCATAATATACTATTTTAGAACAGTAAATCCGATTTTTCCAGTTTTAGGCATTTAGGCAAAAACAAAGGGGTGCCAAAAGCAATGTTTTTCCAACACTAATCTTTATTTCAAGGTCTCATGCCTATGCCTGAAACAGAAACAAAAAGGCATTTTGCCTAGAATCCGGTCTCTAGTGATCACGGACCAGTTCCATGAGTATCACAATTTTCTCATTTATTTCGATTTCAACCCCCTAAAATCAACCCAGTTTTCTAATAGGATTTTCCCAATCATTTTTATTGCAACCACGACCTTATTATGGACTAGCTTCAAAATTTCTTTTTCAGAATTTTTCTAATTTATTCCGATTTGAACCCCCTCAAAATCAACCCCATTTTGCAATAAGAGTTTTTTTTAATTTTTTCCCTAATCACGACTTTATTATGAACCAGTTCCATGATGAGTTTCGGAATTTTTTAAATTTATTTTGAATTTAGCCCTCTCAAAATTACCCCATTTTCCAATAAGATTTTTTCTGTATTCACGATTTTGTTCCAAACAAGTTACATGAGTTTCAGATTTTTGGCCAGATTTTCTGAATTCTGGACCACTGTGCTGCGTAAAAAACTCAGTTGTGTACACTTCCCCGACGAGTAACAAAGGAACGGATGAAAATTTTTGTATGAGACGTCCCTTCGGGTAAGAAGTTAAAATTTGAGAAGAAGTATGAACAACTGAGATATTTTCCTCAAAAAGGGCTTCATTTTGAGTTCCATAATTTGACCTCGGTCTCGATAACCCAGGCCGGTTCAACATTCTCAACAGGGAAATTCTCGGGTAATTGAAAACAAAATTATTGGAAAATATTCGGGAACCAGTTACCTCTTGTTTGAAAATAAATTGGTGAAAATCGGTTCACGAGTTTATCGGGGCCAGAGTTCTTCTTATTCGCACTTCAGAGCCCCAAACGAGAGGGGGGCCCAGTGAGACTCCAAGAGACACCCGCGGGGACACCTGGGAACCTATAAGGCTTTAACCAACCCGAGGAGACACAAGGGTGCCGCGTTGGCCTGAAAAAGCAAAATTTGATAGTCACGAGTGGGGGCCCCATCAAGGCTTGGAACGGCATCAGGAATAAGACACCATTGGGCCCTGGTACCGAATCATACAAGGAAACTGCACACATCACAGCTTGAACGTCGGCATACGCCAACAAGATGGGGATACCGAAGTTGCTAAAGCTACAGAAAACACAAGGGAGTATTTACGGAGCCCCAAAACGATACTTGAAGACACAAAGGATTGGGGCGCACTGTTGTTTTATAGCTGTATCACACCACACAATTTCTTGAACCATACGCCAAAATAGTGTTGAAAAACAATGAACTTGATTGTTGATTTGACAGATTGTACAAGAAATTGAACAAGAAATTGTGTACTGTGATGCAGCTATTAAACGATACAAGAAAACACACCGAGATCTGCCCAGGAACATCTACCTGCATCCATTACCATTTTGTCACTTTGACATAGATACGTCAATGAAACAAAAACGTAGCGGTTTGGTTTCTGAGGAAATTAAATTGGCCAAAAATCGACCGAACAGGCAAACCCGGTTGAAATCGGCCAGACCAAATTTTGAAAATTCATAGCGCCCGTGTTGTGAATGTTGAGAAACTCCAAATGCAGCATTGCTTTGATTCTTTGGTTGTGTTGCTTCCTGCCAAATTTGGTTCTAATCCATCAGGTAGATTCTGAGTAATTAAATGGTGAAGTTTTGAACTTTGACATTTTTTTTCAAGATTTGACAGATGACAGATGGATAAAAAATTCCAACAACTTTGAATAATTTTTCAAGGGCTTTCATATGAAATATTGCAAGTTAAGTTTCATGATGTATAACATCTGTCATTCTTTGATAGTGACAGTTCCGTTTAAAAGATGACAGCCAAAAACTAATGAGCTCTTTCCAGAGACTAACAATGTCCGCATCCCGAGTTTCAAGTCGATCGGATCAACGTTGCGGCTGTAATCGTAGCAGATCACAGACACACAGACACACACACACACACACACTGACAGATATTACTCCAAAAATGTTCTTAATCGTCTTGGGGGACCTCAGAATGGATATATCCGTCTTCATCTCAAAAAATATTTTCAGCGCGTTCACAATACTTCCCCTCCTTGTTGGGTGGTGGGTCGGGGAAGTAAAATAACAATATATAGCATCAAATGATGCCTCGAAATTATTTAATACTCAAAAATAACAGGTTTCAATTTTTGAATTTGGCAAATCTTAAGAATATATGCCATTTTCGTAGTCTACGCCCTCGCCCTAGCAAGAAACAATACGACAGTCGAAATTTTTCGGTTCGATCAAGTTACCACACCGACATTTTGGATTTTCGAAAATGACAGGTCAAAAACAAGATGGCGTCGTGAGCCAACCGCATCGATTTGCAGCGGTTGGAATGTCGTTTCCGACTAATTTGAGGTCGCGCAAGACATTTCCAACTGTAATATTTTGATGAATAACAATATACAAATTGATGCGTCAAAATCATTTTTTGGTCAAAAATGACAAGTTTCAATTTCCAAAGTTGTCAAATTTCAAGTTGACATAATAATGACACGACCGTTGACGTATTTCGGCTGAATCAAGTTACCATGCACCGTCACATTTTGAATCTCCGAAAATGACAAGTCAAAAACAAAATGGCGTCGTGAACCAATCGCATCGATTTGCTGCGAGTGGGGTATCGTTTTGCACTAATTTGCGGTCGTGCAAGACGTTTTCGACACTATTTTCTTTTGAAAATGTCAAACTATTTTGAATTGACGCTTCAAAATGATTTTCATCCAAAATGCCAAGTTTTCACTTCTCAAACTGGCAAGAATTCTTGGAAATCAATGCCATTTCCGTGTTCTACGCCTTCGATTTAGCAAGAAACGATACGACGGTCTACACAATTTGGCTGAATCCTGAATCATTTGGCTTTGGGTTGGTATGAGCCTGTCAATTTTCGAAAAACTGGGCAAGAATTTTTGTCCTAAGGTACAAGAATGAAATCAACTGGATTTTATGTGGGAACATCCCCTTGATCGAAAATCTGGTCGTGAGACAAAATTTTTGGGGGCTTTCGGTCCATATACTACTATTAAGTATGTTGTTTAAACCTATTAAGCTACGTATTTTTGATGTACTTTTTTTGTTTAGAACAACTCGAAAAATGACATTTTCCCACACAGTCCCTTGTACCGTCAGTGGAAATAAAGTATATTTATTTATTTATTTATTTATTTATTTATAACATGTTTGAAATTTTCAAAAAAGGACCAAAATTTATCAATTTTTCCACAGGTGTTTTGTTGACTAACCTACCAAGTGTGATATATTTGTAATCAGGATAAAAAACGGAATCGATTTCCATGTTAAAATACAGGGTGTACGATTTGAGAAAAATTTTTCGATGTTGCACCCTGTAAGCGATGTACCATTCAAAAATTCTGTGGACAGATTCGAAACCTGCGTAAAAGATCACGTGAGAATCGTTTTTCATTCCTAAAATTATGCCAAAGAAGAAGTCTCCAGGAGGAGGTAAATTTTGGCCTTTTTTGAAAATTTCAAACTTGTCTTATGGACCAAGAGCCCCCAAAAATTTTGTCTTATGAGCCGATTTTTGATTAAGGGAATGTTCCCACACAAAAGCTCGTTGGTTTCATTCATGTACCTTATGACATAAATTTTTGACATTTTTCGAAAATTGACAAGCCTATACCAGCCTAAAGCCCCCGGTCTGACATGTAAGACAAAGAAATTTGTAACAACCTCATCAACGCACATTAGACCTACAGGGTTGAAATCATGTACCTTATGACGTAAGTTTTGAGGCACCAGCTCCCTGTCCATACCAACCTTTAAAAAAAAAATTAAAAAAAATCTTTTGAACCAATGGATATATTTTCTGGAAATTTTCAGGAAATACTATTCATTACTCTTGTTGATGATTGGAAGTATCCCCAGTCAAGTCTGTTTCATTGGCAAGTACCCCATTAATTACCATATCTCGATCACATTGTATCATGAAAATGAACCAATCACCACCGGTTTTCCTCCTGACTCACAGTGATTGATTTATTGCCCTTACGTTGCGTTACGTTGCGTTCTTGCAAGCTAGGTACTTGCACAATCTACCAATCGGGCTTTATACGGCAGGCATCATTATCGCAGCATGGGATAAGCAGACTTCGGTTGCTTGGATACGTTCCACTTTGATTCTCCTTCCGGACTCAAGGAGTACTTTTTTATGCGTCTTGCGAAATTCAGAAGGCAGGTAGGTAACTAACGAGCAAAGTTAAATGAACTTTCCTCGATTAGCCGAAATAATTAGTTACGCATCCGGACAAAATTAACATGATCCTCTTTCAGGACGAGCGACGTCAGGCAGGTGGACAAAAAAAAAAGTTTCTTTTGCCTTGCTCCGAAAAGGAACAGCTAATAAACATCTCACCCTAATGATATATCCGGTTCTTTTCCTTATCGCTTTTCGGTTGGAAATGACTTGCGACTCGATCACGATTATACGGCTGTTATTTTTATTTAGTTTTATGTTTGCAAGGGATTGTGGGATCAGGAAAGGGGTTAAATGCAGCTGTAATAAAGCCGGACCTTTATTTTATTTTTATTAGCTGCGCCGCTAAAAGCCCCCCAAAGTGGTTTTTCTGCGCCATGTCACAAGAACGGGCATGATAAAGTCTAAAATATGGTGGAGAGACTCCTGAATATTTTTGCAGTTCCAACATACCCAGAAAAACGTCATGGTGTCATATTCAGAGAGATCCAAGAAGAAGCTTTGGCTAACAATGAGTCACTCTGCGAAGAATCGTGTCACTGTCAAACATTTCTTTTTTAGCAGCTAGAATTTGGAATTTTTAAGCTATTATCAGGGCAAAGTAGATGAAGTAGTATATTAGATACACTCTCGTTCAATAACATTATTATGTATTGTCAGACTCGATTGTTATTTTTCGAGAAAAATTCGAACCCTGTATTTTAGCATGGAAATCGATTCCGTTTTTTATCCTGATTACAAATATATATCGCACTTGCCACGGGTTCCACTAAAAAAAATTAAGAGCGGTTTAAGCTAAACCGAGTTTAAATGGATTTTTTTCTGGTCAATGCTGGTAGATTCATTATGGAAAATACGTTAAATCGCAAGTATACCACCCTTTCGTGATTTACTTAGCATGAAACCTGAATTCACATTGATCATTTGGCCAAAATCCATCAAAAGAAATCTCGAGTTAGCTATCAGCTGGTTAAATATTTTGGCGGAACCCACGGTTGGTGGGTTAGTCAACAAAACACCTGTGAAAAACTAAGTTGTCAACAAGAACTTCCTACATGCCAAAAAATTCATCACCAGAAAATTCATTTTCCGACGATGGTTACTTACCTTCAAAATACTCCAGTTCCGGAAAAGCATCGGCTATAATTGCCAAATGGACTGTAGCTAAAGCAGATGAACTTGGCGCCAGCACATCTCGTGTTTTGAACATAAAAAAGACCCCCAAGTGACACAGGTCAAAATTATTATGATGTATGTCAAAAATCTTTCAAGAACAGGAATGGCTTCAAGATTCATTTTGCTAAGATGCACGCCGGCGCCGATCTTCGTTCATCACAACCAGTACTGGGCAAAATCAGTCTCAATCATCAAAGCGATAAAACTGTCGCTGACAAACTTCAAGACATTATTACGCCCTTGCCACACACACCTCAATCACCTTCAAATCTGCAGACTGGTGATAAAGGAATCTCGCAGGCTAAATGCCATGAACTGCATGGCTCATTTGGGAGCCAATTAGCTTTACTTAAAGCGGTCATTCCCAACTTTAAGAAGATGTCCTAGAGGAGCGAGACAAGAGCTTTCAATGCTGATTTCCGAAATCCTTAATGGGATTACCAAAAACAACAATGTCGGTACTTGGGGTAAGTTGTTCTACTTCCCATACTTGACTTTGATCATCCCACACAAATCAGAAAACATCAAAAACTTGACAAGTTGGGTGAAGAAAAACATCTTAAAATGCAAACTTAGGAAGTTCACGGAATGGCAATAACCTAGTAGACCGATAACAACGCAAGGAAAACACTACAAGCGAACAACAGTTGAACAAAAAATTGAGGCAAAACTTGCCGATCAAGACGTTCGAGGAGCCATACGCTTATTAAACTCTCAAGACGTAATTGCTCCCAACACGGAAGAAACGTTGTCCTCTTTGATTGGCAAACATCCCTCACATCCTTCACCTGCTTCCTATCCTGAGCATCCTTCAAATCACACGAAAATTGTAATCGAAGAACAAGAATTGATATAATCCATCCTTTCTTTCCCACCTGGCTCTGCTGCAGGTATCAACGGACCAAGACTAGCCATTCTAAAAGATCTGTTTCGACAAGTAAAGGGAGATGCAAGAACAAAACTAACCAATTCGCTTTTAAATTCTACAACTTTTATCATGAATGATTCAATTCCTGAGGAGTTTCGGAAAATCTTTTTTGGTGCGTCAATAACAGCCTTGCTCAAAAAAGATGGTGGAACTCGACCAATCGCCGTTGGCGATACTTTTCGAAGACTAATTTCTAAATTGATAGTCAAACGAATGACCCCGTCCCTCAAGACTTACTTCCGGCCAAATCAACTTGGAGTGGGGATAACAAATGGAGCAGAAATTGGTGCACACGCAGGAACAGGAATGTACCTTGAAAGCGAACATCCAATCACAAAAGTTTTGCTGAAGCTTGATTTCAAAAACGCTTTCAATGAAATCCGCCGTGACTGCCTACTTCAAGAAGTCAGAAAACTATATCCATCCTTCTTTCCTTTCATTTCACAAGCATATGAACTCGATTCGAACCTTTTTTATCAGAACAATTTGTTTAAATCTGCATGCGGAGTCCAACAGGGTGATCCGCTAGGACCAGCTTTGTTCACCCTCGTACTGCATCCTATCGTGCTTCAAATTCAAACTGAAGTAAACATATGGTATTTAGATGATGGAGCCCACGCTGGTACACCAGAATCTGTACTAGAAGCTCTAAAAACAATAGTACAACTTGGTGAGAAAATTAAGCCTCAAGCTGAACCCGTCAAAATGTGAATTAATTTTACGTGGAAAAGACATTTCACACCACCAACATGGAATTATAGAAATGTTCAACAAGATTGTTCCTGGAATTATTTTACCAACAAATGACAGTACATTTTTACTCGGCGCTCCGGTAGCTTTGGAATTCATGGAACCATTAACAACAAGAAGACAGAAAATTTCCAGTTCATTTTAACACGTCTTACCAGACTATTTTCACATTCGGCATTCTTTTTACTGAAAGCTTCGGTTTCCCTTTCAAGGTTGATATACTTTCTCTTTCTCCGATGCTGCCCTTCTTGGAAGTTTGCTGATTGTCTTCAAAAATATAATTCCGCCCTGCGAAAAACATTAGAAGAAATTCTCAACTGTTCACTTACCAATGATGCTTGGACACAATCATCATTGCCAGTAAAATCGGGAGGACTTGGACTTCGACATGCGGTAGACTCAGCGGTTCCGTGCTTCATCGCCTCCGTCTACAGCTGTCTTCCTCTGATAACCCAAATTATACCTGGTATTACAATGAACCAAAACATCATACTGGAAGAAGCAATTGGTATTTGGAAGATTGTGCTAGCAGTGAAGATATTCCTTCAGAAAGCTTAGGAAATCCATCGACATGGGAGATGCCAATGATGGATGTAAAACGACTCATCGCCGTTGGTCAGCCACATGCAGGTGCATGGTTAGAATCAATTCCCTGTGTTGAGATATGTTGAGTACACATATCTCCGATGAAATCTTCAGAATTTCAGTTGGTGCAAGGTTGAAAAGTGATCTTTGCCAACCACATGCTTGTAACTGTGGCACTGAAGTTGATTCTACAGGTCTTCATGGACTAGCCTGTAGACGAAGCGCTGGCCGTTTTAATCGCCATCCGTCAATCAACGACATAATCAAAAGGTCTTTAAGATCCGCTGGTGTGCCTTCGATACTGGAACCAGTGGGATGCTCGAACGTTGATGGTAAACGACCCGATGGAATTTCATTAATTCCATGGGAAAGAGGAAAGCCACTAGTATGGGATTCCACATGTAGTGACACTTCTGCACCATCATATGTTCAATCAACTGCGATTCGCCCAGGGTCACGCAGCAAGATGTGCCGAAGAAAGGAAGAAAAACTTTTACAACTTTTTACAAGAACGTTTCATTTTTATTCCAATTGCTTTGGAAACAAGCGGAGTATGGGGTTGTGAGGGCCTTCCATTGATAGGAGAAATTGGGAAGAGGATAACAGACCAAACTGGTGAAAGAAGAGCGACAGCGACAAGTTATTTAATCCAAATTATCAGTTTAATTTTGCAAAGGGGAAATGCAACCTCGAGTTGGAACTATGCAACCAGATGTACACCTAGTAATAAATCCCCAGATTTGATGGTAATGCGGGTTCGCATCGGTACTGAGAGATGTTGGCATTATATAGGTTTGTATCTATGCTAAATGGAGCTTCGCAGTTGTACCGGGAGATTGCGCTACTGCCACTATCGATAGATTACTGTAAACGCTGGTAATGTGGATTTCTGTAAATATCGGTAGATTCCTGTAAATGCAATGAATTCCTGTAATGCCTGTAATTCATGTGATTTGTGCAGCATTTTTGCATTGTTTAGAGGCTTTTCGAGTGACTTTTTGTCAAAATTGAGATGATTTTCACACAAATTCAGTAGTTTAGCAGAAAACAACTCACATTTTCCACGTTTTCTCCTAGATTTGGTGCTCTTTTTGAGGAATTAGGTATATGCTTAATGTAGCATGTTTGTGTTGTTAGAAGTCATGCACGCGCATGCGCGCACATGCATACACACATAGTAACATACACATATGCACGCAAACGCACCCATTGCCAACTATAAGAGGGGAAAAATCCGGTACTATTCTAGATTTAGTGACTCTTTTTTTAAGAAATCAGATCCTATGTGTAGCATCTTTGCATTCTTTAGGGGGCTTTAGAGTGACTTTTTGCCGAAATTGAGATGATTTTCACACAAATCTAATAGTGTGGCAGGAAACAACCCACATTTTCCACGTTCTCTTCTAGATTTGGTGACTTTTTTTTAGAAATTATATGTTTTGTGTAACATTTTTGCATTCTTTAGGAGGCTTTAGAGTGACTTTTTGTTAAAATTGGGACGATCTCTTATACAAATTCCAATAGTTTATCAAGATACAACTCACCTTTTCCACGTTTTCTTCTAGATTTTGCGACTCTTTTTGAGAAATCGTGTGATTTGTGCAGCATTTTTGCATTCTTTGGGGGGTTTTAGCGCAACTTTTTGTCAAAGTTGAGATTATTTTCACACAAATCCAATATTTTTTTACAGAAAACAACTCACATTTTCCACGTTTTCTTCTAGATTTGACGACTCTTTTTAAGAAATCATGTGCTTTGTGTGAGATTTTTGCATTCTTTGGGGGGTTTTAGAGCGACTTTTTGTCAAAGTTGAGATTATTTTCACACAAATCCAATATTTTTTTACAGAAAACAACTCACATTTTCCACGTTTTCTTCTAGATTTGGCGACTCTTTCTAAGAAATCATGTGCTTTGTGTGAGATTTTTGCATTCTTCAGGAGGCTTTAGAGTAACTTTTTGTCAAAGTTGAGAATATTTTCACACAAATCTGATAGTTTATCAAGAAACAACTCACCTTTTCCACGTTTTCTTCTAGATTTGACGACTCTTTTTGAGAAATCATGTGATTTGTGCAGCATTTTTGCATTATTTGGGGGGCTTTGGAGTGACTTTGCAATCTTACGCAATAGCTTCCGGAACTTGTTTCTGACAACCCTCAAGTTGCTTTGGAACCTTGTTGGCTTGCTTCTAAATTTCTCGAGGTGAACACTTAGGTATTGCGTCACATGTTGCAATGTTAACCCTAAAAAACAATGAATGATCATAATAGTTGGTAAACAATTTTGTAAACAACTGTGTCATTTAGTAACAATATTCTAGACTGTTCTCAACTATTGCGCAATTTTACGCAATAACTTCTGGACTTGTTCATGTTAGCACTTTCGTTGTTTTGGAACCTTGTTGGCTTTCTCTAGAATTTTTTTCGAAGTAAACACTTATTGCATCACATGTTGCAACACCAACCTTGAAATACAATGAATCATCACGTGACCTGGTAAACTATTCCCTAAACAGTTGTGTCATTCAGTAACAATACTCTAGACTTTTCTTTAACTATTGCGCAATTTTACGCAATAACTTACTATTAACTCATACGTAAGTTTGCCTCCGACCACACATCAGGGCTTGTTCTGTGTGTATTAAAATAAGTATGCATAACAATGTTTGATCTGAACCAAATAAAGCTTCAGCCAATAACAGCTAATGTGTATTTTTATTCGTATAACCTTTCCCATACATTTTGGAAGAGTGAAGTTGAGTGGATGCGCTGTTTTACTACTACGCATGCGTAATTTTTGACCCAGAGATAGTTGTGCCTAAGGCTTGACCTTGAAAAAGTAACCGAAACACGGTAGCTGAAAGCAACCCTACGTTCCCTCTTTACCTATATGATGCTACAGCTATGCAGAATCTATTTTTCGATTTCTGCCATCAGTTCAATGGACATCCTGATGATTTCACAGAATTTCTGCGTACTCAACTGCAGCTTGACGATTCTATCCAACTTCTTCATTCCGAGGCCTTATTGGAGGCGTGCATCAAGTGCGAAAAAGAACTAAAGGCTCAATTACTTACAGTTCGTACAGTATAATGTATTAATAATTATTATTAAATATTCCATTCGTATAATTTCATTGATTTTCTTACATGTATATAGCTATACACCAATAAAGCAGTAATTGTTTACATTTGTCTTTTTTCCCCCACCATCCTGATTACACCCCTGATTATGCTGAATTTGAGAGGAGGAGGGGAACTATGCAACCAGATGTACACCTAGTAATAAATCCCCAGATTTGATGGTAATGCGGGTTCGCATCGGTACTAAGAGATGTTGGCATTGTATAGGTTTGTATCTATGCTAAATGGAGCTTCGCAGTTGTACCGGGAGATTGCGCTACTGCCACTATCAATAGATTACTGTAAACGCTGGTAATGTGGATTTCTGTAAATATCGGTAGATTCCTGTAAATGCCGGTAATGCAGATTCCATCGATAGATTCCTGTAAATGCCAGTAATACAGGTTCCTGTGAATATAGGTAGATTCCTGTATTGCCGGTAATGCAGGTTTCTGTAAATGTCGGTAATGTTAGTTCCTCTGCCCGCCGCTAGGTGGCGCTACTGTCGGTGACCTTGAAACTGTCCCAGAATCACCATAGCTATACTACTCTCGTAACAAGATTATTTGTGACCGTCTAATACGGCCCTCGCAGTAGACTCTGCTACAATATTCTTACTGTGGTTTCTCAATAGGCGATTAGCAGATATGCTCCCAGCGCCATTGTGGAGGGATGAACTAAAATGCATCATTGCTCAGAATCAAAAAGACTAGGTATTATTAATATCATTGTCATAAAAAAAGTCAATTGATGACGGTTTTGTCACACCGTGGTGTCGCGAAACTTCAGTTCGCTATCTGTATGTGACTCGAGGTAGGTTTTAGTCTTATTATTACTAGGTAAGTACCTTCGGTGAGTACCTTGCATTTATTAACAAATTGTCTTCCTTTTCAAGGAAGTAAGAAAGCAAACTACAGAGTTGTAAGATGGTACAACCAAAAAAAAATCGAAACTGAGCTGTTGTGTTATTGGATGCCGTAACACCTATTATAATACAGGAGAAAGATCTGTGGTATTTTATAGATTCCTTGAAAGATGGCACCAAGTTGATTGACGGCATTTTGTTGGAAAAGAAAGAGCGATACTGCTTCGAGGCAAGTTGACTGAGGTCTGGCGAATTACCTTCGCCTTTATTTGGCCTGCTACCTCCACAAGATTGAAAATATGGCTTGCTTCCTTCAGCATCTTCCCTTTACCGGCATTGCCGGCTGTTTTATGCCGGAAGGAGACCGGCCTGAGCCCGAAAGATATAGATTTATCATTTATCCATCACACGTCACAATCAGTCACTCAAAAATCTCGCGGCACGGACTTTCAAAGCGTTTGTCAACGTGACATGCGCATGTCTACCCTCCAAAGGAGTGCTTTTCTACCGCTAGAGGCGTGAAAACAGGCGCGGAATTTAAAATGTGCAAACTGCCTATATGTGTCCTTTTTAGAAGGTGTGCAGTGGCGTCTCCTAAAGCTGCTGGCCTTCAGGGTCGATAGAATTCACCCTTGTGTTGGTTTACCGCAGCAGTCGTTGCTACAAGACTTGGGCATCGGTCCTTGGAAAGCCGTAGAACGGTTGGCTACCTTCTCTTCCTGCAAAAGCTTGTTTCGGATGCGGTTCTTTCCCCCTTTGTTCTTTCGAGGATCTCCCTAAATGTTCCGAGACGGAGCCTGAGGCTGAGTGATGTTTTTGATGTGACGCCCACACAAAAGCTCTTTCACTTCAATTCTCCTGTGAACCGCCTTGCCCTGACATACAATAGGTTCCAGGAGAAGTTCGACATGTCAACTGCAGTGCGGCTGATATCAGGCGAGTTTTTCATTGAGGTTTCTATCGTGTTCGGTTCCGCGGTCACGCTATTACTGGACTTGATAGTCTGTTGCGTGCCCGTATAGTGATGATGATAATAATAATGATAATAATAAGAAAAACTTGAACCTCTAATTGAAAATCACAAAAGAAATAAGAGCTCACACATGAATGACACAAGGGACAGTCCCCACTAGTAAGTAATATCAATTCAGATTGGGGACGTATTCTCCCGGGGACGTCTCTTCCGGGCGACGTATTTTCCCGGAGACGTAATTTCTCTTAGACGCCTTTTCCTGGGAACGTTTTTTCCCGGGGACGTAATTTCTCTTAGACGCCTTTTCCTGGGAACGTTTTTTCCCGGGGACGTTTCGTAGGGGACGTTTTTTCCTGAATCCACTCCAGCAAGGTCACCAAATTTATCGACTATACTTTCCAGCGTGTTCATCAAGTCTTTTCTCTCTAGTTCCAGTTTGTCGAAGGCCCCCAACTCTATTTGAATTTTTTCCAAATCTTACAAATACAAATACAAATGATTTATTGTTTCTCCAGTACGTACATTGTACTTATAAACAAAAGGTTTACGAGCTGCATATACAACCCAACAATATGTATAAATATAATAAGTAAAAATATGTGAATAACTAAAGATGTACTGACATTCTTAAAAAATAGGAAGAAAACAAATTAATAATTCACATTTACAAGTAGAAATGCCTAACTGAACTACCCAAACTAAAAACTTTATTCATTACGAGCGAAGGCCCTGAGCTTCATTGCACCTGCCAAAAATCTATATATTACAATCGCTCTTTCCCTTGTGACATTTTTCAAATTTGTTGGCCAGTCTTTGGACAGCAGTACCTGGTACTCTCGTCGGATTGGAGCGTACAGTGGACAATCGTAAACCACGTGGTCAACAGTTTCCGGGCGGTGTAAATTACACACTGAGCAATTCTCCGACTGAGGAAGCCTATACGTTGCGTTGTTCACATACAGGATGAGCGTCAACTTATTCGAAAGACGAAGTTGGGCAATGACGCGCTTCACTCCAAGTGGCATGCTGAAATCAAGGTATTCGGCATTGATTGACGTCAAAGGATTTTGGTCAATGATGTTTTTATACCCGCTACAAAATGTACTAAGAAGAACCCTGTTCCAATCATCAAACCTGCCACCCTGCAGATACCCTTCGGTGACGCGCCGAATTTCACTTTCATCCAACTGAAAAATGTCAATGGGCGAGTCAGCCGAATAGAATTCCGCGATCTTTTTCACTTGTGAGACCCAGTTGTGTTGCAGCTCATTATTTGGAGATTCGCTGACACTCTGTAGCCTTCTGAGTGCGATGAAAGTGTACCGACTTTCCGACTGACAGCTGTATTTCTTAATCAAGCGCAACGCCGATTTAAGCACATGGTAGCCCATACTCGGTAGATTGAGTTCTGTACGGATTATGTACCCCGGAGTTGGTTGTGGCAAGTACAAAAGACCTTTGAAGAATGTACATTGAGCATGGTCCAGCTCTGTTAGTAGGCTAGGCCCCCACACAGCAACACCGTACGTAAGAGTCGGGAATACTACTGATTGATACAATTTCATTATAGGTGCCCATCGATTTATCTTAGTGCTATTGATAGTTTTGGTGATAATTCCTGATGTAAGCTTAGTTCTACGAAGTCTATCTTGGAATGCTCTTTTAAACTTCCCATTAAAGTGAATCTCAACGCCCAAGTAGGTATATGAATTCACAACTTCTATCTGCTCACCGTTAATAAAGAAGTCACTGGGAGATATACGATTTCCTTTCCTGAAAATTACCACTTTGGTCTTTGCGGTGTTCACTTCGAGCTGTCGGTCCAGGCAGAATTTCTCCAACCCTCTCAAACACATATTGAGCTGGACAGGTGAGTCAGCCAGTAAGACGAGATCGTCAGCGTACATCAACATCCTTACATCTGTTTTCCCATCCAAGCTAACTCCTCTGAATCCCCTGTCCACGAGATACTCCTCCATGTCTCCCACGAACATTGAGAATAGTAGAGGGCTTACTGTGTCTCCCTGTAAAACGCCTTTTGTGACGCGTGTTTGATGGTTGGAAGATTCGAAGTGAATGTACACGTTTTCGTAAATGTGACGCAGGACTCTAATAATCTTTGAGCTCACTCCAGATGCATAGAGACGTTCCCACAGAAGACTATGTGCCACTGAGTCAAAAGCCGCTTTAAAGTCAACAAAAACGGCATAGACTTTGCGGCCCTTCAGACGGATGTTGTTATTCACTATTGTGTTGAGAACGAATATGCAGTCAGTACACCCGCGCCCCTTTCTAAATCCTGCCTGACCCTCCGGGAGAATATTTGAACTTTCAGCGAACGTTTCGAGTCTGGTATTGATGATACGCGTGAAAATTTTCAATATATGGTTTAGAATTGCGATACTACGATAGTTGCTGGGGTCTTGTGGGCTACCTTTTTTGAGAATATTCAACATTTTGACCTTCAGCCAGTGGCTGGGTAATACTTCCTCTGTCCAAATTTTATTCAAAAGCTCAAGCATATATGATTTCCAATCTGAGTGCAAGTGTTTGTAAAATTCGTTGCTGAAACCGTCCCATCCCACAGCTCTACAATCCGGAGATGCTCTCAACGCGGCCCTAAATTCCTCATTACTTATGGGCTGGTCTAGATATGGGTGTGTGGCGTCGAAAAAGAAATCAATATCAACTTTCATATTTTGGTACAAGTTGGAGTAGAATGAGATCCATATTTCCTCATCTAGGTGCACAATCAATTTGCGGTTCTGACTTTTGTATTTGTTGTATGCACGCCAAAAATTACTAGGATTTTTTACCGAACTCAATGTAGACATTGTTTCGTCTGTGTATCGCCTTTTTTTCTTTTTAACTGTACTTTTATAACGTTGTTTGTCAGCTTTGAATTGATCTAAACTAGCGCTATCAAAACCGTTCGTTTTACATGTTTGTAGTGATCTTCTGAGCTTTCTTTTTGTATCAACACATTCTTTGTCGAACCACCGTTTTGTGGTATGATGTCGTTGGTTTGCAACTTTACGTTCTTCCCTAGATAACCCTACAAATTTTGAGGTCTCAATTATGGCCTGTAGCTTAGGGGGAATCCATAAGAATCGTGCACTTTGTGCCAAGTCTTTGAAATTTGGTATGGTCTTAGGTATGGTCTTAAGGTCTTAGGAAACCATCGCAAGCAACTTGTGCGCGACCTCTAGTGGCCTGTTTGCGTTAAATCCAATATGGCCGTCATCTGTCCTTCTACTAGCTTCTATTAGACACAAAATCTTGAGTAATACCACTTTTCATAGGTTTCAATATGCGAGAGGTCCATTTCTCAGATCTTATTTGTGTTTAAAAATCAATTTCAAGGTCATTAAGTGCTTTGATATGACATTTAGACACGAAGATGAAAGGTGAAGGGACAATTTTTCATGCAAATCCCGTGTTATTACAAAATATAAAGAAACATGAACGGTGGACACAAATACGATAGAATCTGACGAGCTTTTCATTAAGATATGATATTTGTTACTTCATGTGTTATGTAAGCTGTTTGTGCAACCTTCTTGACACTTGCATACTGGACTTTAGCGAATCCCGGCTCGATAACATTTACATCTGCCTGTGCATGACACCAAACAACCAGAATTGAGTAGTAATGAATATCCATGGCTTGCATCTGGAAGATCACTCCAGTAGTAAGATACCCATTCTTTGATTCTGTCATTCCATTCTCAACCAAATTCACTGTAATCAGGGATATCAGGCGCCCTGGACAGCGACACCTTTCAAATGAATGAGGTAATGAGCAGAGCTCGCTTTTTATGCTGAAATAAAGCATGTCGTGATGGTGATATAGATTCAAAGAGACTTCAGGTCTTGGGTAACCATGAACTTCTTAGAATCATTGACTAAATTTGCACCACAGTTTTTGCTGTGTCACGTCTAAGGGAAGCCGCTGTTGCTGGCTTCCCTTGGTGTATGGTGCTAGAAGGGTTGATCCTTCTAGCTTGGGGGTTATTGGGTCTCAGAAGGTAAAGTCCACAGGCTCTGATCAGACTACATATTTATTAAGGTTAAGCTACAAGATCTCTATGGTACTTACTCTAATCACGCACTTTCGTATCCGATGGGTAAGTCCCCATCGGACCGCTCTTTCCAGCTTACCTCGACCACTCTTCCTTGAGTTCACTCAAAAAGTCCTTTCTCAACGCACACACACTTCGCTTCACTTCCTTTGACTTGTGCCGGTAGGAGGGGGGTCATCCCCTATCGCGACATCCCCGCCCTTTAGAACATGACCCTCCTTCCACCGGCACAAGTCAAAGAAAGTGAAGCGAAGTGTGTGTGCGTTGAGAGAGGAATTGTTGGGTGAACTTGAGGAAGAGTGGTCGAGGTAGAGCTGGAAAGAGCGGTCCGATGGGGACTTACCCATCAGATACGAGAGTGCGTGATTAGAGTTAGTACCTACCATAGAGATCTTGTAGCTTAACCTTAATAATATGTAGTCTGATCAGATCAGAGCCTGTGGACTTTACCTTCTGAGACCCAATAACCCCAAGCTAGAAGGATCACCCCTTCCAGCACCATCCACCAAAAAAAGCCAGCAACAGCAGCTTCCCTTAGACGTGGCAGCTGTACATCAGAACTGTAAAGCGTTCAAGATGGGACATGTGCTGTGATTCCAACGTGGAACTATTCGGTGTATTTGTGATGTCAACGAACGTGTCAGTGACCTCAGAGTGAGCACCCTATGCATTCCATGTCGTCTTTTCACCAATTTCAAACATCGATGATGATACATTACACCCCGTAAATGCATGAAAAAAGAGAAGGGCTTCGGAGCGTTCAGGTCCAAGCTATTGAAAAATGTGATGGATTGAAAAATCTTCAAAGGTCTTTCCTGAACCAAAACCTATCCATAGTTCTGACATATTCAACAGTGTGGAGTGATAGATGGCCAGAACAACCACGTCTGTGTCCACTGTGGCAAGGCACGCTTTGGTATGTCCTTGCTTAGCTGCGTGTTGCAAGTGCAACATCATTCTGGTGTCTGCTTCTTCTTGCTGGCTTGGAGAAATGGTTAATAATAATTATGTCACTCGTTTTGTTGCTTGGC
The DNA here is from genome assembly GCA_949128115.1 of Anaspis maculata. Lineage (NCBI taxonomy): Eukaryota > Metazoa > Arthropoda > Insecta > Coleoptera > Scraptiidae > Anaspis > Anaspis maculata. The sequence goes on along the minus strand of OX421963.1, from coordinate 95,546,787 downwards.
ACCATATTATCCTTTGTGGTCAACAGTTTATACGAAGCACCAGTTCAGTAGATTTCTCGCAGAGGAAGTTGAATAAGTCTTGTGTATTGTTGGAGTTTAATAAGAATTTTACCCATTCTGAACCCTTTGGTATAGGCGTTTTTGCAGACAATTACACCATGAAGTTGTTTCCCATATTTATGGGGGTACGTTGAAGAGACAGTCTATCTCAACTATCTCGTAACGATGATGGAGCTCAAGGACAATATTCGGAGACTTACTGAAGAAATGGAACCCCAAATCTGCGAAAATGGAATAAAAATGTTCACTAAAAAACATCTCTTTGCAAAAACAACCAAGGAGTACATTGGTTAGATGTTGTTTTCCATCTTAATACTCATGTTTCTACTTCAGTAGATATGAGATAAGTAAACCTCCGATTTTCCAAATACTGCGCCTTTTATTCAAAAAAAGAAGCTTTAGTTCAACCTGGGACACCCTTTATATTCTTATTCTATTCTCATATTTATATACTATACTGGTATTATGGTAATATATTATTCAATCATATTTTATGTCTCGTAGAAGCCATAAGCATTGAAAATACCAGCACAGATGGCGGCCATATTGGATTTAACGCAAGCAGGCCACCAGAGGTCGCGCACAAGTTGCTTGCGATGGTTTCCTGAAACCTTTAGACCATAGCTGAGGCTATACCAAATTTCAAAGACTTGGCACAAAGTGCACGATTTTTATGAATTTTCAATAATTACTGCTCCGCTACTGTTGGAAGTTTGTCGAAGCCTCCCCAATTGACATGTTTACTACATCGAGTTGTAGGCGGTATGACTGTGACAATATATTACTGTAACTTGAATTTTTTAGCGGATTCCATCTGTAGGTACGTCGTGCTTTTGAGGCGGATTCAGAGTTCTTCCCAGCATCATCGATCGCGTCAATTGAGAGGCCGACCTTGCACAACATGTGATCTGAAGCGACAAAACAATCAGCTACCTCAAAGTCTTTCACTAGTCTGACGTCGTCAACGCTCATCCAAATGTGGTCTACAACGCTTCTCCCCACATGGCCCACGTATGTGAAATGACCCGGCGTGTCTGACGGTGAACGGCCGTTCAACACAACAAAACCCTGTGACTCAAAAGCCTCAGTCAAAAAAGTACCCCTCTGATTGACCACGCGATCCTTCGATATCCTTCCAAACTCAAGGTTCCCCATTTCCATTGGCAATTCATCGAAGCTGTTGAGATTTGCGATCCTGGCATTGAAATCACCCCCTAGGATTATAACGTCACGCGAAAAAAGACCCCGTACCTCCCTGATCATGTCTTCACAAGCACCGATGCACGTACTGCTGTCCCAATCTGGTCTCAAGTAGAAGCAACCTATTACTAGGTTGCAGGATTCTAGTTTGAGCCTAAGAAAGAGCCACAGGTTCGATGTTTGAATTACTTCTACGTCTTTGAGATTACACACTCTTTTTGACAGAAAAATAACGATACCTCCACTGGCTCTACCTTTGGCTTTATCCTTGATTGCGTTGCTATAAAATGCGTTATAATCTGACAAGTGAGCAGGGGTCATGTCAAGCGGTTTAGTTAACCAAGTTTCACATAAGCATATAACGCTCATATCAGTGAGTTCTTTAATTTCAGTGGCATCCAAATTAACAATATTTCCAAAACCTTGACAGTTCCAAAAACTGATAACAAATGGATTTTGCCTTTGCATAGTATTACTCGAGGTGTTACCTAAAAGATTGTTGTCAAGTTTTTCATAAATTCTTCTTACTGGTTGCTATGTTGCCGTCTCAGAGGATGCATAGTTGGTGTTTTGCCGGACATGTTCCATCTGCTTGACATAACATGGGCATTTTCGGTCCCTGGCAGAATGCTGTCTTTGGTGAATTCCAGAACGTTGACAGTTGACGCAGTTAAGAGAAGTTGCTGTACAGTCGATTGGTTTGTGCCTGCTACCACATTTGTGGCAAACCTCATTGGTTTCACTGCAATGTTTACTGACATGGCCGTATAAACAGCATTTGAAGCATATTGTTGCACTGAGTTCTTCTTTGACATATGTCTTCACGAGGTTGATGTTGATTTTCTCTTTTCTTAGCAGGTGTTTTGCAAGAGTTGGAGTTGATTGAAATATCCAGTTGTGTTTGCTTATATTTCGGCATGGTTTCTTCGTCAGATACTTCAGGCTCTCCTTGACGGTTTCTTCACTGAATTTGTCTGCAATGTCTTCATTTTGTTGAATCAGGTCTTTTAAAATTTCTTCTGTTGTTATTCCTTTTTGTATTCCGCATAGCATGATTGTAGGATTGCGCTTCGTTCTATCTTCGGTCTCGATGCCCTCTTCTTTTTGAATGATTTGTTTTAGTTTATATTTCTGTACTTCGTCCTGTGTTATAAGTAGCATCTTGTTTGCTTTCAGTGGTATTGCCGATTTAATTCCACCTCCTATGTCGTTTGTTTTGATCTTTTTACCGATGTTTTTCCATCTTTCTTTGATGTCTCCACCTTCTTTGGCTTTGATGATTATAGTGTTTTTGTCATCTTGTGTTGTTGGCGGAGTTGTCCACGGTGGCTCGCTTCGTTCTGTGGTGTTGGTGGGGGTCAGTTTTCCGTACGTTTTAGCTTTTTCGGAGTATGTTACTATTTCCTGCTGTTGTTGCTGTTGTTGTGGATGTAGTGGTTGCTGAGTTGGCAGTTTTTGTTGCGTCTGACGATTATCTTGGCTCAGCTTTAGTTCTAGTATGCGTCGGGTTAGCTTTTGTTTGTCCAATTGTGCCTTGTGCAGTCGCCACGCCATTCGGTGCTGAACTTCATGGATGGTTATTAGGGCCGTAGTTACAAGAAGTTGCCCAGGCTGGTTAGGCATAGTGATGGTCGATTTGATGTCGTTTAAAGCTCTTTCTAAGCAGGCTGCATCATCCTCCTCTTCTTTTTCCAAAGTAGTTTCCTCATCTTCTTCCATCTCACTAAGATTCAGTGACGCGTTGGGAGTGGAGTTTCTACGGGACCGTTTCTGCGGTGGACGTTTAGTGCCCGCTGGTTTTCTGCCGAACAAGTCTTCTTCTCCATTTTCCATCATTCGGTAGGAAAACTTTCACAACCCGGCAACGCTGCGCTGTCCGGCGACAGCCGCCTTGGGCTGCCGTTATCTTATCAGTTGCAGGAGTTTGTTGTTTACAAATTAATTTTCCAAAAGTTGTGGGTTATTTACCGGCATCCGGTTCTTCGCTTTACCGTTGTCTGGTGGGATGACACTTTAGATGGTGTACGTGTCGATTTTCAAAATTTTCGGAGCGTTTTGACTGTAGAAAAATAGTTTTCTTCGTAAGCTGTGAAATTGACATTTGCTTGCGGCGCTGCGGCGTTGCCACCTCCCTCCAAAGGAGTGCTTTTCTACCGCTAGAGGCGTGAAAACAGGCGCGGAATTTAAAATGTGCAAACTGCCTATATGTGTCCTTTTTAGAAGGTGTGCAGTGGCGTCTCCTAAAGCTGCTGGCCTTCAGGGTCGATAGAGTTCACCCTTGTGTTGGTTTACCGCAGCAGTCGTTGCTACAAGACTTGGGCATCGGTCCTTGGAAAGCCGTAGAACGGTTGGCTACCTTCTCTTCCTGCAAAAGCTTGTTTCGGATGCGGTTCTTTTCCCCTTTGTTCTTTCGAGGATCTTCCTAAATGTTCCGAGACGGAGCCTGAGGCTGAGTGATGTTTTTGATGTGACGCCCACACAAAAGCTCTTTCACTTCAATTCTCCTGTGAACCGCCTTGCCCTGACATACAATAGGTTCCAGGAGAAGTTCGACATGTCAACTGCAGTGCGGCTGATATCAGGCGAGTTTTTCATTGAGGTTTCTATCGTGTTCGGTTCCGCGGTCACGCTATTACTGGACTTGATAGTCTGTTGCGTGCCCGTATAGTGATGATGATAATAATAATGATAATAATAAGAAAAACTTGAACCTCTAATTGAAAATCACAAAAGAAATAAGAGCTCACACATGAATGACACAAGGGACAGTCCCCACTACTGTGCCAACAGGGAGGGACAGTGCCAACTTCGCGTCTCTACTGAGATTCGGCATTATCTTCTGGGGCGGTAACCGGGAAGGATTGGAGCAGGTGTTTGTTTTGCAGAAGAGGATCATGCGTACCTTATTTGGGAGAAACGTGAGGGAGTCCTGCAGGGGTTTATTCAGGGCTAACAGTATGCTGACGGTCAGTGCAGTATATGTGTTTGAGTGTGTGATGTTTTTGTGGAACAACAGACATTTATTTTCGGGTTACGAGGCAAAACATTCGGTCAATACGCGAAACGTCAACTATGTGTACCCGCACCACAGACTGTCAAAGACGGAAAAAAGTACCTTATACAGATCCATGAAATTTTTTAATGTTTTGCCCAATAGATTAAAGTTGATAAAAGAAAAAAATATTTTCAAACGACAAATAATGGATCTGTTGGTGCGTCTGGAGCCATATACTGTTGATGAATTTATAAGCAACTGTGCTGGATAGTTTTATTTATATTGTGTTTGTTGACGTATTTTCATTTCTATGTTTTACAATGGTGGAGCTTTTTATGGAAATAAATTTATTCTGATTCTGATTCTGATTCACTAGTAAGTAATATCAATTCAGATTGGGGACGTACTCTCCCGGGGACGTCTCTTCCGGGCGACGTATTTTCCTGGAGACGTAATTTCTCTTAGACGCCTTTTCCTGGGAACGTTTTTTCCCGGGGACGTAATTTCTCTTAGACGCCTTTTCCTGGGAACGTTTTTTCCCGGGGACGTTTCGTAGGGGACGTTTTTTCCTGAATCCACTCCAGCAAGGTCACCAAATTTATCGACTATACTTTCCAGCGTGTTCATATAGTCTTGTCTCTCTAGTTCCAGTTCGTCGAAGGCCCCCAACTCTATTTGAATTTTTTCCAAATCTTGGCGCGTTATCATGCAGGCGGCGACGTTGGCGATGGCCGAAATGCCAGTAGCCACGAGCAGCAGAGCATTCAGCCCCAACAGCCAAGGGTTGGCGTTGGACCAAAACAATGTCACGTTTATGGCAGTCGTCACGCCAGTTACGGTGTTGTCCACCGCCGACATTCGGGTGCGATGTCTCGCGCCGAGCAAAGACATCTTTTTCTTGTCGACGTCGAATTCCAATTGTCCTGAAAACGGACAGAAATGTTAGTTTTTATCGTATCTTCGTTTCGAATCTCAACACTTACTCATGCTCTTTTCTACGTCGTTTAACATGCTGCGGATCTTGTCGACGTGTATCATCACCTTCGCGTGGTGGATCACCTGGACTTCTGCCGAATCGTCATGGATCTCGCTGACAAGCTTGTTCACCACTGTGATTCTGCCGAGGATTTTTTGGAGGCTTGTCCTGATTTCAGCGCGTTTTTCCGGCCACTTGTCGGCCAAGTTTCTGGCTTCCTTGATGACATCCCAGACCTCCAACAGCTTTGTGGTCTCCGCCGCGACAAAGAGAAAATTTCCAATGGCCGAAGCGCTAAGCAGTTTGTCGACCGTCGACTGCACGACTTGTTCCACATGTTTCGTCACTTGTTCGCTGGAGGCGGACTGGGGCTGGACTAAGGCCTGGTACAAGCCATTCCGATTTTGTGTCACGACGGGGTTGTTGGTCGCACATTGGTCCAGAATGCTGTTGGCCTCTTCCGGGACGACGCTCTCTCCATTGCGTATGTAGGTGAGGAGCTGTGTCAAGGGTTTGACTGTTTTCTGATACTCGTTTACGGTGGAAGTCATGCTGGCCAGGGCAGCTGGGAAGCACGTCACACCTCTCTTCATCGCGTCTGGAGCCTGTAAAGTTCTTGGTTGATTACTTTGGCGGTCAATATTAAGAGAACTACTAAATGAAAATATTTTAACCGCACACTGCTCAACAAAAACTATTGAAGTGAAATCCCAAAGATTTCAGCCAAATCAACTTCAAACTCTCGGACGACAGGACAAATATTCTGCCCAGCGAATGAATCGGGATTCGATTTCCTGTTAGTCAAATGTATCTAGACATCGCATTAAGGCTGCCATGCCTCCAGTCAAACAAGCTGAAGACGCAGCGGGCCATCAGTGCTAAAGTGTTGCCACTATATGCATGGAAACATTGCCACTGTGTAGTGGGAAAGTTCGTGTTGACTTGATGCGTCTTAGTAGGAGTAGAAGAGATAACACCCTGTTCTGTTCTCTTATCCCGAAACAGGATTTTTTTTGGCGGCTTTTGAGTTCATCACTCACCCTCGAGCTCACCCTATAGGTATTCATAGTAGCTATTTGAAAATTCAAGACACACTGGAAAGTTCACATTTTCCTGTTATGTCTGCTCTACTGTAAAGATTACTGAAATCACATCAGGTTATACAAAAATAAGAGAGGACTTTTTCACGTTTTCTGACACATTTGAAGCATTTCCCCGAACTTCCTTTGTTTATAGCATTTTTATGAACAAGCATTTCTCTTGTTTTTGTTGTTGTCACAAAGCAATACCTTAATAATGTCAAGCACGTGTGCTAGTGCTTGGAGATAAAACTCAAGTGATTCACCTGTGAAAAAATAGCTAAATCATAAACAGGTAAGCTACAAGTAATCTTGAGTTTGAGTCTTAACTAATTTGCAAAAATCACATACCTAAAACTATATGTAAATAGGTAGATAGGTATAGTTAAGTAGGTACATCCTCTTTTTCTCCTTATGAGTTCAGAAGCGTCCTGCCAAATGAAGACTTGGATTTCTCACGATCGACACCAGTTTTCTCCAGCATGCATCATGGTGGCTAATTGGCTATATAGTAAGCTGACTGTTCGACCTTATACAAAAAGTGAACCCAACTTTTCGGTGCTGAGGTGTCCTTTCATCCCATTTCTCCTTTTCTTTACTGATTTCCATATACCTGTTTGTTTCTTTCCCTCTCTCTAGTACTTCCCTGTTGCTGACCCTATCCATGGTATTTTTATCATGTGCCTGTAGCGCCAATTTCCAACGCTTCCATATTTTCTTATCTGCCTCTCTCACTATCCATGTTTCGCGTCCGTGGAACGTCGTGCTTCATAATGTATGTATTCAAAAGTCCCTTCCGACCTGCTAAATTTATCGTTCCTGAACATGAGAGTAGTTTATTTTTGTTGAAAGCAACTCGGCCTTGTGCTGTTCTCTGCTTCATGTCCCTCCTACTCCCACCACCCTGAGTGATGTCACTCCCAAAATTGCAGAAATTCGTGACTTATTTCGCCTCTTGAGTTCCAACCTGCATGCCCTCTTCTACTCCTCTACATTGCTGTGCCCCAAATCGATTACTGCCGTTTCTTCTTTTGTACAAACTGTTGTAATACTTTTCTATCTCTGTATTTCATTCCTACCATTTTGAGTATTTCAAACATCATCCCCTATTCTACATTATCGAAGGTTTAATAAAACTTTTCACGAGTCCCGAATTTTTGCTCTACAAACAGTAAAAATGTCGACCTAATTTTCAAAATATGGCCTTACGAAGCTGGGAGGTGCTCTCCACTCTTCCGAAGTATCGCTACACAGCTTTCGAAAATGACACTTCAATATCCCGATGAATAAAGCGCTCTCACTCTACAATTTTGGAAAATATTGCTCTGCGAACCACCGTAAGTAATTTTTTCAAAAATGTCTCACCTTTTCCCATATTTGCTCGAGCCTCTTTGACAGCTCGGACATGGCCTCGGACTCCGCCATTTTCTAGATTCGCTATGTGGTGCAAACTACGATGGTGTAGGGTAGGTAGATAATATTTCCAGAAACCGCACCGAAATAGAATGAATTCTCCTTTTATCTATGGTGCATAGATATGATTCTTTATTCGTTTATCTCAGATTTGGTCTATATCAGCTACTTACCTAACGTAAAAACTAAGACCATTGTGCTCACATGATATGGGAAAAATCTATAATCGGTGAACAATCCGATACCCTATCTTGTTGCGAACATTGATAATAATTCTTCCTTATTTTAAATTAATTAAATTTAATTTAAATTAATGTTTTCCTCCTTCTCGGCTTATCAGTGCCATAGGAGTTTTTGCGCCTTTTATTGATAACAGTGAATTATTACCTACATAGGAATTACAATATACGCAAATTTTTCAACAAACACAAAACATCCATGACTTACCGGGATTCGAACCCGCGCCATCCGCACCACAGACGGCAGACGACCGACTGGGCTACGGGGCCGTCTCATAATTCTTCTTAATTAGTTTTACACTTCTTGCTCCTCGAATTATTTATTTAAACCTTGAATCATGCATACTCAGCGCTTCTCGCTTATGGACAAGTGATACCAAGCCGAAAAATCGCTAATGAACTTTGCTTCAAACAGTTGCTCGGTAAGGAAATACAGGTGCTATAAAGTTTGGCACGTGTAATGGACACATTTCCGTTTCTGTGAGAGCGAAAAGATATTGCCCTCTCGTTTTAACATTGGTGTGTTTTTCGCACACTGGAAGCATAGGGATCGATTTACTTGTCCATAACCATAAGCGAGAAGCGCTGAGTATTCATGGTCTAAGATTTCAACCCAGTTTCGCTGCTGAGTGGGAGGCTCGGTGGGAGGCATTTTGGCTCTTGCTTACGTGTGTGGATATATTTTCCTCAGGAGCCAGCGTTGATAGCTTCCATCCAGCAAAGTTTGGTGAGGGAACAAAAAAAGACAAACAACCCCCAAAAGAAATTTTGAACTATTGCACTTCGATTTGAAGGGTTTTATTTTGAAGGCTTCCCATCAGTGGAGCTATAGGTGCTATCACCGCCGTATGATGGAAAGTGGCCATTCATCGTATCAGAAGAGAAAATGACCGTGTTTTGCACTAGGTTAAAAAGTGATTTTTTTTCACACTACAACGTTCAGTTCAAAGCAATTTCAAGTTTATTAATGATCATTACTTGGGTTTTGAAAAGAGGCAGGAATCGTCTTAAAATAAGCGTGTTCCGCATTATGAGGAAAGGCGAACTTTTTTTTTCATTATAAAGCTCAATTTTTCAGCGTTTCTCCCTCGGATTTCCCCAATTTTTTGATAAATACTCCGTTTTGGATAAGAAGTAAAATGTCGAGCTCCAGGACGTGAAGTGGTAATTCATGGGGAAATGTCTACTGCACGGCAAAATAAAGACACATCACGCCAGAACAAAAACGACAAAAAATGTGAAAGTAACGGCTGAATAATATTTTACGTGTTTGTTGTGTTAATACATAAGATGTAGTGACTTTTTCGGCGCTAGTAACATAAAATACTATTGTATAAGTTGGATATGGATATCACGGTTTATGAATTCAAGTTGAGACTTGTCAAAATAACCTCAAAAATTACAAAAAATGTACAATTTGCAATGAAAAATTAAGTAAAATATTGTACATCAACACTCGTAGCTGGTTACACAAGATGATGCTTACCGACACTCAGTCTTTTACCGTCAGTAAAAGACTGTACAAGACTGTTTTACTCAGTTTTTGCGAACTTCGGCTCCGTGTCTGAAAAACCACTTATCGAGCCACTTATGTAATAGCTGTATCATTACATACCACAATTTCTTGTTCAATTTCTACAGCTATAACAGCCAACTCGTATCGAAATAGTACATTACGTAACAAGTGCGGAAAGTGATACATTACGCATGAGTGTGTAAGTTGATGCACGAGGCGCAGTCGAGTGCAGAAATCACACCAATGAAAGTAAGACACTTTACGGTGAGTTACGTACACTATTTTTTCTACGACTGGGGGAAAATTACATTCAAATCGAGACGCCATTTTCGTGTTCTTCTGTAAACGTAGATTTTATAAAAACCAGTGAATAAATAATGATTACAGAAGTAAGGGTACTTTTAAATGGGTTCATGAACAAAACGTGTATGTATTTAAAATTTTCAAAAATTCGAATTTCCAAAAATTTATATTTTTTTTACAATTTTCAATTTTTTCTCGAAAAACACCGCTTCTGTGACCACCCAAATTTTAACAATACTAATATTTTTTCATATATTCCATTTTTTTCTCGAAAAATACCGCTATTTTCTGACCAAGCCCGCATGTGGCTGTTGTTATGCTTGAGCATCTTACAAGCGAGCGGTACACCGAATTATCGCAAAAAAATCAAGAATCTCATCAAAAACCAGTAATTCAAATTCAGATTTGTTTTCAAAATATAAAAAATGATCCTTTTTTTGAAAAAAAAATTGGGGAATCGCAGGCATCGAACTCGCGCCCTCTGGACACACGCCTCGCGCCTGTTGCAGCAGGTAGGGTCGGAGGTGGCGTTTTTCACCATCAAGCTATCAGGGTATTTTCGTCAGACGGCCAAAACCGTCATTAATAAAGGACTCGAACAATTTCTTATATCCTTTGGAGAGCAATAGCGGCCCAAGGCCCCGGCTACCAGCCGGGAAATGTACGTTTTGGTCATCAGCAGGTGTATGGGACTTCATTTATTAACAACGTCTCCTTGTGAGAAAATTGAAAATCCAGTAATGAAACTAGTGACATTTCCGTCAACCGTCATTTTGACATTTTAGTATGTTAACTTGATTCAAAGTATTTGGGTGTACTGGATGGGGCTGGTGCAGCTCAAGATTTCTAAATGTACCCCCATTTGATCTTTTGTGGTCACATTTGCATTGCTACCAAAGAATTATCCTGCTTTATAAGTGTAGGTAAGAATTTCATTCATAACTTTACAATTTCTGTTGTTGAAAGGAAATTATGTAGGATTTTCATTTTTATACATCTCACCGCTAGGGTTAGGCCTTCGATAAGGTTATATAAGCATGTCAAACCCATACTATCGGTTGAGAGGACATGACTAAGGCCAGTCCTGTAGGTGAGAATTATTGTTGATTTGCTTGTGAATCAGAGTAAGGGTGGTATTGAATGTCGGGTGTATTGATTGAATCGTCGTTTAAATTCGTATTTTTTCGTGGTCCGAATGAACTGTGCGTTATAATAACGCACGGCTCATAACGCACAGGTTGGGTAGGTTGACGTAATTGACAACTTTCGGGTCTACTACAGCGTGTGAAAGGGGTCACTTTCGTAGGTGGTCGTAGGAAAACTACTATTTCAAGACATACCTACTAGACACGTTAGAAAAAGGTGATTCACGACAGAATGATGGTTTGCACGACAAATTTGAGACTGAAAAGCCACCCCATGAAAATCTCCCTTGGTATTTTCCAGTGTTTCTGTCTTGTCACTTGGGAGCCCCAGTATTTCCTTGAAGTCTTTTAAAAGTTTACTGGCAATCCAAATGCAAAACAGTTTCAAAGTTTTTGTGACTCCCTCTATTTTGATGGAACCTGTGCTGTTATTCTCTAGAAAATGGTGGGTTTGACATTTTTCAAGAATTCAAATGCAAATATCTCGAGAACGAAGTCTCTAATCAAATCTTTGCAGGAATAATTTTTTCTTCTAAATAAATTGAACGCGGAATCTAGAAATTTGAACATTTTTTTAAAAAAAGAATAAGGTGGTGAAGAATAGAGGAAATAATAGAGGAAGGGAGAGATCAGCCGGTGTTATTGTGGGTCCATTGTCCTCTCATAGATTCTTCTTCTGTCTTCAAATCGTCACGTCAATCTTTGAGGTTAGGTACCTCTGACGTTTGCAGATTGTGGACCGCTTTTTTCAAATCTGTTACCGCCACAATTTCTTCTCCCACCATAACAATAACCATCCCCATGACCAGGTCATGAAATGTATAACCGGTGATGGAATCAAAATGGCGGCACTTCCTCTACCGCTTATAACCAATCCTCGCTGAAATGTCAAATTTTATAACCAAGTGAACCAAGTGTAACCAGTTATGAAAAGTTACTCGCATGCCTATTTCGTATTCTATGCCCGTATGCCCTCGATTTAGCAAGAAACGATACGACAGTCGACACAATTCGGATGACTTAAGAAACCACACCGCCATTTTGGATTTTTCAAAGTGACAAGTCAAGAACAGAATGGCATCGGAACCAATCGCTGCTAATCCACTCGACGCAAATCGATTTGGGTCGAGTGGGGTGTCGTTTTCGACTAATTTGAGTTCGGGCAGGACGTTTTATTTTTTTTGAAAAATCACAAAATATGAGCGTAGCAATACCTACGTGCTATTGAACACAACAACATAATAATATTGAAAATATTAATGTTTGACAAGTGACACTTCGTGGAAGACGTTCGCCGACCTTCTAGTAGCAATATTTTGTCTCTGTTGGTTGAACAGTGGCGTAACAAATTGTTCTTTTTCGTCATTGTTCACAGGATCTAAATGTGTCCATTGTTAGGCCGAAGTAGATAAAGATAAGAAGAAGAGCTTGGAAATGATGTGTCGTTCAACCAAATTCTTCTAGGTATCTCTGAAACTGCTAAAATATCCCAGGAGTATCTCCACCATATTTGAGACATAGTTAAGCTGTTCTTGTGACACGGCGCAAAAAAAGCACTTTGAGGGGTTTTTAGCAGCGCGGCTAATAAAAATAAAATAAAACAAAAGTTTTATAAGGTTCGGCTTTGATACAGCTGCATTTTACCCGTTTCCCCGATCTCAGAATCCCTTGCAAACATAAAACTAAATAACAGCCGGATAATCAAGTCGCAAGTCATTCCAATCCGAAAAGCGATAAGGAAAAGAGTCGGTTATTAGGGTGAGATGTTTATTCGCTGCTCCAGCTCCTTTCCAGAACAAAAAAAAAGGAACTGTTTTTTGTCCACCTGCCTGACGCCGCTCGTCTTGAAAGAAGATCATGCTAATTTTGTCCGGATGCGTTGCGTAACTAATTATCTTGGCTAATCAAGGAAAGTTCATTTTACTTTGCTCGTTGGTTATCTACTTGCTCTCCAATATTCGCAAGACGCATAAAAAGTGGGTTCTCCTCGAGGGGTAAACCGCAGTGGAAGTCTGGTGTGCACTACAGTGGAAGTCCGTGGAAGTCCGTGGAAGTCCATGGAAGTCCGTGGAAGTCCGTGGAAGTCCGTGGAAATCACGTGGAAGTCAGTGGAAATCACGTGGAAGTCAATGGAAGTCATGGAAATCAGTGGAAGTCATGGAAGTCTGTGGAATTCAATGGAAATCACGTGGAAGTCATGGAAGTCAGTGGAAGTCAGTGGAAATCTGTGGAATTCAATGGAAATCACGTGGAAGTCAATGGAAGTCTAGGGAAGTCATGGAAATCAGTGGAAGTTTGTAGAAGTCAGTGGAATTCAATGGAAATCACGTGGAATTAGGTGAAAGTCATTGAAAATCTATGGAACTTATTAGTGAAAGTCAGATGTTTCAAGTTCCATGACAATCATTCCCCTAATAAGAGATTTCAATATGGCAGCCAAAGAATCAGTGAATATAGCGTGAGAATAAGAATGATCATTATTACAAGACAGGGGTAAATGTCAAGTTCCATGAAAATCGTTCCATTAATGAGAAATTTTGATATGGCGGCCAAGATAGAGGCGGAATCATGAAACTCAGCTTGGAAATAAGAATTTTCATACGAGACAAAAGTAAGTTCCAAGTTTTATGAAATCGTTTCACTAATAAGAGATTTCCGAGGAGAAATCGATATGGTGGACCAGATGGCGCCGCAACCATTAAATCCGATTTGCTCATTGGTCAGCCTTGAGGACCTAATACCCTTGACAGACTGCACCTTATACCCTTGACAGACTGGAAAATTGAATGATCATTAAGCGTAAATTACGATATAAATGACCAATGTTGCACGTCGTCATTCACTAAATGATCATTTAGAACGTCATTTAGGACCTTAATGGTCATTAACTAGGGGTAACCATAATCGTCGAATAATCGCCGGTTGTCGTGCATCATCGCCGTGATTTTTGAAAACCATTGGCCAGCTTCTCTGCAATGAATCGCGATGTCTGTCGTTTGTCGTCAAGTCCCTCATTTCAGTTCGCCATTCAGACACGTATTTCTGGAATCGAGGAACTGGATTTTGTGTCTTGCTTCTTGCAACAACATCTCTTGTACCAAATTATGCCCGTAAGTGTGCACGTATAAGCACGTACAAAAAAATAATAATAATATTCCAAAATAAAATTCCAAAAACATGAGCAATAACACACATATTCGCGGAATTTGGATGATACGAACATTGCAAACAGGCAGCAGGGTATAGATTGGCGGCACTTTATTTTTGGGCACAAAGTCGAATTTATTGATGAGGACATGGGTTTCCGTAAGTATCCGTGAGACAGGTAGGTATACAATTCCTGTAGCGTACACGTATAAGCACATACCTACGAAAAATTGAAAAATCTTCGCGCTTTACATAAGAAATGACCGCCTGCACCTGTTCGCGAAGGTTGGATGATACGAACATTGCGAACTTGTAGCACAGTATCGGTTGGTGGTACTCTATCCTGGACTCTATCTTCGGCAAAGTCGAATTTATTGATGAGGGAATAGAGGTTTCCAGAACATCCGTCGTGAAAAATGTGAAATTTTGCAAAAGCAAGCGAAATGGAAGGTAGGTACTTATCGCAAAAGCAGTTAAAAAAATTGCAATAAAAGTTATAATGAACCACACGATGGATACAAACATAATGAACTATAACATGCATCTGTCAGTTGCCTTGCCACTTGCCAGACGCACATTAATCAGGGCCGCGCTTAAAAGTTGGTTAGACTATGGGGCTATGCGATTTTGATCAGATTATTGACTAAATCATCAGTCTCTTATTCTTTTTTTCCTTCATTTCTTTCGACTCAATACAAATTCAACATATATTTTGGCAACAAATAAAGATAGTATGATGTAGTGCTGTCAGAAAAAAATAAATTGACCGTTTAACCGGTCAAGAAAATTTTGACCGGTTACGGAATAACCGGTCACGGTTAACCGGTCAATAACCGGTTAAAAATAACCGGTCAATAACCGGTTAAAAATAACCGGTCAATAACCGGTTAAAAAAACCGGTCAATAACCGGTTAAAAAAAACCGGTCAATAACCGGTTAAAAATAACCGGTCAATAACCGGTGAAAAATAACCGGTCAATAACCGGTTCAAAGCCGGTCACGGGTAACCGGTTTGACCGGTTGTGGTTAACCGACTTGACCGGTACGATTAACCAACCAATAATCGGTCAAGGTTAAAATGCCGGTTTTGGTCCATTTGTTCAAAATCGTTTACGGTTAACGACGGAGTCATATTGGTGGAATAAGCGTTGCGAAATCAATCCGTGTGGGTTTAAATCCTTGACGGATTCTTACCATTTTGGTCTCTTTCGATAGCTACAAGGATGTACTTTGGTTTGAGCCCATTGGAATTTTTTTCGATTGTGGAAATGCCAATGGGCTTAAACCAAAGTACATCCTTGTAGCTTTCGAAAGAGACCTAAATGGTGAGACTCCGTCAAGGAATAAACCCACAGGGATTGATTTCGCAACGCTTATTTTACCAATAAGCGTAAAAGCGTATTTTACCAATAAGGCTTTTTTTAAAAAAACTTTTTTTCAAAAACGTATATCAACTGAGATACAGCCCTTCAATGTTAAAATTCAAATATCGTTTTTCCACATACTTTTCGCACCGTTGAACCAATTCGCCTCACATTTTGGATACGTGATTATCAAGTGAATCTTCAAAAACTGTCACTCAAGGACTTTGAAGGATTTTGAGTTTCGACACATTGGTCCAATGGCGTGGATATTGGGGGACTCGTCCCTGTTCTCCCCTCAATTTCTGTGCCACTGACTATTTGGCAAAAATGCCTAGGCATTTGGACTGGCAATTAGTTTAAAGGAAGAAATTACTCCTGGCAACTTTTGTTAAAGGCTTCGTCTTCGACATAATTGAATCATAATGTTTGAAAAAAATCTTGTAAACCAATTTCAAGAGCCAAAAAAATAATTTTTAGAAAACTTGTTGCTTCTCAGCTAAAATATTGGTTCATGAACTTAAAACGCCTGGAAAGTCTGTTCCAGTAAAGAAATCATGACTTTCCCCCGATCATTATCTTCAATTTCTTGGAATTGGCGTTTTCAACATGTTTTTCAAACATTCGGATTCAAATATCTTGACAAGGAAGCTTTTAATATTTACCAGGAATAACTTTTTCTTCTGAATTGATTGCAGAATTCAAGTGCCTAGAGGCATTTCTGAAAAATAGTCAATGGCGTAGAAATAATGGAAGATAACAGGGACGAGCTATGTAAAATTTGAGGCAAATTGTTTCAACGGTGTGGAAATTATGTGAGGAAAACTTCATTTCAATCTCAACTTTGAATGGCTTTATCTCAGTTTTTGTACATTTCTGGAGAAAAACGGAGAAAAACCACTTATTTTTTTATGCTTCATCCGCTGTCAAAACGTTTCCGATTAAACACGAAACATCCTGTATACTTATTTAAAAATCTTGATGGAAGTCTACTCCAGCGTTTTGATCTTTTGGTTTGAATATGTCAAATTTCAACTTCACTTCCCACGAAATTGAACCCTCAATCAAAAAATAACTAAATAGGTACCTGCAAGTTTTCCGTATTTTCGCCATCATACACAATAATTTTGATAAACATATTTTCAAAAGACTAGGTATAGGTGAGTGAGTGTACTTGCCTTGCAGCTTATAGGATAAGTAGGATAAGGATATCATAGATATCAAAGATATCATAAGGATGGACTCTGCATTACCTCCGCTGTGATAATTACCCTATACCATGATGCACCAGTTGTTTAAATTCACCGGTGATTGACCAGCTAGTTGTAGTAACTGATTAAGAACGGAGTTGGATTGGTAAAATAAGCGTTGCGAAATCAATCCCTCTGGGTTTATTCCTTGACAGAGTCTCACCATTTAGGTCTCTTTCGCAAGCTACAAGGATGTATTTTGGTTTGAGCCCATTGGCATTTCCAAAATCGAAAAAAATTCCAATGGGCTCAAACCAAAGTACATCCTTGTAGCTATCGAAAGAGACCAAAATGGTAAGAATCCGTCAAGGATTTAAACCCACACGGATTGATTTCGCAACGCTTATTCCACCAATATGACTCCGTCGTTAACCGTAAACGATTTTGAACAAATGGACCATAACCGGCCTTTTAACCTTGACCGATTATTGGTTATGGTTTATCGTAACCGGTCGAGTCGGTTAACCATAACCTGTCAAACCGGTTAACCGTGACCGGCTTTTAACCGGTTATTGACCGGTTATTTTTAACCGGTTATTGACCGGTTATTTTTAACCGGTTATTGACCGGTTAACCGTGACCGGTTTTTAACCGGTTATTGACCGGTTAACCGTAACCGGTTATTCCTTTGCGAAATTTGACCGGTTATTCGAATTTTATGACCGGTTAACCAGTTAACCGTAACCGGTTGACAGCACTAGTATGATGTGGTGTGAACATTGCAAGCAATAATTACTTTGTTTCCGCTTGCAATGTTCACACCGCGCTTCCTTGATTGAATGGAATCTAAGCTAAATACCACCTCACACCTCACCGAAAATATGGAATTAATATTATACTTATAGATAATAAGGGCGATAATAGCCCAATACTCCGGACCATTCGACCATAATTTGACATCGACACTTTGGGGGGGGGGGATGGATCGCCACGTTTATTCATGCACTACGGCGCAAGCTCATAGGCTCATTACGATTTGCGAATTTGTGTCACCCCCAAATTCGCAATCGTCATTTAACGTTAATGATCATTACACTTAATGATCATTGAGGTGCAGTCTGTCAAGAGTATTAATGATCATTCAATTGCAACTTTGGGGGTGACACACCGCAAAATCGTAATAAGCCTATGAGCTTGCGCCGTAGCGCATGAATAAACGTGGCGATCAATTTTTGCCCAAAATGTCAATGTCAAATTTCATTGTCGAATGGTTCGAAAGTATTGGGCTATTATTGCCAATAGCATCCATAATTATAATGATAATTTCATATTTCAGGTGAGATGTGAGGTGGTATTTAGCTTAGATTCCATTCAATCAAGAAAGCGTGGTGTGAACATTGCAAGCAATAACAAAATAATTATTGCGTGCAATGTTCACACCACATCACACCATATTTATTTGTTGTCAAAATCTATGTTGAATTTTTATTGAGTCGGAAGAAATTGAGGAGACGAAGAATAATAAGAGACTGATGATTTAGTCAACCTGATCAAAATCGCATAGTCCCATAGTCTAACCAACTTTTAAGCGCGGCCCTGGTTCATATGCGCGGCTGGCAAGTGGCAATAAGGCAAACTGACAGATGCATATTATAGTTCATTACGTTTGTACCTATCGTGTGGTTCATCATAACTTTTTTTGCAATTTTTCAACTGCTTTTGCGATACGTACCTTCCATTTCGCTTGCTTTTGCAAAATTTCACATTTTTCACGACAGACGTTTTGGAATATTCCTCATCTAGGCAGCATGTTCAAAAGCTATTAGCATAGTTTGAGCCGAGGTTTAAGCTTATTTATGAGATATTTATGGAAATAAACACTTATATAGATACCTACCTATCTCACGGATGCTTACGGAAAAACCTATTCCCTCATCAATAAATTCGACTTTGCCAAAAATAGAGTACTCTGCCAACCGATACTGTGCTACAAGTTCGCAATGTTCGTATCATCCAACTTCCGCGAACGGGCGCAGGCGGTCAGTTTCTTATGTAAAGCGAGGAGATTTATAATTTTCAGGTGGTCATTTCTTATGTAAAGCAAAGATTTTTCAATTCTTCGTGCTTATTTGCTTATACACGTTATGCTTATAATTTGGTACAAAAGATGTTGTTGCAGGAGGCAAGACACAAAATCCAGTTTCTCCATTCCAGAAATACGTGTCTGAATGGCGTACCGGAATGACAGACTCGATGACAAATATCGCGATTCATTGCAGAAAAGCTGGCCAAAGATATTTAAAAATCACGGCGATGATGCACGACCACCGGCGATTATTCGGCGATTATGACGACGTGACACACTAGTAATTTATGAGCTTTCTAGTCTGTCAAGGGTATAAGCTATTCATACATCCTTTTCGTTTTAAGGCCATCTTAGCGCAAGCGTCAGCAGGGTGGTACAAATTCTGACAGACGACAGTTAACGGCGAAACAACAGAGAAATTTAAGCTGTGTTTTGACACATGTTTTTGAAGTTAAGCCATTTCAGAAGCGATTTGCTTAGAAAAGCAGCTTTCTCACTAATTCTGCACTGCAGAAGGACCTTAGGTACATGATAATTTCATGCTCTGATCGTCCTAACAAGCCCAACTGGAAAACAAATTGTCAACACGTCTACTGTTCCAAGTGTTCGTATCAATATTTTTGTATGAGTCAAACAGTAATCATAGTTGAAGCTCGTAATAGAAAATATTGGCAATTATTTTTTAATTATGATAACAATGTATGGATGAAAAAATAATGCCTATTGGATACCCTTGGGGATATCAGTTATCCATTGGAAAAAGTTTTTTGTCACAAAAATACGCTGAAAAGTTTGACGGTTTCAAAAATCAACTCTTTTGTCACTCCTCTCTTTGGCATTTTATATATAATGCAAGAAGTCAGGTATGACATAAGTCGACATAAGCGTCCTGCAGCCAAAGGTAAGCAAGCTCTTTCGGGGGTCATCAACTTTTTCCGAATCGGATATTTGGTCCCACAGATATCCTCACTTGGAATTGGAGCAAATTTTGACATATCCTTGACTTATGACGCTCAGTTTAATTCAACTTGACGCGGTCGAGTTTGAAACTTGACCGGGTCGACTTTGAAAATCGACTTCATATCCGTAAAAAGATTGGCAGCCTGGCCCTTCTACGCTTCCGTATATTTCCATGGTCAACTTACCAAATGACCAAATTGAGGACGGAGTTGAATTGGTGAAATAAACGTTGCGGAATCAATCCCTGTGGATTTATTCCTTGATAGAATCTCACCATTCAGGTCTCTTTCGAAAGCTACATACAAAGGTGTACTTTGGTTTGAGCTCATTGGCATTCCCAAAATCCAAAAATCAAAAAAAAAAATTCGATTATGAAATGCCAATGGGCTCAAACCAATGTACATCCTTGTACCTTTCGAAAAAGACCTAAATGGTGGGATTCTGTCAAGGAATAAACCCACAGGGATTGATTGCGCAACGCTTATTATCAGAGCCGGGCCTGGCCTATCTGCCGCCTGCGTGCCAGCGAAAAATTGCCGCCCCCTTCACCGGCAGTGAAGACAACCCCCCCCCAAATGCGGAAATGAGAAGAATCTTTGAAATTGAACTTTATTATTATATTGCCGTCCCTATGACTTGCTGCCTGCGTGCAGGCACGCACTGCACGCCTCGAGGCACGCCTGCTAGGCCCGGCCCTGCTTATTATTTAATCAATAGGAGGTATAACTCCGTCCTTAAAATACATTCATCACCAGTTCCACCATACAGATAATTTAGGTGACCAAAACTGTATCAAGAGTTGAAAAAGAATTCATTGACTTGTACCTAGATAATCATCATGTGGTACAAAAATTAAATAAAAAAACACAACGATTTTCTAGGAAAAAAGTCGTTTTCACGCGGATTCGAACCCACAATCTTCTGCTTGGAAATCTGATGTCTCATCTATTCGACTATCCGAACGTCTAGTATGGTACCTTAAAACTGCTTATATTCTGCCCTCGATTCTGCCTGAAAATTTTTGAAATGGGTGCTGCTCGAAGTGCAGGCTGTGTTTGTTAAGAAAACAAGTTAGGTACGAAGGTACTTAGCCCTCGACTTAGCCGTAATTATTGTTACCTAGCTCAGTCTTGCTGTTTGTTGAAGACAAGTTCACAATAATTATCACTCTAATTTACAATTTGATGTGGTCGCAGAGCTGCGGGTTTCTTTGCGGTTGAAGAGAAGTTAAAAACTGAAGACCTCTATAATTTATTTTCTGGAAATCGACTCAGTAACTAGTGGTGAAAAAACATAACATAACAATACAAGGTCCAGTCTTTCATGTAGTTATATGCATCCCTATCGACTGAATTTTAGATTCCTGGACCCAGTTTTACCAACAATGTTTTCCTCGAGGTTTTCCTCGATAGGTAGTTTGTCTACCTAGTAGGTTCCCGGGGGAATATTCCCTACAATCTATGAAATTCACGTGGAAGTCATGGAAATCAGTGGAAATCACGTGGAAGTCATGGAAGTCTGTAGAAGTCATGGAAATCAGTGGAAATCACGTGGAAGTCATGGAAGTCTGTAGAAGTCATGGAAATCAGTGGGAGTCATGGAAATCAGTGGAAATCACGTGGAAGTCATGGAACTCAGTGGAAATCACGTGGAAGTCTTGGAAATCAGTGGAAGTCAATGGAAATCAGTGGAAGTCAATGGAAATCAGTGGAAGTCAGTGGAAGTCAATGGAAATCAGTGGAAGTCCATGGAAATCCGTGGAAGTCCATGGAAGTCAGATGGAAATCAGTGGAAATCAGTCGATAGTGGAAGTCTAGTGTACAAAATTTTCTTTGCGGTTTACCCCTCGGTTCTCCTCGAGTCCTGAAGGAGAATCAAAGTGGAACGTATCCAAGCAACCGGAGTCTGCTTATCCAATGCTGCGATAATGATGCCTGCCGTATAAAGCCCGATTCGTAGATTGTTCAAGTACCTAACCTTGTACCTAACGTAAGAGAACGCAACGTAACGCAAGGGATCAATCACTATGAGTCAGGAGGGAGGAGCCAAGGTTGGAAACAGGCAGTGATTGGTTCATATTCGTAATGCATTGTAAGATAATCAATCACTGTCGACCTGGGGGGAGGAGCCAAGCTTGAAAACCGGTGGTGATTGGTTCATTCTCGTAATGCACTGTGAGAGAATGAATCACTGTTGGCTTGTGGGGAGGAGCCGCTGTTGAAATCGGCGGTAATTGGTTAATTCTCGTGATGCAACGTAAGAGAACCAATCACTGTCGACCTGGGGGGGATGAGCCAAAATTAGAAACCGGTGGTGATTGGTTCATTTTCGATCGTAATGCAACGTAATCGATCACTGTTGATCTGGGGGAAGAGTTCAAGTTTCAGACCTTTTCAGATGTTTTGACTTTCTCATTGATTGTTATCGCGTTTTTCGAATCAGGTCAACTGAACTTTGCTTCAGACTCTTTCACTCCATCCATCAAATTCTTTTTTCCAGTTTTCCTCATCTCCACCTTATTGTCTTCATATATTTTTTTGCACGTGCTGATATAGATCGACTATTTGTATTATATGATTTTTTTTTTGTTTGAGAACACCAGCAAGATTTTTGAAAAGTAGAATTCTAGAAATACAAAGACGAATATGAGGCTGTTAGTAGCAAACACTACAAACCGAGGCTATTCCCGGGGCAGAGGAGACCTGAAAAAAGAGACTGTGAGTAAAGGGGCTAGTAGACAGACGTGAGGGGCGCTGGGGACTGTCTGGGGTTGAAAAACTAAACGTTGTGGGTGCTGTCAGAAACAGGATATAAGTCTTTGATATAGAAGCTGCCCGAATTAGCTGTGGGAGCCATTAGGAAGGTGAGAACAGAAATCACTTTATCTGTATCATAAAAGGAGCATCAGAAGATGGGGATCAGAGTTTGAGGTTCGCTGTTACACCCACATGTTACACCTCTCTCAAAGCGATAATTTTTTTATATTGCTGTTCATAACATTTTATTTCCTATATACATACTATAAAAGACTAATAACATCATTGATGATAATAATAATATACATACTATAAGCTCTCTATAAATCTACAACGCACTGTGAATGCGTTGTATGATGCATTTATGTGATCAACACCCTTATTGAGGCCGTATTAGACCCTTGAAATAATTGAGTTACAAGATATTTATTGGAAGATATTTTAGACTGTTTTATACAGGTCAAAAAGATGTGAACTCGGATGTAAAACATTTTGTTTGGAAATCTCATCATGTGAGAGGTGTACGGGTTCTTGAGCAGATTCTGCTACAATATTTCAACTATGGTTATTCTCCGATAAGATTCCATAACTGTTCTTCCTCGCTTTCCAGCGTGCTCATCAAGTTTCGTCTCTCTCGTTCCAGTTTGTCGAGAGCTCCCAACTCTGCTTCAATCTTCTCCAAATCTTGACGCGTCATCATACAGGTTGCGAAGTTAGCAATGGTCAAAATGCCATGAGCCAAAACCAGCAGAGCACTCAGGCCCAACAGCCAAGGGTTCGCGTTGGACCAAAACAGTATCGCGGTCGTGGCAGTCGTCACACCAGTTACGGTGTTGGTCATCGCCGATATGCTGGTGTGTTGTCTCACGTCGAGCAAAGACCGCTTATTCTTGTCGATGTTGATCTGCAATAGCTCTGAAAACAGATAAAAATGTTAGTTTTTATCGTAACTTCATTTCGAATCTTAGCTCTAACTTATGCTCTTTTCCACGTCGTTCAGCATGCTGCGGATCTTGTCGACTTGCCTCATAGCCTTCGCCTGGTAGGTCACCTTGACTTCTGCCAAACCGTCGAGGATATGCCTGATGAGCGTTTTTAGCGCTATGATCTCGCCGAGGATTTTTTGGAGGTTTTCCGTGATCTCAGTGTTTTTTTCCGGCCACTCGTTAGCCAAGTTCCTGGCGTCCTTGATGACTTCCCAGACCATCCACAGCTGGTTGGTGTCCATCACGACGGAGAGGAAACTGTTAATGGCCGAAAAGCCGAGCAGTGTGTCGACTGTCGACTGCACGACTTGTTGCAAGTGAAGCGTCACTTGTTCGCTGGAGACGGTCTCGGGTTGGACCAAGGCCTGATACAAGCCATTTCGATTTTGTGTCACGATGGGGTTGTTGATCGCACATTGGTCCAGAATGCTGTTGGCCACTTCCGGGACGACGCTCTCTCCATTGCGTATGTAGGTGCGGAGCTGTGTCAAGGGTTTGACTGTTTTCTGATACTCGTTTACGGTGAAAGTCATGCTCAGCAGGGCAGCTGGGAAGCACGTCACACCTCTCTTCATCGCGTCTGGAGTCTGTAAAAATTTTGGTTGATTGCCTTGGCGGTTGAGAGAACTATTCAATGAAAATATCAATCTGCACACTGCTCAACAAAAATTATTGAAGTGGAAAGCCCAAAGATTTCAGTCAAATCAACATCAAACTCTCGAAGGACAGCACAAAAAATATTCAGCCCAACGAATGCTTCAGGATTCGATTTTCCATGATCATCAGAGATGCCGCTGTATGATGACAAAGACGCGGCCTCACGGAACTCATGAACTCATGAACTCGGACGATTTCATTCTGATATACCACTATATACCTATTTTCCAAAATACTTTAAAAAAAAATCTCACCATGTCCAAGACTTGATTGAGCCTAGTTAAAAACTCGGACTCGGCCATTTTGCAGATTCGCTATGTAGTTCACACAACGACGGTAACTATAGGGTAGATAGAAACTTTCACAAACCACTGGACAAAATAGAATGGATTTTCCTTTTATAATAATACATTTCCTATCTACTTGAGATGGATATTTAGGTTTAGATACATATGATTCTTTATTCGTTTATCTTAGATTTGGTCTATATCCATCTATACCATCATATATTCCATCCTAGTTCCACTTTCTTCGCCACAACGCTCCAAGTGTTCACTTACTCACTCACACTCACTGTGAATGTGAATGAGTCACTCTCAACTATTCCGATCCTCGAGCATAACGTGAAAACTAATACCTTTGTGCTCACATGATACCTATGGGAAAAATTTATAATCGGTGAAAAATCCATCATCGGTGAAAAATCCGGCACCCTATCCTGTTGCAAATACTGATAATAATTCTACTCAATTGGTTTCACAATTTGTTGCTTTTCGAATTATTTATTTCAACCCAATGCGTCAATGCATTTTGGCATTGATAGCTTCCATCCAGCAAGGTTTGGTGAGGGAACAGAAAAAGGCAAACGACCCTCGAAAAAAAAATCAAACTATCCCACTCCGATATTGAGTGTTTCATTTTGAGGGCTTCCCATCAATGGAGCCATACTATTACCGCCGTGTAATGGAAAGTCGCCATTTATTGTATTAGGAGAGAAAATGACCTTGTTTCGCACTAGGACAGAAAGTTGATTTTTTCGCACTACAACATTTAGTCAAAGCAATTCACAGCTTGTTTGTGATTGTTTTTTCGCACTCAGATATCTAGTTTAATTGAAAATCGAGGTAAAAATCGTGAAGATAAAATTATGAAATATAGAAAATTTCAGCTAATCCCACGTCAGAATGAGGCATGGTGCCAAGAATTGAAGCAGCATTGTCACGTTGAACTGCTAGGCTTATTCTTTGTGTCAAGTATGCGGTTGATTTAGCTTCATTTCTGACTCCTCTGATCTTCATGCCAATTTCGCTTATCAACTTCTTTGCTTCCTCTCCCCAAGGAGATCATAATTTGGCTTTTGGAAAGAGGCAGAAATCGTCTTCAAAGAGAAAGAAGCCATTTGTTGCGCTGCTATTAAAAAATAAGCGTTTTCCGCATTGTGACGAAGAGTGTCTACTTTTTTTATAGTAAAGCTCAATTTTTGAGCTTTTTCCCCTCGGATTTGCCTTGTATCTTTAAGTATCATTTGGACACCTATTGAGCCCCCTTGTGTCATCAATTATTGTTTGCAGCCCCGATGCCCCCGTCTGACTTATCGATATCCCTGGCATCTAATAAAGCTCCCTTGTGCCTTCTCAAGTTTCTCAGAGCCCTATTAGGCCCCCTTATGATTTTATATGTCATTTGTAGTCTTGTTGAGCCCTTTTTTACCCTGTCTTTGTTTCCGAGGTCTAGTAAAGTCCTGTTCTTTTCATATATTGATCGGAGCTCTATCGGCCGCCTTGTGTTTTCAAGTGTCATTAAGTGTCGGAAGGAGCCGTGGTGAGCCCCATCAGTCCTTCTTGCGATATTTACAGCCCTATCCTCTCTTGGTCTACATTATAGTGGCTTAGGCCCTGCTGAGCACCCTTGTGTCTTCTAATGTCGTTTGAAGCCCCATTGAGCCCCTAATGCTTTTTTGTGTTACTCGTAGCCCTATCTAGCCTTGTGTCTACGTTGTGGCAATTTGAGCTCCGCTAGCTCCCTTGTCTCTTAAAGTATCTTTGGGCCCTAGTGAGCCCTGCCAGGTCTTTTTGTGATATTAAGAGCCCTATCCCCCCTTGTGTCTACACCACATTGCAGGATTCCAAGTCCTGCTGAGCCCCCTTGTGTCTTGAAGTGTCTTACAGAGCCCCAATGAGCCCGGTCATGCGCGGGCGCAATGCTTGCAAAGAATTGTCCGGCGAAGAATTGTCCAGTGTCCTAGCACCGTTTTTGATAGGACGTGAACATTGTCCCAGAACGGAAAGTGGCCATTAACACTACAATAGAACAAAACTATTTTTTGCACCAAGACCAAAAGTGACCACTTTCTTCGCACTCTAAAAATTCAATTTGAAATCAATTTTCGTTTTTGTTTTGGGGCTATGTTGCGGTTTTTCATGAGACGTAAAATTCATCTTATAACGAAAAGTGGCCATTTATCGCACTAGGATAGGAGAAAACCGTCTTTCGCACCAAGACGAAAAATTGACCACTTTTTCCCAGCAAAAAATTCAATTTGAAAACCCTTTCCAGCTTTTGTGTTCATCATTTTATTTGTGGATTCATCATTTTGTTGCGAATTGCGAGGCTTTCGTCTGATTCCAGTGCATTCGAAAGCAGACGCGGTCCTTATTGATCGTTCGCGTAAGCTGGAGACTCTAATGACCGAGCAGTACACATCTGCACAAATGGCGGAGGTGCCGAGTTTCCAGAGCAAGCCGGTGTGCACGCGAATGTAATGGACGGTTCGAGAGCCGTCACAAATCTACTGGCGTCGCGTCGGTCAATGTGGAATGTTCAATTCATATCACTAGGTCGGAAAATGGCCGTTTCTCGCGCTATAGAACAAAAAGTGATCCTTTTTTTGCACCATTAAACTCAATTAGACCCCGATTTCCCGTATTTTTCAACCATCGCTTTGTTTTTGGTGGGATGTGAAAATTGCTTTAGAATCTCGCTTAAAATGGGAAGTAGTCGTTTATCACACTACATAGACTATGATCAATTTTCGTACTAGAACTGAACATGACCACTTTCATCTCACTATAATATGCAATTGGGGAGCTATTTCCTGGAGCAAGATGTCGAAGAAGATGCGAAGTCGGCGTTGTCTCTAACACCAGTTACATTTAGGATAGTGCAAAAAAAAACGAAAAGAGGCAAACATCTGCTAGAAGTAATCAAGTACCGAGCTACCCCTACCTACAGGAAGGTTGGCCGTCCGCGATTTCTGAAAAATATTTGAAGTTTTTCAATCGAAGAAGAGAGTCGCTACTTGTCCTGCAAGATTCCATAATACTGATAGAGAGACTGGTCATTGCAAAAAAGTTTCATAAGATAATTTTAAAAGAACTACACAAGTGTCATCAAATTTGCCCAAAATTTAGTTTGATTTTTTTTTTAGATTTTGCTTCAACGTTTCTTTGATCTTACCTTATTTTGCCTCACCTTGCCACCTCCTTGCCTCAGTAGCTCAGAATCCGGCTTTGGTTCAACCCCAAACAAACCTTGCTTCGATTCTAAATTGATGTTATCCTTAGGCTCATTCTCCCGGAGTCAGCATTAGTTTCCTCGGTGTTTATGTATCATTGAAAATCAAAATTCCACAAGTCAACAGAAGATACCATACCAGAAAAAACTACACTTCTCGCTATACCTGCTGGACTTGCCGACGTTGCTCCGATTTTCCTGATTTGCCGCGACATTATCTTCAGTTTATCCTACTTTACCTCAACTTCTCCATAAATTTGCCTGACTTCAACCCGACTACATAAAATCTGCCTTAATGTTACTTTGAAGCAAACCTGGTTTTGGTCTTGTTCCAAGAAAGATCAATAATTACCCGAGTAATTACCCTCGCTCATTTCACAAAATTCGATCTAAGAATGAATTAACCTCGATTTACCTCGAGCAAAGATTTGTAGTCATTTTCTCTATTCTTTGATCAACAGATTTTGATGTTTCAGAACACATTCACTTGAAATTCAAGGATTAGGAAATAAGTAGGTTCATATATTTTGTATGGCGCTTATTGTTCGAGGATATGAGGACTAGATTTAATTGAAGATGTGTTATGCAACGTTTCGCCCTTAATTTGGAGCTTCATCAGGCTGAAACGAACAACATTTGGAACAATACACATAATGAAGATTAAGAGGAACTTATATCAAAATACAAAATTGTACAGTCAATGGCATGTGAAGAACAGCGAGGAACCAACGTACATAATTTAGTCAGGATGGAATCGCAGTATGATTCTTTGTACAATAAAGGTAGATAAGATAATAGGATAATAGTTTGCTCCCTATTGTTCACCTTTTTTTTGATTTTATCGAGATAAAACTACCATTTTTGTCATAAAGTGTCCTTATCCTTCCCGCATTATTTTTGCTCAGTCACCTATTTTGACAAAGAGGAATTCAATAGAAATTTCCAAAGCGTAATGCGGCAGATTAGGGTTTTTCGTTTTTTGAGACTATAGTTTTTGTTTTGCTAATAAATGCATTGGGGCAAAGTCGAATCTAAAAAGAACAAAAATCGTCCCCTGTTTGACGTAATCGTCCCCTGTACAAAGCGACGTACGTCTGGTGCTGATCATAGTTTCGAGAAAATTGAAGTTGAAGTTTTCAGTTTTTTTTTTCATCCTCATGTACCCGAGCTCATATTATTTGTGATGCGTTCAAGATAATTTTTTCACAGAACCTGAAGAATACCTTGTGCTTCAACCTAAAGCAAAATAAATTTATGAAACACGGCGTCTTGTCGGATATAATCTTGTTATTTATAACTTACGTCATTTATTAATTTTTATTGTATTGCCCAATTTTCAAAATACGCCATTTTTGACTACACAGATTTGAAGCCCTTATCAAGACGAATCCGTTAATGAGAAATATCTGTCCGATGCGAAGTAAAATCAAGAAAAAAAACAACAACAATAACGTTTGTTATTATTGCGATGAAGATTGAAGACAACTCCATCATCATTAACCACCACACCTACACTCACTATGAGGAGGAATCATTCCTGAAAGTTAACATGTAAAAAAACCTTCTAGGTAAGATAAAATCTCTAAAAAATCAGGGTTTTTTGTTAATTTGTCGGGGGCCAAACAAATGATTCCGTAAAATGTATGTTGACGATTTGAGTTGACAAGTTTTTTTTGGTAATTCGTTCCGGTCATTTTTATGGCTGGGATTTTAATTCAGATGATCATTGAAACCGCTATAGAAATAGCAGCAGAAGAATCTAGAGTCTACCAAATACCACTAGAAGCGATTGGGATCTATCAGATATCATTGGAAGATATCGAACGTGGATGAAATATCACTGAAAGATATCGAAATTTGTTGAAAATCACTGGAAGACAATTAAGCTTGTCAAAAGGTGACAAAACCTGTCAAAATATCATGGGATCGTATTGAAATTTGTCAAAACACTAGTCAGCCCGCTCGAACAGATGGCGCCACGCATGAATTTTATATATGTAGTGCTTTTCTTGCCTTTACATAATATTATTATGTTGTTTCATATTTAGGGACGGTAAAATACTGGATTCTCTCGATGCTCCAGCAAGGAAATACCTCGGGACAAACACACCGGTATATTCAGTCTCCGGTCTGTGCTGTTAGATAAAGTGCAGTTTATTAAAAAAAAAACTGAATAGTATAAACGAACATTCCTATAAATCTACATGGTGAAGTATTGTAAAAATAAAATGAATACAAAAACGGCAGTAGAAAAGCAGCAAATAAAGAAGCAAAGTTTCTATCGGAGTCGATCCTCGAGGAGGTCCCACAGCTCTTCGGCCTTGCTCTTCAGCGTGTCCTCCGGCTCCTGCCTGTACCACTCCAGCTGGGCGAGCTGTTCTAGCTCCTCCTCGATTTTTTCCAGATCTTTGCTCGATATGACGCACGCGGCGACGTTACCGGCTGCCAAAAGACCATTGGTCACGATCGGGTTTGCCATGGCCGCGAACAAATGGACGTTGACCTCGATCGTGCTACCGGTCACCACGTCGGTGGCCACCGAAACCTTGCCCAGACGCCGCGAATCGACCAGGCAGACTTTTTTGCGGTAGATTTCGACCTCCAGCTCTCCTGTGGGGCAAGAAGATGAGAATGTCAGTTTTTTATCGAAGCTGGGGCCATCTTACACTTTGAGAGAAACAGAGAAAAATGCGGGGGTAGCAGGTAAAAAGAGGTAGAGAGGTATCTAGGTAGATGTAAGGATAGTTGCAGAAATATAGGGAGAAATTGAAGATGAAGGTAAGTGAAGAGAGGCAGTAATGCAAAGAAAGGTGAAGCGGTAGGGATTAGGTAAATAGAGTTAGGAAGCGGTAGAGAGGTAGAGGAAGGTAGAGAGAGGTTAAGAGAGGTGGAGGAAGATATAGAGAGGTAGGGAGAGGTAGGAAGAGGTAGAGCGAAGAAAAAAGATCGAGAGAGAGAGAGAGAGAGAGAGAGAGAGAATAAAGCTGAATCAAAACTCACGGATGTTCCTCTGTACGGTGTCCAGCTTCCTGCGGATCTTGCCTATCTGCCTCATCGTCCCGACCTTGACGATCTCCTCCGAACGTCCGGTGAGGATCTCCAAGATGAACGCGTTCAGCCCGCCGATCTCGCCGAGGATCGTCTCCAGAGCCTTAGAGATCCTGACGCGTTCCTGCGTCGACGTCTCCACGATGTTCCTGGCGTCCTTGATGGCCTCCCAAAAGTCCAACACCCTGTATATCATGGGATATCTTTCGTCAAGATATACAAGAATGTGACATAACCGAGAACTGCGGGAAAAATTATTTAGGCCGCCATATTGGAAAACGACCGCTATTCTGGACGCAGCGATAATTTTGATGGGCACCTCAGGCAGTATCTTTCAAGCCGTTCCCCAAAAGAGTGTTCCAAGTTTTATAGCTCTCACATGAAGTTTAGTGTGTCCCTGGTTGCCTAGAATACTGTCTTCGCAAGTAAGATTAAATTATTTTTGAGAAGTTATTCAAAGAAAAACTCATGTCTCACACATTTCTGTATTCAGCATAGAAAGGTACATAGACTCAAATAATCAATTGCTATTTCTATCAACATCTGGTAAGCTTTATAGAAATCTACGTGCACAAAGCACTGCAAATGCGTTGAGGTCGTATTAGACGGTTAAAATGATTCTGTTACAAGATCCAAAGATATTTTAGACTGTTTGATAAAACGGAATGATGTCTTGTCATGGATTGCGACATCATTTTGGGGCTAACACTGCAGCTCGAGCTGGTTCATCACATCGCAAGATATTTGGTCGCAAAATTGTGACACGGTCTGTTCAGCAATCTCGTAACAAAATTGTGAACAAAATTGTGAACAAAACTGTGACCGTCTAATACGGCTTCTGAAGTAGATTCTGCTATCATATTTTGACTATGGTTTTGCTCCAATAAGCTTCCATAACGTTTGGGCCTCAATTTCCAGCGTGTTCATCAAGTTTCGTCTCTCTCGTTCCAGTCTGTCGAGGGCCTGGAACTCTTCTTCAATCTTCTCCAGATCTTGGCGCGTTATTATGCAGGTGGCGACGTTGGCGATGCTCATAATGCCATTAGCCACGACCAGCAGAGCATTCAGGCCCAACAGCCAAGGGTTCGCGTTGGACCAGAACAATATCACGTTCGCGGCAGTCGTCACACCAGTCACGGTGTTGGTCATCGCCGCCATGCGGGTGTGATGGCTCACGTCGAGCAAAGACATCTTTTTCTTGTCGATGTCGACTTGCAATTGTTCTGAAAACAGACATAGATACCAGTTTTTATCGTAGCCTTCAGTTCGAATACTTGACACTCACTTATGCTCATTTGCACGTCGTTCAGCATGCTGCGGATCCTGTCGACGTACATCATCGCCTGGTACGTCACCTTGGCTTCTGTCGAACCGCCGAGGATCTGGCTGACGAGCCCGTTCAGCACTTTGATCTCGTCGAGAACTTTTTGGAGGCTTTCCGAGATTTCGGCGCGTTTTTCCGGCGACTTGTCGACCAAGTTCCTGGCGTCTTTGATGGCGTTCCAGACCATCCACAGCTGGCCGGCTTCCATTACGACGAAGAGGAAACTTCCGATGGCCGAAACGCCAAGCAGTATGTCGGCCGTCGATCTCACGACTTGTTCCACATGTTTCGTCACTTGTTGGCTGGAGACGGAGCGGGGCTCGACCAAGGCCTGGTACAAGCCAGTCCTGTTTTGTTCCACGACAGTGTTGTTTGTCGCACATTGATTCAGTATGCTGTTGGCCATCTCCGGACTGACGCATTGTCCATTGCGTATGTGGGTGCAGAGCTGTGTCAGGGGTTTCACTTTCTTGTGATATTCGTTCGCGGTGAAAGTCATGTTCCCCACGGCAACTGAGAAGCACGTCGCGCCTCTCTTCATTGCGTCAGGAGTCTGTAAAGCTCTTAGTTGGTTACCTTGGCGGTTTAGAGAATAACTATAGATACAATGAAAATATCAACCATTACAATGCATTTCAACAAACTCGAAGATATCTCTTTATTATCTCAGATCGTTGGAAATATTCCTGTACGACTCGCTGTATGATCCTTAAAAATATTCCTTCAACGCTAACGAAAATATCTGCCCTCGTGTTGCCCCATGACACCTGACGATTATTTTCATCACATAACTAGGGGACGGTGTTGTACCTTGGAACGATTTTTTTGTGAAAATTCATTTTGAGCGAAACATGGCTGTTACAATCGATTTTGTCTCATCATATAATTCTGTAAGGATTTATCTATCATCACTCATGTCACGATCTGCAAAATTATTCATGCTGACTTGGAAATTTCGAAAATAGTTTTTTCCAGCTTTTGGTCCAAGGTACAATCTAGTGTTGTACCTTGGACCACGACACAGGAAAGTCAAAAACAGTGTTTTTGAGTATTTTTTCAATGGAATAAAGAAACTAATAATAAATATACATTAACTTTGAGAGGAGACAATAATACAACGAAAATATCACAAATGGGTAACCGTGAAAAAATTCTCGAAAAAATGAATTGACTGTTTGGAAAATATAACTTTGGAATATATGTTATATAAAATGGATTAAATAATGTTATAACGAGCAAATTCTACTGCGAAGCAGGTCCTGGTCTTTTGTTGTTCCCATTACATAACATTTGTTCGGTACAAGGTACAATAAATTCAAAAGTTTCGAAAACGGTTTGCTGCTATTTTGAGGTTACATTTTACCCAGTCCGATTGTGATTGAATGAGACAGAACTGAGTGCACTACTTCTCAAAAATAGAAGTATCCGTATAGATTGCTGTTCAAAGGCAGTATTGGCCTCTGCTTAGTGTTTGAATATTTACTTTGGCAGGAGAGAATCATAGAGTTTCAAAAATTTTCGGCATCCCTTTTCTTCGAGGATTTCTGACCAGCTCAGTGACATCTACCGTTAACTGCGAAGAACAATAGACACTGTCGACCATACAGGTCACTGCATTTTCGAAATATCGCATTTGGTCCGAGGTAAAATCGGTCCAAGGTACAACACTTTCCCTACCTGCTACCCATTTTCCAAAATAGCTTCAACAACCTTTGGAACTCTCGCTCGCTCTCTCGCTTTCAAAAAAATACTGCTCTTTAACTAGCCGTGAGTAAAATTTCTAAAAATATCTCACCATGTTCCATAATCGCTGGAGCTTATTTGAAAACTCGGACTCGGTCATCTTGTAGTTTCTCTGTGTGGTGCAAACAAGGACGATGTGGGATAGGTAGATATTTTCACAAACCACTGACCAAAATATAGCGTGAATTTTACTTTTATACCTATCAATATTATCTACTCACGATATGTATTTAGGCCAGTATTCAGGTTTAGGTAAACATGATGCTTTTATCATTTATCTTAGATCTAGTAGTACCTGATGTAATAACTAATACCTATGTAGGTACTTTACTCACATGATATGGGAAAAACCTATAATCGGTAAAAATCCAACACCCTCTCTATCTACTAGGACCGAATGGACCCTATGAGGGCAACTTGGACTGTCACGGAAAATTATCTGATTCTAATTCTTGATCTAGAAAAAAAACAGTAACTACTGCTAAAAGAATCTTCAAGAAGCGACTCCATCTTGAACTTGACCCTTGATTGTAAAATAATACCAATAATTCTTGAAGGGAGTTATTTGAATAGAATAGTCGACGATTAACGATTAACCAACTTGAACGATTAGAGTAATTCGAGATTTTGAACAACTCGCGCATTATGGGGCTACGCCTCATCTTGTTGGGGGGATGAAACTATCTCCAAAAGAATGCAGCTGCTTCTGAAGGACATAAAGTTGGAGTATTTCATCCAGGGTTTCAACTGCTCGTTCCGAATTACAAATGATACTTTCCGCATTACAATCGATTGGCACGGTCCGAATTTCAATCAACATTTTCCGAATTGCACTTGAGATTTTCTGGGAATCAACTGACGCTTTCGAGAAAGCATTGACTTATCTGAAATTCATCTAACAAATCTGAATCACGAGTGACTTTCACTGGAATTGAATTGACCAATCTGAATTACAACTGACGCTATCTGAATTACAAATGGAAAAGATGTTCAGTCCCGCACCGCAGTCTATGATTTGCGAAGCGTGGATACCTTCTGCCTTGCACCTCTATCTTCAATTTCAATCACCGTTTCGATAACAACAGAAGATTCAAGCTCTTTGATTCATATGATTTTTGCAACATGCAAGGAAACATGGTGTGATGGATCGCACTTTCAGAGACTTTTCACAAATGCATTTTAATACTTACTACCATGCGATCAACAAAATTCGGAATTGGGGTAGGCTGCGCCCTGGCCGAAAGCAGCTTGACATCCTGAAATTTGACCAGGTCACAGCCTACCCAAATTCCGGATTTTGTTGATCGCATGGTACTTCCGCGTGAAACCTTTCTATATTTGGGTCTATCGATGCGGGGACGGAGACGCGGCAGGAATTCGGGTACTCGCGAGGAAACAGAGGGGATTCTTGTGTCGTGCTTTGTCGAAGCTGGATGTGTCCCGTGGCGTCGTCCTGAAAGATTCTCGTTACAGGTGGGTGGTTTTTGAATTATTTGCCCAAGATTCAATCCACATCCCTTTTGGTTTGTTCGCTCAACTTTCAATACGCATGTAGAGCCAAAAATATGAACTTTAACCTGCGTCGGGCGTCAATTTTTTCATGTTTCCGGGAATTCGGAACAAAGAAGAGGACTGAAAAGAAGTTTGCGCGGTTTTTACAGCCTAGTTTGAAGCGAGGATGAAGGCTCCCTACGCGTCTCATGTATTTTACTCATCTTCTGGGATGCCCAAACGGCCCTACAGATGCTGAACGCGGTATTAGGCACTAGGTACCTACGCATTTTTCCATGGATGATGTCATATTCGTGTTTGCTCCGCATTCTCAAGGAACGCACATCGACGATTTTCTCTCTGAACATGAATAATTTACTTTTTTTGTCTGAGTCTGTTCAACGTTCTGATTCTTCATGTCATTTTTGTTGTCTCACGAATTTTGTAAACTTACTGATTTTCATGTCACTATTTTTATGACCATTTCACATAATTTTGTGTGTAATTTGATTGCCATGTACTTACTTGACTCCAATTTTTATATGTCCTATTTTTGTCTGTGTCATGATTTGAGTTACATGTAAATGTCATTGTCCGCCGTCTTTTATGACTCTCATGTTTTTATGTCATGTTTTTGTGCTCGCTGCTATGTTTATCAGATATTCAATGTAGGTGTTTTACAGGATCCTACTAATCATCCCTATTTTGTCTTGTTTTGGGTTTGTTGATTTATTATGCATTGTTCACTGATGTGTTTAACATTTGGTTACTGATGTTTCTGCGATTTTGTTATAATAATTTCACTTACACTCAATACCGGAATTTATCAGTGAGTTTTTGTATCTCATTCTGTCACGTATTTGAGAGTTTTCTTCTCTGGGCTTCACTCACGGGTTTCTTCGACTGGGTTCTTCCACTGGGTGCCCTTTTCCGAATCCGTCACTCTCCTCTTTTGCTTTGACTGACAGCATGACATATTTTGTTGTTGTGTTTTCAATTGTTTTTGTTCGTTTTGTCTATTGTGTGTCATTTTGCAATTATGTCAGTATTGTGTTAGGTGTTTTATGGAAAGAATCTAATTCATTTGAATTTTGCTGATGATTTGAATACAAAAAATTATTTTTTTTGCTGTTAATTCGTTTTTCAATGAATTCTCATCCCCAAAATTCCGTTCTTGTCTTGAATAGAACCTGAGTGAAACGACAACATCAGCAAAATGTAGGTAAGAGGTCCAAGGAAGGGGAGGGGGGGGTCACGATCACGACAATCATAGCCATGGGTCAAAAGAGTGGGACAGTACAATAGTTATTGAAATACAGTGAAAAACAAAGAATGAGTTTGTTTATCTTGCAGCGCTACATCGAACGGATGCGTCAGACGCAGTTGAAATCTTGAGGATGTGTAATATC
Source organism: Anaspis maculata (assembly GCA_949128115.1). NCBI lineage: Eukaryota > Metazoa > Arthropoda > Insecta > Coleoptera > Scraptiidae > Anaspis > Anaspis maculata. The sequence continues at coordinate 95,510,190 of OX421963.1, read as the reverse complement.
GCATTATACATTCTTCCTAATAGTCCGGGAGCCCACTGCAAAATTCTGGGTCGATCGCTTTTATGAAGAATTTCTGTTTCAATCGATAGTGGGCAATACGATGAATCTTCCGATACCCGACAGCCACCTTCCATCCCCTGCTATAAGGGTCGCCGCCGGTTTTAAAGATGCCCATTTTGAATCATTTTTTACACCTCTTGCTTATATAAAAAAATGTCACAATGACTGACAGAAGGCGAGATGGTCGAGTGGTCTAGATAAAAGTAAACGAATTCAAAGTTCAGAGGTTCTAATCTCCGCGAATACCTTTTTTTTATTCTTTTTTTTTCGCATTTTAAAAGCTTGACAGGCACATATCACTGTTTAATACAAAGATACCATTTTCAGTAGTTGAGGATGTTATTTCCTAGCATAAAAAACGGCTGAAACAGACTGCGGATCAGCTGCAGAGCGGAAGAGAAACAACAGATAGATTCTTGTGGCGTGAGTTACTGCCAAATCTGTGCAGCTAAAAACGTAACAGAAAAATTAGTTATTTAAATCTAAGCTGGCAAGAGAATGAGGGTCTTTTTTCAAAAAAAATATGAAAATTTTGAAAAAAAATCGAGTTTTTCGGATTTTGAAATTTTGAAATACATACTTATACACTTTCACACCTGATTTTAGGAAACCCTTATTTTTTTCAATTCTCCACACTCCACTGGTTTTCATGGCACTCACGTTTGAAGAAAGAGCACTATACTAGGAAATGCCGTATTTTTTGTGTGAAAAAACGGCAGCATTAATAAATTTAGCGACGAAAGTTACTCCAAATTGAGAAACGTCGTCCAATTCCGCAATTTTAAAAAGTTCAAGTAAGTCAAGCTTTTGAAATGCGAAAAAAAAGAATTAAAAAAGAGGTATTCGCGGAGATTAGAACCTCTGACCTTTGAATTCGTTTACTTTGATCTAGACCACTCGACCATGTCGCCTTCTGTCAATCATTGTGACATTTTTTTATATAAGCAAGAGGTGTAAAAAATGATTCAAAATGAGCATCTTTAAAACCGGCGGCGACCCTTATAGCAGGGGATGCAAGGTGGCTGTCGGGTATCGGAAGATTCATCGTATTGCCCACTATCGATTGAAACAGAAATTCTTCATAAAAGCGATCGACCCAGAATTTTGCAGTGGGCTCCCGCACTATAAGCATTTTTGTCTTCCATGAATCTATCTATTGTTTATTATTCGTATCATCTTGAAACAGAAACCTTGTTCAATGGAGTATACAGGGTGGTGAAAATTTCGATGCTCACCATTGGTATCTTGGAAACGGTAAGAGATACGAGGTCGGTTAAATTAGAAAAAAGTTGCGCATTTTTGTGGCGATTAAGAATCTAAAAAGAAACTTCAAATATTTTGATTGGTTCACGATTTATCACGAAAAAACTAGAAATTTTGATTTCAGAAATTATTTTTCATCTTTCCAACCATTCAAGCTATTCCAATCAAACTTGGTAGTTTTATGTTTTTGATCACTCCGAGTCGATCAACGCTGGCAGAAATTTTCCAGGACTTCTAGATGTCAAATTATGATAGTCAACTTTTGTTGTTCTTATGGCCGCCATATTGGATTTTTGCACTAATGAATGGAGAAAAAAATTAGCTTTCCGAATTAGTAACCAACATGTTCTTTTTATGACATTTTTAGCGTCAAATTTTGAAATTTTCGTAAATATTGACAAAATCGGGAATGCTTTGAAAAATAATTGAAATATTATCAATAGCAACAACAGAAAAAAGACAGATTGTGTTCAATTGACGTATCTAAGGGCTCGATACCAAGTTGCAGGCGCGAAGTTTGGGACGGCGTAACTCGCCAAATACAGCGCGGTCTGATTGGTTGGTATCCGCCGTTGCTATGGAAACGGCACTTACGGCGGTCTCAGCCCCAACCAAGGAGGTTATAATAGCAGGAGGGAACGTAACCCAGCTTGTAGGCGAGGAAATTTGATGCGGGTCGGGGTAAGGGGAAAGCGGTATTTGGGTATGCAATCCGCAACATACGAACCACACGAAGGCACTCGAGTAACTGACACAGAGGTCTATCCCACAGAATCACGAATCTGACACTGCGAAAGCGAAGTGACGGAATCAGTCAGTTTTTGTGTTTGTGTTTTTCGTTTGCCAATGTCTCATTTTCATAATGACGGATTCAGTCGCTTTTATGGCTTTTGGATGCCGAGACCACCAGCGGTCGCTGCTCAGAAACAAACTTTTTAAACAGAAAAATCGAAAGGGCATAGCGCAGCAGAAGTAGAAAGCGGAAACAGAGACGAACAGAAGCTTGTGAAGGAAAACAAGATAAGTACAAGACCCTAGATATTCCAAACCAAAAATTCAAGGAGCTACAAGATAAAGTGCCTAGATGCACGTCTAATCCGAACTTGAAGGCTGGAAGCAACGATTTGCAAGGTTTTGGTGTGGTGATGAGGAACTGGACGAGGGTACTGACGTCGAGTAGCTACCAGGGTATGTCGTGTTGTGGAAGGGAGGTAGAGACGATGGAGCACTTGAGCTCTTGTCAGGAATCGCTGAAGGGGGGCAGAGCTCTGAGTCAATTATTGTTGGGAGAGAACGAAAAAGGGCTGGAATGGATGACAAGGATTGAGAGGAAACAGAAGAGGTGCAACACCGATGATGGCAAGATGTGGCAGTCGATATTTGTATTATATCCATCAATATCCTTTTATTTTGCGGTGTAGTGTGGATAATACAAATAAAAATGTAACATTCTCATGAAATATTAACAATAAAACTCTTTTTTTTCTCGACATTATCAAATTTTTCTTGATGTATGAGCTTGGGCTTAGCTCATCGTCTCTTGTCTTTATCAGCGTTTTTCCTTCATTCCAGCTCAGTCAATTTTCTGTTACTATCTGTTCTTATGTTGCGTCCCATGTTTCTCTCTGCCTTCTCTGAATTCTTTTCCCTGTCATTCTTGCTTCTCATATCTGTTCTACTGGTCTGTTCTCATTCATGCTTTGTAGACGTCCTCACCAACAGTTGTCTCTTATCCAGAAATTTCGTTACAGGCTTCATCTTTAGCTCTTTTCTTACTCAGGGTTACGAATTGTGTCTCTTCAGTGTCAGTGTATGTTTTTTTTACTTCGCAGGTATATACTTCATTCCTATTGCTTCACACTCCTTCTGCATTCTCTTAGATAAGACCTCTATGTCTCACTTCCGTGGGCCATCAGTCACTATTTATCTGAAAATCGTCTTATATACTTTCAGCTTATTAGTGGAGCGAAATCGGCCTGAAAAGTCGTCGTTTTTTTTTCAAGGTATAACAGCACCAAACCTTATGGGTTTTATATAGAATCAAATTCCACGTATGTATGGTGATTTTGGGAATGATCTTGTGGTAGGGACCTTTTTTATGGGCAAAAAACCTCAAAAATTGAAAATGAGCTTTTCAGCATTCACAACGTTATATCTCTGGATCCAGTTGGGCTATCGGTCTGTTCTTTTTATTTAATAAAAGTACATGGAAAAACCTTCCCAGTGGTACATCATTGACTAAAAATTATTGTTCATGAAGGTGTTTATTGAACAATAAACATTATATTGACCGAGAATGCAGTCCCTTTTTGACCATGCGAAGAACTTTTTTCCTCGTAGGAATTTCTAGATACAACCTGCGAGAAACATCAAGCCAAAACATTGAGGAAAATTTTAAAGGAAGTTTCATCCATCTAGGCCGTATAGTTTGTCAGTTATGAATTTTTTTCTGGGCGCATTGAGTTGGAACGTCGCTTAGCGTGTGTTCGCATACAGTAAACCGCCGCGGCCGTGCCGCGTTCCCTGTTTGCTATGCGGCGGTTTACTGTATGCAAGCACACGCTAGGCGACGTTCCAACTCAATGCGCCAGAAAAAAAATCATAACTGACAAACTATACGGCCTAGATGAGTGAAACTTTCTTTAAAATTTTTCTTAATGTTTTGGCTTAATTTTTCTCGCAGGTTGTATCTAGAAATTCCTACGGGGAAAAAAGTTCTTCGCATGGTCAAAAAGGGACTGCATTCTCGGTCAATATAATGTTTATTGTTCAATAAACACGTTTATGAACAATAAATTTTAGTCAATGATGTACCATTGGGAAGGTTTTTCCATGTCCTTTTATTTAAAAAAAAAGAACAGACCGATAGCTCAACTGGATCCAGAGATATAACGTTGTGAATGCAGAACAGCTCATTTTCAATTTTTGAGGTTTTTGCCCATAAAAAAGGTCCCTACCACAAGATCATTCCCAAAATTACCATACATACGTGGAATTTGATTCTCTATAAAACCTACAAGGTTTGGTGCTGTTATACCTTAAAAAAAAAAACGACGACTTTTCAGGCCGATTTCGCTCCACTATATGGTCTTCTTTGTTACTTCATTTTCGTTTATTAATGTCTCTTGTTCATTGCATAGTACAGTTAGTACATAGTAGTACATATTACTGGTGGTATTCTTGTACAGACTTCTTATAGCACAAATTAGTTTCTATTTCACTCCTCGTGCTCTCTGAATTATTTGTTGCACTGTGAAGATGGAGCTTTGCACGCTACCTTCTTTTCGAAGTCCACTCTGAGTGTTAAGCAACGTTGGCTCAATTGTCTTACTCAGTTTCTTTCCCAGTATTTGTATTATGTATTTTCATTGGCATGTTTAGCAAGGTGATGCTTCTATGGCTTGCACACTTATAAGGAATCCCTCTTTCTGTCCATGCTTTATTGTAGATTTCCAGCAGTAACCTTTTCCCTTCTTCTTCTAAGCTATTTATCATCTCTGATGTGAATTTATCATGTCCAGGAGCTTTGCTTCCATAATTTCAGGAATGCTTATTTCAGGTCTTCTCTTACCATCCTTCCATTTCTGTCTTCGATCGTATTTTTCCAATTAATGTCGTCTTCATCAGTGTATCTTGGTTGTGGAGTCAGTAACTCTTGGAAATATTCACCCCATCTTTCCATTACTTCTTCAGAGACCACCAGTAGTGCACTTCCACTTCGTCAAATCATCCACTTGCAGGTCGACTAGGTCGAGGCGCTCATATTTCAAGTGACTTCTTTTCTTTGTTTAGTTTCTTCTTAAGTTGAAAGCAGTATCTTTTCTTCAATCGTGCATGTGTAATCAAAAGATAGGCATCCTTAAATTTGAAAAGATAAAACCAATATTATCAAAATTTTGTGAAGTTTTTGACTCTTGCTCACCTATTATTTGACTTTCTTCCATTTTATTATTATGAATTATATCAGTATAGGTGCACACTAGCACAACACACACGTAGGTACGTACGTACGTATAATAATATTGGTACATATACTGAGTTAAACAGGTAGGTACACAGCAGCTGTGCAGTGTGCAGTGCAGAGTGCAGGACGCATTCTTTGGCTTGTGGCTTGCTCGAGCTTTCCATTTGTTTGGTCTTCCATGAGTTTACAAGGCGGTGATTTCCTTTTCAATTAGGCAACTGGACAAGGGCACACGTCGCAGAGAATATAATCAATCATTCGGAGATGCAAACCTTGAATTGGGAAAATTCTTAACTTCAAAATTTATCATCGCTAGATGCACTTACTTATGTAACAGTATTTCCTATTTTGGATTGTTTTCTGCTTGAAAAAACTGTTTCTAGACTGCAACCGCTGTGGTTTCCCATTCGAAAGCCCTAAAAGCGATTGGAAATGCCACATTGAAGTGCGAAACTGACAAATGAAAAAATTTAACCATAAAAACGAACGATGCTGTCACTTTGCTGTATAATTCTGTGGGATAGACTTCTGTAACTCGTGTGCCTTCGTGTGGTTCGTATGTTGTGGATTGCATACACAGAACGTGACGTCACATGGCTTCACTTTTTTGAGCTCATGCTCCCTCCTGCTATAATTATAATCTCCTTGGCCCCAACTTGGTATCGAGCCGTAACTTCTCAATCGTGTTTTGTGCTTGTTTGTACCGAGAGCTCATAAATTAAATGGGTCAAGGGTGTCTGTGAATTCAAAAACGTCTGTCGAAACTAGGGTAATCCTTACTCCGTTTCTAATAAATTTGTCAAACTTTAACAAGAACGATATGCTAGTTCCGACAGACGTTTTTGAACTCACCGACACCCTTGACCCATGCAATTCATGAACTACCGGTACAAACAAGCACAAAACACCATTAAGAAGTTAGATACGTCAATTGAACACCATCTGTCACTTTTTTGTTGTTGCTATTGATAATATTCCAACTGCATACTGCATTCCCGACTGTTTTTCAAAGCATTCCCGATTTTGTCAATAATTTACGAAAATTTTAAAATTTGACGCTTAAAATGTCATAAAAAGAACATGTTGGTTACTAATTCGGAAAGCTAATTTTTTTCTCTATCTATTTGTGCAAAAATCCAATATGGCGGCCATAAGAAAAACAAAAGTTGACTGTCATAATTTGACATCTAGAAGGCCTGGAAAATTTCTGTCAACGTAGATCGACTCGGAGTGATCAAAAACATAAAACTACCAAGTTTGATTGAAATAGCTCCAATGGTTGGAGAAATAAAAAACAATTTCTGAAATCAAAATTTTTAGTTTTTTCGTGATAAATCGTGAACCAATCAAAACATTCAAAGTTTCTTCCCAGATTCTCAATCGCCACAAAAATGCGCAACTTTTTTCTAATTTAACCGACCTCGTATCTCTTACCGTTTCCAAGATACCAATGGTGAGCATCGAAATTTTCACCACCCTGTATAAGAGGACTATACGATTTTAGTCCTCTAGTAGATTTTAATTTTTGTTAAAAAAGTGCAATATTTTATTCAGACCGTCGCTAACAAGAAATATTCAAACAGGTGATGGTGGATTTTGACACGAGATCTCGGAAAAGATGGTGGTTTGAATTTCTGGTTGTATTTCACTCCTGCAAGTATCACGTCATCCGTCATTTGCACTGAAAATGTGTAAAACCAAGGAAAACTAGATTTACCTCGAGATTTACAGATTGTAATTTACGTTAAGATCACTACTTTCTCTTGCAGAATGTTTTTTTTCCGTATGTAATGGTCCAGTATAGCCTCCTTCACAATCACCGACTACGTTTTGAAATATTCAATCACAGGAAAATTCGAAACGGCCGCCGTGAAAACAACAAAAAGTTGACTATCGTATTTCTGAAAATAGGAGGCGTAGAAATGGGTTCCGTGTCTTATTGTTCCTGACGTCACACATTGTAGAAATATCAAGTTTCACCACAAAATCTTTGGAATTTATGCTGATTCATGGGCAAAAAGTCGTTTTTTCGAGCATTTTTACGTTTTTCAGAATATCTCAGGGAAGAAACAAGATATTTCAAAACTGTTTGGGGGAGCTTCACTTGGAGCTAAACAAATATTGAATTATACGTATACGCTGATTTACAAGACTCCAGCACTATTGGTTCTTCAGAGAGATTTTTTTAACTTTATTTTTCACACTATATAGATACGCCATCTTCCAAGTCTGCCCCACATCCATGTTTGTTGAGAATGATTCAAAGAGCATGTGTGCCAAGTCTCAAAACTTTATTACCAAGTGCAGCGTTTTTTACCTTAGCACCCGGACTATGAGGAGGTGTAAAGCCGTCAAAAATGTGGAATGTAGGTGGTATGAAGCGTGAGAGTCTACAAAAAAAGATACATACATCGACATATACGTAAGAAAAAAGACATTACATATCACAGCACTGTGTGGACTAAAAGTTAACGACAAGACTATCAGAGGAATACTCTTCAAGCGTATAGTAGGTAGCAGGTAGCTGATAAATAAGCCCTTACCTATAGCGTATTTATGAACAAGCATTTTCTTGTTTTTGTTGTTGTCGCAAAGCAGTACTTAATAGTGTCAAGCACGTACTAGTGCTTAGAGATAAAACTCAAGTGAATCACTTGTTGAAAAATAGTCAAGTCATAAACAGGTAAACCCCAAGTAATATAAACTCTCAAGTAGGTAACCGAGCAAGTAACTATTTGTAGAAATCACATATCTACCTGATACTCAGATAGGTAGATAGTGGAGTCGGTACATCCTGTTTTTCTCCTGATAAGTTGAGGAGTATCCTGTCAAATTGAAGCTCAGATTTTTCACGATCGACAGTAATTCTCTCCATTATGGTGGCTGTAGTAAGCTGACTATTCGACCTTATACAAAAATTAGATCCAATTTTTTGGCGCTAAGCTCATTATTGTTGCTGTAAGACTGAAACTGATCTGCGATCCTGACAGATTTCGCTCTAAAAATCTTGAAGACACTCTACGATTCCGGTCCATATTCGATTCCGAACACAGGAAGTGTTGAATTGATTCTCGAAGATGTCGTTCTTTTACTAAACTTGGAGATATATATTATCTCAGATCGCTGGAAATCTCCTATATGATCCTCAAAAATATTCCTTCGACAGTTACGAAAATGTCGTCGGCCCCACGAAACTCGACAATGTTATTCTGCTTTGTACCTACCTATTTTCCAAAATACTCTCAACAACCTTCAGTGCTCTCACTCTACAGTTTTCGAACATAGTGCGCTGCAAACAGCCCAAGGTGATATTTTAGGAAATATCTCACCACGTCCCCGACTTGCTTGAGCTTTATTGAAAATTCGGACTCGGCCATTTTGTATCAGATTCGCTATGTGAGTCAAGCCGAGGTGCAAACAACGACGCTAAAGGGTATAGGTAGAGATTTTTACAAACCACTGACCGAAATAGCATGAGGTTTTACTTTTATATAAATATTATCTACTTAAAATAGGTACCTATTTAAGTTTAGGTACACACGATTCTTAATTCGTGTTCTCGATCGTTTATCTTAGATTTGGTCTATAGGTACCTTGCGTGATAACTAATATCGAGACTAATATGTACCTATGTACTTTACATGATATGGAAAATAAGTACCTATAAGGTTAAAGAACGGCACCCTCTCCTGTTTAAAAAAATTGATGACCCCACTCAACTAGCTCTACAATTTGTTGCTTTTCGAATAATTTATTTGAACCTAGCGCCATCATTGAATGGGAGGCATTTTGACTGATTTTGCCCCCCTTAAACCTTTGAAAATGCGTATCACAATAACTTATATGGGCACAAACGCTCTGAAGAGACCAGCCACCACGACGATGAAGATGGTCAGTCCCACACCAAAGTTGCCGTCACGGACGTAATCTTCGTGAACCACACCGACGATGCCGCAAGCGATCGGTGCTCCGACGTTCCCGGTCTTCTTCGATTCTTCAGCGTTGTCGCCCGTGCCTTTGCCAAAATCATCTTCGTTGGCGTCGACAACCACGGCTTTGCCCACAACTTGATTTACGCCGTTCAAAGATATGACTATGTCTGTGATCTTGACGGTGGCTATGCCGCTGGCGTCAGCTTCAATGTTGCCCAAATCGCCAACGTGTCTTCCGGACTGGGAGGCTAGGTGGTTTCCGTGGGACGTATTGTGGGGATTGAAGTGATCGCCGACATTGCCGCAAACGCCTCCGCTCACATCTCCGACGGCGTGGACGGTCAAACCGTGCTTGCCAACCGGCAGTCCCTCAATGATACCTGTCCATCAAATATTATCAACAGTATTCCAGGTCCGGCCGAAAAGTTGGCGGTAATATCTCACCTTCAATGATAACGCCGTGAATTTTTTGTATGAGAGTAAGTTTGCCACTGATGCTTTCGGTGGTGGCACCAGGAACTCCTACGACTGTGACTATGGCTTCGTCTACGTTCACCATTCTGAAGTTGGTGAGGAGCACAAGGACGCCCACGTAAATCAGGAATTTGAACATGTTTTTGAATGCGACTTCAGAATGTTTGAGCTGAACTAAAGATTAATCAACCTGAGATCCCAACAGAGCAATTTATATCAGGGCCGTCCCAAACGCAGGAGATATTTCTAAATACTCAACACCACGTCAGTTTTTCGCGTTAATCACAAATACTTAATGGGAGGGAACATTTTTCTTTATCGGAGATTGACGCGAATTTTTCGTTATCTAAATCTATTCACAGGTATAAGGCGCCGTTTATGTCATAATGCAACGTGAATAATTTTAAAGTTCTGAGCGACTTTGAAATATTCAAAAACTCACGAAAATAATTTAGTGAGTGGTGAGTGCACGCTTACAAAACTGAATTTGTATAGGTACCTACCGCCTGATGAATAAACTGCGCACCAGCAGCCCACCAATTTTTCATTAGTCGGTGAAATTTAAAATTTTCAAAATTATTTTAAAACTCCAAAAAAAGGCAATTCGAGCAATGTTAGGCTTAGTTCAAAGAGAATCTTGTAGGGAACATTTCAAAGATTTAAACATCATGACGGTAATCTCTTTATATATATTAAATTGCTTGAGTTACATGCATAAACATAAAGGGGAATTTAGTGTAGGAACTTCTGTCCATAATCATAAAACTAGAAAAAATAACGAAATTAGGGGGGAAATCCCAAAGAATGACATTTTTCTAAGATCTTTTGTACATCAATCAATAGTATTATATAACAAAATTCCAATCGATATCAGAAATCTCAACTCAAAATTTTTCAATCAAAATTTAAAAACAATGTTAAAATCAAAAGTATATTATTCAATGGAGGAATATATTAATGACACTTCAAAGTGGGAATAAGTAAACTTTTATACAATTACATTTTCTGTTATCATTTTATGACATTTTATTAATGTATAATTGTTATTGTTTTCTATTATTCTTGTATGTTACCTATATACCTAATTGTTATGTATTCGACACCAGTAATGGTATATGAATAAACATTATCTATCTATCTATCTAAGTCGACAAAATAGAAAGTCGAGTAGAAAGTACTTGAAGCCTGTATTCCACTGTAGTGGGATCGGTACAGTATTATACGCTGCATTTTTGAGTGATGCAATGTCTTTTGACTCACACGTTCTTAGCGACTGTTTGAGCAATTTTGTCCATCGCCGCGAGCGAAATTTTAGTTCAGATCCTGTAACAGGGTGAAGAAGAAAAACAATTTAAAAAAATTGCATCTTTTGAACGGACGAAAGTGGAGTATTGCAGGGCATGTCATATGATGCGCAATTTGATGACTGTTGAATTACACCAAATCATTTTGAAACATTATTTACCGTTTTCGAGATATTGTGAAAAAACTGAGATCTGTCAAGAAAAACATTCTCTTCATTATATCGCTTATTTTTGAAGATATCGGAATGAAATTTGATATTTGCCTTATAAAAGACGTCATTAATGAATAACAGCTGCAGTTATTTTCTAGGCCTACTATTTTCCTAAATAAGACAGTCAACTTTTTGGGGGGGGGGGGGGGGAGCCGCCATCTGGTTTTGTGAATATTAAGCTGATGACCGAAAAAATGACTGATAGTCATTAGGCTAGTATCATGTCAATACTCTATATTATGAAAGACCACTGAAGGGTTAGACGTATGTAGTCGAAGACGGAATTGGTTTTCACATGTTTATTCATCGGAGTCGATAATACAAGTCCCCTAACTCTAAATTGTTATTCGCTTATTATACTTGCACCGGACGTTGCTCCTTTGTCTAGTCCCTATATTCGCTGAGTAGGTAAAATACCTACATTGCGAAAGTGCGTTACACGCGGTTTGTGTAATTAATAAGTGGTTGATAATGGGGCACCACACCTCCCCTTTTGGGAGAATGATGCATACCTGAAAGGTTATGCATTATTCCCCCTGGCAATTGAATTAAAATAACAAATGCACACAAAAAAATTGATAGCTTCACCTCATTAAAAGTAAATTACAGGTTTATGATAATAATTAAAAATTCGTACAAATATTCCACCATATTGGTCCGGTACCGTAAAATGACCAAATATTGAAATAAGTGATGAATTTGACTAACAGAACAAAAAATAATAAATGCAGGCACTGAAAAAAAAAACAGTAGAAATGTATAAATATGTATCAACTTTTTCTTAACCTATTTTTGTGAATGGGAAAAGTTTTTTCCCCATCTCTTAAAACACAATTTGGATTGTCGATCTCAATCACCTCGTATGGTCCGTCCTTTATGCACAGGGTCTAGTTTGTGTCGCGCTTCACTTTTCACAAATACAAAATCACCAAGGTTTAGTTGAATGGGACTTGCTTTGCGATCGAATGAGCACTTTCTATTTTCTTTGTCTTTCGACAAAAGGTCGTGTGCTCGTTTCTGTGACAGCTGTAAACGATACTTGAACTCCTTTGCAAATTGTCCATATTGTAAACGGGTTCTACGCCATGGTTTAAAATGTCGATAGGCAAATTTGGTGTCTTTCCAAAAACTAACTCAAACGGAGTGTAGTTATGCGTGGAGTTTGGCTCGCGTCATTATTTTTGCTACATTGATATTTAAAACTTTCAATTCTTCAATATTTACCCTGGACAAGGCATCAGGTCCTACATTGTCTTTCCCCTTCACGTAATTGATTTCAAAATCATATTCCTCCAATTCGAGGCGCATACGTGTTAGCTTGGAAATAGGATTCTTCATTGAAAATAAATAAACGAGTGGGCGGTGGTCAGATCTCACAATAAATCTCTTTCCATAGACATATGGTTTGAAATAATTAACAGCCCAGTGAATTGCTGTTAATTCTTTCTCAATGACTTTTGTTAGCTTCCCCTTTTGTGAATTTTTTGGATGCAAATGCGATTGGTAAATCGTTTCCATTGTGCTCCTGTGACAAAACTGCACCACATGCAATATTTGAGGCGTCAGTTGAAAGTATAAAAGTTTTTGAAAAATCTGGATACTGCAATATTGGCGGCATCATCAATGCCTTTTTTAAACTCAAAAATGCACTGTTACAATCCGTAGTCCATTCGAATGGGACTCCTTTTTTTGTAAGTTGATGTAGTGGAGAAGTTATTTAAGCAAAGTTTTCTATAAAACGCCGATAATAATTAGCGAATGCCACGAAACGCTTGGCTTCATCAGCGTTTTTTGGAATGGGAAAACTCTTAATTGCTTCGAATTTTGCTGAGTCAGGTAGGACTTCTTTGTCTGAAATGCTATGGCCCAAATATGTGACCTGATTTTTGAAAAATTGACATTTATCAGGATTTAACTTTAAATTGCTACTCCGACATACTTCAAAAACTTTTCTGAGATTTTGTAAATGATGCCTTTTTGAACATCCTGTGATTATAACATCATCAACGTACAAAAACGCCACATCGGGTGGTAGACCCGAAAATGCCATTGTCATCATACGCTGAAAACTGTTACATGACACATTCAAACCGAAAGGCAATCTTTTGAATCTGTATGAAGCACCTTCGATAGAAAAAGATGTGATATTTCGTGAGTTTTCTTTCAACGAAATTTGGTGAAATCCGGTCATCAGGTCAATAACCGAGAACCATTTGGCCCTACCTAATTCATAAAGGATCTCCTTAATTCTTGGTAATGGGAATTTATCTTGTACCAGTTTTTTATTAACTTGTCTAAAATCAAGGACCAAACGCCATTTTTTCTCATTAGGGTTTTCCGCTTTTTTGGGGACGAGTATTAATGGAGAATTGAAAGGTGACCTGCTCGCTTCTATTAAGTCTTTTTGTTTCAATAATTCTACCTGCTTTTTCACTTCTTGTTTTAGCGATTGTGGCAGTCTGTATGGTTTCATGTAGACGGGTGTTTTATCTGTTAACGTAAGTTCCTGTTCGTAAAAGTTGTTATATGTTAATATATCCTCCTCTAAAGCAAAAATATCTGGAAATTCCTCGCAAAGGGCAAATAATTTATCTTGAACATAAAGCGGCATATCTTTTTTAATTTTGATAAAATTGTCTTGAAACGTGTGTCCTGATTCATCGTTTTCACGCAACGTATGTGAAATTCCGAAAGCGGACGCATTGTCAGCTTTGGTTTATTAATAAGAACTGTTTTATTTGAAGTGTTGACAATTGAAATTTTTGCGTCGATAGGAGAAATTATGGTGCGTGCTACATGCACACCTTCTGCAATTTCGGTCGCGTCAATTACTGACTCAGAATTTGAGTTATCAATTTTCACTTTTTCAACAATTTGGCAACGTGGAGGAATTATTAACGTATTTTGCTGAACCGACTCATCAATTGGGATTTCGTGAATTTCATTTCCTAAATTTAGAATGACCATTGATCTGTCGTAGTCCTAAATGCATTTAAATTTTTTCATAAAATCCAACCCCAATATCCCATCAGATGGAATTGGAAAATCATCGTTTACTATATGGAATTCATGATTTATTTCAAATTTCTCGTTAAAAAGTGTTGTTTCCGTAGTCCCTAACGTCTTTAAAACTCCGTCCGTTACCCCTTTGATTTCTGTGCCTCTATGTGGATAAAATATTTGTTCAATATCAATTTTCTCCCGTTTAAAAACAGATGTGTCGGCCCCGCTGTCCAGCATTAAAGTAATTATACGTTCCTTTTTGTCATATCGGTGTATAAATTGATAAAACTTCCCATAACCAGGTTGAAACAAAAAAATTTTACTGTTGATTGTCTTGGTCCTCCAGAGTCTGACCTAACCTCTGGGGGCCTGTCTCGTTTTCCGATTGTAAACACCTGACATTGTGGGTGTTTCCTCGCGCTGTCCTATTCCTACTTTGACCTCTGTAATCGTCGCGATTATTATTGGAGTACTAAGACCGATTTACATTTCTCGATGAATTACCTTGACGATTTCCCTGAAAACGAGTGTTTGAATTATTATTCCGATAATAATTGCCGCTGCCACGATAATGTCTTGACCCGCGGTTTCCTCGTTGTCGTGAATAATTGTTATTCCGGTAATAATTAACTTGCAAGGGCTCCGTTCCTGTGTTAGCATCTATAAAATCCGTCATAAGTTCTTGAATGGTTTGGGGTTTTGAGGCTTTAACAAGCAATTTTGCTGAAGGCATCGCATTTTTCAGCATTGCTTGTTTCGTTTCCGTTATAGTATATTTTTCGGCCACATTTTCTGGTACTCCATCGATCAAATATGCATTTTTGAGTTTCTCTGCAAGTACTTCTATTTCTTTCGCATAAACCTCGGCCGTTTTGTGTCTCTGATCAAGGCTTACCAGCTTGGCTCTTACCAAGTCTATACTTTCTGTTTTTATTACAGCTTTGAGCTTGTCAACTACCCTTTCTGTAGAATTTTCATTCGTGATATAGGCTCTGGCCCTACCTGTCAACCTTGTCTTGACAAACGATAGTGCCAGTGCCTCATGGCCAGTTTGATACGCCTTAATCAGATCCACCGAGTCTAAAAATGTTTGCAGTTTATCTGGTTCCCCATCGTAAGGACTTTTTAAGCTATTGGCACATAAGTTCAAAAATTGCGCTGCGTCTAACACCATATTGACAGTTTTATTTTTTTTCATAGCTTCGAATCTCGAGTTTAATGTATTTGCAATAATACCAATTCCACCTTCAATACGCTTTGCGTACTCTTTCACTATGTTGAACAATTCTTCGCTATGAGGTGTTTTATTGAATAATTCCTTAGTTGCTTTAAACTCTTCCTTTATCCTATCTAGATGACTTGAATTGTCTTGAATCACACGCAATTTTGTTCTACGCTCTTGATTTTTTTTCCAAATTTCGCCTAAAAACATTTACTTCGTCAAACAGGTGTCTAAATGAAGTTGCATCAGACATTCCACGGAAACATTACTAAACGTTTTGTTTTGTTTTATTTTTATTCAAATATCGTCTCAGTTTCAAATTGCATTCAATTGCAATTCAAATTCATTCTCAAATTTTGCGGCAAGCCATTCGCATAAAACTGTGTGATTTTGTACTCACTTTGTTGTGTTTATGCTGTCGGGTCGATGCATCTTCGGCCTTGATTATGCAGCGTTTCTCTGCATAGGTTGGGATGTGCTCCGTTTAGCGGATGTGGGCATTAGAACGATCGATTCTTCATTTTGGTCAGGACATCAGATGTTGGCTGCTGCATTTTTGACAATTGACTTTTCTTTGGTCAGGTTGTCTCACCTCTAGGGAATGATGGCTGCTGTTCCTGCTTGCATACTTGCTGCACTGCTGCACTGCTTGCGTGTTTTCATTAGCGGTGCTTTGAAAACGTGGCTGGTTCTCGTAGTGTTACTTTGGTGGCCCTAGGCCTCACTTGTTCCAAAGTATTTTTGGTGCCTAACTTCGGAATTGGCACTGTACTTTCAACAGATTACTCTGCACGGTCGCCATGAAGGGTTAGACGTATGTAGTCGAAGACGGAATTGGTTTTCACATGTTTATTCATCGGAGTCGATAATACAAGTCCCCTAACTCTAAATTGTTATTCGCTTATTATACTTGCACCGGACGTTGCTCCTTTGTCTAGTCCCTATATTCGCTGAGTAGGTAAAATACCTACATTGCGAAAGTGCGTTACACGCGGTTTGTGTAATTAATAAGTGGTTAATAATGGGGCACCACACCACCTTGGCTGGACCATCATACCATTTTTGCCGAAAAAAACATGACGCACTGATTCAATCGGGTTCCTCAGAACTAGAGGACCTACTTCCAGCCATCGAGCCATTGCAAGTAATTGAACACCGCAATTATGACCCCTGATCATTTCTCAGGTTGCTCACGAAGATTCATAGCCATAAGTGCAGCGGTTCGGTTTTAGCAGCTGTTTGAGTTGAGAAGTGTTGCCTTTTCGTGAATAAAACAGAAAAATACGAGATCTCTGGGTCAATTCTTAGGTCATTGGAAATAGATCCCCCACGGAATATTGATATTTATGCTCAATTATCAGAAAAAAGTGCATTTTATAGCAAAGGTTTGAAGAAACGGCTGAAAATTGTTCGAAACGGTTTCTTTTGTCTTGTTAAGGACGGAGTCAAATTGGTAAAATGAGGCGTTGCGGAATCAATCCGTCTGAGTTTATTCCTTTACACAAATCTATCATCCAGGTCTTTCTTGAAAGCTACAAGGATGTGCTTTGGTTTGAGCCTATAAATATTTTCAAAATCCAAAAAAATTGAAGTTTTGAAAAAATAATTTTTTAATTTCGAAAATTTCTATAGGCTCAAACCAAAGTACATCCTTGTGACTTTCCAAAAAGATCTGGATGATAGATTTCGGTCAAGGAATAAACTCAGACGGATTGATTTCGCAACGCTGTATTCCACCAATATGACTCTGTCCTTAAGCGTTAAATTATGGATCTTTTTGGCGATTTTCATGCCTCCAGCCTATTTAGATGATGGGATGAAATCCTTCAATTTCTTATCACCCTGTGATGTCATCTGCAGAGATCGCCATCGTGCCAGCATTTCCCAAAGTTGAAGGAGGAATCTGAATAGATCATATTCCAAACTCGATTCCAAAATACATACATTGCGGCATCAACATTTATATAGTATGGGGGCATAGATCGTGCCCTGTGCAGCTTCGTGAAGATATATAGAGTTATGTCTTAATCGATTCCTGAGGGATCAGAGACCATGAAAAATTATTGTGGAATATTGGCATCCACTGCAGGCAAATATGGTGAAGGCGCCAAAATGAGCTTCATTTGGTAATAAGAAACTGGATGTAGCTCGTTTGTTTTTCAACGGATCTCGACATCTGGAACGTCATTTTGTAGACGACAAAATGCTCTTTTTATTTCATACCTGAACTCACAAACGTCATTTCGTGGAACTGTCAAAATTGTCTCCATAAGATATGCTGAATTCCGCCGGTTTTTGAAAGTTAACCGATATATTAGAAACCTGACAGTATCATAGATCTTGAGGTGCGCTTTCCGAATTTCTACTTCTCCA
Organism: Anaspis maculata; assembly: GCA_949128115.1. Lineage (NCBI taxonomy): Eukaryota > Metazoa > Arthropoda > Insecta > Coleoptera > Scraptiidae > Anaspis > Anaspis maculata. The sequence goes on along the minus strand of OX421963.1, from coordinate 95,492,383 downwards.
CTTCGTATCTTTATCATTTTGGCCGCCATATTTAAAAAATGGCGCCCAAAAAATAGTTTTTTGTGAATATCTTGAATTCAACTGGCTCAGGATCAAAACGTCTATATGCGGAGGAAAGCCCATTCAAATTTCTACAATTTGACATATCAGTCATTCATGTGCGATTTACGGTTCTTGAGTTAGAGCTTTCAGAACTTCCGGAAACATCAACTTTCGGCATTCAATCAGCATGTTGAATTGATACCACCGTCATGTAGTAAGCAAATTAATCCTAAATAGCTCCTAGCCATTAACCATAAATAACAAAAATTTAGAAAATAGATCATGGTGATGTTAATTGTGTAATAACAGGGTGAACACTGGTGAAAGCAAACTGAATTTAGAAAGAAATAAAGGTAATATAGCATTTGAAGGATATCAGATACATTCGAAACTCATATTATCATGATGAAATTTGTGGTCACTATTCACTATATCCACTTGCCACTCTGTATTTCTGCTGTTCTGGCCATCATTTTGAAAAGATGGCGCCCTCGATGGCGCCCAAAAAAACATTTTTGGATTTTTTTTTGGAAAACTCGTTATAAAATTTCAGGATCTATATCAAAAGTGAGGGTCTATCGAATTCGCTAATCTTTGTTCATAATTCTGGATTGAAAGAACAATAAAGTAATATTATTATTATTTATTGAATTCTCTAAAATTTGACATCCGAATCACTCATATGCAACTTACGGTTCTCAAGCTATACCTTTTCAAAGTCAATTTTCCCTTAGAGTTCACCCTGTAGTCGCATGACAACCGTTACTATGATTGATTTTCTGGATAATGATGATCTCTGGTTGACCACTTATCATTATTTATGGTTAATTTGACTGCCACGTGCAGCTAAGATCAACTTGCCATGCTGATTAGATGGCAAAAGTTGATGCTTCAGGGAGTTCTAAAAGCCATAACTCAAGATTCAAAAGTAGCACGTCGTACACGAGTAAGGTGTCAAATTGTAGAGAATTGAATAAGCTTCCATTCGCATACAAACGCTTCCACCTCACATTGACTGAAATAAAGATATTGACAAAAAACGGTTTTTTGGGCGCCATCTTCCCAATATGGCGGCCAAAACGGGAAATATACGAAATGAAAATGTGGAAATTCGGAAAGGGCACCTCAAGATCTATAATACTGCCAAGTTTAAAAAATATCAGTAACCTTCAAAAAAAGCCGGAATTTAGCATATTTTATAGAGACAATTTTGAGAGTTTCCCGGAAAGACGTTTGTAAATTTAAGTATGAAATGAGATGAGAATTTTTTTGTCTACAAAATGACGTTCCTGATGTTGGAATCCGTTGAAAAACAAACGAGCTACAAGCCAGTTTCATACTACCAGATGAAGCCCATTTTGGCGCCTCCACCATATTTGCCTGCAGCAGATGTCAATATTACACCATAATTTTTCATGGTCCTTGGTCGTCCAGGAATCGATTAGGACATATCTCTATATATCTTCACGAAGTTGCACACGATCAAGCCTTTTTTGACCCTATGCCTCCAGACTAATAAGTAATAAGGTTCTCTATTATTAGTGTTGCCCTACCGCATAATTTGTTCGCCTACCTACTGCAAGATAGTCTTTCATGCTCATCCTACATCACATGAGTACATCCTGTGCCAGTTTTTCAAAACCTATACTGAAGAATGCACTTCTTCCTAATAATTCAGCATTAATTTATCAAAATTCCATTGAGGATCTTTTTCCAATGACCTAAGAAATGACCCAGAGACCTCGTGATTTCCGGTTTTTTTCATGAAAAATCGACACTTTTTCATTTAAATAGCTGCTAAAACCGAACCGCTGAACTTATGGCTATGAATCTTGGTAGACAACCTAAAGAATGATCAAGGGTCACAGTCGCGGTGTTCAATTACTAGCTATGGCTCGATGGCTAGCAGTAGATCCTCTAGCTCTGAGGAATCCGATAAAATCCGTGCATCATCTTTCTTTTAGCAAAAATGGTATGATGGTCCATCCAAGGTGATCTTTCACATGATAGATTAATGGCATGATACTAGCCTAATGACTCTCAGTCATTTTTTCGGTCATCAGCTTGATATTCACAAAACAAGATGGCGGCTCCCCCCCCCCCCCCAAAAAGTTGACTGTCTTATTTAGGAAAATAGTAGGCCTAGAAAATAACTGCAGCTGTTATTCATTAATGACGTCTTTTATAAGGCAAATACCAAATTTCATTCCGATATCTTCAAAAATAAGCGATATAATGCTGTTATTGTTTTTTTTGACAGGTCTCAGTTTTTTTAGAATATCTCAAAAACGGTAATTATTGTTTCAAAATGGTTTGGTGTACCTCAACAACCATCAAATTGCACATCATATGACATGCCCTGCAATACTCTACCTTTGCCCATTCAAAAGATGCAGTTTTTTTTAAATTGTTTCTCTTCTTTACCCTGTGTACAGGATCTGAACTGAAACTTGGCTTGCGGCGATGGACAGAATTGTTCAGACAGGTTCTAGGAGCATGTGTGCCAAAGAGCATTGCAATACTCAGAAATGCAGCGAACAGGACTTTTTCCGAACGTGCCGACTCCACTACTGGTGAATTCAGTTTTGCCAAAAAATTCTTCACAATAGTCTTAGAGGGATACAAATTGGACACTGGACCTTCCTTGAGAAAAAATGCACGTAACCTACGTTCACATTGTTGGATGTTTTAGTCTTCGGGATATGACCTGTTGAACTGAAAAAACCGGAGAAAACCAAAATGCCCCGAAATGTCGAAAATGGGGCCCTGGGGGCCTAACGGTCCGAATTTTGCGGTGGCAACATGGATTTTTAGATTCAGCAGGGTCCATTTAGTAAAAAACCGCTTGTTGCCAAAATGTTATATGATTTGCTTCTAGGCCCAGAAAAAACTGGAAAGTGTCCTAGTCTAATAGGAAGAGGTATCTCCGTATTCTAGGTTACGTCCATTTTAGGTGGAAAACGTCCACTGTTGATTCTTCTTTGGAAGCATCCATTTTAGTACGGGAAAAATGGTAAAAAAATTGGCAAAACCTCGGAAAAACTATGGACTCCCTGAAAATTCGATGTTCTATTCAGAATTGAGTGCTGAGTGCTGAAAATTGCACCTGATGAGGTTTTTCAGTTATTGCCGGGGAGGTGAAAAATTGCAAGTTATAATGGTGGGGATGGAACCTGTCAATCCGTTGGATGCAAATACATTGTAATTCGACGCATTGTGTCCCATTGATATCATTTTGTTACAAAAAGTGTCGATCATTGTTGAAGGGGGCTCGTGGGGAGGTGAAGCTCGGCTAGGTGGCTCTTTTTTCCCCCTGGGCCATATTGAACCGATCACGACAAGTTTGGTATCTTTTCCGACTAAATTTAATCTCCTGAACTCGACTTCCATGTGTAAATTTGAATGACTACAAGTTCAAACAAGTTAACTTGAAAAAACTTCTTTTTGTTTGACAATTGTCACGAAACTTTTTCACTGTTAGAAGTGTTCATCTTTGAAGATATTCCAGATGCCATCATATTGAAGTGTGTTCTTTCCGAAAATCATCCACTTGATGTCTTATTTTGTTTCTAAATCGAATTGAACCCGAAGGGTAAACCATTGACAGAATTTTTGTACACCGATTTCCAGCGATTTATAAAATAAATGATTTCAAAAGATTTCCAATGATTTCCAATGATTTCCGATGATTTCCAAATGATTTCCAAATGATTCCCAATGATTTCCACATGATTTCCGAATAATTTCCAAATGATTTCCAATGATTTCCATGGAAGTGTACAATAGATTTCCAAGGTGGTTTACTCCTTTTGAATCTGAGCTTGCCCAGCACGGCTTCCACTAATGACCAGAACCATACCAGAACACTACAGCATGCACCCTCAAATTAACGTAGCTCGAACTTTTGAAAAAGAAGAATAATTTATCTCTGAAAAGAAGAGGATCTGTGCAGAACTGAATTTCCTATGATATAACAAAAATCGCCATGAATCGCACTGCAGGATTTTGAGTTATTTGAGGAGAAGATTACAGTTCCCACTTCCCATTTGAAATATTAGCCCAGGAGCCAGAAACGATCTGTGTGGTTAAGGTTTTAACATAATAATTTCTCCTCCTTTCGGGAATGTCGGCGTCATGTCGCCATCATCAACATGAAGTGAACCAGCGTGGTTTTTGCCGAATATCTCAATTTTGGGTCATCTGACAGCAAAAGATGTAAGGAGTGATTTTGAAGCCAATGAAATTCCCTACAGTTTTGTTTTCAACTCGACTTTCTGAGACCTATGGTCTTTGAAATAGAGCTTTTAGAAGCGAGAGTCATTGTTATGAAAGCTCCATGGCCACTTGACTCGAAAAACTAAGATTTCGATGTGGAAAAAAAAAATTCAAAATAAGATTTCTCGAGAATCCTTCACGCTATAGTTGTAATTGAAAGAAGCTGAATATTATAAGCGGACAGTTCTATGTGATAAATCCACCCGGTGAGGTACAATAAAAATAAAATTGATACAAAAGCGGCAGTATGAAAAGCAGGTAATAAAGAAGCAAAGTTTCTATCGGAGTCGATCCTCGAGGAGGTCCCACAGCTCTTCGGCCTTGCTCTCCAGCGTGTCCTCCAGCTCCTGCCTGTACCGCTTCAGCTGGCCGAGCTGTCTCAGCTCCTCCTCGATTCTTTCCAGGTCTTTGCTCGATATGATGCACGCGGCGACGTTACCGGCTGCCAAAAAACCATTGGTCACGGCCAGCGCAGCATTCACGCCGATCAGAATCGGGTTCGCCATGGCCGCGAACAAGAGGACGTTGGTCACGATCGTGCCACCGGTCACCAGGTTGGTGGCCACCGAAACCTTGCCCAGACGCCGCGAATCGGCCAGGCGGACTTTTTTGCGGTCCACTTCGACCTCCAGTTCTCCTGTGAAATAAAAAAGTTGGAACGTTAGTTTTTTCTCATCTTAGCTGAGGCCGTCTTACACTTTGAAAGAAACAGAGAAAGATGCGGAGGTAGCGAGGGTAAAAAGAGGTAGAGACGTACCTAGGTAGATGATTGTAAGGAGAGTTGCAGAAAGGTAGGGGGAAATTGAAGATATAAGTAAGTGAAGAGGGGTACCTAGTAATGCAAAGAAAGGTGAAGCAGTAGGAGTTAGGTAGATGGAGTTAGGGAGCGGTAGAAGAGGTAGACGAGGTAAGGAGAGGTGGGAAGAGGTGAAGAGGTAGAGCGAGGAGAAAAGAGCGAGAGGGAGAGAAGAAAGCTGAATCAAAACTCACGGATGTTCATCTGCACGGTGTCCAGCTTCCTGCGGATCTTGCCGATCTGCCTCATCGCCCTGACCCTGACGATCTCCTCCGATCGTCCGGTGAGGATCTCCGTGATGAACGCGTTCAGTCCGCCGATCTCGCCGTTGATCGCCTCCAGATCCTGAGAGATCCTGACGCGTTCCTGCGACGACTTCTCCACGATGTTCCTGGCTTCCTTGATGGTCTCCCAAAAGTTCCACAGGCGCACCGCTTCGACGACGATGAAGAAGAAACTGCTGACGGCTCCGATGACCAGGAACTTGTTGGCCGTCGACCGCATCGCCTCTTCCATCTGCTTCACGACGGCCTCGTTGCAGACGGACCTGCTGACGAGGGAGTTGAAGATCTCGGTGCGGTTGTCGGCGACGATGGCGTGACCGCACGTGTCCAGCATGCAGTTGGCCTCGGCCGCGCTGATGCACATGCCGTTGCGCATGTTGGCGCAGAGCTGGCTCAGCGGTCTGATTTCCGTCTGGTGGAGGGTGAGGACGCCGGCCAAATCGGCCGCGGCGGCCAGGAAATTGGCCCCGCCTTCTTTGATTTCTTCGGGTGCCTGTAAAAATTTGATCGACATTGAACAGGTTACCGAAATTGATTGCCTCATGTGATTTTTCAGAAAGATTACATTTCTGTAGTCCCATTGCCAATTTGAACCCATTATCAGTATTTAGTGGATCTGGACGATATTTTCAATAAAATATAAGAATCATAGTGTGGCTCTACATCCCATTGAGGGACTTGGCCTACAAAGAGAAATGTTAGAGCTTCCGTTCTTTGTGTTCAATAGAATATATCAAGAGATTATATCTGATGGAGAATCTTTGACATCTTTGGCATGAGCATCTTTGATGAAAGACTTTGATGGTTCCAAGTGTTCTTTCCGCTCTTAGGCCAGACCTTCAGGGTATCAAGTGGCATTTCAACATATTTTCTCCGATAGTTTTACATGTTTCAAGTTTTCCATGTGTTTTTTTTCAAGTCTTTAGATCTAACAACATTTTCAGTGAGCTAGAAATTACCTAAACTCAGCTAGCTTATGCTGGAACTCCATTTAAATCAAGTTCAGCCAGGCTCTAATCGATAAAGTTGAAGCTGAAGCCTTCCTGAACACAATTGCTGTGAGACTGTGATATGCCTCAAAGTTCAGCTAAACTGGATTAGATCTGAGCTGAAGTCAGCTGGCCTGAGCTAGAGTTCCAGCCAATTTCATTACGGAATCACAACAAAGCTAACTACTATGAATGCTAGAACTAAATTAATTTTGTACCAACGAAGTGAAATTAAGCTATCAAAGAACCAAACCTAACCATAATTGACGCCTATACTGAGCTAGGAATGAATTCAAGTGAGCTAACTGAGCTAGAACGTATAAAAATGAGTTACTCAGCCCTAAATGAAAGTTTTGGCTAGACTAAAGCCTCCTAATAAAACTAAAGCTGTGCTAAATCAAGCAGTTCTCCGAGTTGAAAGTTGAAGTGAGATAGCGTGAGATAGCGTGAGAAAGCCTTGGTTGAAATGTTCACCAAACATCTGGGATTCAGCAAATCAAGCTATCTTAACTGCTTTCTAGCTTAACTGAACTGAGTTATGCAAAATTGAGGAGAACTGAGCCACATTGAGATAAACTAGACTATTAGTTTCATTATTGTTCCATTGATTTTGGAATTGCAACATTCGAATATCTTTTCATTGGTGACATGATGTGGAGCTGAGCTACCCGGGATAATGAGCTGGAACTTCACTGATTACACTTATGTTAGAACTTAGCTAAGTTCGTTCAAATTCCGTTCAAAAGTGATATACCAAGCTATTTCAAGGTAATTGTGGCCCATAGTAGTTTTGTTGAATAAAGCTGAACAAAGGACCTTGTGTCAAGCGTCAGCGCTAGCCCGAGTTCACTGGAATTCATATACCTATTTAAGAAAGCTAGGATTCTAGCTTTTGAGCAGCTGAATTGAGCCATAGCTGCGCTAATTTGAGCTATCTCAGAAAAATGTAACTTGGAGCTTATATAACCTGAAACAAGCTGAATCCCAGCTAAAATAAGTTGGCTTATTGGATGGGATCCAGCTCAGAAAGCTTGTGGCAAGCCAAGCTGAAACTTGACTGAGATAACATCAGGTTTTGCTAAAATCACCTTGTCCAAAGTAGAACTGAGTGCCGAAGTGAGCTGAAGTGAAATGAATCGAGCCAATAGTATCAGCCATAAACTAGCTAAACATAAACTGACATTAGTGAGCCAGTTTTTATGAGCTAGAACCCTGCTAGTTAGACAAGCTAAACTGAAACGGACCTAAACTTGAATGCAAGTCAATTCAAATACGCAATTCGAAATTTTGCTACAGCTAGTGCTTAACTGGCTCAAGCAACCTCTAGAATGGAAAGACTGGAAAAATGATCCACAGTCACATTGCGTTATAACTAAACTGAAATGCGCTAGCTTAAGTTTTCACAAGCTGGAATTCCACTAATTGAGCAAGCTGAGCTGGAAATTCAGCTGGAACAAAATAAATCTAAATTTAGTACTCGAGTTGAGCTGTCTTGAGGTGATCAGATAGAGTGCTGGATCAAGCTGACATAGCTAGAGTTGAAGTGGAGTTGAACCACTACAGGCTAATATGAGCTAGAACCTCGGCTGGAACGGAATGATTGAACAGGTAAAGCTAGAGCCGAGCTGAATTAATCTAAATTTAACCGGGGCGGCGCCGAATGAAGCTATTTCGAGATATTCTGGCTAAGAGTTTTGTTGAACCAAACTAATTCAAAGCGAGAGCTGATTTGAAGTTAGTTAGCCAGAGCTAATTTGAGCTAGAGCTGAGCTAAATACTACCTATGCTATATGCCACAATATTTCAAGGTAGAACTGAACTAAAGTGGGCTAAAATTTAGCTAATCACACAAGCTGAGCTGAAAATAAGCTCTGAATTCTGTCATGGTCGTGAAGCGTTTTTCAAAACAAGCAGGGTGTTGAAGTTGACTTTTCAAAATAGTTTCATTTTTCATGTAACTTTTGAAGCATCCACCCAATTTTGATCAAATTTTGATTAAAGTTCACTAAAATGAGTCTCTATCGAACAGTAAAAACCCGTTCCATCAAACGTTCTCAGGGACCTTACCCTTTTCCCCCTACTTTTTACTCCCCTGAATTTTTCTCAAGAATGATTCCAGGTTTTAGATTCTACGTTCAGTTTGAATGAAAGCGTTCGCGCCTTGCAGTCCATTTCTGATTGAAAGCTATTTTGTTTTTATATTATTTGTGTTTTAAACTTCGAAAAACATCTTGAAAACACCATGTTCAAGAGTCTGAAATAGACAGTCTGAGAAAACTGATGATTCATTAGCTTAAATAGGTGCTTGAAGTTGATGAATGATGAACCACCATTTTTGCCGAGAAATGAGAAATTTTTGAGAAGCAAGATTTTTGGGCTCTTGAAAGTGGGGATTTTCAGATGTCTTCTGAAGTTTTGAACAAAAATAAACACTAATGTGATGGAATCCATCAAGATACAACGGGACGATAATAACATTGTCGCAAGAATGCATTGAAATCTATCAAAATTTTACTGAAAAAATATCAGAATCTGTCAAATAACATTGTATGATTATGAACGTTGTTGAAATATCACTGAAAAATGAAGAACTCTGGTAGAACGTTGCTGGAAAATAAAAGAAATTCGGTCAAGTACCACGGAAAACGATGAAAAGTCAGAGTATATTGAAGCGTTAAGAAATTTGTCATCATAGCTTTCGAACACTTCTGTGATATGAAATATCATATACAAAATGGAAATAGGGAAATAGCAGCAGAAGTATCTGAAATCTTGCAACTACTATTGGAAAATGACGAAACCTGACCAAATATCACTTGAAAATACAGGTGTATCGCAATTACGATTACAAACTTTTGGGGGAGATTCCCCAGCAGAAATGATCATGAAAAAATGTAACCTTAATGTCCATGCTCTGTTGAGAACCTACAAGATGTTCAAGTTATCAATTTTTAAAATAGATTTTTTGACATAACTTTTGAACGTTTCAACCGAATATGTCCAAATTTAAAGCAAAGTTTACTGAAATAGGTCTCTAGTGAGCAATAGTGACGTGTTCTGAAAAAAATACAGGGGCGTAAATACTAGGGGGTGTCCATATTTTCCCCCACATTTTTTGACACCCCCCTCAGCTATTTTCTCAATTTGTTCTAATTTTCTGGAATCAACGTTTCATTTAAAAAAAAAGGTTATTTTCACAAAATTTTTGTCAAAGGCTCCGTTTTCGAGATATTTGGGTTTGAAACTTTGGAGAACATCTCGAAATCGCCACTTTTCAGAGATCAAATTGATGTTTTTTTTTTCTGGAAACTCTTCATTTTTCAGCAAAAAAACGGTGGTTTATCAACTTAAGTACTTAAAAAACATTTTACTTGAAGAATTGTGAGTAAGAATCCAAGTATGTATGAGAAAAAACTACGGGGTGAAAAATTGGGGTACGAGAAATGAGAGCACCTCATCATCTACGCTCCTGATTTCTTTTTTTTTTGGAACACGCATTACTATTGTTCGATAAAGACCTCTTCAAGTAAACTTTGGTTTTTTCAACAAAATCGGTTGAACGGTTTGAAAGCTACGTCGAAAAATCGGTGCTAGGACAATTCTTCGCAAGCATTGCGCCCGCACATGACCGGACTTATTGGAGCTCTAAAGGACACTTCAAAACACAAGGGGGCTCAGCAAAACCTTGAATCCTACAATGTATACACAAGGGAGGATAGGGCCCTGAATATCACAAGAAGACCTGGCAGGGCTCACTAGATCCCTCAACGATACTTTAAGACACAAGGGGGCTAGCAGGGCTCAAATCGCCACAATGTAGACACAAGGCTGGATAGGGCTTTGAATAACACAAAAAGGCATTCGGGACTCAATGGGACTCCAAACGACATTAGAAGACACAAGGGTGCTCAGCAGGGCCTAAACCACTACAATGTACACCAAGAGAGGTAGGGCTGTGAAAATCGCAAGGAGGACTGATGGGGCTCACTAGGGCTCCAAATGAAAAGGCTCAAGGGGGCCTATAGGGCTCCGATCAACACATGAAGACACACATGAGCTGGCTAGAGCTCCGAAACGAAGACGGGTTAAAAAGGGACTCAGCAAAGCGACCGATGAAACGTAAAGACACAGGAGGGCCACACAGGGCTCTGAGAAACATAATAAGGCACAAAGGAGCTTCTAAGATTCCAGAAACTTCGAGAAATTTAAAGGTCACCCGGTCTGCAAACGATAATTGAAGACACAAGGGGGCTCAATAGGGCTTCAAACGATACTTGAAGATACGAGGAGGCTCATAGAGCTTAAAACGCTTCACTGTAGACACAAGAGAGGAGAGGCTTCTAAAGTATATTTTTTTAGGTTCATTTTAGATGGAGAATCACCCCTAGAAGTTTGTTATCGTGATTGCGAATCACCTGTTAATTGAAATCTGTCAAAATATTCAGAAAGATAATCAAACTTGTCAATATATCACTGGAAGATGAGAAAATCTGCCAAAATATCACTGAAAGATGAAAACTTCTCAGGAACACTTTTCACCTTAGATTTCAAAATTGGAAACTATAACATTTTACAACCTACTCATAATTATACAGGGTGATGTTAAATACTTTTTCTTCTGAAGCCACACACTGTATAGTATATATTCAAATTGCAATCGATGTAATTTTTCTATTCTGAATATAAATATATACCACAGTGTTCAGTTATTTTTGAGGGCAAATTGTCAAAAAAATCACAAAAATCCCATGATACTGACCTACCCAGACAGCACATAAACATTCTCAAAATGTTTGTGAAATATTAAAAGCCAAATATTATAATATTTATAAAATATTGGAATTCATTCAGTGAATATTGTATAAATATTTACTGAATGTTTTGATGCCCCGCTTTTTAATATTTGTACAATATTTGCCAAAAATATTTTAAAAACATTTAGAACCGGGTATTTTTGGAAATTTAAAAAAAAAGCTTTGTTTTCTTCTTATCGGCCTTTTTTGGCCATAGGAGCTCGCCTTTATTTCATATACAATTGATTCAGCTGAAAAATTTCCTTTCAAAGACGACACAACGTCCAGGCTACAGCAGGAATCGAACCCGCAATCTCCGAACCACAGGCAGATACTGACCACCTGTGTTACGGGGCCGTTGGGGAGATTCACTGGTTCTGGGTAAACTACTATGTGAACACGCAAATGTCCGCTATATGGATAATATGAATTTTGCTAACTCTATATCTAAAAGATTCAGCGGCTTATCCGCTTTTAGGGATACTCGGCTACCGCCTCGTCCCTAAACACGCGGATTTATCCGCGTACTTGTTACATAAATTACCAATTGGTGTCGAAATAAATTAAAGTGACATATTTGTACGAAACAAATAAAACAACGGATGTATTTCACGACATTATGAATTATTTCAATCGTAACATAAAAAAAACCTATTGTAGACCGTTAAAAAGGCACTTTCAGGACCCCAAACCGAGTTTTGCTAATTCAAGGCAAATTACACTTGAAGTCAAAGGGATGTGAAACGCTGTCTTTTCAACACAACTATATATTTCAAAGTTACGTGCAAATGACCAAAACAAAATCCGGAAGTCGCATTGCCTAGAATCCTGTAAATATTAGAGAAATAGAGTTCACTTAATATTTTGATAATATTTATTTCTAAATATTCAGTGAATGTTTAAAATATTTTCTGAATGTCGGTACAATATTCCACCTTAATGTTTCTGTAATATTTGTGACGAATATTTTGTAAATATTCATAGAATGTTGTAAATATTCATCAACTACTACCAAATATTTTTAAAACATTTGGTGCTGTCTGAGTAATAGCTGTATTACACTGCAAAATTTCTTGTGCAATCTGTCAAACCAACAATCAAATTCATTGTTCTTTGACACTATTTTGGCAGATGATTCAAGAAATTGTACAAGAAATTGTGTAGTGTATACAGCTTCAACGTTTATTTGGCTAAAAAAATCTCAAATTTCGCCCACAAGTTTTTGTTATTTGCTCATATTCAAATTTAAAGAAAATTATATCTCCCGAAAAGGAAATTCAACCAAATTTGAGAAATTTTCTAGCCAAATAAACGGAAGTTTAAGTTAGCATAATGGGATTTTTGTGATTTGTTTTTTGAAAATTTGCCTCGGTTAATAACTCAACACTATGATATATATATATATTTGTATCCTCAATAGAAAAACTACATCGATTGCACTTTGAATATACAGATTGTGGCATCGACAAAAAAAATTGTAATATTATAAACTGCTCAACATTTGAAATGTCGGTATCGAAAATTTTGCCCTTATTCAAAACAGTATAACTTTGGATTGTCTTAACCAATTCCGATTTTGTTCTCACACTTGTTAAGATACATCTTTCAGCAACCTACTAGGTTGGCGAGATTTTTTGAGTTATTTCAATTACATTCATTACAGGGTGGAATGTAAAGCATTGCAAAATTGTGCTTAGTTCAATATATCCCCATTTTTATGAACTTTTTTTTTCGAATTCTAACGATATAATCATGAAGCCTGATGTCCTATCTCGAAACGGTTTTTGAATTTTCTAGATCAGAAGTCCAACAATGATGACATGATTTTTTTGGAAAGTTGCTTTTTAGTCATTTCGGTGGGCAATTAAGTCGCATTTTGGATGATGAGAACCTGTAATTTTGCATGCTTGTTGCTTGAACTGATAAAAACTGCTGTGCCTTCAGAAACCTCTGTTTTACTTTCCCGGTTCGCGTTCTTAAATGAAAAGGAAAATATTGTGAACGCGCAAAAAATTTGTTCCCGAATTTCAAAAATAACTTTTTTCAAGGTCCATCTAATCGATTTATTTAGACAATTTTCAGACCAAAGAGGGTCTGCCTGTCCGTGTGTCTAACTCTGTGTAATCGTTCATGATAACTCCCAAACGGTACATCCAATTGAGCTGATATTTGGTATGCGGCCATGGTATAGGCGTATAAGAAACTCATGTGATTTTGGTTGAAATCCGCCATCAGAGGGCGCACTTATTGCATCGTATCAATTTCGGAATTTTTGACGTACGGACCTCAAATTGAACATGTAGATGTTTTGTTGGTTCAGAAACACATTCTAAAATTTTAGTTTGAATATGTTTCAAAAATATAACCCCAATTTCTCATTTTTTCAAGATGTCTAAAATGCAACTTTTACAAAAAAAAATCCTCATTGTTGAACTTCTGATCTGGAAAATTCGAAACTTTTTTCGAGACAAGACATCAGGCTTTATGATTATAGCGTTAGAATTTGAAAAAAAAATTGTTCACAAGAACGGGGATCTATTGAACTAAGAACAATTTTGCAATGCTTTACATTCCACCCTGTAACGGTGTAATTGAACGAATCGGAAACTCTTGCCAATGGTGTAGATTGCTGAAAGATGTATTTAAGCAACCGTGAAAACAAAATAGGAATCGGTTGAGACAATTAAAAGTTACACCATTTTGAAAACAGGCAAAATTTTCGATACCGACATTTCAAATGTTGAGCAGTTTAGACTGTGAATTAGAGTTCCCCATTTTGAAATCTATAGAGAAAATTGTTCGAGAAAAGTGTTTTCTTTTCCAAATTATCTCAAGGAGGAAACCTCTAGTATATGGAGGAAATTGTCGCGTGATCACCCCGTACATTTTTCTATTGATACGTCAGAGTCTAGTTTTAGTCTATGAGCTAGCGACGGATTTCTCATATAATTTCAACAAAGCTGCAATGTTAATTTTAACATCCCCCTACATCTCCTGATGACCAAAACGGACCTTTCCCGGCTGGTAGCCAGGGCCTTTGGCCGTTATAATTCTTTAAAGAAAAAAAAAACAAATTGTACGTGTCCTTTATAATGGGCTATTTTGAGACGTCAAACGATTACCCTGATAGCTCGATTAAATAAGCGTGAGTGGAATGTCCGCAGCAGCTAGAATGGGCGCGAGGTTCAGCAAGCCATGTCCCAAACGGGCCCGGGTTCGAGACTCACCAAGTTCGATTTTTTTTCTAAAGAAAATCGTTCCTTTTCATTTTTAAAGCAATTCAAATCCAAAATACTGATTCCTTACTGGATTCTTGACTTTTTTTCGATAATTCAGTAACGCCTTTTCGAATTTTTCTTGTTACTTTTCACACGGACAACTAACAAGCGAACGCTATACTGAATTATCGGAAAAAGTCAAGAATCCAGTAAGGAATCAGTATTTTGAATTTAGATTGCTTAAAAAATCAAAAGGAACGATTTTCTTCTCAAAAAAAATCGGACTTGGTTGGGTCTCGAATCTGGGCCCGTTTTGGACATGGGATATTTAAATCAACATTGTAGCTTTGTTGAAATGATATGAAAAATCCGTCGCTAGCTCCCCGTCTATTTGGTTTAGTTTGCGGTTTATGGTTTAATATTCATGAGGTTCCACCCAGGCACGGAGCTAAGGAAGAGCCTGAGTGGGCCATGCTCACCGCAAAATTTTTGTGCCCACCTAGGTGCCCCCACCCAGAGCATTCTAACATTTTTATGCCGACGACAATATCACAAAAAAAATGATGGAATAAGCTGAAATAACCAAGTTCCGAACGCCAAACCGCCAAGTTGTATCCATAATTGTGTTCTAAAAATAAATGGGTAGGTGTACCTATACTTAGCAAAAAAGTTGCTATAATTTAAATCTTTCGAATATTTCTTTCCATTTTTCAACCATTATCCATTCGAAAAGGCTGATTTGCCTGGGTGTTTTTAAATATTCGAAAATAGAAATGTTGAATGACTCAAAAGAAATATCACGCGATTATTTTGGTAAATTAAAAAAAAAAGTTGGTGAAATCAATGATGATGTTCAAGAAACAAATATTGCACAACCTTCGACGTCACGTTCTCCATAACCGGAAATTTGGAAAACATAAAATTGTCATGTAAAGTGGATCAACTTTTCAATAATCAAATCCCAGACACAATTATCGATGGCAAATCAAATTTGATACAGCTCTTTTGACTTCAGTCGAAGAGAACAAAAACTATTTTGTAGATCAGATTTCTGGAGCAGATAATACCTCGATAAATAAGTAGATACCTTCTATCATTGGTAACAAAAATCAAAATTGTTACCGGTACCTACCCACTTGAAAATACTCAACTGAAAAATTTTAAAAAAACATCTTTGCTTAGGTACATAATTTTTGTAAAAAAATTGAAAAATCAAAATAATTAAAACCAATTGAGATTCATGTTCTTGGCATTATTATTAGCATTACTATTGATTATCAGAAAAGTTTCCGCCTGCGGCGCATCTATCCCATTGTGCCCACCTCAATTTATTGGGCCCAGATCTGGCCCACCTGACATCAAAAGTCAATCAACAACAATCAGCTCAGATATGACCCACATAAAGTAGGAAATATAGTTGTGGCATGTGCAATTCTTCACAATATGTGCACAATGGCTCGCATGGATATAGACTTCATTGAGGATGACAACGCCAACGACCGCAATGGACCACATGCAGCTAACAATATTATTGACGATAGAGGAAGACAAGCTAGAGAAAATTTGGTCAATATGTACCTATTTCAATTTTTAGTGTCACTTACTTTTATTTTATTGGAAACAATATGCTCACTGTTTATTTGTAAAAAAAATTATTCTCATACACATTGTTTTAGTTGATAAAAAAAACGAAATGTATAAATTTTATATACTTAAGAAATGGAAGGAAGAACAAGCAGCAACTGCAGGTTTCATAACAATATTTTCCTTTGGTAAATATCTTATAATTATGTGAAATTTTACAATAAATATATTCTCAGTATGGTTTAACAAAAAGTATAAATATTTTTTTCTAAACCAATAATTATCACAAATTATTTTGACTAATGGCAGTAGTAACAATGAGATATACATTTAAAAAAAAAGAAATAAAGTGGTTCACAATATTATTTATAAAGCTATTTTCAATAAATACTGTAATAATGTTGATAATATCAATAATTAACAAGTGTTAACAAGGGACAACGGAGAAGCGGCGGCGGAATATGTTTTCTTTTCCAATAAACCTTTCGTTATGGCTGGGCGACTCTGAAGGCGGCTCTTGTTTAGGCTTATGTACGAACGCAAGATTCTCTGGAGCACTCTGCAATTAAATTTTGAAAATTACTTACAAAGTTATACTTCAAAATAATGCATGTTATTTAATTATAATAATGTCCTCACCTTATTGCGTTATTGTCAATTCGTTGCCTGACAATCACAAGGGACAACACAAAACCACAGACAAAACTTCTATCCAAAAAATTTAACTGTCATAGTACATGTGCGGACTGGCGATGGGCGTGGCTTGCTCTCACTCCGTTCGGCTGTCGTCTGTCGGTGGCCGCCATACTGTTAAAATTTCAGCGACGAAGAGGGAAGATGGAGAGATGTATCATGCTAGACAAGGATGGTGCGATATTTCGCAATGATTCCGCAAGCCCACAAGTTGTCGTATTAGATACGAAACGAAAATTATCTTGTAGGCTGTGCAAGGGGCAGGAGAGGCAAGGGGTAGGGCGATATTTACGAAATACGAAAGTGGCGTGCTAGCAAAGTTCGTATACGAACACGAAATTCGTAACCGATCGACGGCGTGCTCCCACCACTGGTTCCACTTGACCCCTTCGAAACTCACCTACTTATCTCAAAGTACCATACCGAGTAAATCACATTGAATCGAGCATTGAATTATATTTCTCCAAAATATTGAGAGTATTTGAGAAAAAACTATGTGAAGTCTCACCATTTCCCAAATTCTCTGTGCGTTTTCCAAAAGCGGCTCGTATGCAGCGGTAAGATCAGCCATCGTAAAAATTCACTTTCCCCGTGAATAATACGTAACAGGTGAGATAACGGTAACACCAACTCAACGGAATTAGCGGTGCGATTGAACTGGAGGCTTTGGAAGTGTTGTGTTTGAATGGTGTGGCTCGCTGAAAGTTTCTGTGCTTCCCATGATTTCGTCGCAGTCAATTGCGCGATATTTTTATCTTTATCCGTTTGACCTAGCATTTCGTCAAGTGCAAGGACCGCACTTCACGCTAATCGTGTAGTTCCAAGCTAACACAACACCGTTATATGAAAAGCAAAGCACGGACCAAAAAAAAAATAATAACAAGGACCTATTCAACAATACTATAAGACCTGAAATTTTCAAGTGATACTTGAGTACTTAGGTGAGATAACATATTGAGGTTGTTACTAGAGATACGGAGATGAATTAAATTATCCTTGAATTATTCAAACTGCGAATTTTTGATCGCATCAGTATCCGTAACGTTTATCCATGATAGGAAGCGGCTGGGTAGGCACTTTATATTTGTTTACGAACTGCTATCTTTTAGCCCAAAGTAGTGTTATCATACCTATCCAGTTCCACCAATGCTGCAAAAATACATGAAATTGGCAAGGAAATTGATGAGTAGTGATCCACATTTTTTCAAGATATGGAAGTTGATATCATTTATTTATTATACTTAGGTAGGTAGGAATTTGAAATAGCTATTGTTTTCTCTGCGAATGGGTATTCAGGAGGTGATATTGTTAAATATTTCCTCATGAGATTAAAGTGAATTGCACAACAATGCACAATAAGACCGGATGTTGATCCTGATGCGACTAAAAAAGTTGTTGACGGAAATCGGTTTTCTTTAATTTTTTTCGTCAAATATTAACTCCTCCAAAAATAAAATGTACGGGCATTGCATCAAACTTTTAAAATTTACAAAAAAATTTGAAATTTTTTGATTTTGATTTTTGAAAATTCAAAAACTAGATAGCATCGACAATACATCTTTCTGCTGACTTGTAGGTTTTCCTTCAAGTTTGGACACATCCCTTTCTCCTTCCTACCCGCCTCATTCCTTTTGTGTTTCTTAAGTGAATTTATTTAATTTGATTTCAACATCACCGAAACTGACTGGTAGGTTTTTTTTACTCATTGGGTTCTCTGGAGAGAGACTGAGAGAAATCTCACTGAGGTTATTTGAATCAGGTGGATTTGAGCTGACAAGGTGGTCCTCCAATCCAGAGAATTTGTTAAAAAAGATTTCGTCTAACCTTTGATTGACAAAGGAAGATGTCAGTTTTGATCCTCACGCAAATTTGAAAGTTCTTGGCCTTCAGTGACATTCAGCCGAGGATCACTCCTCATTCCAAGTATCTCAAATCGGACGCATCTACTGTAGTGTAACCAGCTTTCGACATCATCCTGGTCATGACATCAATTCTGTAGCGTATCCAGGTCACAAGCACCACTCTGTAATGTACCGAGGTCTCGGCACCATCCTGTAATGTATCCTGGTTGATGGCACCATTTCTGCAGTGTATCCCCGTTTTCGATGTTCGGCTGCGATCGTCGTTGTTTCTTCCCTTCTTGACGTTGTTTACATTTTACCTACGTTGTGTTGTTGGGTTCTTACTCGAGATGATATGTGTAGTAATGTGTAGTTGGGGATGAGGTTTGATTCTTGAATGAAACGCGAATGAAATGCAAGCAAAATGAATGTTTATTGAAAATCAATGGCAAAGTTTTTGATTGAATTTGTTTCTTTTCTCAAAACACCTACTGACAGTGATAAAAGGACAAAACTTGAATGAAAAACATCAAAACGCAAACAAATGAAACAAGAAAAATCATTACAAATTATTTAGACGATGCAGGAATTTACAACATTGAAATGAACACAAAATCAGATTAACAAAACAAAACAATAAATCATGAAACAGGTCAAACTGTCAATTTGATCGCAAATGAAAAGTGACGTATTCGCTGACAGGCACACATGGGAAGAACACGTCAAAGAAACCCCTGCGTATTGCCTGGTTGATTGCTGAAAAATCCCTTCCCAAATGATCTGAACAAAAGTCGAGTGTGAATGAGTCGTGATGAAATGACAGAGAAGTCACTCCAGTTATGCATTGATCAAGTCAGCGTGAAGCGGTGCTTGAACCTCTTTGAAACGTTTGCTTTGTTCACAAGTTATTCACGTAACAACAAAAGGAAACTCGCTCAGCAATAAATGTTACACTTTACAAACAAAAGAAGTCAAATTGATAGATAAGTAAACAATTAAGAAACGATCGGTAAACAAGTAGATAAATCAGTAAATAAATAAACAAGGCACAAATGATATGTAAACAAGTGAATAAATCAGCAAGAAACAAATGATAGATCAACAAGTAGATAAATCAGCAAGAAATGAATGATCCGTAAACAAGTGGATAAATCAGCAAGAAATAAATGATAAGTAATGGTGTAGGTAAATCAACAAGAAACAAATGAGAAATAAATAGGTAGATAAATGAACAAGAAACTAGTAAGAGATAAATAAGTAGAGAAGTTGAAGTTGGTCATACTTTTAGTAAGCAAACGGAAGGGAAAAGTATCTATAACGCATTCGCCTGGAATTCCCCAGCAGTTACCCATCAAAAACCCCACAGATTCATACTTACATTCAAAACAGAACAATGGTTAGTAAACAGTAATCACATACAAGAAATAACAGTAAATACAAGAAAATCGACTCGAGCCAACCTGTGGCCCTCTCTTCGTCGTTATACATAATTTCCCCCCAAATAAGGAAAGGTTAGTAGACTCAACAAGGCAGATTCATACGAGTAGGTGGAACCCCCCCCCAGGATACGGAGAAGCGTGCAAGTCTTCTTTCCTTCGTTTACTTTCAAGTATAACCCGACAATGAACAATGAAATGAGAATGAATCATAAAAAAGTACTGTTCTCTACTTAGCGGCTGGTTTTGGCGTAGCAGAGTTTCCTTTTATCATTTCACTGTTTGTGACGTAACTTGTGGAAAAGAAACAATCAATGAAACCTTGAAGTACGCGCGATAGCGCGGCCTTGAGGTCACGTCATGGGTGCGCAAAAAACACACCCACTAGATTTACGGCTGTTGCCGTCAATATTAAGATCATTTGGGGAGCAGATAAATTACACAAAACTCAAAGCAGTGCGAAGCACCTTGATTTCAAAGCGGAAAAACTGCGGGTTATGCAACCCCGTTGAGAACAAAGAGAATAAAGAATTTCGGGTTATGTACAATAATTTCGCGGACAAAATAGCTATCGAAATGCATGATTTGGTGAGTGGATGGAAGCCAAAATTACGGTACAATAATCAAAGAAAGACCGACCTTAGAGTTGTAAAAACCACGCACTCTTGATGCACTGGAACGTTCACGTCTTCGTCACAACCACAGCTGATCCTCTTCTCCCTGTCTGCCCGCGGCTGCTGCTCGCCCGGCTCCGCCTAGCGCAGCGCCATCTCCCTCTCCTCGCGGCAAACGGTACGAACGTCAACGACCGTACCTACTTCAGGTACCAACGTACGAACAAAACAAAGGGGAATACCACACTACCAAATGAAATCACTTGTTCACCATCGCTCATGTTTTTGATCCCTTGGGATCAATTTCATCTGTAATGGGGTACTTGTCAATGGAATAGATTCAGCTGGAAATACTTTTGATTGCTAGTGTATGTGGTAAGGGGACTCTACTGAGAATTTTACAAAAATTCCGTCATTTTCTACAGAGAAAAAAGAATTTGAAAAATTCCTCCTAAAACTTCGCACCAGGACAGGGATTTCGAGTGGGGTCGGTCTGACTGTGTGATAATGGAATTATTATTCAAGAATGTCAGGAATGTCACTGTGACAGTGTCATTTTGATCATGCTCGCAAAACCGGTTTCCCTCGCGGTTTCCTATCGAATTCTCTTACCATGGGCATTTGGGCAATAAGGTCGAACAAGGTTTCGTAGACTCCAGAAACCTCTCATAATACTGTCTCAGTCAAGATAACTCATTTCCAGGGAAAAATCTGGAAGATCAGCAATAGCACAGAATTAAGAGGTTGAAAATGAGCAGTGAGCTTTTAAGCCTAGTCTACAATATGGTCTTTAGTTGCAAGTCGCGAGGTGGAAGTGAAGTTGGAATTGCAGTCGCTAGTCGCAGTTATAGTTGGTTCTAGCCCAACTCTTGCGACTAGAGACTTGCAACTTGCAACTTAAGACCATATTGTAGACTAGGCTTTATGGATACGCATCATTGGTATACAATTCAGGATAGGCAATACCGAGGGCAATACTTAAGAGCTACAAGAGATTCATGTAGGGAGGACGCGATGGATCTCCAAATAAAATGTGGGAAGCAGGAACAGTGATGTGCGAGATGAAAACGAGGGTCACACCAGGTCAGAGACGGGTGACAAACATGCGGAAGGCTTTTTGGTAGACAGCACAAAAAGCTAAAAAAAAAGACTAATTAGGTTGACCAAGAAATGGAGGAAACGGGTAGGTACTTACCGCGTAGATCGAAGCCTCGATCAAAGCAGTCAAAGGGAAAAAAAAGCACAGGAAAAAATAAAACTACGGTCAGTGGTTTGGCGTTGTCAGTCAGACTCAGATTTGAGATTATACGATTTCAAAGCTCGAAGGCGACACCTTGACAACGTTATATCGTTGCCAACCCAACGAGGAAAAGAGCCCTTCTATGTTCTATATCTAATGTATTTGTGACGTCACAAATATATTTTTGAAACACGCATTGCAACCACAATTTTGGGAATTTAGGAAAAAGAAAAAATACGGGTACATTATTTTTGATTATCGTTTAAGCCAATAAAAAAAAGGCAAGTGCTCCATTCCCGGTGCCAAGTTACATAGTCGAAGAGCTGTGGACGGAGGGTCTCGACTGGGATGAGATTCCTCCTGCTTCCATCTTGGCCATGTGGGAGACTCTTACGGAACAGTCGTCAGCTTTGTCGCAGCTGAAGATTCCTCGCCACTTGAACATTACCCAGGGATCTGAGAGCTGCGTTCTGAGGTTTTGCGACGTATTTAAAAAGGCCGACGCAATGGTTTATTTGCGTTCCGTTTCGTCTCCGGTAAAAATACCCATTGCTTTAATTCGTGCAAAGTCCCGCGTCTTACTCTTGAAAGTGGTTTCCATCCCTAGATTGTTGATGTTGATAGAAGTTGATGCTATTTCTCCTTGGAATTTTCGCAAAATTTGGTTCACTTCAAACAAGTCTTTGCTTTTTTGGATTCAGCTACCGCTTCAAGTTGGATACATCCATCGCCGCACCGCTGGAAGACTTTTGTAGGTAATCGAGTCACGAAAACTCAAGGAAATATTTCCCCGCATTTTCGGTATTACATTTCAGGAGGTGAGAATTCTGCCGATTGCCTGTCTCGAGGTTTAACACCCTCTCAACTTCCGGACACTCTCTTTGGCTTTCTGGTCCGCCTTGGGCTAGCATCCCACAAAGTAATTGGACGATTGTTCCTTCCACCTCACCTGGTCTTAACAGGGTGCCTGAAGAAAAACCCGCCACTCTGTCTGTTTTTCAAAGCGAAAATCCTTCATTGTCCCTGATCAACAAGTGTTCTTCGTGGATCAAATTGTTGCGCTCTTGTGTTTTTTGTCTCGAGATTTTGTCGCCTTTTGCCAATCGAAATCCCTCTCATTGCAGCTCCGGACTTGGGAAAAGCTGAAATGGTTTTGATTCGCGTGATTCAGAGTCTCTATTTTGGTTCTGATCTCGAACTTCTGGAGAAAGATAAGCCTTGTTCTTCGCAGTTGAGAAAGCTGCATCCTTTTTTGCATGATGAAGTAATCATTGTCACCCTATTCTCCCACTGAAAAAAAGATCCCCTCGTGACTTTTTTCATCGATTATAACACTATAGTCCGGACGTTAGGGGAAAAAAATTAGGGAAACCTTGCACTTTTGCGTGCAAGGTGCGTGCGTGTTGTAAAAAGCATTGTCATTTTGCGTGCCTTTTGCTGAAACCACCCTGGATCAATTTGGATGTAGGGACATCGGCGCAAATTGCACAGACATTTTATACAGGGTGGAGTAGAAAAAATTTATTGAAAAATCGTAAATCTTGAACCATAACCGATGGACGTATGTGAATCGGGATATTGATGACGGATTTCGTCCTTGTACGAAGATGCTGCAAACAGTTTTGAAATATCTTGAGGCGTTTCCAAAATATGCTGGAAGTAGTTGAACTTCTTCATTTTTTTTTTATTTTTTCAATAAATCAGTTGTTTTTGAAGATATCTAGCTGCAAGTTGATATTCCGTCAAACAATCATGTTTTCAATGAAACGCTGCTAGATTCGAAACTAAGATCTTCAACTTTTTCTCTCATCGTGAGCGCCATCTTCAAATTGCCCTTCGTGAAATTGTTGAAGAAAAAACAGGTGACGATTTTGTTGGGCACACACGATAGTTTTATAATGGAAAACCAGGTCCTGGATTGCGCTAATGACCTATTCGCCGAAGAAACGTTATCAAGTTCACTTTTCTTGATTTCTCTCCACTTACGTGACAGTCATGTCATGACCAAATGGAACTTTGAATCGATGACAATCATGTTTGTGATATTATAATCCACATCATTCTGTGAAGCCAGTCACCAAATTTCATCATCATCAGCCTAGTGGTGTTCTTTTGGCAAACAGTTGAACAAAAAATTTGCTTCGATTTTTGTGAAAAAAGCAAAAACGGCAGGGTCACGTCGTGCCCTCAAACCCGATTTAAGAAAATCTGTTACCAAAAAATGCTACCAATTGGTACTGAAGCAGTTCGAATGAATGTGCTCTGTAGTTTGAAGCTAAACCGAAATGGATTGTTCCATCATAGTTCTGCAGGAGGGACGTCTAAAATATTGCTACAGCTTATCTTTGAAGCGTTTCTGACCATATTCAACAAAAAACGTTCCAAATATGAGCTGTAGCAACATTTTTGACATCGTTCCTTCAGATCTAGGATGGAACAATCCATTTCGGTTCAGCTTCAAACTACAAAACACATTCCTCCAAACTCCTTCAATACCAATTGGTAGCATCTTTAGTGATAGATTCTCTTCAATCGAGTTTAAGGGGACGACGTGACCCTAGCGTTTTTGCCTTTTTCACAAAAATCGAAGCAAAGTTTTTGTTCAACTGTCTACCAAAAGAACTCTACTCGGCTGATAATGATAAAATTTAGTGAATGGCTTCACAAATTGATGTGGATTATAATACCGCAAACACCTCATCGATCCAAAGTTCCATTTGGTTATGACTGTCACGTAAGTGAAGAGAAATCAAGAAAATCGAACTTGATAACGTTTCTTCGGCGAAGAGGTCTTGGCGCAATTCAGCACCTGGTTTTCCATTATTGAAGGATTTTCTCTTGGGGTATATTTTTGGACACAAACAAGAAAAATTCTAGGTATTTGCCGACGTTTCGATTTAATTAAAATCTTTTTCAAGGCTCATGACCTATTGACTTGAAATAATTATTGAATGAATTATAACTGACATTTTTGTACAGCAAGCTGCTTAACAAGTCAGTCAGGCTTGTTAAGCAGCTTGCTGTACAAAAATGTCAGTTATAATTCATTCAATAATTATTTCAAGTCAATAGGTCATGAGCCTTGAAAAAGATTTTAATTAAATCGAAACGTCGGCAAATACCTAGAATTTTTCTTGTTTGTGTCCAAAAATATACCCCAAGAGAAAATCCTTCATTACTGAATCCAAATGGACAAGAATCAGAATCAAAAGTTTTCCATTATAAAACGATCGTGTGTGTCCAACAAAGTCATCACCTGTTGTTTTTCCAACCATTCGACGAAAAGCAATTTGAAGATGGCGCTCTCGATGGAAACAAAGTTGAAGATCTTAGTTTTGAACCTAGCAAGCTTTGTCGATGTCCCCACATCGCATTTTATTAAAAACATTATTCTTTGTCGGAATATCAACTTGCAGCTTGATATCTCCAAAAACAACTGATTTATTGAAAAAAGCAGAAAAATGAAGAAGTTTCACAGTTTCACTTCAAGTTTCACCAGCGTATTTCGGAAACGCCTCAAGATATTTCAAAACTGTTTGCAGCACCTTCATGACTTCATGAGCTTGAAACCCTCTATCAATATCCTGATTCACATACGTTCATCGGTCGTGGTTCAAGATTTATGATTTTGCAGCAATTTTTTTCTACTTCACCCTGTATAAAGTGTCTGCACGATTTGCGCCGATGTCCCCACATCCAGATTGGTCCAGGGTGGTCTCAGCAACAGGCATGCAAAGTGACAATGCTTGGTATAAAAATTCAAGGTATTTCCCACTAACGTCCGGACTATTTAGGCCAAAAGCAAGAAGCGAAAACGCGACATATGCTTGCAAAAAGTTCCCATAGCAAATTTTTCTTTCGATATTACTTCACTGGGGAGTCCTTATGAAGAATCCAAATTTGTGACCTTGTGTCACCTCCGGAACCGTGGTAAAACAATATGAAGAAGTTGAAAGTTCGTGGAAATCGTCCGTTTTTCTTGAATAACTCCTAAACGGTGATTCTACGAACAAAATGTTCAGCAGTCAAATTGAAGATCGTTGAATTTTGAACAAAGTGATGACATCGCCATTGCTGTGTAATATACGGTTACCTAAATACAGCTCTCGGAAGTCTACCCTGAGTATTACTCAGAGCTGTCAGCTGAATTTTGGCTGTCAAATTGCAGCTTCTCACTCAAGAGGCTATACTGTCATTGTCCGTGGACAAATTTGCTTACCCAAACATTTTTTGAAAGGCAATTAAACCGGCTTCTAACAATAGGAATTAGTTGACTCAAGTTTACATTCGCTTTCTGAAAGAAAAGTACACCTCAATTACGTGCAAAACCTTGCGACTTATCACCTCAACCCTGTCAATTCAATTCCGTTTCGCATTCTTCCTAATTTTTAGAACTATTGGTGAACCTGTTACCTAATGCACTTGGGTTTTAATTTCCTGCCTGATTAATCCAAGACCTCGTCGATATTTGAATTTTAACTTCGTCTTCTGTCCAGTTCATCTTTCTTATACGAATAGAAATCTTGATTATTCAATTGCACTTAGAGAGAGATGGTTGTTCACTGAGTCTTGTCGTTGGTATTCCAAAATTATAGCCATCATTTCAATTATAGATCAAATATTATATCCGCACACTAAAACTTTTTCAAGTTTCATTTAAAATTGACTAGATTGGAACTCCTAGAATTCACAGTTGAAAATTTCAAAGGTAATCTAGTCCAGCGGCCGGTTTAATCGTTGACTTTAATGGAAATTCAATTACAGTAACTAGAAAACCAGTTAAAAATACTGAAACTAGGCATTTCTAGCTGACATCAACTAGAAAAAGTTTTAGTGTGCAGCAGCTCTATTTCACGTTAAGTTATATAACTTCACTCAAATCAGCAATCAGGTGTACAATTTATCGCGGTGAGCCTCTAATTAAGCACCCTGCAAAGATGATGTTATGTTCCTTTCTGTCTTGGAGCGTTTTCGAAGCGACACTGGATGTTCTGGGCATTCTACAAAAAGGTTCTCTTCGGTATGGAACGCCAGCTTTTTGATGCTCATAAACTCCTTGTCGTGCGAAAAGGATCGAATCTTTCATTCTGTGGGGTGAGAAAACACGTGAGATTGTCGCCCAGATTTGATTTGCATAAATACTGCTAGTGCTTTGTCTCAAGCTAATAGAGTCCACAACATGATACTCTGTAGGAAGCTAGATCTCTTCGAAAGGGTTACTGATTACTAGGTTTTCATCATTGTTCTGGTGTCTTGAAGGTGGCTTGAAAAAATGTATTTAAAAGCTCACATCAATATTCCGGCAAGCTTTTGAAACACGGCTCCTCCGCCAATTGTGCCCATGTTTCTTGTTCGCGCGTCGTGATCTCCAGCCAGTTTCATAACTATACGTTTAACTTCTAGAAACGACTACATTTGACATAATTTTCATGTTGAACATTTCAATTTCTCATCAGTTTATTCACGTTTCTGATGAAATTCGAAGAAATTTGAGTGAACACAACATTCTAGGAAACCTAACCTTCCGTTGATACTACTGATCAAGTTCTCAGGCGACATCTTTGGGTTCGCCAGTTCTGAGGCGACAATCGAGGGTTCAATCAATATATACATGTCGAGTTTGGTATCTTTCACGATAAATCCAAATCAAGCTTCATTACTTGACTGTGTTCACATTTTTTCTCACTTGCTTTTGGTTCCTTCTTATTTAAAAAAAGGAATTCTGTTAATATCAACCTCTGACTGATTATTTTCTTTGTTGCAGAACAACATGTCCAGTTCGGAGAGCTCGGAGGACATGGACCGGTGGCAGAGCGTCTTCGCGGCCGTGACCGACAGCGAGCTGCGGTTCTACGAGAGCGCCCCGTGGTCGGGCGAGGCGTGGAGGGCCCCCGCCGAGGCCTACTCGCTCATAGCCACGCGGCTCGTCGGCAGCGGCAAGCGTGCCGAGCTGCCCGAGTTCAGCATCCGGTGCGCCACCGTCGAGGGCGTCATAACGCACCAGCTCCGCGCCGAGACGCACAGGGACCTGGCCGGGTGGGCCAAGGCGCTGGTCAACGGCAGCCACGCCAGCGCCGTCACCCAGAGAGAGCTGGTGTGCAGTAAGTATACTGGGACACGAGGAAGGGTGAAGCGGTTATCCAGCGCGTTTCTCCCTTGGTACCATCGCCCCATCCGAGCAGTATCTTGTGATATATTCAGTATTAATATAACAAGTAATATGATTATCATCGATGATAATTTCGAATGGAATCGTGTCTGCAGATTCAACGACTGCGGAGCACTGCGGTAGCACTGCGTAGCAGGAGTTGAATGTGCAGCATCGATTCCATGGGAAAATATCATCGATTAATATTCATACCACGAGTTAAATTTAGCAAGGCCATGTGCTATATTCTGTAAAAAAGATACATCGATGTAAGCCCTACATCGCTGTAAAATGACAAAAGTAATAATGTTTTGCATTGTCACATGTGTCATCTTACAGCGATACAGCGCTTATACATCAATGTATCTTCTTTAGAGAATAACACCAAATTAAAAAAATTGAATTGTATACTTACATTAGACATTTCAAGGCAAATCTAAGGATCACCTATTTAGTGTCTATATGCATCACAAAATAGCAATTCAAAGATTCGTCCATCGTTAGAAAAGCGTATTGCATAGACATGATTTTCCATGTTAAGAGCAGATCCCGTGTAAATCCACCCAATGTGACATTTCTCTGATCTAAATGCTTGTGTCTACATCAACACCACAGAAAAATGCTGTATCTGTATATATTTTGTACACGAACCCCCTTTTGGGTTAAGTAATCACGTTTTAAACTCTTTCATTAGTATCTCACTTGTATTTTTTATGTATTTTTAACAGTTAACATTCAAAATAAAAATCAACCTCAGACTGAAATCCATCTGAAAGGAGGTAAACAAGCCGAAATCGGTGATAAATTCAATTGTTTTTTATCATCGCTGTGATATCCTCTTGGTACCCCGAATCCGTGCATCTCATTGGCTGAAACACAGTCTAGTTACCTATGCGTTATACAGGGTGGCCCAACGAAAACAGAACAGAGGGGTTTTCGGGCATTTCACATAATTTTTTGGAAAAAAAGCTCAGACAGGTCGATTTTTATATCGAGGGGGACATCTTAAACATACATTGGCAAATTTCTATCTTCAGCCCCCTCACCCCTACCCACCTCAACTTTGGAATGTCAAATGACATCATCTACTTTGCGATACATTAAATCAAAGAGAATCAAATTCCTTCTTTGAAAAAAATATTTTCAAAACTTTCAACCCCACCCCCCATCTTCCTAAATTTCTCTGACTGTCCCATTTTATATCCTCGACCCCTCAATTCTCTCCAATTTAATCAACGTCATCCTAAATAGCATCTAAGGAGAAAATTTTCGGTGCAGAAAAGTGTTACCCAAATTCACCCCTTTCCTCTCCCCCACCCCAATTTCAAAACTTAACAGACACCACCTACTTTGTGATACATCGAATAAAAGGAAATTGATTTCTCTTTCTGGGAACAATTTTTTTGGAATTTTCAACCCCTCTCCTGATAAATTGAACATTCGGAGTATTTTAGGGGGAAAGGGGGCTTTTTGAAACTCTCAAAATATTTTATTCAGGAAGCGAATTCAATTCCCTTCGATTTGATGTATCACAAAGTAGGTAGTGTTATTTTAGATTTTGAAGTTGAGGTGGGGGAGTGAAGGGGTGAATTTGGGTGGCACTTTTTACAAAGAAAATCTTCTCCCTCGATGCTGTGCAGGATGACGTTGACTGTACTAAAGAGAATTAAGAGATCAAAAATATTACATTGGAAACTCTGACAATTTTAGGAAGAAGGGGGGTGGGGTTGAAAATTATAGAAATATTTTTTCAGAAAGAGAATTTAATTCTCTTCAATTTGACGTATCGCAAAGTGGGTGGTGTCATTTGAAACTTCGAAGTTTGGGCGGGTGGGGGTGAGAGGGCTAAAGATAGAAATCCGCCAATATATGTGTCAGATGTCCCCCTCAATATAAAAATCGACCTGTTCGAGCTTTTAAAAAAAAATGAGGTGAAATGCCTGAAAACCCCTCTGTTCTGTTTTCGTTGGGCCACCCTGTATAGTCTGTAATATAACATATAATTCAAAGCCGTAGAGACGACATTTCGAAAATGCAGATAAATATTCTTGGACGCTTAATACTTATATGTATTTATACATTATTTGTTGATTAATATATTATTTCAGCCTAATAACACAAAATTTCGACATATTTAGGCGATACTTCGTCTCAATGAAGGGGAATTTCACTTCACTAAGACAATATTTTGGCCTAATAACATGGAATTTTGGCTCATTTATGCGATATTTCGCCTTAATAAAACAAAAACTTTCCTTAATAAGGCGAAATTTTGGCTTAATAACACGAAATTTCGGCTAAATAAGGCGGTATTTCGCCTCAATAACGTGGAATTTCGGCATAATATAGCGATATTTCATCTTGATAACGCGAAATTTCGCCTCAATAGCGTAATAAATAAAAAACTCACGAGCCACCATGCGCCACTGCGCAACTCCCCCATCCTTCTGGGATCAAGTTACCACTGCCCAATAACTAAGCATGGAAAAAAAGTGATTACTGTATATTACTGGTCTATTGGCCGATCCATGGTGCTTATACAGGGTGGTCCATCCTAGCGTAATTATCCCATAGCGGTCTTACCGTTCAAGATAGAGAAAAAGATGTAAGGGAAAAGTTATATGGTTTGATGAGACCTATAACGTAAAATTATTTTCAGCTATACAGAGTGTCCCATTTTGACGAGAATAACAAAACGTCATTTTTTTTAAATGGAACACTTCTATTTTTTTGCTTTCTCATGTTCAACTCTTTCAACTGTCTTATGCCTGAATTTTTGTTTTTCAATTGTGTGGCAGTGCTACCAACTCAAAATTAAAAACGAAAAAAAATCGCATTTTCACAGTTTTCTTAGAAAAATCGTAGCGGCCTTGTTTTTTGAAACGTAGAGATGAAACTTGACATGGTGGTAGTCAAGTCAAAGACCAATATCTCAATGTCAAAAAATTGGGATTTCTTGATACAGGGCGTTCACAAAAAAACATCAAACTTCATAATTTTCAAAGTATCATAACTCATTTTTTTCAAATGGCATGCCCCTAATTTTATAAAGTTATCTGATAGCTTTTTTATCCTCTTCCATTTTTGCAAGGAGCACCTTACCCTTAATCTTCATTTTTTTTTTCGAGATAATCGGAAATGTTCACAAAATTTGCTATTTTTCTTGGTTTTTTCAAAAATTTAGTTGGCCGTGATGAATGACAGACGAGCCAAATAGTGTGCAGCTGTCAGTTAGTCGGTGTGAATACTGTCGAACAAAAAAAATTGCTCCAACGCAAAAAGAAAACAAAGTTGGATCCTGGATATCTGGATTATCACCAGATTATCATATCAATTATTTCCTCTCGCGTAAAATCATTTTTCTTTGTTCGACAATATTCAGACTGACTAACTGAGAGTTGCGTAGTATTAGGCTTGTCTGTCATTCATCACGGCCAACTTAATTTTTGAAAAAAAAACAAGAAAAATAGCAAATTTTGTGAAAATTTCCGATTATCTCGAAAAAAATAATAATAATAATAATAATAATAAAATGTCCTTATTGGCGGTATTCAGCGAAGCTGCTCTTCCATACAACCACAACAATATAACAATAAACATATAACAAAAAAAATATACAGGGTGGTGAAAATTTCGATGCTCACCATTGGTATCTTGGAAACGGTAAGAGATACGAGGTCGGTTAAATTAGAAGAAAGTTGCGCATTTTTGTGACGATTGAGAATCTGAAAAGAAACTTTGAATATTTTGATTGGTTTACGATTTATCACGAAAAAACTGAAAATTTTGATTTAAGAAATTATTTTTTATCTTTACAACCATTCAAGCTATTTCAATCAAACTTGGTAGTTTAATGTTTTTGATCACTCGGAGTCGATCAACGTTGACAGAAATTTTCCAGGCCTTCTAGATGTCAAATTATGATAGTCAACTTTTGTTTTTCTTATGGCCGCCATATTGGATTTTTGCACTAATAGATAGAGAAAAAAATTAGCTTTCCGAATTAGTAACCAACATGTTCTTTTTATGACATTTTTAGCGTCAAATTTTGAAATTTTCGTAAATTATTGACAAAATCGGGAATGCTTTGAAAAACAATTGAAATATTATCAATAGTAACAACAAAAAAAAGACAGATTGTGTTCAATTGACGTATCTAAGGGCTCGATACCAAGTTGCAGGCGCAAAGTTTCGGACGGCATAACTCGCCAAATACAGCGCGGTCTGATTGGTTGGTATCCGCCGTTGCTATGGTAACGGCACTCACGGCGGTCTCACAGCCCCAACTTGGTATCGAGCCGTAACTTCTTAATCGTGTTTTGTGCTTGTTTGTACCGAGAGTTCATAAATTAAATGAGTCAAGGGTGCCTGTGAATTCAAAAACGTCTGTCGAAACTAGGGTAATCCTTACTCTTTTTCTAATAAATTTGTCAAACTTAAACAAGAGCGATGCTAGTTCCGACAGACGTTTTTGAACTCACACTGCTCACCTTGGACACCCTTGACCATTCAACTTATGAACTACCGGTACAAACAAGCACAAAACACGATTAAGAAGTTAGATACGTCAATTGCACACCATCTGTCACTTTTTAGTTGTTGCTATTGATAAATATTTCAATTTTTTTTCAAAGCATTCCCGATTTTGTCAATAATTTACGAAAATTTCAAAATTTGACGCTAAAAATGTCATAAAAAGAACATGTTGGTTATTAATTCGGAAAGCGAATTTTTTTCTCAATCTATTGGTGCAAAAATCCAATATGGCGGCCATAAGAAAAAAAAAAGTTGACTATCATAATTTGACATCTAGAAGGCCTGGAAAATTTCTGTCAACGTTGATCGACTCCGAGTGATCAAAAACATAAAACTACCAAGATTGATTGAAATAGCTTGAATGGTTGGAAAGATAAAAAATAATTGCCGAAATCAAAATTTTCAGTTTTTTCATGATAAATCGTAAACCAATCCAAATATTCAAAGTTTATTTTCAGATTCTCAATCGCCACAAAAATGCGCAACTTTCTTCTAATTTAACCGACCTCGTATCTCTTACCGTTTCCAAGATACCAATGGTGAGCATCGAAATTTTCACCACCCTGTATATATATAATAAACAAAACAACATAAATCACGTATATATCATGAAAAAAAATCAATAGGTATCATGATCGGTCGCTCCAAAGAAATTTCCTGAGTTGGGATTGAAATGATTGGAGGCTAGAGGCGCTCTTGATATGAAACGGGACTCTATTCATTGTGACCGCGGCACAGTAGGAAAAGGAGCCACGGAACTGCGTACTCCGGTGTCGAGGAACTACACACAGACCACGGCCTCTCGTATCAATTGAATGGATGTTTTCGTTTCTGATCACTCTACTGCGCAAGTACTCGGGATGCAAGGTGACGTCCAACTTGTAGACTAACGAGGCAAGCCGCAAGGTGAACATTTCGCCCAAGCTCAACCAACCGGACTGTTCGTATTTCTCGGTAATATGGTCATACTTTTTCAAGCCGAAGCATAAGCGTACACAAGCGTTTAGGAGGCGCTGCGAACAAAGCCTATCACTCTCCAGTATGGCAGGCCAAAAAACAGTTATGCAATATGCAATACAGGGAATGACCAACGCACTGCACAGTCTCAGCCTAACAGTCGGCGATAAACAATCTTTGTTCAAGTAAAAAGTTCTTAGTTTAGCAAAGGTTCCACGAATAACGGAGCTTACGTGGGTGGAAAAACGCATATCGTTGTCTATATACAACCCCAAACTTTTGCATTTATCCGTGGGAGTGAGAGAATGAGAGCCCACTCTGATTACAAAGTCAAGACAAGATTCCAGACGTCCGCGACTCCCCCCAAAGAGCAGCAACTCCGTTTTAGCGTCGTTCAGCATTAGTCCGTGATACCGGGAGATACGGCAAAT
The DNA here is from genome assembly GCA_949128115.1 of Anaspis maculata. Classification (NCBI taxonomy): domain Eukaryota; kingdom Metazoa; phylum Arthropoda; class Insecta; order Coleoptera; family Scraptiidae; genus Anaspis; species Anaspis maculata. The sequence goes on along the minus strand of OX421963.1, from coordinate 95,458,506 downwards.
TATTTCGATGTCATAATTAATCTTGGCCGCGGCGTCAATAGGTTTATCGGAGTCGAATGAATAAAATACCTGAGTATCATCGGCATACTGATTGATGCCGCAAACAGATATAGAAACCTCCCGAAGTCCGCCGTGTAGATCGAGAACAAAAGCGGACTAACGATTCTTCCTTGAGGCACCCCACGGTCGACCGAACGAAACTCCGAAGCACTATCTGAGGTGACCACTCTTTGCTGCCTGGATGACAGGAATCTATGAAAAAATGAAACAGCTACGTCGCCAAGGCCAAAAAATTTTAGCTTCATAAGCAGAGTCTCATGGTCAACCGTGTCAAAGGCCTTGCTGTAGTCAAGGAGAATAAGTGCGCCACTCTTACCCATATCATTACTCCGAAATATGTCATCCGTAATACTCAACAGAGCCGTCTCCGTACTATAACCCTTTCTAAACCCAGATTGAGTAAGAGGCAGAATGTTATTGCTCTGTACTGTACAAAAAGTGTAAGCTGTTCGTTAACAATTTTCTCTAGGACTTTGGACAGAGTAGGTAGGATACTTATAGGCCTGAAGTGAGAAAGCTCCATGGGGCTATTCCGTTTAGGAATCGGCAAAACATTAGCCATCGACCACAACGCAGGAAAAACGCCGTCCAACAAACATGTGTTGATAATTCTAGTAATAATACTGCTCAGTGTCGGCACAATCAACTGAAGCATACGAAGGTTGATACCATCAACTCCGCATGCCGTGGACCTCAGGGATCCCACGACCTCCTCGACACGCTCAGGGGTAACCAACGAAAAAGCAAATTTTTCGCGAATGCACCCCATTACCCCACTCTCATACTCCTTGCGCAAAAAAGCCGCAGCATCAGAATCCAACGCCTGTGCGAGGGGACCTATAAAGAAATTATTAATTTGATTTAAATTTATATCTGGTAGTTGAACATTGTTTTTCGGACCAATATTCATCAATTTTATGGTACGCCAAAAATGTTTGGAATTAGTTTTGAGCATGGTCTGTAAAAAGCCCTTTTCTCGGTCTTAACGGCTGTATGAATATAATTTCTCAAGTCTTTGTACTCATTCCACGATGCTTCCGATTTTGATGTTTTGTATCTAGAATAGGACTGCTTTTTGAGTTTGATCAGAAATTTCAAATTGTCAGTGAACCACGGGGCACATCGCTTCGTAATACGTACCGTACCGAAAAAATGGAGTTCAAGGGTAGGGTACCCCTAATAAAAATGAAAGAGGATAAAAAAAGCTATCAGATAACGTTATAAAATTAGGGGCATGCCATTTGAAAAAAATGAGCTATGATACTTTGAAAATTATGAAGTTTGATGTTTTTTTGTGAACGCCCTGTATCAAGAAATTTCAATTTTTTGATATTGGGATATTGGTCTTTGACTTGACTATCACCATGTCAAGTTCCATCTCTTAGTTTTGAAAAGCAAGGCCGCTACGATTTTTCTAAGAAAACTGTGAGAATAAGATTTTTTTTAGTTTTTAATTTTTAGTTGGTAGCACTGCCACACAATTGAAAAACAAAAATATAGGCATAAGACAGTTGAAAAAGTTGAACATGAAAATGCAAAATAATATAGGGTGTTCTATTTAAAAAAAAATGACGTTTTGTTAATCCTATCAAAATGGGACACCCTGTATGGCTGAAAATAATTTCAGGTTATAGGTCTCATCGAATCCATCTAACTTTTTTCTTACATCTTTTTCTCTATCTTGAACGGTAAGACCGCTATGGGATAATTACGCTAGATGGACCACCCTGTACAGGTGATTTTTTGAAAAACACCCACCCCAGATTTCTCGATGCCAAAGATTTTGAAGAGGTCGATTTTTATTTTGAGGGGACATCTCTAACACATTGTCAAATTTTCATCTTCAACTCCTTCGCCCCCACCCTACCCTACTTCAGAATTTCAAAAAGCACTACCTACATTTTGATACATCAAATTGAAGGTGATAAAATTGTCTTTCTGTCAAACATATTTCTTTTTTTTTTTAGTCACCCCTCAACCCTTCTCAAATCTATTTCTCAAGGATCAGCAGTTGATAGGGGGAGAACTTCCCTTCATTTGACTATTAAAAAATTTTGAGAAGAGTCCAAAAGATTCCAAAACACGTTTGACATAAAGAGAATTTTATTACCTTTAAACTGATGTTTCACAACATAGGTAGTGCTATTTGGAATTCTGAAGTAGGATAGGGTGGGGGCGAAGAGGTTTAAGATGAAAATTTGAAAATGTGTGTCCTAGATGTCCCCCTCAAAATAAAAATCCACCTGTTTCGGCGTTTTCCTAGAAAAAAATTGGGCAGCGAGAAATCTGGATGAGTCTTTTTCAAGAAATCACCCTGTATACCTGCGAGTGTCATTTTGGAAGTTTCCACCGGTTCTTTAGCAAATTTCACATTGACTGCGGCATATGGCATATTTGATGCGCCTTTCGAACCTTTCGCGTGCATTACCAACGTACTCTAATGGCGCCTCCGCCAATTGGTCGATGTAGCTTACGCGCCTATTGAGATCTCCATGTAAATTAAACCACAAACCAGCGTTCTCTCATCGAAGACTTGATGGTCAGGGAGGTTTAAGAAACGGGCAAGGTAGGGTTTCACGACGATCGCATCGTTGATGCTGACGCTCCTTCCCAGTGCCGGATTTAAGCACGGGCGACAGGGGCTCTTGGGGCAGAGGGATTATTCCGAGTATTATTCCTCAAAAAATCGTGAGGCTCAACTTGAGACCTCCACAAACTACTGTCGCCCCAGGGCCTCCACATTCCTAAATCCGGCACTGCTCCTTCCTACCGTCTTCGAAACCTTCCCTGGACACCAGTCTCAAATCAACATGCCAGGGAAAAGCATACAATGTATGATAGAGCGGCGAAAGACGTAAGATGATCCTTCACTCCCTTGGTGCGCTCCTGTCAGCAGTGGCGTATTTAGGGTAAACTTAAACTGCAAACAAGAGCAAAACATGGAAATTGCGTCCCTGAAATAGAAATACGTGAAAGACGCCGGGGAATGCGCTGCAGGAGGAGTTTTCTAGAATTTAGGTGGGACGACGACAAATTGGGCCCCTTCTTCAGCTACACCTAAATAGATCAGATGACAAAGTCAGGAGTTGACCGTCTACAATAATTATTTATAGTAAATGATGGTCTGAATATTTTAAGACCACAACAGCGAACAAAAATCAAAAATAAACCTAACACCTCAGAAATAATGATCAGTTACGCCAAAAATAATAAAAATAAAGATACAGTAACAAAAATTACAGTCGTATTTTTTTTGACGGATGCAAATTGGTCAATGATAGGCGTTGAAGTTTGTCGTTTTGGTCTCGGTCTCTTTCCTTTCCACACTCTACAGGGCCCGGTCACAAAGTTTAAATTGTCCCATTCATGCCCTAAGATATGCCAGGAGTCCAGGATCACCTTCAACTTACTGGACAATCTCTCACAATTGGCAATTGATACTATAATAGTGCACGTTATTTGGAGAGAAACAGGTAGATTTTACGAAACACTTTCATATCATCTCCAAACTGAACGTATAACCTACAGTACTGTGGCTATTGTAGAAACAACACACCCTGTGGTCTACTTCGTTGATTTAGGACAATATACTTTAGCTAAATTGACAATCATTGATTGATATAAGTCATTAGGCCCGATAATCGCGGGAGTCAGACAACTCGTCGACACCCAACTCATCGACAGGATAACTCGCCGACAGGACAACTTATCGACAAGACGACTCGCCGACAGGACAACTTGCCGACAGGACAACTCGTCCACAAGACATGTCACCGACAGGACAACTCGCCTACCAGAAAACTCACCAACGAGACAACTCGACGACAGGACAATTGATTGAAGTTGCTATGACAATTCTTCGCAAGACAATTCTTCGCAAGCATTGCGCCCATACATGACCGGGCTTACTGGGGCTCTAAAGGACACTTCAAGACACAGGGGGGCTCAGCAAGACTTGGAATCCTACAATGTAGACACAAGGGAGGATAGGGCTCTGAATATCACAAGAAGACCTGGCAGGGCTCACTAGGGCCCTCAACGATACTTTGAGATACAAGGGGGCCAGCAGGGCTCAAATCGCCACAATGCAGACACAAGGCGAGATAGGGCTTCGAATAACACAAAAAAGCATGAGGGGCTCAATGGGGCGTCAAACGACATTAGAAGACACAAGGGTGCTCAGCAGGGCCTAAACCACTACAATGTAGACATAGGGCTGTGAATGTCGCAAGAAGGACTGATGGGGCTCACTAGGGCTCCAAATGACACTTGAAGGCACAAGGGGGCCTATAGGGCTCCGATCAGCACAAGACACACAGGAGCTGACTAGAGCTCCAAAACAAAGACGGGTTAAAAAGAGGCTCAACAGGGCTACAAATAATGACACATAAAGACACAGGGGAGCCTAATAGGACACTGAGAAATCTGGAAAGACACAAGTGAGCTTTCTTAGATGCCAAAAATATCGAGAGGTCAGGAGAGGGTCACCGGGGCTCCAAACATGATAATTGTAAACACAAGGGGACTCATCAGGGCTCCAAATGATACTTGAAGATACAAGGGACTCAGCAGGGTTTGAAACGCTTCAATGTAGATACAAGGGAGAATAGGATCCTTAGTATTGCAAGAAGGCCTGGCGGGGCTCACTAGGGCTCCAAATGACACTCTGAGCCACAAAGGGATCTCGGGGAGCCCTGTAGAACTTCGACCAACACATAAAGACTCACAGGAGCTAACTAGAGCTTCGAAAACTAACACGATGTAAAATGGGGCTCAACAAGTCTAGAAATTGAACATAAAGACACCGGGGGCTACATAATAAGGCACAAAGGAGCTTTCTAAGATTTCAGAAAATTCGAGAAATCAGACGGGAGTCACCTGGTCTAACAATAATTGAAGACACAAGGGGGCTCAATAGGGCTCCAAACGATACTTGAAGATACAAGGGGGCTCAGTAGGGCTTGAAACGCTTCAATGTAGACACAAGAGAGGAGAGGCCCCTAAAAATTGGACAAAGGCCTGGCGGGGTTCACTGGTGCTCCAAATGACACTTGGAGACACGAGGGGGTCCCGTAAAACTTTGACCAACACATAAAGACTAACAGGAGCTAACTAGAGCTTGGAAAACTGACACATTTAAAAAGGGGCTCAGCAGGGCTACAAATGAAACAGCAAGACACAGGGGGGGGCACATAGGGCTCTGAAACACCAAATAAGGCACAAAGGAGCTTTTTAAGATTCCAGAAACATTGAGAAGTCAGAAGGGTGTAACCTCGGGGGTAACCTTGTCCGAAAACGATAATTGAAGACATAAGGAGGCTCAATAGGGCCAAAGCGATACATGAAGATACAAAGGAGCTCAGTAGGGCTTGAAACGCTTCAATGTAGAAACAAGAGAGGAGAGGCCTCTAAAAATCGGATGAAAGCCTGACGGGACTCACTGGGGCTCCAAATGACACATGGGACACGAGGGGGGCCCGTAGAACTTTGATCAACACATTAAGACTAACAGGAGCTAACTAGAGCTTGGAAAACTAACACATTGTGGAATGGGGCTCAGCAGGGCTACAAATGGAGCATAAAGACAAACGGGGATCACATAGGGCTCTGAAAAACTCAATAAGGCACAAAGGAGATTTCTAAGATTTCAGAAACTTCAAGAAATTAGAAGTGTTAACCAGTTAACCTGGTCTGCAACGATAATTGAAGACACAAGGGGGCTCAATAGGGCTCCAAACAATACTTGAAGATAAAGGGGGCTCATAACGGCTTGAAACGCTTCATTGTAGACACAAGAGAGAATTCTGCACCAATTTCTTATTTTAATCCAACATCGAGGTCGCAATCTTATTTTTCAATTAGAACTCTAAAAATAAAAAATATATCAGGAACGCTTCAAGATATTTTAAAACAGTTTGTTGTGTCTTTACACGCATTGAATGAAGCATCAATTCCTAAATTTCGATCACTTTATCTATCTTGGTTTTTGAAAGAAATAACAACAAAAATATTTTTCTCTTCCACCCTGTATATAGCTCCGGCACCAATGACGCAGTTGGGTACGGTCCTTAACCAGTTCAGGTACGTATGATCAACAAATATGCCAATCGGCATCCTTCAATGACGAAACTAAAAGTCTTCGGCGCAAGTTTTTCTTCATCATATTGCATGTTGACGGAAAGTCATCTTTCTCGGAACCTGTTCACCCTGTAATAAGTCTTATCTCACATAAGTGACATTTTGAGTTGTTCTTTAATAATCCGTTAAAGTTTTTTTTATAGCATTTTTATCACGGATTTTATCGACAAAAAACGATTCAAGTTGTCAAAAAAGGGCCTCCCCTGGCCTCCCACATTAAAAAATTGCTTGGTAGCACTTCTCAAATGATAGAGGAAGGGTTCCTGAACATGCCTGCAAAAAATTGTTTCGTTGTCATAAAATGCATAGTTTGGGCAATATTTGGCGCTAGTCCACCGGACTATCATAGTCCGGATGCTAGTTGCATAAAATGGAATGAACCTTGCATTTTTTGATGAGAAGATGCTACTTGGTGGAAATGTTCTTTGCATCATACTCTTCCGATCCAGAAAGGTAGCCATCAGCGCCATCCATGCCGGCAGCGTATACAGGGTGAAACAGAAAAAAAAAAGGTGGAAAATTATATTTAAATAACCGAAGCATGTGGAGACGTGTAATTTACCACATACATCAACTATTTTATGCTTATGAAGTCACAGCAAACTGTTCTTGATTACCTTGAAGCATCTTTGAGATGTAGGGGAAAAACAGAAAAAAAAACAAGAACACTTTTTTTCTCATAAATAAGTGATTCTTGGAGATATTGACACACTACTTGGTATTTCTACAAAAAGTAAAGTGAGAAATGATATGAGCTGGGTAGCCAGTTCCTAGGCCAACTATTTTCAGAAATACGATTGTCAACTTTTTTTTCCTCTTGAGCACCATCTTGAATCTGCCCTGTGAGGCATCGTTGAAAAAGTGATTGGTTAACATAATGATGGTAATATGTAATCATTGCATCGTAAAAACAACCTTCCCATCATAATTTAGTGACCTCTTCGGCGGGAAAGAATGGCCATACACGTATTTTCTGGCTCTTCAAAGCTTCAGTGCCCATCATGGCATTTGCAACATCCGGAATGGTAAAATATGTTACGCATTATGAACCTTGATGTACTTTGAGGTAGCCTACCAAGTTTTGCAATCATCAATTGAAAGGTTTGTTCTTAAAAGCTGTTTGAACAAAATTAGTTAAATTTTTTTATGGAAAATGCAAAATATTGGATCTTTCACCCCTACTTGATCCCTCGTTGAGGAAAGCCTGAAACTGTAAGTCTCCAAAATTTTCATGCTAATGGTTCACTGAGAACTGTTCTTCAATGTGTAGTTGTCAAAATCTGCATAGTTGCGTTCAGATTCCAGACAAAGAGCGACAAAAAAGTCCATGCAGTGAAAAAAGACACAACTTTCAATGCAATGGAGAAATCTCGGAAATGTCCCTTTTAGATAGACTTCCCGTAATACACAGGTTCTGTAAGACTCTCAAGCGTGGATGAAAGGCTTGAAACATTACTAACTTGAGGCTCTAACAGTGTACCAAATTGCACATTCATGTTATAAAAAGCAAGGTCTCCAGACAGCTTTCAGTCTAGCTCTGGACTAGTTTTTTCTAGACTATAATGTATGTCTTTTTTCACTGCATCAACTTCTTTGTCGCTCTCTGTCTGGAATCTGAACGCAACTATGCAATTTTTGACAACTAAACATTGAAGAGTACTTCCCACTGAACCATTATCATAGAAAATTCGGAGTCTTTCGGTTTCAGGCTATCCTCAGTGAGGGATCAAGTAAAGGTGAGAGACCCAATATTTTGTATTTCTCATAAAAAAACGACACAAATTTTGTTCAAACAGCTTTTAAGAACAAACCTCTCAATTGATGATGGTGAAACTTAATAGGCTACTTCAAAGTACATCAAGGTTTATAATGCGTAACATATTTCACCATTCCAAATGTTGCAAATGCCATCATGGGCACTAAAGCTTTGGAGAGCAAAAAAATACGTGTATGGCCATTCTTTCCCGCCGAAGAGGTCACTAAATTATGATGAGGAGGTTGTTTTTACGATGCAATGATGACGTATCACCATTATTGTGATAACCAATCACTTTTTCAACGATGCCTCATAGGGCAGATTCAAGATGGTGCTCAAGAGAAAAAAAAAGTTGACAATCGTATTTCTGGAAATAGTTGGCTCAGGAATTGGCTACCCAGCTCATATCATTTCTCACATTACTTTTTGTAGAAATACCAAGTATTGTGTCAATATCTCTAAGAATAACTTATTTATGGAAAAAAGAGTGTTCTTGGTTTTTTTTCTGGTTTTCCCCTACATTTCAGACGGCTCAAGGTAATCAAGAACAGTTTGCTGTGACTTCATAAGCATAAAGTAGGTAATGTATGTGGTGAGTTACACGTCTCCACATGTTCCGGTTAATTAAATATGATTTTTCAACTTTTTTTTTCTGTATCACCCTGTATACGTCGCCGGCAGGGATGGCGCTGATGGCTACCTTTCTGGATCGGAAGAGTACAATGCAAAGAACATTTTCACCAAGTGGCATCTCCTCATCAAAAAATGCAAGGTACTTTCAACTAGCATCCGGACTATCAAGCCTTATTAGGCCGAAATTTCGCTTCACGAAATATTGTCCCATTACTCCGAAATTTCGCGTTGATGAGGCGGAATATCGCCTTAGTAAGCCAAAACCTCACGTTATTGAGGCGAAATTCCGCTTTATTGAAACGAAATATCGCCTTATTATGCCGAAATTTCACGTTCCTTATTACTTTAAGCCAAAATTTTGTTCAATATTAACCCGAAATATTGCTTTATTAGGGCAAAATTTTGCTCTTTTGCTCTATCAAGACGAAATATCGCTTTATCAAGACGGAATATTGCTCTAATATGCCAAAATTTTGTGTTATTAAGCCGAAATGTCGCATTATTCAACAGATGTATAAATATATCAAGCGTCCAAGAATATTTATTTGCATTTGCGAAAAATGTCGTAAGAAGCCCAGTCTGCACGCGAAGATTTGCTCCACCCCCTACATCATAATACTCCATCTGTCCCTTGCACCCTCTCCAGTTTGGACAATTTCAGTAATTTAACTAATATAACCAAATCGTTACGCTGCTTCTGCTCGGACCCTTTGAAAAAAGCGAACCAGGCACTTGTTATTCGCCTTCCTACGTTCACTCGACCATTATTCCAGACGCTCTGGAACACGTATATCGTACATGTGCCTCCCGCTTCCCGAGAACTAAAACTTCAAAATTCGGCGCCCCACTGACCTCATTATCCCCCACGAACCTCGATCCTCATATCCTCTCCATATCTCCATCCCCAGCTCCTTAAATATTCCACTTTCTCCCCGTTTCACCCCAACTTCACCCTACTCAACTCCTTTCCCATTTAGCACACAGTGTGTGCGCCACACATACACGTAGCAATTAGCCGCTTCCCCGTTCCGTCCCCTCGTTCAAGGGACGCGTTTGCTGAAAGTTTCTTCTCTATGCTCGTAGATGATGCTAGAGCTCGGATCCCAGCTCCCACACTGGCTGTATGTATTTATACTAACCGTGAACGTATGTTGCAGGGTGCATTTGGAAGGGAAGGCCGGCTCAGCTGGTGATACATTATGAAAACGGGTTCACGCTGCTGGAAGGGGGCACCGGCTCCAGGACGCTGTGGAGGTATCCCTTTGATAGATTAAGAAACTCGTCGGATGATGGAAAGCGGTTTTTGTGGCTGGATTTCGGAGCCGGGGACGAGAGCGAAGTGGTGAGTACAGGACGGGGACGGGGAGACGAGTGTACGACGACGACTGATGACCCTTTTTATAAATGTGCGGATGAGTGAGTGGGTGTCCACCGGAGCGACGACCACTCGATAATAAACAGCGGGACACTCGAGCCGAAATTTCACTTGAGTATATAAACGTAAAAGCACTTGTATCTACTTATAGCTCAGCTGCCAGAGGCGAAAGTTGCGAGAGTTTTGCAATCACCATTAAAACGCTACAATTGGCAAAAGAACGGACATGTTGAACGCAGTTGCAAGTTAAGAACGGCAAAAGTCTTTGGGACTGTCACACGCGACTAGTCATAGATCTGCCCGAGATTATTAAGGGTCTACTTTACATGATTGGGTGAAATAGGCTTCCATAACATAGCATAAAGACTATCTCACGCTACTTTGTACTAGTATGAAAATTCGCCGAAGACGTCTCACTGAACGTTATTTCTAGATTATTACTTTTTGACTTATTATTTATTGTTTGAAAAAGTACGGAGGAGTATATTCACGACAGAATAAGGGTTTGCACGACAAATTTGAAAGATATATAAAATCACCCTGAAAATCACCCTTGACGTTTTTTTCAATCTTAACCTAGTCGTGTCACTTGGGAGCCCCAGTGCTTCCTTGGAGTCTTTCAAAAGTTTACTGGCAATTTAAATGCAAAACAGTTTGAAGGTCCTTGTGTCTCCTGGCATTGTTGAATCTTGGAGCGACAATTTTGATCTGATCTCTTGCAACTGCAGAGGCTCTTTGATCTTATCACTCCAGAGACACAGTACCCTTCCTGGAACTCCTATGAAGCATTAAATCGTGTACCCGGAAAACTAGTACAGTCAATCTTCTACAGTTCAATTCACAATCTGACATGGTCGATTAGCCGGTCTTAAAGAGGCCCTAGGTGCTCTCTACACTCTTCATAATAAATTACAACTAGTTAATTTGTCTGCAACTACAGAAGCTCCCTTGAAATCTTCCCGAGTCACTTATCTTGTTACTTAGGAGCCCTAGTCTTCCCGTCTCTTGTAGAATCTATCAGTTCAACATTGGCTTTCTTGTTTGCAACTGCAGAGGCCCCTTTCGAAATTCACCGACGTCAATCCATCTTTTTACCTTGAAGCCCTAACGCACCTTTGCCCTTTGGAGGGTGCTAGGGCAATGCGTTCCGCAGACAATTGATCCCAACCGACGTCACAAGAGGAACTACAAGAAAAAATCACCCCTAAGGCTTCGGAACGTGAGGAGGCTTGAATACACAAAGAGACAAGAAAGGGGGCTTAATGAAGGGTTCTTGAAACTTTAAACCATCAGCAAATACAAGGGAGTTCAAGATAGAACTCCGAAAATCACCCAAAAATGCAAGGGGACTCAAATGGTTTCAAACGATGTTGAAGATACAAGGAGGCCCAATGGAACTTTATACATATATGAAATGAAGGCAAAAGAGGGCTTGATGTTTCTCAGAAAGCCAATAAAAACGCAAATGGGTTAACTGGGGCTTTATACTACATTTGAGAATACAAGGGGTCCGGCTCCTAATATCACATAAAGGTATGAGGTGCTCAGCAATGCTCCGAAAACTACGGAAAAATGTAAGGAAGTTCAGCAGGGCTCCAAAACTTCAAAAGACGTTGAAGAAATAAGGCGGCCCGATGAGGCTCTGGATAACACAAAAAGGCAACAGGGGGCTTACTGGAGTCTTGGTAGACATGAAAAACATAAATGGGCTAACTAGGGCTCCAAACTACATTTTCGCGGACACAAGGAAGTCCGATAGTGCTCCGTATATCACATGAAGGCACAAGGAACTTACACTAGAGCTGATAGCAATGCAAGAAGACATAAGATGGCTTTCTGGAATTCTGAAAACTATCAAAAATACTAGAAGGGACTCATTAGGGCTCCAACTACAATTGATGACTCAAGGGGACAGGACTCCGAATGACATGAGAGCACAAGGATGATTACCATGCTCTGAAAGTAACGGGAAAGGCAAGGGGACTCAGCAGAGCCTCAAATCACATTGAAAACACAATAAGGGGGCTCAATGAGGCCTGGATAACACAATATGGCAAAATAGGGCTTAGTGGAGGTCCCTTTCGAAATTCACCGACGTCAATTTTATCTTTTTACCTTAAACCCTAACGCACCTTTGCCCTTTGGAGGGTGCTAGGGCAATGCGTTCCGCAGACAATTGGTCGCAAGCGACGTCACAAGAGGAACTACGAAATAAAATCACCCCTAAGGCTTCGGAACGCAAGAGGGCTCAATGAAGGGCTCTTGAAACCATCAGCAAATACAAGGGGGTGCGATAGAACTCCGAAAATCACCCAAAAATGCAAAGGGGCTCAGAAGGTTTCAAACGATATTGAAGATACAAGGGGGCCCAATGGAACTTTATACATATAAGAAATAGAGGCAAAAGAGGGCTTGCTGTTACTCTGAAAGCCAATCAAAACACAAGTGGGTTAACTGGGGCTCCATACTACATTTGAGAATACAAGGGGCCCGGCTTCTAATATCACATAAGGGTATGAGGTGCTCACTAATGCTCCTAAAGCTACGGAAAAATGTAAGGAAGTTCAGCAGGGCTCCAAAACTTCAAAAGACGTTGAAGAAATAAGGCGGCCCGATGAGGCTCTGGATAACACAAAAAGGCAACAGGGTGCTTACTGGAACTTTGGTAGACATGAAAAACATAAATGGGCTAACTAGGGCTCCAAACTACATTCGCGGATACAAGGAACTCCGATAGGACTCCGTATATCACATGAAGGCTCAAGGAATATACACTAGAGCTGATAGCAATGCAAGAAGACATAAGATGGCTCTCTGGAATTCTGAAAACTACGAAAATACTCGAGAGGACTCCTCAGGGCTCCAACTACAATTGATGACTCAAGGGGGCCCGACAGGACTCTGAATGAAATGAGGGCACAAGGGTGATTACAATGCTCTGAAAGTAACGGAAAATGCAAGGGGACTCAGCAGAGCTTCAAATCACATTGAAAACACAATGAGGGGGGCCAATGAGGCCTGGCTGACACAAAATGGCGAAATAGGGCTAAGTGGAATCCTGGAAGCCATGAAGCAAATAAGGGGGCTTATTAGGGCTCCAAATTATACTTGAGGACACAAAAGGGTGAGGGTCCGATGCAAGAGGAATCAACAAAACTTCAAACGGTACTGAAAACACTAGGGAGCTCAATGGAGCTCTGTATAACAAAATAACGCAAAATGGAGCTGACTGGTCCTACTCCGACTGCCATGAAAAAACAAAAAAAAAGTTCAATAAGGTTTCCACTACACTAGAAGACACAATTGGGCTGGATAGGACTTCGAACATGACATGACGGCACATCGTTGCTTGTTGCCTCGGAAGTCACGAAAAATGCAAGGGGGCTCAGAAGGGCTTCAAATCAGATTAACGACAGAATAAGAAGGCCCAATAGAGCTCTTGATAACACAGGACTGCAAAAGGGGCCTTACTGGAAGTCTGAAAGCTAAGAAAAGTGATCCTGCTGGCCATAGTTTAGACGACTTGCTCCACCATCTCTCAAAAGAAACATTATGCTATCGCTTCTCCGTGTCAAGAGAACTTTCACTAATTCTAAACTCTTTTCCCTCTCTTCTCTTCACGGGCGGGGATTCATCAGCTTCTACTTTCAACGTAGTCATCTAAGATTTGCATGACTGGAACGTGACTGCGACGTTTTGATTTAGACATATGTACAAAAATCTATGATAAGAACTACCCTCGATCTATAATGATTTTTCAAATGTGTCGTGCAAATCCCCTCATTTTGTCGTGATTTTCTCTTTTTTTTCGCTCTTGGGTCTATCGCGTCGCGACGCTCCCGGTAGCCAGAGGTCCGGAAGTAGTCTTTGACAAGCAAGCATCTTTCCAGATCGGTCGCGTCAATTCTTTCCTGTCGGCGGCAACTACTTGTTGATTATCTTCTTTGGTTGGGTAATTGCTGCTATTGTTTAGAATTGTTTTATGGTGACATCTCACCCGGTTCTTTGTGAAGACAGCGTCAGTTTAGTAGGCTCCGTACGTCACGTGGGGGTTGCTGGTTTGTTCCGCAATGCCGCACCTGACTTTAACCCTTTCTTATACGCGTCTAACGCTCACTTCTAATTCTTCTGACATTAGGATCTTAACGCACTGACTAAAGCTTAGATACTTGAAAGGGTTAACCGCATAGAGAAGAAAAACAAAGTCAACTTGAAGCACCTTAACAGGTAGGAAAGCCCATGTAATTCACTTCTTGAAATTCGATTGAATCTGACATTTAGACAGTACTTGGGTTCCACCAGCTGAACATTCATAATAAAGATTGTACACCATTTAATGGAAGTGCAACTCTGATTCCACAATATTTTGTGTTGATAAATTTCTGAACACCTGCTACTCAATTAATGGTCAAATCAATCAAATCAGTGATTACTTGCCTTTTGACTTCAACGAGAGATCCACATCAAAAGAACACAATCACCAAACCAGAAACAACTGAATCAACAAATGATATAACAATAATAGCAGGAGCGCAAAGCAAGGTGTATTCCCTGTGTCGCATTCGCACCCCAACCATCCCTCGCGTGCTTTCTCGGCTTCTTCCGGTCCTGCATCCCCACCTCTCAATTCTCAACAGATGCGGACCCTCTCGTTTTTATGATCAAATTGACTATTTCACTTCTAGGCTAGGCCAATCACCACAATATGAGCCACAAAATTTGGTTCTGAATACAAGAATGCTTCGAATTTCGTAGATCATATGGTAATACAACAGATTATGACTGATTATTTCATTATAAAAAAATTATCAAAGAATATACTGTTTTATTTGGATAAAGATAACTTTGTAAATTTTCAGAAATAAATAATGGGCAATCCAGTTGAAGAGAAAATTGAAACCAATTTTCTAAAATCGTCTACGTTTCATTGGCTAGTTGACTACTGTTTATTACAGGAATTCCAACGTCTTCAGGACGTAAAGAAAACATTCAAAATTACCCTCATTTTATATTACTTTAATATTTTACATTGAATATATTTTACAAGAATATACGACTATCAATATACTTCGATACCTACTGGAATGAGAAACTTGGTCGCGGTTTTGCAAACGTCTTTTAATAATTTTACAATCATTTTCATCAATATTCGACACATAAGCTTCTTCGGAAATAAGTACATGACATGAAAAACATACACCAACGATAGTTTCAAAGCCACCAATGCTTTCGAAAACCATGCTCGTTTTGGAGCTGGCGAACATAGTAAAATCACATCACCTTCTTCGTAATCTTTTCCGTATCCGTTCTTCTCTCCGTCTTTCTTTTCGTCTTCCTCTCCGTGTGCGTCTTTGTTTTTCTCTCTGTCTTTCTCTTCGTCCTTCTCTTCGTCTTGCTCATCTTGCACTACATGCGCTGATTGATAAAGAGTCCGCACTAGATGATAATAGCGCAGTCTCATTTTTGAAAGGATATCCTTGATGAAAGTGGAAATCCCGTCATTGTACGAGGGGTTACATCGCATCGCATGAATGTTGGCCTGGGCTGACCAAAGATATTCTTCCAAATCAACCAAGCCTGCCTTGAGATGTGTCAAATAGTGGCTGCGCTGGTCTTGTTGGGGACCTGCCGAAGATTCTGAAGCAGCCGCCTCTTCGTCACCTTCTGCTTCTCGTTTTTCTCCGTCATCTTCTTCATGTATTGCAGGCACGATAGTCAACAATCCTTGCGCGATTGGTTCGTAATCCGACATCATTTGGTTCACTGTATCGTATATAAAACAAACCCTCGCATCGGAACCCCAGTCTACGTAGGGCGAATTGCGTTGCGCTCGATTAATTCTAGAGAGGACATCGCGAAGACTGACATATAAATCAACCAAAGCGTCGAAGGGGCGGTTAAGTTGAGAGGCTTGCGTCTCGGCTTGCGTTTCCTGTAACAGAGGTGTGAATGAAGCATATTTCAATTTGTTAACAGAGAAAGAGTTTTACCATCATGTTTGAATCCGCTGAGCCCGCTGGTTCTGAAGACGTTGATGGTTCTGAATACGTCACAGTTTCTGCAGCCGCTACTGTTTTCAAAGACAGTGTTAGATCTATAGCCGCTGCTGGTTCTGCAGCCATCACTCCTTCTGAAATTATTGCTTGTTCTGAAAGCACTGCTTGTTCTGGAGTCACTACTGGCTCTGGAGCTGCTGCTGCTTGGTTCACCTCGCCCTCTATGGTCCCTTCCGGCTCTGAAGACACTTTCTTTTCTCGAGATCTGCGTCAGTTTTGTGGTCACTGCTGGTTTCGCACAGGGCACTTCTTTCTCCGAAAATTATCTGCATTTGTGGAGGATTGCAACTGTGTTGACGAGTTTTTATTGCCATGATGTTTTTAGTGCCATGATAAGTTTTTGCATAAGTTTGGCAATGTAATATGTACTTGAAGGACTGAGTTATCCAAAATCGAGTATAAGAACGTATGGTGCAAGAATATTACTCTTCCTGAAATATCAAATGGGTTTATTAAGTACCTTCTGATTTCAGCCATTGAAGGAAAGAGAAATATTTTTGCACTACCTACTTAGTTAAAACAGGTTTTCAACGGTCTCCCACAATAGGTAGACTCCAACTTGTTTTTGGATAAGACGAGTTCTGGAACTCAGTGTCTCACTTATACTCTATAAAAACATTTAAAAAAAAACGGTTGAGAGTTGGTACCTACCTACTGCCCATTTCGCAACGCTCTCCAGCGGTTTCAACTTTCCGCCTAAGTCGCATATCGAAACACTATCCGGCCGGGTAGCCGGATGCTAGTAAAATTGCCGGATAGGCCGGATACCGAATAGTAACCGGACATCCGTTACATCTCTTGTTTGCATTATTTGGGAAAGTATTTGTTAACACGCCTTGAAATAATCGAGTGGATAAATACGTTGTATTTTGAATAATGTAGATATTATACGAAGCAGGACAACTTGACGCCGCCGACTTGAGGCCGGCCATCTTGACGTGGAACAGCTTGCCGCGGGACAACTTGACGCGGGAGAACTTGACGCGGGACAACTTGACGCCAGGACAACTTTACGCGGGACAACTTGACGCCAAAACAACTTGACGCTAGGAGTTATCATAATTTCGGGACTCTAGTTGGCCGGTTTGTGTCTTTTTGTCCCCCAATTCGCCCCCTTGTTTTTTCCTGTGGTTTTTCGGAACCAGCAAGTCCCTTATGCCTACTTGTGTCTTATGTTTTTGAGTTCCAATGACCTCAGTTGTGTCTTGCTGTATAACTCGAAGTCACAAACCCCATGTGTCTTTATGTGTCATTTCAAACCCTTATGAGCCCCCCTGCTTGTGTCTTTGTGTTGTTTTCGAAACTGTACTGGAGACACTTTGTTTTTTCTACTGTTTTTAAGAACCCTGATAACCCCCTCGATGACCTTCTTCTGTTTTCATGTGAAAGTTCTAAATTCTATCGAGCCCCCTTGAATCTTCTTGTGCTTTGGAACCCTGCCGGTCTCCATTATTTCTTGCTGGGTCAATCTGGGCCCAAAGCAGGACAACTTGACACCGGCCAACTTGACACGGGACAACTTGCCACGGGACAACTTGACGCCAGGACAACTTGACGCGGGACAACTTGACGCCAGGACAACTTGACGCAAGACAACTTGACGCTAGGAGTAATCATAATTTTGGGACTCTAGTTGTCCAGTTTGTGTCTTTTTGTCCCCCAACTGGCCCCCTTGTGTTTTTCTGTGGTTTTTGGAACTAGCAAGCCCCTTATGCCTACTTGTGTCTTATGTTTTTGAGTCCCAATGACCTCAGTTTGTATAACTCGAAGTCACAGCCCCCATGCGACTTTATGTGTCATTTCAAGCCCTGATGAGCCCCCTACTTGTGTCTAAGTGTTGTTTTCGAAACTTTACTGGAGTCACTTTGTTTTTCCATAGTGTTTTTAAGAACCCTGATAACCCCCTCGATGACCTTCTAGTTTTTCCATGTGAAGTTCCAAATTCTATCGAGCCCCCTTGTATCTTCTTGTACTTTGGAACCCTGCCGGCCCCCATTCTTTCTTGCTGGGTCAATCTGGGCCATGTATCTATGGTGACGCTTCCAGCCCCGCAGTAAGCTCCATTTTGTCTTCTCATGTCGTGGAATCCTAGCGGCCCTCGTTGTGTCTTGCTACGTTTATCGTAGACGCAACGGATACCCCCTTTGTCTGTATTTGTCGTTTTGAAACCTGATAATCCCCTCCGTGTCTTCATGTGGTGTTGTGTGAAGCCCATGAGGGCTTCAGACAGCATCTTGTATCTTCTTATGTTTCTAGTCCTATATAGCGCCCTTTCGGGCCCCCCTATTATGCCTTGCTTTGTCAATCGGAGCTTCAATAGGACTTTTTGTGTCTCTATGTGTCATTTTGACGATGAGCCCCCTCATGTTTTCTGTGGTTTTCGAAAAACGCGAGCCCCCTTATGCTCACTTTTCTCATGTTTTGGAGTTTTAGCGACCCATTATGTCTTGCTGTGTCAATCGGAGCCCCCCTTCTGTCTTTAGGTACCGGGTACCGTATTGTGCCCCTATGACCTCTTTTTATTTTCTTGGCAGTTTCGGAAAACTATCGAGCCCCTTTGTATCTTTTTTACTTTGAAGCCTTACTGGTCCCCATTGTGTCCTTTTGTGTCGTTTTGAGCCCCCAATGAACCCTTAGATGTTTTCTTGAGGTTTTCGAAAGTCGAAGCGAGCCCGCTCATGTCTTTTTGTATTTTGGAGATCTAGAGGCCCTCATTGCGTTCTGCTGTGTAATTCGGAGCCGCTAGTGAACCCTTTTGTGTCTTTATGTGCCGTTTCGACTACCGATGAGTCCTGTTTTGTCATTTTCTTCGAATGTTTCCTTACTCAGTTCTCACAAAATCCCTGGCGCAGATCGTCCGGCGTCAAGTTGTCTCGGCGTCAAGTTGGTCGAAGCAAGACACCTTGACGCCGGCCATCCTGACGCGGGACAACTTGACGCCAGGACAACCTAACTCGTGAACAATTTGATGTGTGGCTTCAAGCCTTGACTAGCCCCTTATTGTGTCTTCATGTTGCTTTTGGAACTCTATCGAGCCACAATCTATCTCCTCAGATTTTGTAGTTCTTGAGTTCTTCTCTGTCAATCGGAGCCCCGATAGACCCCCGTGTCTTTTTGTGTCGTTTCGAGCTCCAATGAACCCTCTTTCTTGTGTTTACTTGAGGTGTTTGGAGTTCTGAGGAGCCCCCTTATGTCTTACTATGTTTTGGAGCTCAAGCAGCTCCCATTTTGTCTTGCTGTGTTCGAAATCCCAGTGGATCCTTTTGTGTATTTATATGTCGTTTTGAGCCCTGATGAGCCCCCTTGAGTGTTCAAGTTGCTTCCGGAATCGTAGTATCTACCCTTCATGTCGAGCATTATGTCTCCATATGGCGTTGTAAGCACCCTCATTCAGAGCCCAATTGGACACTCTTCTTTCAAGCCCCTCATGATTTTTCGCCCCTCCAGAATTTCAGTAAGCCTCCTTGTGCCTTCTTTGATTCTTTGGGCCCTACTGGCCCCCTTGTTTCTTCATTGTCGATTGAAGCCCTGCTAAGTCCCCTTACATGTTTCTGGCCCTTTCGAAGCTCTAGTAAACACCTTGGTGCCTTCGTGTAACATTTAGAGCCCTATCTATCGGGCGCCTGTGTTTTCGTCTGGTATTCGATGCCCTACTGCAAAAAGCCCTCTTTTGCTTTCATGTGTTGTTCATAGCCCCATTGTGTCTTCAATAATGGTGTTTGAACCCCTGCTAAGCCCCCTTGCATTTTTCCCATTCACATTTAGTAAGCACTCTTGTGCCTTCGTTTGGTATTCGAAGATCTATCGGACCCCTTTGCATTTTCCATTGGCTTTCGTAATTTTAGTGAGCACCTTTGTGCCTTTATGTGATACTCGGGGTCCTATAGCTCCAACTGGTGTTAAGTTGTCCCGACGTTAAGTCGGCTAACGGCGAGGCTAACGGCTACTTTAAAATTCCTGGCGTCAAGTTGTCCGGCGTCAAGTTGTCCCGACGTCAAGTTGTCCCGGCATCAAGTTGTCCCGCGTAAAGTTGTCCTGGCGTCAAGTCGGCCGCTTCAAAATTCCTGGCGTCAAGTGTCATGTACGTGATACCTATTATATGATATTATGGTTTGAGGAACAATTTCTCTTAAATTAAATATTTTACAGAGAGTTTATTTTACGTTTTCAAATACTTGAGTGTTAATAGTGTAATAGTGTTATTTAAATACTGTTACGTATTTCGCGTACGGATTCGAATATGAGACGATCGTTTTAAAACACACACTGTTTATTACTGCGTACTACAAGAAAGATGAACAACCATCTCTCTCTAAGTACAATTAAATGGTGAAGATTTCTTTCCGTACCAGTGAAAATGGGCGAGAGGGAAGAAAGGGTTGAAATTAAAACTAGACGAAGGATAAATAAATTAGGCAGGGAATTGAACTCAAGTGCGCTAGGAAATGGGTTCACCAATAGTTCTGAAAATTAGGAAGAAAGCGAAACGGAATTAAATTGAACGGGTTGAATCAATTAGTCGCAGGGTTCTCGCGGGTGTTCTTTTTTTTCCAGAAACCGAATGTAAATCTCGATGTAAACTTACCTAATTCCTAACGCTAGCTGATGCCAGCACGTCTGGAAATTATGAAATGAATAATTAAGGTGAACTTAATCAAATTGGCAATTATTAATTGATTTGTATCAAAGTTGAGGTGTGGTTAAATGACTTTGTTTATTTTTCAATATTTATTCAATTCATCTCCTTTCAAAAACGTGAGGTTACTACTACTATATTTTGATTGAGGTATTAGCACGACGTGAAATTGAGGTAGGTGTAATTGACTTGAATGACTCAGGTGAAAGACGAGGGGTAAACCGCAAGGGAAATTTTGTACACCAGACTTCCACTATCGACTGATTTCCACTGATTTCCATCTGACTTCCATTGACTTCCACGGACTTCCACGGATTTCCATTGACTTCCACTGATTTCCATTGACTTCCACTGACTTCCACTGATTTCCATTGACTTCCACTGATTTCCATTGACTTCCACTGATTTCCATTGACTTCCACTGATTTCCATTGACTTCCACTGATTTCCAAGACTTCCACGTGAATTCCACTGAGTTCCATGACTTCCACGTGATTTCCACTGATTTCCATGACTCCCACTGATTTCCATGACTTCTACAGACTTCCATGACTTCCACGTGATTTCCACTGATTTCCATGACTTCTACAGACTTCCATGACTTCCACGTGATTTCCACTGATTTCCATGACTTCCACGTGAATTTCATCGATTGTAGGGAATATTCCCCCGGGAACCCACTAGGTATATACAAACTACCTATCGAGGAAAACCTCGAGGAAAACATTGTTGGTAAAACTGGGTCCAGGAATCTAAAATTCAGTCGATAGGGATGCATAGTAACTACATGAAAGACTGGACCTTGTATTGTTGTGTTATGTTTTTTCACCACTAGTGACTGAGTCGATTTTCAGAAAATAAATTATAGAGGTCTTCAGTTTTTAACTTCCCTTCAACCGCAAAGAAACCCGCAGCTTTGCGACCACATCAAATTGTAAATCAGAGTGATAATTATTGTGAACTCGTCTTCAACAAACAGCAAGACTGAGCTAGGTAACAATAATTACGGCTAAGTCGAGGGCTAAGTACCTTCGTACCTAACTTGTTTTCTCAACAAACACAGCCTGCACTTCTAGCAGCACCCATTTCAAAAATTTTCAGGCAGAATCGAGGGCAGAATATAAGCAGTTTTAAGGTACCATAGAAGACGTTCGGATAGTCGAATAGATGAGACATCAGATTTGCAAGCAGAAGATCGTGGGTTCGAATCCGCGTGAAAACAACTTTTTTTCCTAGAAAATCGTTGTGTTTTTTTTATTCAATTTTTGAACCACATGAGGATTATCTAGGTACAAGTCAATGAATTCTTTTTCAACTCTTGATACAGTTTTGGTCACCTGAATTATCTGTATGGTGGAACTGGTAATAAATGTATTTTAAGGACGGAGTTATACCTCCTATTCGTTAAATAATAAGCAGGGCCGGGCCTAGCAGGCGTACCTCGAGGCGTGCAGTGCGTGCCTGCACGCAGGCGGCAAGTCATAGGGACGGCAATATAATAATAAAGTTGAATTTCAAAAATTCTTCTCATTCCCGCATTTGGGGGGGGGGGGGTTGTCTTCACTGCCGGTGAAGGGGGCGGCAATTTTTCGCTGGCACGCAGGCGGCAGATAGGCCAGGCCCGGCCCTGATAATAAGCGTTGTGCAATCAATCCCTGTGGGTTTATTCCTTGACAGAATCCCACCATTTAGGTCTTTTTCGAAAGGTACAAGGATGTACATTGGCATTTGATAATCGAATTTTTTTTTTTGATTTTTGGATTTTGGAAATGCCAATGAGCTCAAACCAAAGTACACCCTTGTATGTAGCTTTCGAAAGAGACCTGAATGGTGAGATTTCATCAAGGAATAAATCCACAGGGATTGCTTCCGCAACGCTTATTTCATCAATTCAACTCCGTCCTTAATTTGGTCATTTGGTAAGTTGACCATGGAAATATACGGAAGCGTAGAAGGGCCAGGCTGCCAATCTTTTCACGGATATGAAGTCGATTTTCAAGTCAAGTTGAATTAAACTGAGCGTCATAAGTCAAGGATATGTCAAAATTTGCTCCAATTCCAAGTGAGGATATCTGTGGGAACAAATATCCGATTCGGAAAAAGTTGATGACCCCCGAAAGAGCTTGCTTACCTTTGGCTGCAGGACGCTTATGTCGACTTATGTCATACCTGACTTCGTGCATTATATATAGGATGCCAAAGAGAGGAGTGACAAAAGGGTTGATTTTTGAAACCGTCAAACTTTTCAGCGTGTTTTGGTGACAAAAAACTTTTTCCAATGGATAGCTGATATCCCCAAGGGTATCCAATAGGCATTATTTTTTCATCCATACATTGTTATCATAATTATTATCAAAAAAACAAAGATTTCCTGTGCACTTCAAAGAAGTTGAACTCCTCCTAGGGAAATAAAGCTAGAGCTGTGGAACTTTTTCCAATACACTATTTTCCTACTAACAGTGTTACAGTTACAGTTACAGTGCGCTTGCGTTCGGTTGTCAAATGGGTAAGATTCCCGGCGCGTAATTGAATATTCGAACAAGTTGGTACAAACTCGACTAAAACATACCTACACGAAAGTGATTGACAGCGATGTTAAGCACAAAACTTTGATATTGATTTGATAGATCATGGACTATCAAAGTACTCTATATGGAAAAGAACGCTGCCATTGCAAAATTACAGTATCTTTTTCGTGATTAAAACGACTTGAGGTGAATGCGCATGTCCGAAATGCTCATACCACCTCGACCAAAGCTAGTTCCTCGATTTCTTGTTCCATTTATATTCATCCACCATATTTTACTATTCACATTCGATATAAACCTCAAAACGTATAAACATAGGCAATGATTTTGCAACTGACGAGGCCTGGCCTTCTGGCCTGCAAATGGGAGCATGGCCTTCTCTGCGATATGATATTAACACTTACAACACTCTGGAGATGTAAATGGAAGGATTGCACTACCCTGGGTATATCTGGTTGTCTCTAGCGGTAACTGCCAATTACCTAGCAAAATGCCGATATGTGCCGCTCCTAAAAAGTACAAAAATATTGCCAATATTTTCTATTACGAGGTCCAACTTTGATTACTGTTTGACTCATACGAAAATATTGATACGAACATTTGGAACTGTAGACGTGTTGACAATTTGTTTTCCAGTTGGGCTTGTTAGGACGATCAGAGCATGAAATTATCATGTACCTAAGGTCCTTCTGCAGTGCAGAATTAGTTAAGAAAGCTGCTTTTCTAAGCAAATCGCGTCTGAAATGGCTTAACTTCAAAAACATGTGTCAAAACACAGCTTAAATATCTCTGTTGTTTCGCCGTTAACTGTCGTCTGTCAGAATTTGTACCACCCTGCTGACGCTTGCGCTAAGATGGCCTTAAAACGAAAAGGATGTATGGATAGCTTATACCCTTGACAGACTAGAAAGCTCATAAATTACTAGTGTGTCACGTCGTCATAGTCGCCGAATAATCGCCGGTGGTCGTGCATCATCGCCGTGATTTTTAAATATCTTTGGCCAGCTTTTCTGCAATGAATCGCGATATTTGTCATCGAGTCTGTCATTCCGGTACGCCATTCAGACACGTATTTCTGGAATGGAGAAACTGGATTTTGTGTCTTGCCTCCTGCAACAACATCTTTTGTACCAAATTATAAGCATAACGCGAGGCATAACGTGTATAAGCAAGCACGAAAAATTGAAAAATCTTTGCTTTACATAAGAAATTATCACCTGAAAATTATAAATCTCCTCGCTTTACATAAGAAACTGACCGCCTGCGCCCGTTCGCGAAAGTTGGATGATACAAACATTGCGAACTTGTAGCACAGTATCGGTTGGCAGAGTACTCTATTTTTGGCAAAGTCGAATTTATTGATGAGGGAATAGGTTTTTCCGTAAGTATCCGTAAGATAGGTAGGTATCTATATAAGTGTTTATTTCCATAAATATCTCATAAATAAGCTTAAACCTCGGTTCAAACTATGCAAATAGCTTTTAAACATGCTGCCTAGATTAGGAATATTCCAAAACGTCTGTCGTAAGAAATGTGAAATTTTGCAAAAGCAAGCGAAATGGAAGGTACGTATCGCAAAAGCAGTTGAAAAATTGCAAAAAAAGTTATGATGAACCACACGATAGGTACAAACATAATGAACTATAACATGCATCTGTCAGTTGCCTTATTGCCACTTGCCAGCCGCGCATATGAACTAGGGCCGCGCTTAAAAGTTGGTTAGACTATGGGACTATGCGATTTTGATCAGGTTGACTAAATCATCAGTCTCTTATTCTTCGTTTCCTCAATTTCTTCCGACTCAATGAAAATTCAACATAGATTTTGACAACAAATAAATATAGTGTGATGTGGTGTGAACATTGCAAGCAATAATTATTTTTTTATTGCTTGCAATGTTCACACCACGCTTTCTTGATTGAATGGAATCTAAGCTAAATACCACCTCACATCTCACCTAAAATATGAAATTATCATTATAATTATAGATGCTATTGGCAATAATAGCCCAATACTTTCGGACCATTCGACAATAAAATTTGACATTCACATTTTGGGCAAAAATTGATCGCCACGTTTATTCATGCGCTACGGCGCAAGCTCATAGGCTTATTACGATTTTGCAGTGTCCTGAATGATCATTAATACTCTTGACAGACTGCACCTCAATGATCATTAAGTGTAATGATCATTAACGTTAAATGACGATTGCGAATTTGGGGGTGACACAAATTCGCAAATCGTAATGAGCCTAGAAGCTTGCGCTGTAGTGCATGAATAAACGTGGCGATCCATTATTCCCCCCCCCCCCAAAGTGTCGATGTCAAATAGTCGAATGGTCCGGAGTATTGGGCTATTATCGCCCTTATTATCTATAATTATAATATTAATTTCATATTTTTGGTGAGGTGTGAAGTGGTATTTAGCTTAGATTCCATTCAATCAAGAAAGCGCGGTGTGAACATTGCAAGCGAAAACAAAGTATTTATTGCTTGCAATGTTCACACCACATCATACTATCTCTATTTGTTGCCAAAATATATGTTGAATTTGTATTGAGTCGAAAGAAATGGAGGAAAAGAAGAATAAGAGACTGATGATTTAGTCACTTATCTGATCAAAATCGCATAGCCCCATAGTCTAACCAACTTTTAAGCGCGGCCCTGATTAATGTGCGCGTCTGGCAAGTGGCAAGGCAACTGACAGATGCATGTTATAGTTCATTATGTTTGTATCCATCGTGTGGTTCATTATAACTTTTTTTGCAATTTTTCAACTGCTTTTGCGATAAGTACTATTGCGGACTTTTTAAAGTGGACGACAGTTGACAGATTCTCCAGGATTCTGGCCTGAACGTCGCATGACAGCACGCCAACTCGTTGACATTATCGTCCACTTTATTTTGGCCGCAACCGTACCTACCTTCCATTTCGCTTGCTTTTGCAAAATTTCACATTTTTCACGACGGATGTTCTGGAAACCTCTATTCCCTCATCAATAAATTCGACTTTGCCGAAGATAGAGTCCAGGATAGAGTACCACCAACTGATACTGTGCTACAAGTTTGCAATGTTCGTATCATCCAACCTTCGCGAACAGGTGCAGGCGGTCATTTCTTATGTGAAGCGAGGAGATTTTTCAATTTTTCGTAGGTACGTGCGTATACGTGCACGCTACAGGAATTATATACCTACCTGTCTATAACGGATACTCACGGAAACCCATGTCCTCATCAATAAATTCGACTTTGTGCCCAAAAATAAAGTGTCGCCAATCTATACCTTGCTGCCTGTTTGCAATGTTCGTATCATCCAAATTCCGCGAATATGTGTGGTTCTTGCTCATGTTTTTGGAATTTTATTTTGGAATATTTTTTTTTTTTTGTACGTGCTCATACGTGCACACTTACGGGCATAATTAGGTACAAGAGATGTTGTTGCAAGAAGCAAGACACAAAATCCAGTTCCTCGATTCCAGAAATACGTGTCTGAATGGCGAACTGAAATGAGGGACTTGATGACAAACGACAGATATCGCGATTCATTGCAGAAAAGCTGGCCAATGGTTTTCAAAAATCACGGTGATGATGCACGACCACCGGCGATTATTCGACGATTATGGTTACCCCTAGTTAATGACCATTAAGGTCCTAAATGACGTTCTAAATGATCATTTAGTAAATGACGACGTGCAACATTGGTCATTTATATCGTAATTTACGCTTAATGATCATTCAGTTTTCCAGTCTGTCTAGGGTATAAGGTGCAGTCTGTCAAGGGTATTAGGTCCTCAAGGCTGACCAATGAGCAAATCGGATTTCATGGTTGCGGCGCCATCTGGTCCACCATATCGATTTCTCCTCGGAAATCTCTTATTAGTGAAACGATTGTCATAAAACTTGGAACTTACTTTTGTCTCGTATGAAAATTCTTATTTCCAAGCTGAGTTTCATGATTCCGCCTCTATCTTGGCCGCCATATCAAAATTTCTCATTAATGGAACGATTTTCATGGAACTTGACATTTACCCCTGTCTTGTAATAATGATCATTCTTATTCTCACGCTGAATTCACTGATTCTTTGGCTGCCATATTAAAATCTCTTATTAGGGGAATGATTGTCATGGAACTTGAAACATCCGACTTCCATCCGACTTTCACTTAGTTCCATAGATTTTCAATGACTTTCACCTAGTTCCACGTAATTTCCATTGAATTCCACTGACTTCTACAGACTTCCACTGATTTTCATGACTTCCCTAGACTTCCATTGACTTCCACGTGATTTCCAATGAATTCCACAGATTTCCACAGACTTCCACTGACTTCCATGACTTCCACGTGATTTCCATTGAATTCCACAGACTTCCATGACTTCCACTGATTTCCATGACTTCCATTGACTTCCACGTGATTTCCACGGACTTCCACGGACTTCCATGGACTTCCACGGACTTCCACGGACTTCCACTGTAGTGTACACCAGACTTCCACTGCGGTTTACCCCTCGGTGAAAGATAATAAAAATCTACGGCAATGAAAAACACCATGTATAGGGTCACTAGACTTATCAC
This sequence comes from Anaspis maculata, assembly GCA_949128115.1. Lineage (NCBI taxonomy): Eukaryota > Metazoa > Arthropoda > Insecta > Coleoptera > Scraptiidae > Anaspis > Anaspis maculata. The sequence goes on along the minus strand of OX421963.1, from coordinate 95,430,751 downwards.
AGCTAATTAGTTTAATGTAGGGAAGGGAGTATCCCACAGTACCTATGCGATTGATGCCTTCCGGAGGCTTGTCTGCATCTTGGTTTTTAATTGATTAGGATTGAAAATTTGGTCATTTTGGCGTCATCTTTCACCTGCCAAGACCCCCCTCCCCCCCCTTAAGGTGGGCATTTTGTGTCTCTGGATTTACTTTCAATATTTATGAATATCCAAGAATATTTTGGGAATGTTCGAATATTCCCAAAAGAATACCTACCTATATGAAGAAGATTCGTAAAAAATCCTGTGCTATCTGGGTCTTGATCTGGGTACCTCTACCTTTGAATACCTACTTGGAAGAAAATTATCATTTGATATTTTCTCGTGAGAAGCAAATAGATGCAATTCAATGTTTTTCTAAAATAATTAGTATTTATCAGAGGCAGTATTTGTGAATACGTCATCTAATATTCGACGTTAAATACTTCACAGGTAATTGACCTAACCGCCAGGCCATGCATTTGAAGTTTCCACCATCAGCAAGTTATTTATTTCTTGCAGAATTATTGATAAAATTGATAGAAAAATAACGAGTTGCTCCAACTGCTTGGGAAGTGTGAATGCAGGAAATATCGAGTTTAATTCGAACTCTCAATACGCTTAAAACGTGCAAGGAATACCGGAGACGACCGCCGGAATCTCGGGACTCTTGGAGAGAGTATGGAATTTTATATCCTCGCGCTCTCCGCGTAAAAGTCATTACTGGTAATTCACTTCACTGTTTGTTCGCATTTCCAAGCCCCTTGCGCCATCATAAAGCTTACGCTTTTTTCCGCATCAATAACTTGCCTCTGTCTACCGTATTTCTTCTCTTTAAGTAAGTATTATTATTTGCCACTAATTGTAAGTTTTCTTTTTGCAGGAACTGGACATGGAAGGATGTCCCAAGCCAATCGTCTTCATCCTGCACAACTTCTTGTCTGCCAAAATCCATCGCCTGGGTCTGTACGCCTAGCCAACGACACCATCATTAGCCAACAATTTCGTCAATTAGCGCTACTATACACACATACGAAAGTTTTTCTAAAAACTAGTGGTGAACAGTGTTTTTTTTTTGAAAAACAGAGAAAGTATATAAATCGGTCTATTTCAGAAATTCGTGCCTTCAATGTGTTTTATATGCGTTCCAAAAAAAAAAATGGTACAAACTTTTATTCCTGTGGTAATAACTGTTTTACACATCGACAATAGAAGCATTCCAATATCATATAATGACGTCTTTATCGAAACTGACTGTAACTATTTTCGCTTCTGAATATCAAAAGTTCTCTTATTCTCAATCTTATACTATTTATACTTATTAAATACTACTATCATAAATTAAGAAAGTAATTGAGGTGTTTGTAACAAAACGAACAACAAAAACGAGATGTTATCAACAATTTATAGTTTATACAATAGCTTTTGTATTGTGCATATCACGAGAAGAACAATAACTGTATCATTATATATTATTGATTACCTACCTATCCTACTAATATCAAAAGCGCTAAGAGATTTAAGCGCCCAACTCTTCCAAAAAAAAAAAAACTATAAATAGTAGTTATGTCCATAAATTTAGAATACTATTATTATAATTGAAAATAATAGTAATTGCGAGTTGTATAGCTTTTTACTGTTATATTTATGGCATAGGTTTACAATAAGGTTAGTGACTTTTGTAAATATCCCATAATCCTAGCCAGTTGTATTGTATTCTAGCAATAAATGTGTATGGATTGTGCTTTGGCCCTTTTTTATTTACAAATAATCTTAAGAACTACAAATAAGTGTTACAGAAAAATTCTTTGTCATAAAACTGAGGTTAATCGTCGTCCGACTGGGTGTCTGGCTTTTTCTCGGGAGCGGCTTCGGGTTTCTTGTAATGCCTGTATTCCGGTTTCAGTTCCCAGGTGTTTTTGTAGGGGGCCTTCAGGTTGTAGTTGCAGTATTCCTTCAGGATCTCTTTCAGATACGTCACCGGCTGCTTGGTTATTTTGACGAGGTCCTTGATGTTGTAATACTGATGCTTCTCGTAGGCGGCGAACAGCATTTCCAGGACGGATTCCTTATCGTCCCTGGCCTTCTTGCCTTCGGCCTTCTTCTTTTCCCTGTACTCGATCTGAAAAGAAATATCGATTGAATTACAGCGGCTTGACCGGTGTCGCGGTGTATTTGTATTGTGTTTGTATTGCGTTTGTATTGTGTTTGTATTGTATTTGCATTGTAAACCGAGCGTTATATTATTCGTACGAAAAATTGAGAATCACAAAGGTACAACCTGGTTGCAAGCGAGACTTCAAAGAAGAAACTTTGAAAAGAACATTGAAATCGCAGCTTTAGCGAGTGTTCTTTAGCTAAAGCCTGGTTTTCCAGAGACGGTTTTGATTTGACTAGTCGTGTGTAACCTTCGGCAAGTGACAGTGGCTTCAGCAGAATAGCAAACTGCTTGCAAGCGAGACTTTTGAGAATAAACGTTGAAAATAACTGTGTAATCGTAACTTTGGTGAGTACTCTTATAGCTAACGCTTGGTTTACCGGAGCCGGTTTTGATTTTATTAGTCGTGTGTCGTGTGTAACCTCCGGCAAGTGACAGTGCTTCAGCAAGATAGCAAACTGCTTGCAAGCGATACTATAAAAAAGAAATTTCGGAAAAAAAACATTGTAATTGTAACTTTAGCGAGTGCTCTTACAGCTAAAGCCCGGTTTAACAAAGCGACTACTGATTTTACTAGTCGTCTGTCGTCTTGTGTCACTGGCTAGCGCAAATTAGCGGGATAATAAAAACTTCGAAAAGTACATTGTAATCGTAGCTTTAGTGAGTGCTCTTTCTGCTAAAGTCTGGTTCACCAGAGACAGTTTTGATTTTACTAGTGGTGTGTAACCTTCGGCAAGTGACAGTGGCTTGGGCAAGTGACAGTGGCTTGGGTCAGATAGCAAAATGCTTGCAAGCGATACTATAAAAAATAAATTTCGGGAAAAAACATTGTAATCGTAACTTTACCGAGTGCTCTTACAGCTAAAGCCCGGTTTAACAAAGCGACTACTGATTTTACTAGTCGTCTGCCGTCTTGTGTCACTGGCTAGCGCAAGTTAGCAGAATCAAAAAACTTCGAAAACTACATTGTAATCGTAGCTTTAGCGAGTGCGCTTCCTGCTTAGCGGGTCCTATTATAGCTAAAGCCCGGTTTAACAAAGCGAGTACAAATCTTACTAGTATAGTCCTTCGTCTAGTGTCACTAGCTAGCGCTAGTTATCAAACTGCTTGCAAACGAAATTTCGAAAGAAACTTCGAAAGGAACATCGTAAACTTAGCTTTAGCGGGTCCTATTATAGTTACAGCCCGGTTTAACAAAGCGGGTACAAATTTTACTTGTAATCCTTCGTCTTGTGTCACTGGCTAGCGCTAGTTAGCAGACTGATTACAAGCAAAATTTCAAAATGAAACTTTGAAAGGAACATCATAAACTTAGCTTTAGCGAATTCTATTATAGCTAAAGCCCGGTTCAACAAAGCTAGTACTGATTTTACTAGTCGTCTGCCGTCTTGTGTCACTGGCTAGCGTAAGTTAGCAAAATGCTTGCATGCGAAATTTCAAAAAGAAACTTCGGAAGGAACATTGTAACCCTAGCTTTAGCGGATCCTATCATAGCTAAAGCTCGGTTCAACAGAGCGAGTACTGATTTTACTTGTACTCCTTCGTCTTGTGTCACTGGCTAGCGCTAGTTAGCAGGCTGATTGCAAGCGAAATTTCAAAAAGAAACTTCGGAAGGAACATCGAAAACGTAGCTTTAGCAGATCCTATTATAGCTAAAGCCCGGCTTAACAAAGCGAGTTCTGAATTTACTAGTCGTCTGTCGTATTGTGTCACTGGCTAGCGCAAGTTAGCAAAATGCTTGCACGCGAAATTTCAAAAAGAAACTTCGGAAAGAACATTGTAACCCTAGCTTTGGCGGGTCCTATCATAGCTAAAGCTCGGTTTAACAAAGCGAGTACTGATTTTATCAGTCGCCTGCCGTCTTGTGTCACTGGCTAGCGCTAGTGGGCAAACTGCTTGCAAGCGAAATTTCGAAACGAAACTTCGGAAGGAACATCGAAAACGTAGCTTAAGCGGGTCCTATTATAGCTAAGCCCGGCTTAACAAAGCGAGTACTGATTTTACCAGTCGTCTGCCGTATTGTGCCACTGGCTAGCGCTAGTTAGCAAACTGCTTGCAAGCGAAATTTCATAAAGAAACTTCGGAAGGGACATCGTAAACTTAGCTTTAGCGAGTGGGATCATAGCTAAAGCCCGGTTCAACAAAGCGAGTACTAATTTTACTAGTAGCCCTTCATCTTGTGTCACTGGCTAGCGCTAGTTGGCAGGCTGCTTGCAAGCGAAATTTCATAAAGAAACTTCGGAAGGAACATCGTGAACTTAGCTTTTGCGGGTCCCATTAGCTAAAGCCTGGTTAACAAAGAAGGTTACCTCGATAAGGCCCTGTTTACACATAGTCGGAGCATTTCCAGCCCATTCACTGTCACTAGCCGAAAGCGATGCAAGATTTCAATCGATTAAATTTCTAGTGTAAACTGAGCTTCATACTCGCCAAAAATGATGCGAGATTTTTATTAGTTAGTCAAATTTCTGGTGTGAACCGAACTTTATATTACTCTAAAAAAAAAGCACGATGAATAAAATAGCTCAAAATAAGGCGTTGATTACACTTGGTCAGGTTCGGTCCTTTTTCAGCTTTTTCGTTCACTTCAATTAAGCGGCATTCATACTTTTTTCGCGAAGCAAGTGCTTGCAGTCCCAATATCGTGACAACGGCCGCAATCAAAGTGTAAACGTTGCTTTAAAACGAGTGTTATCCAAAGTCTTGTGCAAAGTGTGAGCGTATCTTTAGGATCAATTTCCAAGTTGTATCATTGTTTAGCCTTGAGAAAGCGGCGTTTATACTCAAATGAACAAAGTTCATGACTAGTTCCAGATCCGTAACAATGGTCGCCATTTTACAGCAGAGTGTAAGCGTGGCTTTAGAATTAATTGCCAAGTTGTATAATTTCTTTTAGCCTCATAAAAGCGGCGTTTATACTCCATTGTGCAAAGCTAATGATTAGTTCCAAAAGGTGACAATAGCCGCCATTTTTACGACGAAGTGTAAGCGAAGCTTTAGAATCAATTGCTAAGTTATATCCTATTTTTTAGCCGTGATGAAGCGGCGCTTATACTCCATTGTGCAAAGTTCATGAGTTTCAAGACCGTGACAACGGCCGCCATTTTACGGCAAAGTGTAAGCGTAGCTTCAGGATCAATTGCCAAGTTATATCTTTTTTTTTAAGCCTTGATTAAGCGTCGTTTATATTCCATTGTGTAAAGCTCATGACTAGTTACAAAAACGTGAATGACAGCCATTTTACGGCAAAGTGTGAGCGTAGCTCCAGGATCAATTGCCAAGTTATATAAAAATTTTTAGCTTTGATAAAGCGGCGTTTATACTCCATTGTGCAAATCTTATGACTAGTTCCAAATCCGTTACAATGGCCGCCATCTACAGCAAAGTGTAAGGGTGACTTTAAAGTTAATTGCCAAGTTTTATTATGTTCTTTAGTATGAACGAAGCAGCGTTTATACTCCATTGTGCAAAGCTCAATGCTTGTTCCAAAAGCGAGACAATGACCGCCATTTTACGGCAAAGTGTAAACGTAGCTTAAGGATCAATTTCCAAGTTATATTATCTTTTTAGCCTTGATAAAGCGGCGTTTATACTGCATTGTGCAAAGCTCATGACTAGTTACAAAAACGTTAATGACAGCCATTTTACGGCACCGTGTAAGCGTAGCTTCAGGATCAATTGCCGAGTTATATATATTTTTTTAGCTTTGATAAAGCGGCGTTTATACTCCATTGTGCAAATCTTATGACTAGTTCCAAATCCGTTACAATGGCCGCCGTTCTACAGCAAAGTGTAAGGATGACTTTAAAATTAATTGCCAAGTTTTATTATGTCCTTTAGTATGAATAAAGCGGCGTTTATACTCCATTGTGCAAAGCTCAATGCTTGTTCCAAAAGCGTGACAATGACCGCCATTTTAAGGCAAAGTGTAAACGTAGCTCAAGGATCAATTTCCAAGTTATATCATTTTTTTAGCCTTAATAAAGCGGCGTTTATACTGCATTGTGCAAAGCTCATGACTAGTTCCAAAAGCGTGAATGACAGCCATATTTTACGGCACCGTGCAATGGTAGCTTCATGGTTAAATTGCCGAGTTATAGGCGTTTATACTCCATTGTGCAAAGCTTATGACTAGTTCCAAATCCGTTACAATGGCCGCCGCTCTACAACAAAGTGTAAGAGTGACTTTAAAGTTAATTGCCAAGTTTTATTATGTCCTTTAGTATGAATGAAGCGGCGTTTATACTCTATTGTGCAAAGCTCAATGCTTGTTCCAAAAGCGTGACAATGGCCGCAATTGCGCAATTTTACGGCAAAGTGTGAGCGTAGCTTTAGGAATCAATTGCCAAGTTGTACAATTTACTTTATAGCCTCAATAAAGCGGCGTTTATATTCGATTGTGCAAAGCTTGTGCTCAATCCCAAAACCGCGACAATGGCCTCAAGAGAATGACAAAGTGTAAACGCAGCTTTAGGGTCAGCTGCCAAGTATTATCATTTCCGTCAGCCTTAATAAAGAGGCGTTTATAGTCCATTGTGCAAAGTTCATTGCTAGTTCCAAAAACGTCACATTGACCGTCATTTTACAGCAAAGTGTGAGCGTAACTTCAGAATCAATTGCCAATCTATATTTTTTTCTTCAGCCTTGATAAAGCGGCGTTTATACTCCATTGTGCAAAGCAAGTAGGTAAGTAGTTCCAAAAGCGTGGAATGACCGCCATTTTATGGCAAAGTGTGAGCATGCCTCCAGGATCAATTGCCAAGTTATGTCATTTTTTTTTAGCCCCGATAAAGCGGCATTTATACTCAATCGTACAAAACTTGTAACCAGTTTCAGAATCGCGACAATGGCCGCAATTTCATGATAAATTGTGAAGGTAGTTTTGGAAGCAAGTGCCTAATTACAGCCCTTTCTTTAGCTTTAATAAAGCTGAATTTATGCTCACATCGACAAAACAATTCAGTGAAATTTACAGTGTAAAACGAGCTTTACATCCGCCAAAAACGATGCCAAAGGCATTTACCGTGTTTTTCGAAAACCGCACCAGCCCATAACTTTTTTCCTATCAGATATATAGATTTGAAATTTCTATTGGGTATTTGAGGGCAATTTTGCTATTTTTTGCGTTGACCTTGAAGCTCCTCGCACTTCCGGAAGTAACCGGAAGTGACATCAACTTGATAGAGATTTTTTTATTGACAAAAGCGTTGTGAGTTGAATTCTAATGAACAATAAACAAACTTCTAACTTCAGAATTTTATTTGTGGTCGCAGCCACCTTTGGTACTGATAATTCAATCATATTTCTGTTTTATCCAATCCGCTATAAAAACGTCATTTTTCATCATAGAGAATTTTTGAAACCACCACTGTGTCAATGAAGAAAATCTCTGTACCAATATCAAAAAATATACAGGCTGTTCCATTTGAAAATCAAAAGTTGATGTCACTTCCGGTTACTTCCGGAAGTGAGAGCAGCTCCAGGATCAACGTGAAAAATAGCAAAAGTGATCTCAAATACCCCATGAAAACTTCAAATCTAGATCCCATAAAAACAAAGTTATGGGATGGTGCGGTTTTCGAAAAACACACGGTACACTCACATTATTCTTGTGATCTGATACTGGTTTGAACGACGGCTCGACTCTGTCCAGCTGCTTGACTTTTCTGGTGGGCATGGAGGCCTTCTTGATCGATTCCAGCTTCAGCTTCATGTAGCAATTGTCGGCGTACGGTCTGCATTCCAATTTCTGCACGATCTTCCCTTCCATGAACAGCTTCTCGGTTTCCGGCACAACTGAGTCAGTCTTTTCGGCTGCCGATCAGAGAATTCAATAATCTCAGTATAGATATCACAACTTGTGGGATAACTTACGTATCTGATGCGAAAAAACGCCCAGAGTTTGCTGCGTCACTTTGGAGACGTCCAGGCGATGGTCCTTCGGAATGTTCTCGTGCCCGGGCTCGGTGAGGTTAAGAATGGCCGCAGAAAGTGTGAGTGATACCTGAGCTTTAGGCCCTTGCCTAGAACTGAGAGCGTCAGCGAGAATCGTCCGGGAAATCGGGAAAGGGAAAATGGTAATGCTCACTTTGAAATCCGCAGTTTGCCGACCTCCATGTCGCTGGGGGCTTTTTCCCATCTGGTGGCCACGTATTTGGGCACTTTTACGAGCCACACACCACGGTTGGCGTTGGACAGGTCCAGATCGCGGTCGATGTGGGTTTCTTTCGACATTTTCGCCGGAAATTCGTCTCGATCGCTGGAGTTTACTTGCTGCGATGGTCGAAAGGTCGGTCGTCACGTTTGAGGTTAGCTTTCGCTGACAGTGACAATGACGTTTCGTTTAGTGTGCACGGATGCCAACCATGCTCGCATGGCTGCCTACCCATCAGGTTTGTCATACCGATTTAAATTGTAGGATAATCTTATTTATTGCATATCAGCTTCAGATTCACCGGCTTTTATTGAACACAAAAATTCAACAATGGAACCTAACAATTGGTACTGCAAAAAGGCAATGGTAAGTGAAGAATAAATGAGACTTGAGATGTGTCAAATTACTGACACTTGCTCATGGACGCCAACGTGATTGCGCCGTGACGCCAACAGCCGTGGGAATACCCAACAAATCTTGGGATGTCCTAAATCTGTTGATCCGTAGCATTGCATAAAAAAGCTCCCGAATTCCCCTCGCAAGGATGTTTGAAATGCAAGGGGCGAAGAATCAGTTCGCTCGAAAAATAGCTCTTTTCACTTCAATACTATGGCGTGTGAGCGTTGCCAAGTGCGGGCCCTCTGGACTTGTCACATCTAACTAGCTAACTTGATCTTCACCCAACCGACAAGAAAGACGTATCGAACCTCGTATCTCTAAATCACTTCCCGAATTGTTGAAGTACCTCCTCTTCATTATCCCAAAATGTAAGTTGCTACTGAATGTCTTGAATAGTAAATTAATATAAATTTCTGTGATTATTTCAGGTTAGAACTTCCCGAAATTCTTGACACGTACAGCTGCTACCAGTGTTCGCATAGTACCGCATCCGTCTTTCAGCTAAACAACCATGTCCAGAGGAACCACAAAAATGTTTATGCGGCCGAACTGTTTCATGCTATTGTCGAACCGCAACAGTTTCCTTGCACCTACTGCGATTACAAGAGCTACTACCAGTTCGAATTGTACGAACATTGCAAACAACTGCATAATCTGTGGTCCGGAAACAGTGAAAATGCGACTTTTTTTGAGGTGATTGAAAGGTATCCGTGTGAGCACTGCAAATTCAAATCGGATTCGAGCTTATCCCTTGTAAAACATCACCATTTGTGTAGAAGGAAGCCAAAGGGAGAGCCACAATATGCCACAAAAGAGTCTGAAGGCATGAAGTCACGAGAATTGACTAGAAGTGTTGCAGGACTGACCATCAGAGATGTTACAGTAACGGAATCGAACATGTCGATTCGTGATTCAAGGAGAAAAACCAATCGGTTTCAGTGCAACCATTGTTCGTATCGAGCTAAACAAACGTCAACTTTGAAAAGTCATATTACAAATAGACATACTGCAAAAGAAGAAATTAAATGTTTCCAGTGCTATCATTGTTCGTATCAAGGTAAACGAAAGTCACATTTGCGAGAGCACATGATAAGTAAACATACTGCGAATGAAGAAATCAACTGGTTCCAGTGCAAACATTGTTCGTATCGAGCTAAACGAATGTCTTATTTGAAAATGCACATGTTGATACATGCTGGAAGTGAAGAAATCAACTGGTTTCAGTGTAACCATTGTTCGTATCGAGCAAAACAAAAATCATCTTTGAAAAGTCACATTACACATAGACATACTGCGAATGAAGCAATCAACTGGTTCCACTGCAAACATTGTTCATATCGAGCTAAACGAATGTCACATTTGAAAAGGCACATGTTGATACATGCTGGAAGTGACGAAATCAACTGGTTCCAGTGCAACCATTGTTCGTACCGATCTAAGACGAAGTCAAATTTGGGTCAGCACATGATGTCTGAGCATACTGCGAATGAAGAAATCAACTGGTTCCAGTGCAACCATTGTTCATATCGAGCTAATCAAAAGGCAAGTTTGAGAAGGCACGTGATGTTTAAACATACTGCGAATGAAGAAATCAACTGGTACCAGTGCAACCATTGTTCGCACCGATCTAAGTCAAAGTCAGATTTGAGAAAGCACATGATGTTTAAACATACCGCGAATAAAGAAATCAACTGGTTCCAGTGCAACCATTGTTCGTATCGAGCTAAACGAAAGGCGAATTTGAAAATTCACATGTTGAAACATGCTGCGAATGGAGAAATCAACTGGTTCCAGTGCAAACATTGTTCGTATCGATCGAAGTCAAAGTCAGATTTGAGGAAGCACATGATGTACAAACACACTGCGAATGAAGAAATCAACTGGTTCCAGTGCAAACATTGTTCGTATCGAGCTAAACAAAAGTCGCATCTGAGAGAGCACATGATCAGTAAACATACTGCGAATGAAGAAATCAACTGGTTCCAGTGCAACCAATGTTCGCACCGATCGAAGTCAAAGTCAGATTTGAGGAAGCACATGATGTTCAAACACACTGCGAATGAAGAAATCAACTGGTTCCAGTGCAATTATTGTTCGTATCGAGCTAAACATAAGTCAACTTTAAAACGTCATATGTTGGGAAAACATGCTACGAACCAAGAGATCAACTGATGAAGAAAGTTAAAACACAGTTCAAATTTAGGATTAAATAGGAGCAAAGCATACCAACATCTTCAAGAATTTCTCCGTCATCTTTCAGTGGGGTTGGTTGTGTAACTGTAGATTACAGACAGGTCGTGAGTTTTCAGAAAAACTAGTTAGGCATGAGAGCCGTTTCAGACTAGGTACCTAGGTATATATTCCATACACTTCCTATTTTCAGTAGAATGACTTTTTGGAGCAAAAATAAAGTGACAAGCTGGAGCGCTAGGAGAATGCGACCGATGCGATGGCCGTTTATAGTTTCGCTCCAAAACTTTGCAGGTGCCATCAGCCTAGCCGTAGCTCCCAAGCTTATTGTCACTTTGTTTTTGCACCAAAAAGTCATCCTACTGAAAATAGAAAGTGTATGGGATGTACTTCTAGTTTCTTGTCTGACACATCCTCATCTTTTGCGGACGGCTTTTTAAATCTTGAAATTCTAGAAATTCATAGGTTTCGGGGAGGGTGGGCCACAATGAGACACGGGGCACAGTGAAACCAAGGGTATAAATTTGAAACGCTGTTATTGCTTCAACTGGAGTTGAAGTCGGCCGTGGTTCAAATTTCAACCAACTTGCAACCGTAGGCATAGAGCGCTCCGCAGATGTGTTATCGAGATTTTTATAGAACATTCTTTGTTTTTTTTTTTAGGCATACCTATGTGATATTTTTAATCAAATCCCTTTTGGTACATAATAACTCTGGTGGCTATTATGTTTCTGTTTCGGCTGTTTTATTTAGTGGTTATCACACTTTTTACATATTGTTGAAAGTAAAGTTGTGCTTATTGAAACCTCCCTACTCTTTAGCTCATGCACCTGGATGGATTGGCAACCCAACATATTCCAATTTAATCCAACTTATTCGAATTAAATCACTTTTCCCGCTTTTGGGACTGCTTGGTCAATGATTATCATCAGGAGACCATCTGTTGTGCTTTCTCCTTGTTGTTCGAGGATAGAGCTCCTGGGCTTGTTGAGATCGACTTGACCTCTAGTTTGAACGCAGTACCTAAGACACAGAAATTAGTTGTAACATGAGATCATTTGTATTGACTTCTATAGACATGCCGAAGTGTTCCAATAAAGGCTCGTTCCTAGACCTGACCCTACCTTCACGCTGGTAACTAGGAAAGCTAAGTCTCCTAAATTGTTCACTGAAAGATGAGTTTCCCTTATAATTATCTCAAAGTCGTCACACATCAATACCGCGATGAACACTCATTCTACACCTTGACCAACATTTGAACTTTGTTTGGGGAATTGTTGGTCGGAATTCTTACCGTGGCTTCATCAGATTCAACATTTGAGCTAGTGTTATAGGTAATGTTAGTGCTACGCCCAGCGTGTGAACACCGAAAAAGGAGTGAGTGAATTTTTCGAGCGATGGTAAACTTTTCCTTTTTTTTTCTGTTGTTTCCCTTGTTCCCTACGATCTAAGGGCTCGATACCAAGTTGCAGGCGCAAAGTTTGGGACGGCGTAACTCGCCAAATACAGCGGTCCGATTGGTTGGTATCCGCCGTTGCTATGGTAACCGCACTTGCGGTGGTCTCAGCCCCAGCTTGATATCGAACCGTAAGTTCGTGGGCCGGTGTGAGCGGGGCTCCTCCTATCATGAATCTTTTTTCAAAGGCTGGCGTCCCTTATATCTGGACTATTATTTTTGCATTGCTCTTTTTAGTCCATGATGGTGATCTTTTGCCCGTTTTGGAAGGGATTGGATATGGCCTGTGTCTTTGTGGAGAACTGGACCTATTTTCCACCTTGAATTGCTCTTGAAGCTCAGAAGGATATCGCGAACCCGAGTGACTATAGCCGGGAATGTAAAACCCATTTTCACCCTTCCAAAAACTTCGGAACCAATGGTGTAAGCGAACAATTACTCAAGTCAAGGTACAAATTCTCATGTGGAGATCCTTTCGATTGAACCCCATTCTGTTTTGTGTGAAGTGAACCCATTGTTGCTAGAAACCTACAAACCTAGAAACCTACAGTGTTCGCTGACGAACTAACGTGAAAAAGCTCCGAAACAACTATTTTTCCCTATAGATAAATATCAGTCCGCTAACCAACTACTGAGCCGCAACAATTGATGATAGGTACAAATCTACTGATGAATCGTCGCGTCGTCGAATATCCAGGTAATTATACGAACAGCTTCCAATAGATCTTCCATTTCAAGATTAAACAACCTCCATTAACTTCAGGTGAACACTGCAACAAATTGAGTAGCTACGCGAAACCAAACCGAACGTTTCTCTAGGTGAAACTCCTCTCCATAACATTCGTCAGAAATAATAATCTTGTACCAACCTAATAACCCAACCAATCATGGAAATCTGAATAAGTGCAGTTGCACGCTAAAACAAAGTCATTAGTTTCAGCGACGGCGCCAGAGGGTGGCCAGGATAGGCCCGTGCCTCCCCTAAAATCATATGTGCCTACCCGCGTGCCCACCCGATTTCTCAGAAAATATTTCGGAAAATGTTAATATGAAAAAACCACACTACCTAAATTGCATAACTAAGTATATAGACACTAATAGAAACAACCTGAAATATGAATATAAACCGTTGTTTTTTTTCTCCAAATAAACCTTTCAGGCGCTTGACTGTTTTTTTTATATCAAAAAAAGTTGTTTGAAGGATGGGAGGTTCAACATATAACTCTAGATGAGTTATCTCTCTGAATAGTTACGTTTTGGTGCCCACTCGTTCAAAAAATGTTGGCGCCGCCACTGATTAGTTGCAAGGAGGGGAAGGGTGTTCGTTGCCCTAAACCGATTATTATTAACAATTGTGACTCTACGGCAGGGTCCGACCCTGATTCCAACAAACGCGATTTTAGTTATTCCCAATTATTATTCTTTCCGCGCTTCTCCAAATTCAACAACGCGTACTTATTCAGAAGTGTCGCCCGAAAGCTCCGTCGAAGTTCCAACCCCAACCCCTGAACCGCTGGTACCACCTATAGTGAGAAGTTGAAGTCTACCCCCGTGACGATCATGGCTTCCTAGGACATCGCAAATCTCCATCGTAGGCCGTCTACCCCTCCCCACAAGAACGCTCTTTTTCCACCGCGAGGTACCGTTTGTCAATCACAAGCGTCCATTCCCGAAGCCTAGCTGAACTGAAACAGGATAAGACTCACCTCGAAAGGTGGGCCTGACGCAACTAGTGAGCTGTCAGGACTCACCTCTAAAGAAGGGCACGCATCACAAGTGAAGGCCAGGACCGAGGTCAGGACACAACACTAAGGGAGAACCCGACCTGTGCAGCGGAAGGCCCAGACTCACCCTGAAAGAAGGACAGACGCAACCAGTGAACTGTCAGGACTCACCTATTAAAGAAGGCCATGACGCATCACAAGTGAAGGCCAGGACACAACACTAAAGGAGAACCCGACCCGTGCAGCGGAAGGCCTGGACACACCCCGAAACCCACTCAACATAGCATGTCATGTTTCATAAATGAGATGATCTCAATCATGTCACAAAATAACATCACAATGAACGTTACTTCCACATCTATGTGATGTTCATCCGCGATGTTATACGATGTAATGTCCGAGAGATGTTTCGAAATGAACTTAAATTGAACATCACACATGAGACATCTACCGGACGTACCATTGTTACTTCTTTCAACTAATCAATTTGTAACATCTCACTGACGTCAATGAGACGTAGTCACTGAGAGATTTTTTAAATTTCGCGGGCTGTCATCGTTTAGTTTTGTGTGTCGGAAAATATTCAAATAATAGTTTTGCCCCCTATTCCATGGGTCTGATGCCAGAACAGCCTTTATGTCTTCATGTTTAGTTTGAGGCCCTGCGGGCCCCCTTATGTCTTCATGTGTCGTTTGGAACTATTTTTGTGTCTTCTTGTGCTTGTGGCTTTCGGAACTAGTGTGTCCCGTTTGTGTCTCTTTGTGTTCTTCGGAAGCCTACTGGGCCTTCTTGCATTTTGTCGTGGCTTTCGCACCCCTGGTGAACCCTTATGTCTGTTCTTGTGTTATTCGGAACCCCAAAATGGGCCCCTTTTTGTCTTATTGTGCTTTCGAATACTTTGATAATTCCCGTTCATGTCTTATTGTAACGTCCGAGGCCCCCAACGGAGCCTCTTGTGTCTTACTGTAACGTTTTGAGCCCCAGCGATGCTCTTTGGGCTCGGTGTATCGTTTGGAGTCCTAATGAAATATCCCGAGAAATATCCCAGAACATCAAACGCGCTGTTTAAATATACTGTATTAGACAAGTTGGTAGCTAAGACGAATCGGCAGCAGTGTCTCGAACTATCACATGTGGGTATCCAGGTTCGAATCCTCCGGAATACGCCAAAGAAGAACAACTTTTCTTAGGGAAAAAACGTGCTGTATACCTGTATAGATTGTAAAAATTAGTAAAAGTAGGTGCGGAACCTCCTATGACATAAAACTATGTTGAAAAGTGGTGAAAAATTAATTTTCATATAAAAATACACATCCAAAATGCGACGTTATATGTACGTCAAAAAGTGATATCTACGAGATGTGGAATAGCGATGTAGATAGTATGTCACATTTGGACATCTTCGAGACATCTCATTCATGTTCTAATTACTCGAACATAAGAGGTGACAGAGATGTCCACTCAACATCGCATAAACTTTTTTTGTTAACATCGCATTTGTGACTTGAACATCTAAGTGATGTCACAGAGATGTTTTATTGCTGAGTGGGAAGAAGGCTCCGACCCGTCTCAGAAGAGCTTTAATCGGTGATAGATTACAAGTTCTCGATGGAGGTTCCTCTTCCAACAGGCAGCGTTCTGTGTGAAGTAATACAGTCGCTGGCCCTAAGATCCGTAGAAATTTTGAGGTGGACAAAGTTTCTCTTCGGATCCTGTTAAGGCGGGTACTCATCAGCGCGCTGTATCTGCAACTGCAACGTGTAATGCAACTGTTACTGTATCAAGATTCGATAGTGTGGACGGCGCGCGTGAACCTACCTTGTATCATTCGCCCCGAGCCGACCGCCGTAATGCAACTGATACTGCAACAAATTCCATAGTGTGTACGCCGTTCGCGAGCCTGCCGCGAGCCCAAGCTGCAACGTTCGCCGCGATCCGACCGCCTGTGGGTAAATGCCGCGAACACAAAGGCGTTTTTTATGCCAAAATAAAACAAACAAAGACGTTCGCACCAAAGTCGTAGTCAATACGAAGTGACCATCGCACAACGTCATGGCAGAGTGGCCAGAAGGGAAGGCGGTGGCATTAATTGATTTATATAAAAGTTTCCCATTAATATGGAACCCGAAACATTCCAACTACTTCAAGAAGACGTTGAAGGAAGACGCTTGGGCTGAAATACCCGCAGGGCTTGACACACCGGCCACTTAGTTACAACAAAAAAAAAAGATGTCAATTCTCTCTTCATATAGAAAAGAAGAATAAAAAATTCAGCTTTACGATTTTAATTTGTAATTATTATTGAGCTGCTGTGGCATTCGACTACGGTACACTCAAACCATTCGCAAAATACGGCGTTCGATGAATAAGCAGTGACTTTTTTCCACAATTGCACCGTTGTTGAAGCCTCACGATCGTTTCAGAAGTGGAGGAAGAAAAGCCTCTACGGGTCAAATTGTTGAGATTGAGGGTACAACAACTTGAAACCAACTCATCGTTTAATATCACTAAGTATACCTACAGGGTGTTCATTTGAAAAGTTATCACCCCTGATTTCTCGCCGCCAGAATTTTTCTCAGGAAAACACCGAAACTGGTCAATTTTTGGTTCGAGGGGGACATCTAGGACACATACTGCCAACTTTTTTATCTTCAACTCCTTCGCCCTCACCCCACCTTAGGTTAGAATTTTGAACAGTCGAACAATGCAATTCTCTTTCCGTCAAACATATTTTAATTTTTTTTAAACCACCCCTTAACTCTCATAAAAATTTCTCTTTAATAATGAGAAGAACATGAGTAACCCCTATAAACTCCCGATTCTTGAGAAATAGACTCTTAAGCAGAACCAGGTCGATCTTTATTTCAATGAGGTCATGTGAGACTCGTATGTGCAAATGTTCATCCTCAACTCCTCCGCCCCCACTCTACCTTACTTCAAAGGGGTGATCGAGGGGCAAACCGCTGGTCAAATTCTGTACACCAGACTTCCCCCTCGTAAAGATTTCCCCCGGACTTCCTTCGGACTTCCTCGGACTCCCTCCGGACTTCCTCTGACTTCCCCCGGACTTCCCCTGGACCTCCGCCAGCATGTACACCAGACTTCCCCAGCGGTTTGCCCCTTGGGGGTGATTTAAGAAAAAGTTGGAATAATTTTGACGGAAAGACAATTTTATTGCCCTCAATTTGATGCATCACAAAATAAGTAATGCTACTTGAAATTTTAAATCAGGGTAGAGTGGGGGCGAAGGCGTTGATGATGAAAAGTTTGCCATCCGTGTCATATGACCTCTTTAAAATAAAAATCGACCTGTTTCTGCTGGAAGAGTTTATAGGATAAAAAGCTTCCTTTCATTAACAAAGAGAGGATTTTCACAAGGGTTGGGGGGCGGTTTAAAAACATTAAAAATACGTTTCACAGAACTAAAATTTTATTGCCTTCAATTTGATGTGTCACAAGATAGGTGATGCCAGTTGAAATTACAAAGTAGGGTGGGGTGAGGGCGAAGGAGTTGAAGATAAAAATTTGACAGTATGTGTTGTAGATGTCCCTCAGTAACAAAAATCTACTTGTTTCGGCGTTTTCCTGTGAAGAATTTTGGCGACAAGAAATCAAGGGTGGCAACTTTTCAAATGAACATCCTGTATAGTAAAATAACCATATAAATCTATTGTGAGTACTAACTCCATTTTTCTACCATTTTCGTAAGAAAATGACGTTTATATGGCCGGTTTGTCGGTCTGTCTGTCTGTCTCTCCGTGTAGACATTAAGAAGTTGTGCTCCTCCTCGGGGAATAAAGCTAGAGCCTCGGCTAGAGCCTTGAAACTTTTTCCGATGGATAGCTGAGGTTTCCAAGGGTGCATGACCAAACAGCATTATTTTTTGTTTTATCGATACATAGCATCATTATCAATATCAAAAAACGAAGATTTCTTATATAAACTTTTGAGAAATTGAAATTCTCCTTGGGTAATGAAGTTAGAATCTTGGAACTAGAACTTTTTCCGATGGATAGCTTAGGTCTTCAGAGGTGGCCATTGGGCAGATTGGATTTCATGGTTGCGCCGCCATCTTGGTCGCCACATTGAAATCTCTTATTAGTGGAACGATTTTCATGAAACATGGAACTTACTCTTGTCTGGTATAATCATTCTTATTTTCAAGCTGAATTTCATGATTTCGCCGCCATCTTGGTCGCCATACTGAAATTTCTTATAAGTGGAACGATTGTCATGGAACGTGAAACCAACTCTTGTGTCGTATGAACATTCTTATTTTCAAACTGGACTTCATTCCCATCATTGACAGATCTGCTTTGAGAAAATGCGCTATTGCGACTCACGCAAGTGGGGGGCGATATTCGGTTGTTGTTTCATGTCCGTGCTATTCTTTTCACAAATAGATAATATCAATTTCTTCACCTGGTTACGATAACCTATTTTCAGTATTTCTTCTCCATGTAAAGATGAACTGACAAGTTTTAAGTTGTGCATCGTTCCTGACTAGTTCTTATGCGGTCTGTTTATTTATGAAATAATATTGTTAATACTGGTATTCCTTGAAGAATGCATGGCAAGCTGAAGAAGTCGAGAAAGAAGTGGTCCATGTGACTACAATTTTTTACAATATCTTCACAATGTTTCCAATCGATAAGTATCAAAATATCATCAGAAATAATTAGGCCGAACTGTTTACTAACTACATTTGTTTGAACTGGAGATCAAATTGCGTCAGAAAGTCTTTACAAATACACTTTTCTCGATCGGTAATATTTCGGCAGCATTTTTCTAACAGTGCCGACCCGAAAATCGACATCCAAATGCGATAAAAACAGCTTAGCGGCATGTTGTGCGATCGCAGAGTGTTGCGGCATGTTCGTCAACTCGTGCACACACACACCTGAATGTGTTGCAGTATCTGTTGCTGTATCGGTTGCATTTCACGTTGCATTGCACGTTGCATTACACGTTGCAGATACAGCGCGCTGATGAGTACCCGCCTTTAGGACATGCCTAGAGGATGAAAAAAATCTTGGGTGGCCTTCTGACGTATGGGTCATAAGGTCGCAGGACGCCATTTTATGTTCTGCAGACCCAATGACAAGATTTTGACATTTTGAGATCTTGCTTGAGCACACATCGAAAATCGGATGAGTTATTCGAATTCCTGAGAGCATTTTCTGTCAGGTGGGACTATTTTGACGTTTACAGAACGCCCGTGTGAAGATGGTGTGGTGGTGAGAAGAAGAAACCGTGTCACCAGCACACAAATGCTGCACCATTAGAAGTTTCTTTTTTTTTTCGTATATTCCCAAACACCTACATCAACATGATTCATATCGTAAGATGCCCAGAAAAATGCTCTACAAGATTAGACTAGCTCGCGGATTCCATCGTAAACAAGTGAAAGTAAGGGCCCATCACAATCTAATAGAATGCGGTGTTCAGGTCACAAAGACAGTGCTTTTCAACACATTTTATTTTTTTCCAATCCTTTGCAGTAGAGCTATGTCAACTTGTTTGCACTTGTTCGACTTCTTATTAAATGCACTACAAGATAAGACAAGCTTGAAAAACTTTTTCGAAGTATTTCGAGATCTGGGACGATTTAAAAAAACCGAAAGTTTTAAATTTTGCCAAATTTGCCTGTCTTCTGTGAAGACTTTGATTTGTTTCGGTATCTTTCAGAATACATATCGCAACTATCCTATACTCGCTAAATTCTTCATTAAATTCTCTACAAGATGTAACCAATGTAGAAATTGTGCCGAAAATATTTCAAAATATGAAACGATTTTAAAAATATAAAAAATTCTAATTTTGGTTAATTGGATGTAATGTGTATCGAGCTTCATTTGTTTTCCGCCTTTTCTAGAATACCTATTGGATATCGCTTATATTCCTTGGATTCGCTATTGAATTTCCTATAAAGTACAGTTAGCGTGAGAGCCCTACTAACAGTAGGGATTTCGGGATCTGAGTTGAATTTGCAAAGATGAACATTCATAATTTTATAATTTTGTGTGATGGGGGGCGACCTATGGGTTCGTGCGGTGTTCGTTTCTCTTTTTTTTCTGTAATGGTACTTATTGAAGTTCGCTTTATAGTCGTTTGGATTCCTTATTAAAGGTCATTCAACCAATGATCTACTATGTACAGGGTGTTCACGCGAGATGGATACCCCCCCATAAAAAACTTCCCTTTCAAGATATTTCAAAGAAAAAACTTTCCTGGAACAATTTTTGCTGTAGTTTCTGAATATGTCAAGTATAATATTCTATTACGTCCCATATACGGGATGTCGCAATTTTTTTGGAATTTTTCCGAAACACTCTGTATTTCATTATCACAATCGATGCATAGTGTTGTCGTAATTACAAATATGCATGGCACTTTTCAAATTTTTTTTTTTAAATTGAAAATTCACGGTGGGACCTCAAAAAAAATATTTTTTTTTCGGAAAGATCGATTCATTTTAGGAATCAAATATGTCCCGAATATTTGTTCAGTCATTTCATATCATTGTATGTCATTTAACAGTGAAACAAAATATCCTGGACATATTTGAATTCTGAAATGGGTCCATCATTCTCAAAAAGTAGATGTTTTTAAAGATGGCATTGTAGATTTTTCAACTTTTTTTTTTCAAGAAAATCTATAAGTTCATTGCATGTTCCTAATTAGGATAACAATGTGCATCGATTGTGATGATGAAAGACAAGAATGACAGGCAAGACAAGAACTTTCATGAAAGAATGAAAATGTTTTGGAAAAAAAAACAAATTGCGACACCCTGTATATGGAACGAAGTAGAAAATTGTACTTGACATACTCAGAAACTACGGCAAAAATTGTTCCAGGAAAGTTTTTTCTTTTTCAAGTTCTCGCAAAGGAGAAGTTTTTTATGGGAGGGGGGGTATCCATCTCGCGTGAACACCCTGTACTTGTATGATTAGGATCTATCCATATTTTAAATTGAAAACCTCGTAGGTACGTCGCTTGGAGCTGTTTTGTTCAGGAGTGGGAAGAAATAACTTTTTCCTTTTGTCCTGTCTGACAACTCGTCGGAGTGTTTTTATGTGTTATTACGTAGTCTACGAATGTTATGCTTTAAGCAAAATTCAGCTGTCATTTTAATTTTGTAAGGTTGGTAGGTAGGCACCTTAAAACGTGACAGAAGAGATCACAAATATTACAAAAAGTCAGCTTACCAGGTTTTCCTTCAATATAAGTTCCGCTATATGTCGGTTATTTCGAAATTTAGGATGAAACTCTCGAAATGGACTCCACTGATAGACGGACTTACTCTTTCAAAACTAGAAGAGACTGGAAAAAGTTGAAATCTTCACTAAAAACAGGTTGTTCTGTCCAACGACACAGATGTGTTTGTTGCACTAGTTCATTTCTACATAATGAGACCTTCGACGAAAATGGACTCGTTGAACTGATGTGAGTGAGAAAAACAGCAACAGATATCATACCAATCCGCATTATCGTGGAAAGGGACAGGATAAGTCCTTCTGTCAGTATAATAGTATGAAGCCAATTTCAATAAGTACCATTGTAGAAAAAAAAACACCGCACGAACCCTGCATAGGTCGCCCCCCATCACACAAAATTATAAAATTATGAATGTTCATCTTTGCAGATTCAACTTAGATCCCGAAATCCCTACTGTCAGTAGGGCTTTTACGCTAACTGTACCTTATAGGAAATTTAATAGCGAATCCAAGGAATATAAGCAATATTCAATAGGTATTCTAGAAAAGGCGAAAAACAAATGAAGCTCGGTACACGTTACATCCAATTAACCAAAATTAGAATTTTTTATATTTTTAAAATCGTCTCATATTTTGAAATATTTTCGGCACAATTTCTACATTGGTTACGTCTTGTAGAGAATTTAATGAAGAATTTAGCGAGTATAGGATAGTTGCGATATGTATTCTGAAAGACACCGAAACAAATCAAAGTCTTCACAGAAGACAGGCAAATTTGGCAAAATTTAAAACTTTCGGCTTATTTAAATCGTCCCAGATCTCGAAATACTTCGAACAAGTTTTACAAGCTTGTCTTATCTTGTAGTGCATTCAATAAGAAGTCGAACAAGTGCAAACAAGTTGACATAGCTCTACTGCAAAGGATTGGAAAATGATAAAATGTATTAAAAAACACTGTCTTTGTGACCTGAACACCGCATTCTATTAGATTGTGATGGGCCCTTACTTTTACTTGTTTACGATGGAATCCGCGAGCTAGTCTAATCTTGTAGAGCATTTTTCTGGGCATCTAACGATATGAATCATGTTGATGTAGGTGTTTGGGAATATACGAAAAAAAAAAGAAACTTCTAATGGTGCAGCATTTGTGTGCTGGTGACGCGGTTTCTTCTTCTCACCACCACACCATCTTCACACGGGCGTTCTGTAAACGTCAAAATAGTCCCACCTGACAGAAAATGCTCTCAGGAATTCGAATAACTCATCCGATTTTCAATGTGTGCTCAAGCAAGATCTCAAAATGTCAAAATCTTGTCATTGGGTCTGCAGAACATGAAATGGCGTCCTGCGACCTTATGACCCATACGTCAGAACGAGGGGGTAACCACTCATGCAATATGTGGGACACCTTGTTTGCAATACGTGTGCAATACGTGTGCAATATATGCAATAAGTATGCAATAAGTATGCAATAGGTTGCAATAGTATGCAATAAGTGTGCAATATCTATGTAACAGGTTGCAATAGTATGCAATAAATGCGCAATAAGTATGCAATAAATATGCAATAAGTATGCAATAAGTGTGCAATAAGCATGCAATGAATACGCAGTAGAGCACATCGCGCATGCTCAGATGTCACCATATCGTAAGTGGGTCGTTGAGCCAGGGGACTCGAGTGGCTTTCACCTTGGGGACTTGACGTGTCATACCTTTTTGGATTCCCCACAACACCAGCATACAAATAAGCCATCATACGTTCTTGTATCGAGTAGCTTAAGACCGTCATCTTGGAAAAACCGCGCCAAATATGTAGTTCTTGTGGTTTGTATTTTTTTTCGCATCAACGGCACCTCTTATTGGAAAAATGCAACTGAATAGAATGAAACAACAGAATTTACTATAAATATCGTTTAGCACCGTTTTTTGACAGGTCTTTTCAGGTACTCTAAATATCACAGTTCATAGTTCAGCTATGGCAAATTTCTTTATTTAACATTTTCGAGTACACCTGATGATATTCATACAAACCGAACTTCACGTCATTGTCTTTCTAGCGTACTTTACCAGGAATGCTGCTCTTCGCGGCATTTTGATGTCCGCCTGTCCATCGGTCTAACTGTCTGTCTTATCAAATTATTGCCCCTGAACGAGAAGACCTAGAGAAAATCGACTTCTTGTGTGTAACATGTGGTCACCGGAGAATGGAATTAGGGAAAAAATAAATTCTTAAACCGTCGCCATCTTGGTTCGCAATGTCAAATTTTCTCAAAAGTGATCCAATTTTCATGAAACTTTTTTTTTATTTCTCCTTGGTACAGCAATCTGCCCATCGGGCAGTAAGCATATCTTTTTAAACATTATAGGTACATGACATGTAGAAGGTGCTCCAGTGAGTAGCCTCAATAATGAATAATAAATATTATCTCATAACAAAATGACATACAATACATATTAAAATCATATTAAGATGAAAGAATGTACAATGCGACTGTTGACACTTGGATGATTCTTCGTTATCTGAGTCCATCAACCAGTTCGATTGGCTGAAGACGATTCAGTCTTTGTACTACGTCACTTTGGTTAAGAGTTGGTTGGCAAGCGTGTTCGGATGCGATGACATTTTGTCGCTGTATCTCGTACTAAAGTGATAAATGGTATCTTCCACGGACAGCTGGAGATTAATTTCCATTCGTTTGTATTTTTGTCTTATTGGATTAAATTATAGTTCGGCGAATTTTGAGGGTTTAAGGATGATGAGTAAAAAAATTTTCTTTGTTAACGCACAACGTTGAACAAATTAATTTTCATGTGACACGTCAATATGGCGCAAATCGTGGAACTAACATAAAAACCATCAGTATCAGTGCATACACAAGACACGACTAGGTTCCAGTTTTCATCAAAATCGGACCACTTTAACCAATTTCAACATGGCGGACAAAATGGCGGCGGATCAAAAAGAAAACATTGAAATCATTCTTTAACATATGAAACATGAGTGTATTCCAAGTTTCATGAAAACCGGATCACTTTTGAGAAAATTTGACATTGCGGATCAAGATGGCGACGGTTTAAGATTTTTTTTCTTCTAATTACCATTCTCCGGTGACTACATGTTACACACGAGAAGTCGATTTTCGCTAGGTCTTCTCGTTCAGAGGCAATTAATTCATAAGACAGACAGTTGGACCGATGGACAGACGGACAGGCGGACATCAAAATGCCGCTAAGAGCAGCATTTCTAGTAAAGTACGCTAGAAAAACAATGAGGTGGAGTTCGGTTTGTATAAATATCATCGGGTGTACCTACTCGAAAATGTTAGATACAGAAATTCGCCATAGCTTAACTATGAACTGTCATATTTGGAGTAACGAGACCTGTCAAGAAACGGTGCTAAACGATATTTATAGTAAATTTTATTGTTTGATTTTATTTAGTTTCATTTTTCTAATTGGAGTTACCGTTGATAAAAAAAATACAAACCACAAGAACTACATATTTAGCGCGGTTCTTCCAAGATGGCGGCCTCAAGCTACTCGATACAAAAATGTATCATGGCTTATTTTCATGCTGGTGTTGTGGGAAATCCAAAAAGGTATGACACGTCAAGTCCCCGGGGTGAAAATCGTGATTTTTGGCTCCTGGCTCATCGACTAATACCAGTTATCTACCTGTTATCTCGCCTGTTATTATTCTTTGCAGTTTTTTTATCATTGTTCGATTGTTGTATAATTGCTTCTCTTCTACATTTACCTCGAGATTTACCTATCTTCGTCAAATGAGTGTTGAAGGTATGGGAAATATGAACTGTAGGCTGTTTGTAGGTTACCTCCCTCCCGGTTACCGTGTTATTTTGATGGCAATTAGTAATGCAAAATGTATGCAATATGCATGCAATACATGCAATATTTATGCAATATCTATGCAATATGGATGCAATACATGCAATAGTTATGCAATATCTACGCAATACATGCAATATTCATGCAATACATGCAATATTCATGCAATATATGCAATATTCATGCAATACATGCAATATTCATGCAATATTTGTGCAATATTGCATGTGTGGGACGCCTTAAGTCCTAGTGGTTACCCCCTCGCGTCAGAAGGCCACCCAAGATTTTTTTCATCCTCTAGGCATGTCCTAACAGGATCCGAAGAGAAACTTTGTCCACCTCAAAATTTCTACGGATCTTAGGGCCAGCGACTGGACTAAAGGGTTCCAACCCCATGTAGGTATATCAAATTATATACAATCTCTTCGATAGCAAGCCCGTCTAACAATTTGCGTCTGTGACTCCTCGACAGACGCATGTATTGAGACGCGGACTGGACATTTAGTCTTTCAAAATCACAAAGTACCTACACAAGGATATGTTAACAAAAATTAATTAATCCCATTTGGATTACTTTGTAATTTGTAGCCTCTTGTGAAATTGGCTTCCACGTGCATCTTACTACGAAAAAACTTTCTTACTTCGTCCATTGAAAATTCCCTTGTGGGCTCTAGTGACTTTCCCCACATGATAATGGGAACAGTACATATAGCTAACCGATTCAAAATTGCTGCTGACACTACTTTTTCCGCAAAAGTCTGAAACGACGAAACGTCATAAACGTCAAAACATCAAGGGTGACCTCGAAAAACTATTTTCTATCTCCTAAAATTGGAAAGGTCAATTGCAATGTGTTTTTCGTACGGTTTTTGCAGCCAGGCACTCAACAAACTGCCCATCATTTGAGAAAAAAAACACAGAAAACACCAAACCTCTGATATATATGCCGATCAGCTTTTAAATTCAGCACTAGAACGGTAATTTTTGCACGCCAAGTTGGCAATTCTGCGATATTTGGGGATGCTCAAATTTGTAATGTTGGATAAATATTTCCCCAGATGACCTCGAATTCGTATTGTCAATCGAGTACAGCGCTGTTGCAAGATTCTATAAACGCTCAAGACGTCTTGATTTTGGCAGACTTTCTCCAGTTTAAATGGGCGACTGGTGAACAGTTTTTTTTGAATAAAATAGTGAATCATAATATTGTGGCGATGCTGTGGTGACTCAGAAATAACAAGAAGGATTCTCGTTGGATTTGCTTTACTTATCGCATCTATTACATGTTAGCCCGAGCTCACCCAGACCACGACTGCCCAGTGGCCAATATCTACATTTATTCCTTAGCTCTAATACAATGTATTGTGCTTAGGTGGCATAAGTTCATGCCCCCGCAGGTCCCGCGGCCGCCGGAGGTGTTGTGCCGGTGTCAAAGTCCACATTGCTTCGCAACACTCCTCCGCCTCAAAAGACATCGCCCTCGATGTCTGGACGTAGCCATTTTGCAAGGCCATCGGCGGCTGTGGGTCCCTTGGGTTGCATCTTCGGTCTGCCACCTGGAACACACAAAAAAAACAGCAGTTTTCTGTTTAAGACACTAAAATCTAATTAAAACTATTTCCAACGAGATTTTGTTTTCTCTTTCTCAAACCACAAAAATTAGATTTTACAGAACTACTTAATTACTAAAAAATTACACTTCTCCAATGAAGTTCTTACGCTAAGGCCATTTTACTAATCTAGTGTGACATGTCTCTCTGCGAACTTTGGAAATTTTCATCCCCTCTGGTCATTTCTTAGATGACGTAGTGCGTGGCTGCGCTTGGGGATTTTTCTTGGAAGTGCTCTGGATTAGGACTTCTAGAGGAGGTGACTCATTCGTTTCTGTCACTCTTCTCTTTTTTCTAAAACTTTTTATTGATATGAGTACCATTGCTATTACCATCGCGAAAATAACTAAGATGGTGCTCGTCCAATTGCACGCTTCTGCTACTGTTTATCAAGACTGTTGGCTACGTATACCTACAGCTGAATAAAATGCATTACTGTTTCATTTCTGATTTTTCACTCAAATCGCATAATTCCTCCAAGCCCCACTACACCCCTAACTATAAGTCTTATTTCGCACAATTACAAAGTTCGCTTTTGCAATTGTGAAGTTGCTGACTCTCAATTTCATTATTGCAATTCCGATTTGCAATAATTACCTACATGCATCTTTCACTAATATTCACCTGACTGCTTCATCGGCGTTTCAGAGTTTTGAAACCCGGAATTTGCTTACTTTGCGTTATGTCGTAAAATCGATCCTCGATCGCCTTATATTTTTCGTCATCAAAACGCCTATTAATCACGGTGAATGTACTTTTTCATTCTTTCCACGTGCACTGTGTCCAGAATTTCTTTCTTTCCTCTCTTGATCTTTATCTGATAATTTAGATCATTAACCCTCTTCATGACCTCGTATGGGCCATGGAATTGACTTAACAGCTTTTGGGCTTTACCTTTTTTCCGCGTCGGACTATAAATCAAAACCTTATCCCCGACATTGAAACTTTGTTGTCTGCGATTTTGATCAAATCTCGTTTTCTGTTTTTGTTGTTCCGTTTCAATTTTCTCTAAAACATCTTCTCGTACCTCCCTCATCCGCTTTAGCCATTCGTCGACTGTTTCATTCCGATCTTCCTGGCTTAAATCGAGCGCGACGTCTACCGGTAAACGTGGTTCGCGTCCGTAAACCAAGAAGAAAGGGCTTTGTTTAGTTGTTTCTTGTTTCGCGCAATTATAAGCAAAAACAACCAACGAAATATACGTGTCCCAATCGCGTTGATTAGTAGCCACGTACATAGGAAGCATTGATGAGAGAAGTCCGTTGACGTGTTCACAAAGTCCGTTCGTTCTTGGGTGGAAACTAGTCGTGAAAGTCGTGTTTATCCCCATCCCCTTTGTCAAATGTGCTATCATCTTTGACTTTTCGATAATCGACACAAAAGCGCCACTCGTTTGATTTTCTCTTAACGAGGACCACTGGCGAGCTCCAGCTACTACGCGATTTTCTAATTATCCCAGTGTTTAACATTTCTTGGACTTGCTCACTAATAATGGCCTTTTCTTTATGGGACACCCTGTACGGTGGCTGGTGTACTGGTGCTGCGTCACCTGTATCAATTTTCTGCTCTTTTAGTTTAGTCTGACCTAATTCATTATTGGATGTTGCAAAAATGTCTCGAAACGATCTCAAGAACGTGACAATAGCTCCTTGTTCCTTATCAGGCAGCTCTGAATTTACATCAAGCTCTAACGTGGGCGATACTTTTAACGCATTTACTGGCGTGCTTACATTCTGACTTACGTCATCCTTATCGGCTACGCTTCTCAAGAGGTTATACAAACGTTTATTTTCACAGTCGAAGGAGATTTTATTTCGAGAACCGCTGACTTCAAATTCCAATTGTTTCTTTTGGAAACTTATTTTTATTCCGTATTTTAAATTCAAATCGTTCCCTAACAGGACATCGGTACTTAAATTTTTGATTATTACAAATTCGTGAATAAATTCGAGATCGGCAATTTTAAAAGTGAGAGCTTTTTTTCCTAGAATCCACAATTTCTCTCCTGACGCACTGCAAAGATTGAGATAAGGAATTTTTTCCAAAGTTCCCAAAGAATTTATCAACTTTGGATTTATGCAACTAATACCGGCTCCAGTATCTACAATAAAATTTACTTTATGTTTATCTTCAATAATTCCCTCTATTCTCAGTGGCGTAGTTACATTAATTTTTTCACATTTAACTTCTTTGGACTCCTTCGAAATTTGCAAAATTCTTTTTCTTTTTCTACAATTTAATCTTTTATGGCCAAATTTCTTGCAAAAATAACATTTGAATTCACGGTTTCGATTTCTTTTCCGATTAATAAAAATTTTCGAGGCAGGTAGGTGGTTGTCGTAATTTTTGGATGCTTTTTCGACGGATCTTTGATTTAAGCCCGTCGCTCTTGGCAGTTTTTTGCATAATGACCCCGTTTGTGGCAATTGTAGCAAACTACTTGGCCATCTTGAGTTCGTCCTCGGGGCTCTGCTTTTATTTCCCTCTTTACATTACTGTTATTCCAAAAATTACGACGTCCGTAAGAATTTCTATTCCTACCTTGAACCTCCAATTCCTGGACCCGTCTCTGTAGTCTCTGGATCTCGTCCCTCTCATGCGATGTGGATGGCTGCGTCCTGGTGTCTTCTCCCACAAATCTCTCAGCTACCTCGATCTTCTGCAGATTCGTCCTCAGCCTGCCGATGGTCGGATTCTCCATCAGCGTAATTTTCTGTAGGACAGCTTTGTTGGTAAGTCCACGCAGCACGTAGTGGACTTTTTCTCTTTCCTCCATCATCGCATTTACTTTTATGCAGAGTCTCACGATTTCGCTGACGAAATCGTTCGCGCTTTCCCTTGGGCCTTGTCTGCGTGTGGTTAACTCAAAAAATGCTTTGTCGTCGGACGGCTCTACCTTGAATGCGTTTTTGAGTTGTTCACAGGCGTCCTCGTAATTGACTTCGTCGTCCTCGGTTTCCTCGTACACCTCCAAGGTCGCTCCTTCCAGGTAACACGGAAATTGAGTCAATTTCGTCTCATCCGACCATTGATTCGCTCTTGCAGCTCTGTCGAATTGTCGGATGAACCTCTCGACGTTCTCCGTCGGTCGCCCGCCGAATTTGATTGGGATTACTGTCGGGATTGCTTCGCCTCTTGCGTCTTGTTGGTCGTCGTCTGCCATAGTTACTTCTTGTTGTTGATGTTGTTGTTGTTCGAGCTGAAGGGTCCTTCTTTGCTTCCTCGTCACCACCGGCATTCACCACACAAACTCTCGGGTTAGTTTTCTCTTGTAGGTACAGCACTCGATTTTTTGTAGTCGGAAGTCTTTTGTTGCACTGTTTTGTGAACTACCCGGCGCCTCCACCAAATTTGTGGCGATGCTGTGGTGACTCAGAAATAACAAGAAGGATTCTCGTTGGATTTGCTTTACTTATCGCATCTATTACATGTTAGCCCGAGCTCACCCAGACCACGACTGCCCGGTGGCCAATATCTACATTTATTCCTTGACTCTAATACAATGTATTGTGCTTAGGTGGCATAAGTTCATGCTCCCGCAGGTCCCGCGGCCGCCGGAGGTGTTGTGCCGGTGTCAAAGTCAACATTGCTTCGCAACAATATACCATCATATTATATACTAGGTTGAGAAAACTGTTCTAATGTATGGTCAGAAATGAAGGCCTAGTGTCTAAAACCTAGAACGGCTCGGCACTCTGTCATTTACCTGCCATTCTGACAAGATAACAGTCATAACAGCCAAGGCAACACTGTAGCGGAATATGATGCAAGGAGACGCCAGAATTGGCATTTCATGTCAAAATTTCCTAACCTCACTGGACTTCGCCACAAAAAGCCCATTTTCACGTTACTTTGTCTGTCAGCGTCCGTTACACCCTAGGGAACATGGCCAACCGCGTTTTAATTTCTACTGAATTTAAAACGTGATCGGCATACCTATACCTAACCCGATAAAATTTTATTCACCATTTGTTTACTTGCAGTTCCATGCCATTGACAGGCAGGACGCCAACCGTAAGGCAGAGAAGAATACTAGAAGTAGAGCGGTATTTTCAAAAAAGCACTAGCTGATAAACACGTTACCATATTTTTGCTCATTGTGTATCTAAAACTAATCCATCATTGCTGGTCTTGGACGCAATGAAAGATCAAGAAACGCTCTTTTTTCATAACTTATTTGAAAGTTTCATTTCCAGCCGTTTTAATAACATACAATGTTGAAATTACGCTTTTTACATGTGTTAGCATACAGCACTATTCTCAAATCCCCTCGCATGGTTGCGCAAGCGCGGAAATGGCACTGGATATCGCCTACCAGTGTTGCCATTGCTAGGGAATTTTCCCTAGATCTAGGGAAAAAGTCCACGGAACAGGGAAAAAGGGAAATTCTTGGAAATCTGGGGAATTTTGCGAAAATCTCGGAAAATTTTCTGTAATCTAGGTAATTTTTAAAAAAATAGAAATTTTTCACCTTGATTTTTGCAAAAGTGCCCCTACTGATCAAAATTACTCAAAAAATTTGAAATGTTTGGAAACTATTATTTCGACTCATCCAACCGAGCATCCAACATACCCTCCTTCCTAGTACCTATTTCAAGCATTGACCCATAAACCATTATTTTGTATTCGCTTTTTCAACATTTTCAGGAAAATTCTAGGGAACTTCGGGGTTTCCAGGGAAATTCTAGGGAAATTTTGTGGTTTTGAGGGGAATTCTGGGGAAATTTCGAACCATGAGTTCTAGGGAAATTCTAGGGAATTTTTCGGAATTTCAACAGGGAAAATTTTTATTCGCATCTGGCAACACTGTCGCCTACTACAGAGTCTTACCACTGGCACTGACTAGCTAACTCGATCCTCAGAACTCATCCAACCAGAAAGACGTAGGTACCTATCGTACCTCGTAACGCTGAATCACTGTTAAAGTACCTCCTCTCCATCAGCCCAAAATGTAAGTTGCTACTTAATGTCTTGAATAGTGAGTTATTATAAATTTCTGTGCTTATTTCAGGTTAGAACTTCCCGAAATTCTTGACCCGTACAGCTGTTCGCAGTGCTCGCATAGTACCGCATCCGTCTTCCAGCTAAACAACCATGTCCAGAGGAACCACAAAAATGTTTATGCGGCCGAACTGTTTCATGCTATTGTCGAACTGCAACAGTTTCCTTGCACCTACTGCGACTACAAGAGCTACTATCAGTTCGAATTGTACGAACATTGCAAACAACTGCATAATCTGTGGTCCGGAAACAGTGAAAATGCGACTTTTTTTGAGGTGATTGAAAGGTATCCGTGTGAGCACTGCAAATTCAAATCGGATTCGAGTTTATCCCTTGTAAAACATCACCATTTGTGTAGAAGGAAGCCAAAGGGGGAGCCACAATATGCCACAAAAGAGTCTGAAGGCATGAAGTCACGAGAATTGACTAGAAGTGTTGCAGGACTGACCATCAGAGATGTTACAGTAACGGAATCGAACATGTCGATTCGTGATTCAAGGGGAAAAACCAATCGGTTTCACTGCAACCATTGCTCGTATCGAGCTGAACAAAAGTCAACTTTGAAAAGTCACATTACAAATAGACATACTGCAAGAGAAGAAATTGAATGTTTCCAGTGCTATCATTGTTCGTATCAAGGTAAACGAAAGTCACATCTGCAAGAGCACATGATAAATAAACATACTGCGAATGAAGAAATCAACTGGTTCCAGTGCAAACATTGTTCGTATCGAGCTAAACGAATGTCTGCTTTGAAAATGCACATCATGTTGATACATGCTGGGAGTGAAGAAATCAACTGGTTTCAGTGCAACCATTGTTCGTATCGATCTAAACAAAAATCAGTTTTAAAAAGTCACATTACACATAGACATACTGCGAATGAAGCAATCAACTGGTTCCACTGCAAACATTGTTCGTATCGAGCTAAACGAATGTCTGCTTTGAAAATGCACATCATGTTGATACATGCTGGAAGTGACGAAATCAACTGGTTCCAGTGCAACCATTGTTCGTACCGATCTAAGGCGAAGTCAAATTTGAGTCAGCACATAATGTCTGAGCATACTGCGAATGAAGAAATCAACTGGTTCCAGTGCAACCATTGTTCGTATCGAGCTAAACGAAAGTCGCATCTGAGAGAGCACATGATCAGTAAACATACTGCGAATGAAGAAATCAACTGGTTCCAGTGCAACCATTGTTCGCATCGAACTAAACGAAAGTCGAATCTGATAGTGCATATGATGCGTAAACATTCTACGAACGAAGGGAACAACTGAAAAGAAAGTTCGACCACACTAAAAATTGAGAAATAAATGGGGGCAAACATACCAACATCTACAGGAATTTCTCCGTCATCTCTCAGTGGGCGGGTGGGTTGTATAACTTGGTGTGTAAGTTACAGACATATCGTGTAAGTTTTTGAATGTGATTAAGCATAAGAGAGGTTTTAGACTAGGTATATGTAGTTCTTTGTCCGATGATACACATCTTCATTTTTAACCCATCACCTCTTATCCAAAAATCACAATTTTTCGAGAGAATAAAGAAATCCTTCATTTCTGCGACTTTTTGTAAGGTGATTGAAATGTATCCGTGTGAGCACTGCAAATTCAAATCGGATTCGGGTTTATCCCTTGTAAAACATCACCATTTGTGTAGAGAAGGAAGTCAAAGGGGGAGCCACAATATGCCACAAAAGAGTCTGGAGGCATGAAGTCACAAGAATTGACTAGAAGTGTTGCAGGACTGATCATCAGAGATGTTACAATAACGGAATCGAACATGTCGATTCGTGATTCAAGGGGAAAAACTAATTGGTTTCAGTGCAACCATTGTTCGTATCGAGCTAAACAAAAGGGTACTGCAAAAGAAGAAATTAAATGTTTCCAATGCTATCATTGTTCGTATCAAGGTAAACGAAAGTCACATTTGCGAGAGCACATGATAAGTAAACATACTGCGAATGAAGAAATCAACTGGTTCCAGTGCAAACATTGTTCGTATCGAGCTAAACGAATGTCTTATTTAAAAATGCACATGTTGATACATGCTGGAAGTGAAGAAGTCAACTGGTTCCAGTGCAACCATTGTTCGTATCGAGCTAAACAAAAGTCAGCTTTGAAAAGTCACATTACACATAGACATACTGCGAATGAAGCAATCAACTGGTTCCACTGCAAACATTGTTCATATCGAGCTAAACGAATGTCACATTTGAAAAGGCACATGTTGATACATGCTGGAAGTGACGAAATCAACTGGTTTCAGTGCAACCATTGTTCGTACCGATCTAAGGCGAAGTCAAATTTGAGTAACCACATAATGTCTGAGCATACTACGAATGAAGAAATCAACTGGTTCCAGTGCAACCATTGTTCGTATCGAGCTAAACGAAAGTCGCATCTGAGAAAGCACATGATAAGTAAACATACTGCGAATGAAAGAATCAGCTGGTTCCAGTGCAACCATTGTTCGCACCGATCTGAGTCAAAGTCAGATTTGAGGAAGCACATGATGTTCAAACATACTGCGAACGAAGAAATCAACTGGTTTCAGTGCAACCATTGTTCGTATCGAGCTAAGTACCTAAAGGTCGAATTTAGAAATTCACAGGTTGAAACATGCTGCGAATGAAGAAATCAACTGGTTCCAGTGTAAACATTGTTCGTATCGAGCTAAACGAAAGTCGCATCTGAGAGAGCACAATGATCAGTAAACATACTGCGAATGAAGAAATCAACTGGTTCCAGTGCAACCATTGTTTGCACCGATCTGAGTCAAAGTCAGATTTGAGGAAGCACATGATGTTCAAACATACTGCGAATGAAGAAATCAACTGGTTCCAGTGCAATTATTGCTCGTATCGAGCTAAACATAAGTCAACTTTAAAACGTCATATGTTGGGAAAACATGCTACGAACCAAGAGATCAACTGATGAAGAAAGTTAAAACACAGTTCAAGTTGAGGAATAAATAGGAGCAAAGCATACCAACATATTCAAGAATTTCTCCGTCATCTTCCAGTGGGGTTGGTTGTGTAACTGTAGATTACAGACAGGTCGTGAGTTTTCAGAAAAACTAGTTAGGCATAAGAGACGTTTTAGACTAAGTATACAGGGTGATTCATAAGTGTCGGGCCACCTTGAAGGTGCGTAATATGGAGGCTCAGTAGATGAGTTCTGGATAGTTGTTGAGAAAATTCTAATTTCTTCTAATTTTGAAATTATGGAGGGGACAAAAGCTGCTGGTCCTTCGATCGCTTCTATTTTCGTTGTTTCAAAAGATTTTAGTAAACTGTTTATGGAAAAAGAATGAGTACAAAAAATCAACCCCTGAATCTGCAAAGAATTTCTGTTTTGTATACAGGGTGAATCATGAATCCTGAAAATTATTTTTTTTTCTGAAAGTACCTGTAAACAGCCACATTGATCCCATAACCTATGTAGATCACAATAAAACTATAAAACACAATTCATTTGAATAGAATTCTATTGCTTCTGGTTTTTGAGGAAAACTAAATTTTTGTAGTTTATGTTTCATCCTGTAGAAAACAGAAATTCAATACAGATTCAGTGGTTGATTTTTTGTACTCATTATTTTTCCATAAACAGTTCACTAACATCTTTTGAAACAACGGAAATAGAAGCAATCGAAGGACCAACTTTTGTCCCTCCATAACTTTAAAATTAAAAGACATAGAATGTTTTTAACAACTTTCTAGCACTCTACTACACCTCCATATTATGCACTGTTGAGATGGTCCGACACTTTTGAATCACCCTGTATATTCCATACACTTCCTATTTTCAGTGGAATGACTTTTTGGAGCAAAAATAAAGTGACAAGCTGGAGCGCTAGGAGAATGCGACCGATGCGATGGCCGTTTATAGTTTCGCTCCAAAACTTTGCAGGTGCCATCAGCCTAGCCGTAGCTCCCAAGCTTATTGACACTTTGTTTTCTGCACCAAAATGTCATCCTACTGAAAATAGAAAGTGTATGAGATATACCTCTAGTTTTTTGTCTGACTCATTCTCATCTTTTGCGGACGGCTTTTTAAATCTTGAAATTCTAGAAATTCATAGGTTTCGGGGAGGGTGGGCCACAATGAGACACGGGGCACAGTGGGTGCTTTCCACCTAGACGGTACAAATACCACCAGACGGCACATGTTCCATGGTGTGGCACAAAATTTTAGGTGATCCAATGAACAGCGCAGAACCGAGTAGGAACACG
The DNA here is from genome assembly GCA_949128115.1 of Anaspis maculata. Lineage (NCBI taxonomy): Eukaryota > Metazoa > Arthropoda > Insecta > Coleoptera > Scraptiidae > Anaspis > Anaspis maculata. The sequence continues at coordinate 95,394,736 of OX421963.1, read as the reverse complement.
TAGATGGAAAGCACCGTTTGGAACCCGCACATGCGTAAATGGCAGGTGTACCGAACTTGAGGCTAGGTGGAAAGCACGCAGTGAAACCAAGGGTATAAATTTAAAGCGCTGTTCTCGACGCTGTTATTGTTTCAACTGGAGTTGAAGTCGGCCGTGGTTCAAATTCCAACTAACTTGCAACCGTAGGCATGGAGCGCTCCGCAGATATGTTATCGAGATTTTTATAGAACATTCGTTGTTTTTGCCAAGGTATACCTATGTGATCTTTTTAATTAAATCCCTTTTGGTATATAATAACTCTGGTGGCTATTATGTTTCTGTTTCGGCTGTTTTATTTAGTGGTCAATACACCTTTTACATATTGTTGAAAGTAAGGTTTTGCTTATTGAAACCTCCCTACTTTTTAGCTCATGCACCTGGATGGATAGGCAACCCAACATACTCCAATTTAATCCATCTTATTCGAATTAAATCACTTTTTCCGCTTTTGGGACTGCTTGGTCAATGATTATCATCAGGAGACCATCTGTTGTGCTTTCTCCTTGTTGTTCAAGGATAGAGCTCCTGGGCTCGCTCCTGGGCTTGTTGAGATCGACTTGACCTCTAGTTTGAACGCAGTAAGACACAGAAATTAGTTGTAACATGAGATCATTGTACATATTGACTTCTATAGACATGTCGAAGCGTTCCAATAAAAGCTCGTTCCTAGACCTGACCCTACTTTAATGCTGGTAACTAGGATAGCTAAGTCTCCTAAATTGTTCCCTGGAAGATGAGTCTCCCCTGATAATTATCTCAAAGTCGTCACACATCAATACCGCGATGAACACCCATTCTACACCTTGACCAACATTTGAACTTTGTTTGGGGAGCGTTGTTCGAAATTCTTATCGTGGCTTCATCAGATTCAACATTTCAGCTGGTCTTATAGGTTGTTAGGGTTAGACCCAGCGTGTGGACACCGAAAAAGGAGTGAGTGAATTATCTTTCGAGCGATGGTAACTTTTTCTTCCTTTTTCTGTTGATTTCCTTGTTCCCCACGACCTACGATCTGAGGGCTCGATACCAAGTTGCAGGCGCAAAGTTTGGGACGGCGTAACTCGCCAAATACAGCGGTCTGATTGGTTGGTGTCCGCCGTTGCTATGGTAACCGCACTTACGGCGGTCTCAGCCCCAACTTGGTATCGAGCCGTAAGTTCGTGGGCCGGTGTGTGCGGGGCTCCTCTTATCATGAATCTCTTTTCAAAGGCTGGCGTCTCTTATATCTGGACTATTATTTTTGCATTGCTCTTTCAAGTCTATGATGGTGATCTTTTGCCCGTTTTGGAAAGGATTGGATATGGCCTGTGCCTTTGTGGAGAACTGGACCTATTTTCCACCTTGAATTGCTCTTGAAGCTTAGAAGGATATCGCAAACCCGAGTGACTATAGCCGGGAATGTAAAACCTATCTTCACCCTTCCAAAAACTTCGGAACCAATGGTGTAAAGCGAACAATTACTCAAGTCAAGGTACAAATTCTCATGTGAAGATCCTTTCGATTGAACCCCATTCTGTTTTGTGTGAAGTGAACACATTGTTGCTAGAAACCTACAAACCTAGAAACCTACAGTGTTCGCTGACGAACTAACGTGAAAAAGCTTCGAAACAACTATTTTTCCCTATAGATAAATATCAGTCCGCTAACCAACTACTGAGCCGCAACAATTGACTATAGGTACAAATTTACTGAATCATCCCGTCGTCGAATATACAGGTAATTATACGAACAGCTTCCAATAGATCTTCCATTTCAAGATTAAACAACTTCTATTGACTTCAGGTGAACACTGCAACAAATCAAGTAGCTACGCAAAACCAAACCGAACGTTCCTCTAGGTGAAACTCCTCTCCATAACATTCGTCAGAAATAATAATCTTGTACTTAATAACCCAACCAATCATGGAAATCTGAATAAGTGCAATTGCACGCTAAAACAAAGTCATTAGTTCCAGCGACGGCGTCAAAGGGGGTGGCCAGGATGGGCCTTTGCCTCCTCTAAAATCATAGGTGCCCACCCGCGTACCCACCCGATTTCTCAGACAATATTTCCGAAAATGTTAATATGAAAAAACCACACTACCTAAATTGCATAACTAAGTATATATACACTAATAAAAACAACCTAAAATATGAATATAAACCTTTTTTTTTTTCCAAATAAACCTTTTAGGCGCTTGACTGTTTTTTTTATATCAAAAAAAGTTGTTTTAAGGATGGGAAGTTATAACTAGATGAGTTATCTCTCTGAATAGTGTGCGCTTTTGTGCCCACTCGTTCAAAAAATGCTGGTGCCGCCGCTGATTAGTTCCAAGGAGGGGAAGGGTGTTCGTTGCCCTAAACCGATTATTATTAACAATTGTGACTCTACGGCAGGGTCCGACCCTGATTTCAACAAACGCGATTTTAGTTATTCCCAATTATTGTTCTTTCCGCGCTTCTCCAAATTTAACAACGCGTATTCAGAAGTGTCGCCCGAAAGCTCCGTCGAAGTTCCAACCCCAACCCCTGAACCGCTGGTACCACCTATAGTGAGAAGTTGAAGTCTACCCCCGTGACGATCATGACTTCCTAGGACATCGCAAATCTCTATCGTAGGCCGTCTACCCCTCCCCACAAGATCGCTCCTTTTCCACCGCGTGGTACCGTTTGTCAATCACAAGCGTTCATTCCCGAAACCCACTCAGTATAGCATGTCATGTTTCATAAATGAGATGATCTCAATCATGTCACAAAATAACATCACAATGGACGTTACTTCCACATCTATGTGATGTTCATCCGCGATGTTATACGATGTAATGTAGGAGAGATGTTTCGAAATGAACTTAAATTGAACATCACACATGAGACATCTACCGGACGTAACATTGTTACTTCTTTCAACTAATCGAAGTGTAACATCTCACTGACGTCAATGAGACGTAGTCACTGAAAGATTTTTAAGCCTCGCCAGACGTAGTGGCGAAGGCTATTTATGGCCGCTTTTTTTTTCCTGATTTTTTTTCCTTGTTCCTTGTTCCTCGTTTCTGAACAAAATTCACCTAAATCTTCCGTATCTTTTGAACGGTTCAATATATCTAGTTCATTCTTTCGCTAATCGAATCTCAACTATCGCAGGTTGATACCGACGACGTTTAAAGATGATCGGTCAAATATAAACAATATTTAATAACAATAAAGAATGCACAACTCGTGAAACTCATTCAAATAGAGAAAACGCATGGATGCCAGCCTTTCCATCATCATATCTTTAGATCTAATGAAGCTTTGTGCCTAATTTTTTTTTAAATTGAAGTACGTATCCAGACCTTTGTCACAGTGTGACAGCGATTGAGAAACAATGGTTTATTATTTATTTATAAGGTTTATAAACATTTTCATCGGCTATGAATGCAGCACGATTTTCAATCAGCGAGGAAAATTTTTATTTTCACAGTTTTCTATATACATCTAGCGAAGCGATTGGAGCCAAAGTATTGCAGAATTAAAAAAAAAATTGATCTAGGACTTGAAGTTTTTCAGATATGATTTTTTTCTGACGCAACCAACAACTGTAAAGAAGTGGTACGCGCATGCCACTCATATATACCGGGTGTTTATAAACGTCTGTGATCGCATCGCCTTTGGAATCCCCTCTCGATCACTACAATACACAATATTGCGTGACCGCTTAGCGCATGCGCTAAAAAACGAGGTGATTCGTTATAAGTCTTCCATATGTTACGCTGTAAAATGGGTGATTCTCAAACTAAGCTCAATGGATTATGCGTCGTTTTCAAGTAGAAGTGGTTACATAGAAAAATCGGAGTAACCCTCGCAACCTATTCATGAAAGCACATATGTGAGGGATCACTTCCAAATGCCCCAAATTACGAAATAAAAAAAACATGGAACACTTCAACCATAACATTCAAATTTACCGCGAAATTGTCTAGGGATATTTCATTTAATCAGGGCTGTATTGTATTGACGAAAGCATGGTGTGGCGACAGTCAGTCCTCTGAGTGGCATACACTTTTTTGACCGCCGAATATCCATTTTAAATCGGAAGACTTCACAAGTTGCTGATAAAACTGAACAAAACGTCAACGTCAAACGTCATTGTCGAATTCTGAACATGCGCGATGATAACTTGTCACCGCTTTCTTAGTTCGCATGACATCCGTGTCGGAGCGCCACTTCTGCGCAATATTGTGTATTGCGCCTGTTACTACGTTTTTCGGCCTGACCCAAGCCTGCCGCGATCACAGTCTCTTATAAACACCCCGTACTATGCAAACTGGTCTATATTACTACTGAGGTGGGCATTTTTCGTATGAAGCTGAGCTTTCACAGAAATAATCAGATATTTGCTTCTTACAAAAATAAAAAAACAAGGCACCCGTTTAGGCTAGCCGAGTTATGGGGCTAAGACTGCCCTCAACGGTACAATGATATTAACGTAAAATAGGTATGATGGAGATGAAACTATTCACCCCTAATTTCTACATCGAAAAGGTCCTATTCCAAACATTTGCTCTGCTCGTGCCGTAAAGTGCCATTAACGTAATAGTTGCAGCGGTACGCCTTTTGATTCTGCATTTTGTGATACTGCAATGAAATTTGGCAGATGCAGACTACATGAAATTTCAAGTGCTTTGACCCGCAGCACTCAAAAATTTGTCCATTTAGGGGGCGACTGGGGGCCCCTCAAAATTTCAAGATGTCTGAACTTTTCCCATGCGCCATTCAGTACCGCCCTATCTACCGTACAGGACCTAAACAACTTTGTTCTTGACCATCATAACATTTTCCGTCATGTCAATTCCATTCTTCTTATAGAAAAAAAAAATTTCTTTGCCTGGTCAACAAATTAAAAAATATTTTTTTTTTTTGGACCACCAATAGATTGTTGAGTAGTTTTTGTGCTATCATCGATAAATTCGCATCCCCTTGATTCATTTATGAAAAGAAAACTTTTGCAGTGCTATTTTTCAACAAAGGAGTGACTTCAACTTACCATTATTTTCAACATTACCTTTTTCAATGTTTTACCTTGGTAAGTTTGATTATTGTTATACTAATATACAGCTTGAAGTTCTCTTCAACGATGTGGATGATGAAACGGCCTCAGATTCCACCTGGAAGCCGTACATAATAATTTTTCTGCAAGGCCGTCAAATTTGGCATTTTTGATTTTCTAGCGGGACCGGCCAAAATGTCAATACACACCACTCCGCCCAAGAGCACCGGTTTGCTCTCGCGGAAAACGATATTCACGCCTAACAATTTTGCATTTTGTGATACTGAAATGACAGTTGGTGCGGAAGTACTGGAACCGGTGCTCTTAGGCGGAGTGGTGTGTATTGACATTTTGGCCGCTCCCGGTAGAAAATCAAAAATGCCAAATTTGACGGCCTTGCAGGAAAATTATTATGTACGGCTTCCAGGTGGAATCTGAGGCCGTTTCATCATCCACACCGTTAAAGAAAACTTCAAGCTATATACTAGTACAATAATAATCATATTTTTAGGGATAAAACATTGAAATAGGTGATGTTGAAAATAATGGTGAGTTGAGGTCACCCCTTCGTTAAAGAATAGAACAGCGAAACTTTTGTTCTCATAAATGAATCAAGGGGATGCGGATTCATCGATGATCACACAAAAACGACTCAACTATCTATTTGTGGTCCAAAAAAAAATATATTTCTCGACTTGTTGACCAGATAACGAAATAATTTTTCTCTGTGAGAAGAATGGAATTGACATGACGAAAAATGATATGATGGTCAAGAACAAAGTTGTTTAGGTCCTGTACGGTAGACAGGGCGGTACTGAATGGTGGATGGTAAAAATTCTGACATCTTGAAATTTGGAGGGGCCCCCAGTCGCCTCCTAATGGACAAATTTTTGAGTGCTGCGGGTCAAATCACTTGAAATTCTACGTAGTTTGCATATGCCAAATTTCATTGCAGTATCACAAAATGCAGAATCAGGGTCATTTTGCTAGCGTACCGCTGCAACTATAAAGTAGGGCGGTATTTTCAAAAAAACACTAGCTGATAAACACGTTACCATATTTTTGCTCATTGTGTATCTAAAACTAATCCATCATTGCTGGTCTTGAACGCAATGAAAGATCAAGAAACGCTCTTTTTTTCATAACTTATTTGAAAGTTTCATTTCCAGCCGTTTTAATAATAACTAATGTTGAAATTACGCTTTTTACATGTGTTAGCATTATGGCACTATTCTCAAATCCCCTCGCATGGTTGCGCAAGCGCAGAAATGGCACTAGATTTCGCCTACTACAGAGTCTTACTACTGGCACTGACTAGCTAACTCGATCCTCAGCACTCATCCAACCAGAAAGACGTACCTATCGTACCTCGTATCGCTGAATCACTGTTAAAGTACCTCCTCTCCATCAGCCCAAAATGTAAGTTGCTACTTAATGTCTTGAATAGTGAGTTATTATAAATTTCTGTGCTTATTTCAGGTTAGAACTTCCCGAAATTCTTGACCCGTACAGCTGTTCGCAGTGCTCGCATAGTACCGCATCCGTCTTCCAGCTAAACAACCATGTCCAGAGGAACCACAAAAATGTTTATGCGGCCGAACTGTTTCATGCTATTGTCGAACCGCAACAGTTTCCTTGCACCTACTGCGACTACAAAAGCTACTATCAGTTCGAATTGTACGAACATTGCAAACAACTGCATAATCTGTGGTCCGGAAACAGTGAAAATGCGACTTTTTTTGAGGTGATTGAAAGGTATCCGTGTGAGCACTGCAAATTCAAATCGGATTCGAGTTTATGCCTTATAAAACATCACCATTTGTGCAGAAGGAAGCCAAATAGGGAGCCACCACATGCCACAAAAGAGCCTGAAGGCATGAAATCACGAGAATTCACTGGGAGTATTGCAAGACTGACCATCAGAGATGTTGGTGTAACGGAATCGAACATGTCGATTAGTGATTCAAGAGAAAAAACTAATCGATTTCAGTGCAACCATTGTTCGCATCGAACTAAAAAAAAGTCAAATTTGAGAATGCACATGATGCTTAAACATCCTACTGCCAATGAAATAATCAACTGGTTCCAATGCAGCCATTGTTCGTACCGTACCAAAGTAAAGTCACATTTGCGAGATCACATGATAAATAAACATACTGCGAATGAAGAAATCAACTGGTTCCAGTGCAAACATTGTTCGTATCGAGCTAAACGAATGTCTTATTTGAAAATGCACATGTTGATACATGCTGGAAGTGAAGAAATCAACTGGTTTCAGTGCAATCATTGTTCGTATCGAGCTAAACAAAAGTCAGCTTTGAAAAACCACATTACAAGGAGACATACTGCGAATGAAGAAATTATCTGGTTCCAGTGCAACCATTGTTCGTATCAAGCTAAACAGAAGTCATGTTTGAGATATCACGTAATCCGTAAACATACTGCGAAAGAAGAAATCAACTGGCTCCAGTGTAACCATTGTTCATACCGAGCTAAACTAGAGTCAGATCTGAGAAAGCACATATTGGTTAAACATACTGCGAATGAAGAAATTATCTGGTTCCAGTGCAACCATTGTTCGTATCGAGCTAATCACAAGCCAAATTTGAGACGTCACATGATGAGTAAGCATACTGCGAATGAGGAAATCAACTGGTTCCAGTGCAAACATTGTTCGTATCGAGCTAATCACAAGCCAAATTTGAGACGTCACATAATGTTCAAACACACTGCAAATGAAGAAATCAACTGGTTCAAGTGCAGCCATTGTTGGTATCGAGGTAAACTAAAGTCGAGTTTGAGAGAGCACGTGATCTCTAAACATACTGCCAATGAAGAAATAGACTGGTTCCAGTGCAATCATTGTTCGTATCGAGCTAAACAAAAGAAAAATTTGAACACGCATATGATTAGTAAACACGTCAATGAAGAAATCAACTGATTCCAGTGCAACAATTGTTCGCTTCGAACTAAACGAAAGTCGAATCTGAAAGTGCATATGATGCGTAAACATTCTACGAACGAAGGGAACAACTGAAAAGAAACTTCGACCACACTAAAAATTGAGAAATAAATGGGGGCAAACATACCAACATCTACGAGAATTTCTCCGTCATCTCTCAGTGGGGTGGGTTGTATAACTGGATGTGTGAGTTACAGACATATCGTGTAAGTTTTTGGATGTGATTAAGCATAAGAGAGGTTTTAGACTAGGTATAGGTAGTTCTTTGTCCGATGATAGACATCTTCATTTTTAACCCATCACCTCTTATCCAAAAATCACAATTTTTCGAGGGAATAAAGAAATCCTTCATTTCTGCGACTTTTTGTGAGGGGATTGAAAGGTATCCGTGTGAGCACTGCAAATTGAAATCGGATTCGAGTTAATCCCTTGTAAAACATCACCATTTGTGTAGAAGGAAGCCGAAGGGGGAGCCACAATATGCCACAAAAGAGTCTGGAGGCATGAAGTCACGAGAATTGACTAGAAGTGTTGCAGGACTTACTACGTTTCCATGGAGAATTGAAATCGATTTGAAAACGGTATCGGGATTGAAAACTGCATGTAAACACTTGCAGAACTGTATCCAAATCGATTTGAGTTTCAAGGTCGATTCGGCAAATTCTGGGATCGTATCGGGATCGGATCGAAATTACTCATGGAAACCCAATCGGATTGGATCGAAACATCAACAAACAGAAACTGACACATAGCAATGAGTAAAACCGCTGTTCTGGTCGCATCGAGGGTCGCATTCATACTTGCACCTGTTGTCTGCACTTCTGCCTTCTGCACACTTGCAGTTTGCAGAGTATTTGCACTTTCTTTGATACGTTAGGTTGGGATAGTTTTAGGTTAGGGTTAGACTTACATGACAGATATGTAAACAGGATTCAAATCGATTTGAATACCGAGTTCGAACCTCTCATGTGAACACTTCCGTATTCAATCCCGATACCGTTTTCAAATCGATTTCAATTCTCCATGGAAACGTAGTAAGTGATCATCAGAGATGTTACAGTAACGGAATCGAACATGTCGATTCGTGATTCAAAGGGAAAAACTAATTGGTTTCAGTGCAACCATTGTTCGTATCGAGCTAAACAAAAGTCAACTTTGAAAAGTCATATTACAGACATACTGCAAGAGAAGAAATCAAATGTTTCCAGAGCAATCATTGTTCGCATCAAGGTAAACGAAAGTCACATCTGCGAGAGCACATGATAAGTAAACATACTGCGAATGGAGAAATCGACTGGTTCAAGTGCAACCATTGCTCGTATCGGTCTAAGTTTAGGACACGTTCAAAAACTCACACGTTGAAACATACTGCGAATGAACAAATCGAAAAAGAAATCAACTGGTTCCAGTGCAACCATGTTTCGTATCGAGCTAATCAAAAGGGAAATTTAAGAAGGCACATGATGATGTTCAAACATACTGCGAATGAAGAAATCAACTGGTACCAGTGCAACCATTGTTCGCACCGATCTTAGTCAAAGTCAGATTTGAGGAAGCACAAGATGCTTAAACATTCTGCGAATGAAGAAATCAACTGTCATTGTTCGTATCGAGCTAATCACAAGCCAAATTTGAGACGTCACATAATGTTCAAACATACTGCGAATGAAGAAATCAACTGGTTCCAGTGCAACCATTGTTCGTATCGAGCTAAACATACCAAGTCAACTTTAAACACTCATATGTTGGGGAAACATGCTATGAACCAAGAGATCAACTGATGAATAAAGTTTGAGCACAGTTCAAATTGAGAAATAAATAGATAGTTTCGCTCCAAAACTTTGCAGGTGCCATCAGCCTAGCCGTAGCTCCCCAGCTTGTCACTTTGTTTTTGCACCAAAAAGTCATCCTACTGAAAATAGAAAGTGTATGGGATATACTTCTAGCTCGACTTCTAGTTTCTTGTCTGACACATCGTCATCTTTTGCGGACGGCTTTTTGAATCTTGAAATTCTAGAAATTCATAGGTTTAGGGGAGGGTGGGCCAATGAGACACGGGGCACAGTGAGACCAAGGATATAAATCCAAAACGCTGTTATTGTTTCAACTGGAGTTGAAGTTGGCCGTGATTCAAATTACAACCAACTTGGAACTTGCGCTCTATGCTCTGCGGAGGCATAGAGCGCTCCGCAGATATGTTATCGAGATTTTTATAGAACATTCGTTGTTTTTTAAGGTACCCCAAGTAGCATGAAGGTATATGCGTGGGTAGGTACCTATGTATTTCACAAGGGAAGTGAATGGGGTATAGGTATACGATTTCTGCTGACCTGCAAAATCGGCTGACCTGCATTTTAGTGACACCCCACTCATGTTCTTATATACACACAATAATATTTGTCATTTATTCAAAAGATGCTACTAAGCGTCCACCTAGTTCGCTAATAAAATTCACAGAAACTTTACAAGGACGTCGCATGTACGCCAAGGTGATGGCAAGCACTTATCAGAGGGCACTTATGTCAGCGAGATAGATTCGTCAACTGCCTGCCAGAGGGCGCGACAGTTATATTGCAAATTGCATTGCCTATATGGGGGCACCAGGAAGACGTTTCTATCATTTCTTGTCGTGACGCTGAAATCTCGATTCGTTGTATCTAAGCACTTCTTATTAACCATCACAAAATGTACGTTGCTTGTGAATAATCTGAATAATTTCTATCAGGTCCCATTTTTGTGCTATTTCAGGCTAGAGCTACCACCCGAAGTTGTTGACACTTACAATTGTTTTCAATGTTCGCATCAAACTGGATCCTTATTTCAGCTTAACCATCACGTCCAGAGAAACCACAAAAATGTTTATGCGGCCGAACTGTTCCATGCCATTGTCGAACCCGAGCAGTTTACTTGCATTTGCTGCGATTATAAGAGCTACCATCAGTTCGAATTGTATGAACATTGGAAACAAATACATAATCCCTGGACCGGAAACGGTGAAAATAGGACGTTTTGTGAAGAAATTCAAAGTTATCCGTGTCATCACTGCAGATGCAAATGGGATTCGAGCATATCTTTTCTACAACATCACAATGTTTGTGGAAAAGAGCCGTCGAGTGGTGGGTCAGAAGGAACCACAGAGACCGAAGGCATGGAACCGTCCGATTTGAATAGGGCTCTTGCAAGAAGCATTAGAAATGTCGGAGTGATGGAATCGAAAATGTCTACCCATGAAAGTAACTGGTTCCAGTGCGAAGACTGTCCATACCGAGCCAAGCAGAAGTCAAACTTGACAAGACACGTGTTATTAAAACATGCTGCAAATGCAAATATCAACTGGTTCCAATGCAAACATTGTTCGTACCGATCTAAACGAAAGTCTGATCTGATGAGACACATGATGAGTCGACATGCTGCGAATGAAGAAATCGACTGGTTCCAGTGTAACAATTGTTCGTATCGAGCGAAACGAATGTCACATTTGAAAAGGCACATGCTGAAACATGCTGCGAATGAAGAAATCAACTGGTTCCAGTGTAACCATTGTTCCTACCGGGCTAAACAAAGGGTAACTTTGGAAAAACACATGATAAGTAAACATTTAGCGAACGAAGAAATCAACTGGTTCCAATGCAACCATTGTTCGTACCGAGCTAAGCAAAAGTCAACTTTGAAAGACCACATCATAAGTAAACATGCTGCGAATGAAGAAATCAACTGGTTCCAATGCAGTCATTGCTCGTACCGAACTAAACGAAAGTCACTTTTAAGACAGCACATGTCAAGTAAACATACTGCTAATGAAGAAATCAACTGGTTCCACTGCAACCATTGTTCGTACCGAGCTAAACAAAAGTCCCATTTGAGGCGGCACATAATGGATAAACATGATACGAATGAAGAAAACTGGTTCGAGTGCAACCTCTGTTCGTACCAAGCTAAACGCAAGTCAAGTTTGAGTGAGCACATGATGTGCAAACATACCGCGAATGAAGAAATTAACTGGTTCCAGTGCAACGATTGTCCGCACCGATCTAAGCAAAAGTCAAATTTGAAAAAGCACATGTTGAAACATGCTGCGAATGAAGAAATCAACTGGTTCCAGTGCTACTTGTGTTCGTACCGAACTAAACGAAAGACAGATTTGAGAAAGCACATGTTGAAACATAGGTAGATAGGGGAGATGGGGGCATGATGAACGCGTTCATCCACTTGCCACTTTATAAGCTGCCAAATAGCCCAAATAAAGTATTCCGCTTGTACAATTTTTGTTTATGTATAAACACATAGTATCCAACACATTCCATGTCCATAAAAATTAGTTCTATTATTATTTTGACTGGTATGGTGACTCAAAATCTCGACCACAATTTGGATATGGTGCAAAAAACAACGCGTAGACTACTTGTGTTGGGAATGGGAACAGAAACGTCCTCGCTCAAGCAACTCGTAGCCTATAAAGCAGAATAAGAAGCACACAACCTACCGCAGACAAGAGGTTTTTTCTCGAAAGTTTGTGGATCATCCGCAAAATTTCCTTTAATAAACCTTCTTGGCCACTGTTTGTAGTCCATTCCTACGATCACCCCTCTCCTTTTTACCGGCCGATGATTGTTCCCTCAATATCCCCAGAATGCATTGCATCTTGTGATACTCACGGTCCACGGCATCGATCCTTCCATACAACGATCCTTCGTCGTCACTGATGCAAACAGGAAGAAGTGTCGTTCCTCGTGTTGCTTAAATCCCTTCCCGAATTGTTGAAGACCTCTTTCCACCATCCCAAAATGTGAGTTGCTTGCTACTGAACGTATTGAATAATTAATTAGTTTTTATGAAGGTCTGTGTTTATTTCAGGTTAGAACTTCCCTCGGAACTTCCGGAAATGGTTGACACATACAATTGTTTGCAGTGTTCGCATGGTACCTCATCCATCTTTCAACTCAACAACCATGTCCAGAGGAACCACAAGAACGTTTATGCGGTAGAACTGTTCCATGCAATTGTTGAACCAAGACAGTTCCCTTGCATCTACTGCGACCACAAGAGCTACTATCGGTTCGAATTGTACGAACATTGCAAACAGCTACATAATCTGGGGACCGGGAACAATGGAAATGAGACTTTTTGTGATAAGATCGAGAGATATCCGTGTGAGCACTGCAAATTTAAATCGGATTCGAGTTTATCCCTTGTGAAGCATCACAATGTGTGTGAAAATTGTCCAATGGGGGCGTCACAAGATGTCACAGAAGAGCCCGAACGCATGGATTCACCAGTTTTGAATGGAATTGTTGCAGGAAGGACCATAAGAAATGTTGCAATAATGGGATCGAATATGTCGATGCATGATTCAAGGAAGAAAATTGATTGGTTTCAGTGCAACCATTGTTCGCACCGAGCTAAAGAGAAGTCGAATCTGAAAAAGCACATAATTAGTAAACATACTGCGAATGAAAATATCGACTGGTTTCAGTGCACTCACTGTTCGTTCAGATCTAAACGACAGGGAAATTTGAGGCAGCACATAATAAGTGAGCATGCTGCGAATGAAGAAATCAACTGGTTTCAGTGCAATAACTGTTCGTATCAAGCTAAACACAAGTCAAGTTTAAGAGACCACGTGATGTATAAACATACTGCTGATGAAGAAATTAACTGGTCTCAGTGTAACCATTGTTCATACCGATCTAAAAGAAAGTCAGGTTTGAAAAAGCACATGATTAGTAAGCATACTGTAAATGAAGAAATCAACTGGTTTCAATGCAACAGTTGTTCGTACAAGGCCAAACGACAGTCATATTTGAGATACCACCTGTCAAGTAAACATGCTGAATCAATCAACTGGTTCCAGTGCAACCATTGTTCGTATCGAGCTAAACGAAAATCGCTCCTGGGGCGGCACGTGATGTGTAAACATGCTGGGAATGAAGAAATCAACTGGTTCAAGTGCAATAATTGTTCGTACCGAGCTAAAGAGAAGAAGAATCTGAGACGTCACATAATGAGTGAACATGCTGCAAAGGAACAGGTCAGCTGCTTCCAGTGCAACCATTGTTCGTATCAAGCTAAACAGAAGTCATGTTTGAGAGGGCACATATTGAATAAACATACTGCGACTAAAGAAATCAACTGGTTCCAGTGCAACCATTGTTCGTATCGAGCTAAACGAAAATCGCTCCTGGGGCGGCACGTGATGTGTAAACATGCTGGGAATGAAGAAATCAACTGGTTCCAGTGCAACCATTGTTCGTATCGAGGTAAACAAAAGACAACTCTGAACATGCATATGATTAGTAAGCACACTGTCAATGAAGAAATCAACTGGTTCCAGTGCAACCATTGTTCGTATCGAGGTAAACGAAAGTCAAGTTTGAGAGAGCACATGATCTCTAAACATACTGCCAATAAAGAAATAGACTGGTTTCAGTGCAATCATTGTTCGTATCGAGCTAAACAAAAGACAAAGTTGAACATGCATATGATTAGTAAACACACTGTCGATGAAGAAATCAACTGGTTCCAGTGCAACCATTGTTCGCATCGAACTAAACGAAAGTCGAATCTGATAGTGCATATGATGCGTAAACATTCTACGAACGAAGGGATCAACTGAAAAGAAAGTTCGACCACACAAAAAATTGAGAAATAAATGGGGGCAAAACATACCAACATCTACAAGAATTTCTCCGTCATCTCTCAGTGGGGTGGGTTGTATAACTGGATGTGTAAGTTACAGACATATCGTGTAAGTTTTTGGATGTGATTAAGCATAAGAGAGGTTTTAGACTAGGTATAGGTAGTTCTTTGTCCGATGATACACATCTTCATTTTCAGCCCATCACCTCCTATCCAAAAATCACAATTTTTCGAGGGAATAAAGAAATCCTTCATTTCTGCGAAAGAGGATAGCTCGAGGGATGGCTTTTAGGTAACCTTGAAGTTCTAGAAATTTTGAAGTCATCAAACAACAGCACAGTTCATTGTTCAAGTGATTGCGTTGAATTTTCATTTAAGGCTGTATACGTAGATCTTAGTCAATCAAAAATAAAGATATAGAGATTTAGATGGGATTCCATCGAATGTCGTTTGTCCACCTTGTTTCCGTTTGGATTACCCCACCTTTTTTTTCGAGGCCCAATAGCCCTAAAACACTAGAAAATTGCTGGAACATTTTTTGGCAAACAAAAGAATTATCAACTGTTTTATAATTTTGAGATACGTATAAAATTGAATACAGAGCCGTTTCTCGAAGAAAGTTGTTAACAAACAAGAAAAGAATATTTTTTCTCATACCTAATCGAAAAAATGCTCTGTATTAAATTTTTCTCACTACTAGCTGTGAAGTAGGCCGTAATTGACCTGTTTAGAGGTCGTGAAGTGATTTTTCACAACCAGTAGGCTGACTGTCACATTATTAACCGCCTGTCACATTTTCAACCTCCTGTCAGTCCTGTCACATTCCATATTCTTAAAAAAATCTTTTCAAATCAGGATTTAATGTTTGCTAGTAGTGAGAAAAATAGTATATAAACCACGGTTGTGAACGCTGTTATAGCTTTGGCGCCTTATATCACTCAGCTGCGCTTCGGGATTTAAACAGGCGCCGCAGCTATAACAGCGTCCTTCACAACCTTGGTATATAATATACCTACTATTTCAATACACTCAGTAAATACACCGTATAAAATATATTGAGTTTCATCTTAATTTTTTGAGGGAGAAATCCTCAAAATAATTCCGGCCTGCTGAGAATACAGCCTGATTACATCTTTTTCAATCCATTATTATATCGATACCTACAGTTTTTCAGTAAAGACACCACCATCATTTACCTCAACAAAAACCTTTATCTTATTATTAGTATTACCAGTGATGAAAAATACCCGGGTTTTCATATTTAAGGGTAAATACCCGGTATTTACCCAAAATCGGGTCTCTGATAGGGTATCTATTTTCATTAATTGTGATGACCAATTGGAGAAACAACAACAAACAATTATGATTTTTGCTCACAACAGCAAAATAATATCAAGTGCTTTGGAGGTTATGTTTATAAAGCCTTGAAACTTGGGAAAAAAAATCATTCAACCGTCAACACTGTCAACATTGTCAACTTTTCTGTCAAACTGGGTAGGGTGGGTGAATATCGCTCGGGAAAATACCGGGTAAATACCCGATTTATATTTACCTACCTACCCGGTAAATACCCGACTTACATCACTGAGTATTACCTATTATTATGTTTCCAAGAACCTTCTCAAGTGCTGTTATGTGGACAAAGCGCTTTTCAGGCAGTAGATAGCGTTGAACCCGCCGGAGCTACTTCGAAGTGTACTGTTCCTGAACGCACCGTGCTTGGAACACGTTTATTGAGTGCTTCCACCTAGACGGTACAAATACCACCAGACGGCACATGTTCCATAGTATGGCACACAATTTTAGGTGATCCAATGAACGGCACAGAACCGGGTAAGTACACGCAGATGGAAAGCACCGTTTGGCACCCGCACATGCGTAAATGGCAGGTGTATCAAACTTGGAGCTAGGTGGAAAGCATCCATTGCAGGTGTAAATCATGCTTGTTTCGGCATCATGCAATATGGCGGCTTTAATGGTGGCCTTACATTGAGCAGTCTATGATTGAGCATCAAATGCTGCAGCTTTTTTAGCTGCAGCAGTTCGGGAGTTTCTAAAACGCATGCGGCATGCAAATTGCATGCGGCATGCAAATTGCATGCGGGGCACAAGGGCCCCTCCGACGGGGCTGATTTTTTGCACACGTGTGCTGCAAGACCTGCAGAGTCTATTCACAAAAAATCAGCCCCCTACCTATAACATAAGGGTAGTTTACTCGAAATTGAAGGAGTATAGGCAACCAACAATACATCAACAGGGCTATATTTGGGACTACTGGTTCAATGATGGAAATTTATGTGATTTCTACGATCGCTCCAGCCATTGACACCCCCCCCCCCCCTTGCCGCACTCGACCCTCCATTCTGGAAACACCACCACCGCCCTCCTGCCCCCACTCACCCCCTCACATGAATTACCGCCACCACCCCCTCACCCACTGACCACTGCCCGTCTCACCTAACTTTTATAACACCCCCCTTTATCAATTCGCCTTCTTGCCATAACCACTATGCCTCCCCCCCCCATCACCACCTTCACACCCTTATAACTATATACAATAGTTTCCCCAAAAAAATTGAAAATTACAATTTCATCTGAGAGGTTGTAGTTTTTTTATCTGATTTTTCAGCGTAAGGTGCACAAAATACACAACCGACTTATCCAAGAAAATGCCAATAATCAACCCCGCAAGTCTGATGCAGCCGACGCAGCAGCCGAAAGAGTGTTTTACCTCAGTTTGTCTATTCTGCATGCGGGTTAATAACTTTTGAAGAAAAAATACCAGCGCGTCCAGATTTTTACAGAACTTCTTTACCAGGCTGCAGCACCTTCCGGCATAGGGCATAGAAAAACTACCCCTATATTCACCCCTGGCGAAGGGTGTTTTTGAGAAAAAATCATATTTAACGAGGGGGTTGTTTTTCTTGTGCATTCTCTCACCAAAAAATATCCAACCGACTAATCCAAGGAACTGCCAAGAATAAACCCCGCAAGTTCGATGCAGCCGACGCAAGCCTTTCTTTCAATACCCTCCCCCTCTCTGAGCTTTCCTCATCCTCCCCCTTGATTTTTGTTTAAATTTTTAATACAGGGTGGACCAATGGAAACACAACAGAGGGTTTTCAAGGCATTTCACCTCATTTTTTTGAAAAAAGCTCGGACTGGTCGATTCTCATATACAGGATGGTCCTCGTTTTATGTCATCAAATTTAAGGATCAATAGAAAATGAAAACTGAAGGAGACTTTCTTCAGAAAACATATTTGAGAAATGCCTAATAACAGAGATACAGCCCTTCAAAGTTGGAAATAAATAATAGTTTTTTCCGCATAACTTTTGAACTGTTAAACCGATTTCCTTCAAAATAGAACCAAAGGTTCACTGAAGTTATCCCCTGTCGAACAATCATAACAAGTTCCATAAAAAAGTTTCAGGGGCTTAGACATTAGGGGGTGACCCTACTTTTCCCCCCCTATTTTTCACCCCCCTAGTTATTTTTGGAAACTGTTCATAATTTTGAATTCTATGTTCAATTTAGAAGAAAAAGTCACTCTTGCAAAATTTTGATTAGAGGCTTCGTTTAGGAGATATTCGAGTTTGAAACTTTGGAAAACATCCCGAAATCGCCACTTTCCAGAACCCAAATTGTCTTTTTCTTGAAAATTTCCCGTGTTTCAGAAAAAATGGTGGTTTATCAACTTAGAAACTCTAGAGAACCTATTTCAGCTGAGAAATCATGAGTTCTTTCGAATTTTAATTTTTAGACCTCTGAAAGTGGCGATTTCGGGATGTTTCCCAAAGTTTCAAACCCAAATATCTCCTAAACGAAGCCTCTAATCAAAATTTTGCAGGAGTGACTTTTTCTATTAAATTGAACATAGAATTCAAAATTATGAACAGTTTCCAAAAATAACTAGGGGGGTGGAAAATAGGGGGGGAAAAGTAGGGTCACTCCCTAATGTCTAAGCCCCTGAAACTTTTTTATGGAACATGTTATGATTGTTCGACAGGGGATAATTTCAGTGAACCTTTGGTTATATTTATAATCAAATCGGTTCAACGGTTCAAAAGTTATGCGAAAAAAACGATTATTTATTTCCAACTTTGAAGGGCTGTATCTCTGTTATTAGGCATTTCTCAAATATGTTTTTTGGAGAAAGTCCCCTTCATTTTCCATTCTCTATCGATCCTCAAATTTAATGACATAAAAGTCGGACCACCCTGTATATAGAGGGGGACATCTTGACATCTGAAACATAGGTACATTGAGTAACTCCTATCTTCAGCCTCACCCCCACCCACGCACCTCCATAATTTAAAATGACACCACCCACTTTACGATAAATCAAATTGAAGAGAATCAAATTCTCTTGCTGAAGAAACATTTCCATAATTTTCAACCCCAACCCTAAAATTATCTGAGTTTCCAATGTAATATTCCTTACCTCTAAATTTTCTTCAGTACAGTTATCAATCCGCACAGCATCGAAGGAGAAAAATTTTTGTGTAAGAAGTGCCACCCAAATTCCTTCACTCCCCCACCCCAACTTCAAAATCGAAAATAGCACTACCTAAGTACTTTGTGATACATCAAATTGAAAGAAATTGAATTCTTTTCCTAGATGAAATATATTTGAAAATTTGATTAACCTGCTTTTCTCTACTTAAATACTCCGAATGTTCAATTTAATGGGGGGGGGCTGAAAATTTTGAAAAAATTGTTTTCAGAGAGATAATTCAATTCCATTGAATTCGATGTATCACAAAGTAGGTGGTGTCTTGTTAAATTTTGAAGTTTGGGCGGGTGGGTGGCGGTAAGGGGGTTAGAGGTGGAAATTCATCAATATACAGGTGGTCCATCCTAGCGTAATTATCCAATAGCGGCCTTACCGTTCAAGATAGAGAAAAAGATGTGGTAAAAAAGTTATATGGTTTGATAAGACCCATAACCCGAAATTATCTTCAGCTATACAGGGTGTCCCATTTTGACGGAATTAGCGAAACGTCATTTTTTTTTAATGGAACACCTATATTTTTTTGCATTTTTCTGTTCAGAGTGTTCAGCTTCTTCAATTGTCTTATCCCTGTATTTTTGTTTTTAAATTGTGTGACAGTGCTACCAACAAAAAATTAAAAATTGAAAGAAATCGCATTTTTACAGTTTTCTTGAAAAAATCGTAACGGCCTTGCCTTCCAAAGCTAGGAGATAAAACTTGCCATGGTGATACTCAAGTGGAAGACCAATATCTCAATGTCAAAGAATTCCAATTGACAAAAAAATCAAACTTCATAATTTTCAAAGTATCATGACTATTTTTTTTTTCAAATGTCATGCCTCTAATTTTATAATGTTATCTGATAGCTTGTTTTATCCTCTTTCATTTTTACTGGGGGTAACCCACCCTCAAACTCCATTTTTTCGAGATAATCGGAAATATGTTTTTTTTCTCCAAAAATTGAGTTGACCGTGATGAATGACAGACAAGCCAAAAAGTACGCAGCTGTCAGTTAGTCAGTCTAAATATTGTCGAACAAAAAAAAAAAGGCTTCAACGCAGAAATACAACAAAGTGGAATCTTTTCAATTTGATGTATCACAAAGTAGGTAGTGAGGTGTATCACACTGCAGTCTCATAAGAGTGCGCGCGCTCATTATACATGTAAAGGGTGTTTTTTTTAAAGTTGAGCGGTTTTGATTCATCTCTATGATGATCCTAGATGTCAAACAGCTTCATATGTCACATCATTTTGTAGCCATAAGTTCCAAGTTTTGTACGGTATGGAGCGCTGGCCCATTGATGATCGCGTGAGAATAGTACAGCTGTTTATAAGAAGTGGTTCCGTAACGCGAGCTCAGCGAGATTTTCGTAGAGAATTCCACCGTGCGATGCTGTTCCAGACATTTTTAGGTGATGCTATGAATCAGCTGCAGCTTCCTGACGGTATGTGGTTCCGACAGGATGGAGCAAGGCCTCGTATAGCCAACGTGAGCATGAATCTATTGAGAGAAATGTTCCCAAATCGACTCGTTTCGCAAAATGGAGACGTTGCTCATCCAGCGCGCTCTCCAGATTTGAGCGTTCTGGATTACTTTTTATGGGGATTTCTGAAATTCAAAGTCCTCATGAATCCTTTGCAAGATTAGGATGACCTTAAAAACAGAGTTCGACCGACCATTGCTGAGATTCCCGCTCAAATGTGCCGCCGTGCAATGCACGATTTATTGCAGCGCAGCGGGCGGAAATTTGCGTTCAAAGACGTGGGGGTCATTTATTGGATAAAATATTTGAAAAAAATCAGTGTAAGTTTCAATATAAAATCTTGAATGTTTGCTCTTTGCTCATAACACACGCTGAATGAATTCCTTTGGCTAGTTAAATTTTTATTGAAGTTCATAACCGCTCAACTTTAAAAAAAACACCTTTATAATGAGCACGCGCACTCACATGGTCAGCGCAGCGACGAAACTCGCTCTCTCTTGCCCCGGCTTTCGTGCGATGAGCATGTGTTAGATTGAGCACCCAAATAAATGTATGTGCGCAAATGTTACGTGTAATGAGTGGAAACTCGCACCTCGACCAAAGAACATTTCAGGGAGTGTTATTTTAGATTTTGAAGTTGGGGTGGGGAAGTGAAGGAGTGAATTTGGGTGACACTTTTTACACAAATTTTTGTCTCCCTCGATGCTGTGCGGTAGGGTTGGGGTTGAAAATTATGGAAATGTTTTTTCAGCAAGAGAATTTGATTCTCTTCAATTTGATGATTTGATGATTCACATGATCTTCCCTATGCCCCTCCTTACTTTTCATCTCACCTCCTTGCCCCTCCCACCCTTTTATCACTTCACCACCACACTCCTTTACTCCATGCCAGAGTGTTACTTATACTTCTATCTCATTTCCCCTTTTCTTCTTCCTGTAACCTTACCCAGTTGCACCCCCACCTTCAGGCGACTCACCTTCCCTTCCCCACCCCCATATTACCCTCCCTTCCTGTTTCCTCCCTGACTTTCTCTACCCTTCCTTTTCTTCCCCCTTCAACTTTTCGTTCACATTACCGTTCCCCCCCATTTTCTCCAACCCACCTTTCCTTTCCCTCCCCTACTACCGCTCCCTCCTTATTCCCTCCCTACCCTTTCTCCTTCAACCCTTTTCGTTTACTTTTTTCTCTTCCTTCACATTACCAACTTCGTTTCCCCCCTTCCTCCAACCATCCCCTCTTTTTGCCTCTTCACTCTTTTCACTCCATTCTCTTTCCCCTTTTCATCTTCCTACACCTTGCCTACTCCGTTTCCACACCTTCCTTTTTCTCTTATCTCTTTCACCTTTTCACCTACCCTCCTTATTCTCTTTCCCTCCCTACTCTTACCGTCCAACCCTTCCCTTCCACCTGTCGCTCATTTCTCTTTCACTTTTTTCAATTTCGTTATTCGAAAAAAAGCAACTCCCTCCTTAGATATGAATTATTCCTGAAAACACCCCTCGCCAGGGGTGGTTCTAGGGGCAGTTTTTGTATGCCAAAAGGTGCTGCAGCCTGATAAAGAGTTTCTGTGGAAATCTGGAGGCGCTGGTAGTTTTTCTTCAAAAGTTATAAGCCCGCATGCAGAATAGACAAGCTGGGGTGAAACACTCTTTCGTCTGCTGCGTCGGCTGCATCAGACTTGCGGGGTTGATTCTTGGCATTTTCTTGGATAAGTCGGTTGTGTATTTTTTGGCAAGAGAACGCAAAAAAAAGACCACCCTTTTGATAGATAGGGATTTTTTTTCAATAACACCCCCTCCAAAAGGGTGGCTTTAGGGGTAGTTTTTGTATGCCAAAAGGTGCTGCAGCTTGATAAAGAGTTTCTGTAAAAATCTGGAGGCGCTGGTAGTTTTTCTTCAAAAGTTATTAGCCCGCATGCAGAATAGACAAGCTGGGGTGAAACACTCTTTCGGCTGCTGCGTCGGCTGCATCAGACTTGCGGGGTTGATTCTTGGCATTTTCTTGGATAAGTCGGTTGTGTATTTTGTGCACCTTACGCTGAAAAATCAGATAAAAAAACTACAACCTCTCAGATGAAATTGTAATTTCCAATTGTTTTGGGGAAACTATTGTATATATAGTTATAAGGGTGTGAAGGTGGTGATGTGAGGGGGTGAGGGGGGGGGAGGCATAGTGGTTATGGCAAGAAGGCGAATTGATAAAGGGGGGTGTTATAAAAGTTAGGTGAGACGGGCAGTGGTCAGTGGGTGAGGGGGTGGTGGCGGTAATTCATGTGAGGGGGTGAGTGGGGGCAGGGGGGCGGTGGTGGTGCTTCCAGGATGAAGGGGAGAGTGCGGCAAGGGGGGGGGGTTGTCAATGGTTGGAGCGATCGTAGAAATTACATAAATTTCCATCATTGAACCAGTAGTCCCAAATATAGCCCTGTTGATGTATTGTTGGTTGCCTATACTCCTTCAATTTCGAGTAAATTACCCTTATGTTATAGGTAGGGGGCTGATTTTTTTGTGGATAGACTCTGCAGGTCTTGCAGCACACGTGTGCAAAAAATCAGCCCCGTCGGAGGGGCCCTTGTGCCCCGCATGCAATTTGCATGCCGCATGCGTTTTAGTGACACCCGCAGAGTTCTGATTGGACCTGACGCCTGTCATTGCTGTCAATGACCAACATGTGATCAATGAGAGCTCGGCAGCTAAAAGAGCTGCAGCATTTGATGCTCAATGTAAGGCTACCATAAAGCGGGTTCACAGAGCTTCGACGTAACCGCATTTCACATGATTAACATATCCCTACCACGCAGGAGCGTCAAGCCCCAACTTTTAGGTACCTAGGTGCTAGGGTTGCCAGATTTTTTTTAATCATATATATGAGACACCTGAGAAATATATATGAGATTAGCAAAAAATATATGAGGTCAATTTTTTTTATTATGACTATCCAGATCCACATCACAATAAACATTCCGTAAATAAGACAAATAGAAAATTAACAATTTGAAAATCTGATGTTTAATAAAGTCCTAATAAGTTAGTTGCTAATGCCTATAGCCATTCTCATTCACCTGGGGTCCTCGCAGGTTCACCTATATTGGCGCCATCGCCAACCCCAACCCCAACCAGCCCGATCGATGAAGCGCTCCCGGTTAAACAGCTAATTAAACCAGTGAGCTTGTATACTTGAAGACCTGCGCACGAGCTGCAAGCAAAAGGGAACCGCCTATATGAGAAGATCTATGCTTAACTACCTACCTCTATTAATAACATTTAACAGTCACTCATCTTTGAAAAAGTAGGAAGGTGATCTGAATGGATTCAACAATAAAATACTCTTTTTATCAAGTTAAGAAAAATAACTTTGTTAAGGGCAATAATTCCGACCCTTCCATGTAGTTTTTAGAAAATAATAGACACAAAATCAAGTACCTACAGACATATTCAAAAATATTTTACAGCTGCAGCTGCCGACTTTCAGTAGCTTTTTTGCTGATGCCTTGTCCTGGACATCCGTCCATTAGTGTCTCATGATGAAAAAAATTCTCTCAACTTGAGAAAGAATATAACATTCCAGTTGAGGAATGTTATACTTAAATTGCAGCGCAAAAATTTAAAAAAATATAATAAAAATAACTAATTAAGTCATGTCTGAAACAGATAATAGCTCAAAATATATGAGATTTGCTCATATATTTGATGTGTTATATGAGGTATGAGATCTTGTTGAAATATATGAGTCTCATATCAAATATATGAGATCTGGCAACCCTACTAGGTGCACAAGGGGACGGGGAAAGGTAACTTTGGTGCAGTTGCGGAACAATAGGGTGGATTGCATATAGAGGGAGTTTACGGCAAAATGTCAATAGTGTCACTGTCAAGTTTCATCCCGGAGTCAACGTCAACCGGGCTAACCTCACTAAATACTGTCATTTTTACGTGTTTTGTTTACATATCTACTGTTTTGTTCGGCGTTTACGAGATCGATAGATTGTGATTTCTAATCATTCTAACAATGCCTTACACGTCTAGGCCTTACACCTAGCTATTATGTGCCCCAATGCAATTCCCTAACAAACGTCAAAACATAACTATCGATCCTTGCGCTGCCCGCCGGTGATCAGGTGAGCGAATCAGGGGGTGGTCACTGGTATTGCGGCAGAGTTTCTCTGTTTAGCTTATGTGTGATAAGTATAGATGGCGCTCATGCTGGAAAATTTGAACTCCTGCCGCTCTCCCACTGCTCGCCGCTCTGTTTACCTTGTGATTTTAAGATCGCACGCCGCTCGTTGGCCGAGTCTCGTTTATTTCAAATTTTTCGTTCCTTTGTTTCGCTATGTGCGTGCACTTTTGGTTTGTTTTTTTCGTGTGTTATGTGCCTAAAGTATCTATCGCGAAGAAGTGAAAATAGAAAAAAGATCACGGTCCTGTTTTGTGCTAGGATGCAAGGAATAAACTTCGCCAAGGTAAGAAGTAGGAATTTCTAAACACAGCCAGAATTTGTATGAATAAAACTGTTTGTTCTCTAGATTTTCCATCCCGACGGATGAAAACATTCGTCAGGTTTGGATCTAGCGCATCAAAAATTAAAAATTAGTGAGCTGTGAAGATGTGAACTCCCTCCGAAGCCTCCAAAGAGTCCGAAGTTACCCTGTTTGTAAAGCCCATTTCCACGAGATGTGCCTGGACCACAGCATGTCTAGTCCGGCAGCTTATTGCAATTTTTATGCCGAATCGTGCATTTTGAGTAAAAGCCAGGGTCAAGTTATTTTCGTGTTCTACGATGAAAATGAAAATTTTTGAGGGTGAGAGGCATTCTGGAATTTCACCCAGGGGAGGCTGAGGGGGGGGGTTTTGGGGGCCTTTTGGGTGATTTACTTGTTTTTCATGCGAGAAGCCGAATCCATTTTTTTTTCACATTTTGTGATTTATTCCGAGATTTTTGGGGTGTTTATTCACCCCCCATTTTCATCCAGGGGGCCTTGGGGGGACAATTTAGGGTTGTTTCCACGATTTTCATTTTCTGCTAAATTAGGACGTATATTGACGTGCTTGGTATTGTTTCTTACTAAATCCCGCCTTCTTAATCCATATCTGGTGTTGAAATTACAACATGAGCAGGTTTGAACTAGTTATGCAAGAAAAAACAGGTTTTTCGGGCCCACTTTTTTGACATGCCTCAATTTTGTCCCAAGGTTTCTGCGATCAAAATCCTCCTGGGGATCATTAGTTTCAAGTGTTTGGAACATAAAAATCATGCCCTTAATGTGCCTTTTGATTTCAGAATCACACACAATTGATTTGTTGGAGAAGCGGTCCAATCATTTTTCAGCAAAATAATTATTTTCCTCAAACAATTGTGCATTCTGTGTAAAAGGCAAACACCAGTAATTTTTGTGTTCCACGATTAAAATGAAAATTAATGAGGGTGAGAGGCATTCTGGCTTTGCACCCAGGAGGGGCTGAGGGGGGATCTTTTTTGGGATCCTTGGAGTAATTCACTTATTCTTCATGAGAGAAGCCAAATCTATAATTTTTTCAATTCTGTAATTTTTAATAAAATTTTCGGAATGTTTACTCACCCCTCATTTTGAACAAGGGGCCCTGGGGGGACTTTTTGGGGTTGTTTCCACGATTTTTATTTTTTGCCAATTTAGGATCTATATTGACGTGCTTGGTATCATTTCCTACTAAATCCCACCTTCCTAATCCAAATCTGGTATTGGAAATACGATTTGAGCAGGTTTTGACTAGTTAGGCAAGAAAAACAGGTTTTTTGGGTCAATTTTTATGACATCTTTCAATTTGGGTCTAAGGGTTCAGGATCAAAATCCTCCTCACAATCAATAGTTTCATGTATTTACAACATATAAAGCATGCGCCTTTGGTTTTGGAACCTTGAGCCCAAATTAGGGTATGTCAAAAAACTGGATCCAAAAAACCTGCTTTTTCCCACAAAACTAGTTCAAACCTGCTTGTATCGTATTTCCAACATCAGATTTGGATTTAGAAGGTGGGATTTAGTAAAAAACGATACCAAGCACGTCAATATAGATCCTTACTTAGCAAAAAATAGAAATCGTGGAAACAATCTCAAAAAGTCCCTCCAGGGCCCCTTGGTTCAAAATGGGGGTAAGTAAACATTCCGAAAATTCTGTAAAAAAACAGAATTGAAAAAATGATGGATTTGGCTTATCTCATGAAAAACAAGTGAATTACTCCAAGGGTCCCAAAAAAGATCCCCCCTCAGCCCCCTCTGGGTGCAAAGCCAGAATGCCTCCCACTCTCAAAAATTTTCATTTCAATTGTAGACCAGGAAAATTGCCGATGTCTGCCTTTTACACGAAATGCACAATTGTTTAAGCAAATTAATTAGTTAGCTCAAAAATGATTGGACCGTTCTCTAAGAAAACAATTGGGTGTGGTTCTGAAAGCAAAAGGCGCATCCAGTACACGATTATTATGTTCAAAATACTTGAAACTAATGATCCTCATGAGGATTTTGATCGCCTAAGCCTTGGGCCCAAATTAGGGCGTGTCAAAAAAGTGGACCAAAAAAACCTGTTTTTTCTTGCATAACTAGTTCAAACCTGCTCGTGTTGTAATTTCAAGGCCAGATTCGTATTCAGAAGGCGGGATTTAGTGAGAAACGATATCAAGCACGTCAATATACGTCTTAATTTAGCAGAAGATGAAAATCGTGGAAACAACCCTAAATAGCCCCCCCAAGGCCCCCCGGTTGGAAATGGGGGGTGAATATACATCCCAAAAATCTCGAAATGAATCACAGAATTTGAAAAAAAAATGGATTTGGCTTGTCTCATGAAAAACAAGTAAATCACCCAAAGGGTCCCGAAAAACCTCCCCTCAGCCCCCCCTGGGTGAAATCCCAGAATGCCTTCCACCCTCAAAAATTTTCGTTTTTATCGTAGAACACGAAAATTACTTGACCCTAGCTTTTACTCAAAATGCACAATTCATCAGCTAATCCGCCGGACTAGTCGGGACGATGCAGGACGGCTGAAAAAGTTTTTTGTTGCCAACAATCAATTTACCTGGTAAGTTCAAATTCTGCTAATACTTGATCATCGAAATTAACAGTTACGGCCCCATAGAAACGTGTGTGGCCCAAGGAGAGCCATGCTTATTCAAAATGTGTTCAGAATTACGTGAGAATTGAATTAACATGGCCACTTGATTGCCATCGGTGTAAAGTTTCATAAGGCCGCAACTGTAGGTACTTGAATGTAACGCATGCAAAAGAGAACCTAAATTGGAGAAGCAGGATGATAGTTTTTTTTTCCAGTCTACTCAACTTGGCACAATTTTTTTGTTTACACTGTATTTTTCAATTCATGAATCAGCATGAAGCAAATTGAGATTTTTGAACTTATTTTCAGATTACAATATATCTACTGGAGAAACTTGCTTCTGTTGTCCAGACGAAACGTCCAGTATGAGATACCCTTACGTAACATCTGAGAAATTGAGAGGTATGTAGCAATAACATGGCTGATGTTAGTAGTAGCACTGTAATGTTTTTTTTCAATAGAGATTTTGAAAACGCTGCCCAATGCTGTTGCCACAGCAGGAGCTGGTTCATCGAGAGGTGAAGACGACGACAGTCCAGTTCCACAAGTAGGGAAGCCCGAGAGGGTCTATAGGAGATTAAAAAGAACAGTTTTCACTTCTCTACCGCACTCTGACGAGCCTGGTAACTATTTTTGATCCTTTTTTTCAATTTTATAATTATACAGGGTGATTCATGAGTGACCTTACATAGGCTAATGGGAGATAGAGGACTTCGAGGCGAGTCAGGATCCACTGAAGAAATGTTATTTTCTCCGATGATTACGAAGATACAGGGTGTTTTGTGTGTTTCGTATGAAACTTTGATAAGCGATATTTCTGAAACGGCCAAAGGTATTTTGTTGAAATTCACCAGTAATATTTTCCTGTTGGAACTCATCCCGAAGCCATACCGGGTAAGTCAAAATCCAGGGCCGGGCTCGAAAAATGGTGCCCCTTTTTTGTTTCATCAAAAAGTACATTTTCTGACCGCTTTTCTAAAAAATCTGTTGTGGGGCGACACAAAACTTTCCCGGCGGTATCCAGAGACGTCAGTAATGATTTTGATCGAAGTGTCCCTTCGGGAGGGGGCGATTCGATTTGGAAATTGATGAAAAAATTCTATTTAGTCGAGCGTTTAGCGAGCATCCTGCATCCATTGTTGAGCGGACAGAAAAAATGACAGGTTAGGTCAGTTTTCCAAGGTGATGAAATGATCCAAAAGGTAGAACTAGGTAGCTAACTGTTGTGATATCTCAAAAATGCAATGCTGGTTCCTTATTGAAATTTTTGTTCCTACTTCAGATATGATGATGAAATTACAAAAACTTGATTGAAAACTTTCACTGCATCTTTGTGTCAAATTTCAACTCTATATTTTCAATTTAGAGCTTGGGCAGACAAACCCAGACCCAATGTGCCACCTGAGGGCTTCCGATCAAAATCATCCACCCAAAGTCTAATCAGAACATTCCAGGCTGAACTTAGGCCTCCGTACCTGATTTCGATTTGATCGGATCAATAATTCGGTAATTATCGTGACAGAACCGCTTAATTTGTACGATCGCATGAGTGGTTTTATATTTTCAGGAGGAAAATTTCCGGGAAATTGGAGAGAAATTATTGGAAAATGTTCAAGAACCAGTTATCTATTCTCTAAAAGAAACATTCCAAGAAATCTGTGCACGGAATAAAAAGTTGGAAAATTTGCAGTTTTTCCAGAGAGGAAAACTCGGCAACTGTTGATCCGATTCCGAAACTTTTTCCTTCAAAAATTAGCTCAATCTTTTCTCTAACTTTTATTCACAGCATGTCTGCACCTAAAATTGATATTTCGTGGGGCTTACCGCATGTAGAAGTTTGCATTGCGTTTTTCTCAAATTCACGGAATGTGCAAATTTCATTTTGAAAAAATTACAGTCGGGAAACCGAAACCGTGTCAACTCTGAAAATAGACCTGCACGACGCTCAATACAATCTACTTTCGATATCAGTTGAAATTTCCAAAAAAAAGTCGATCCCCGAGCAGGAATAAATTTTTGAGTGTAGTCCTGCTACAAAAGCGAGTCGTGCTGGTCGAAACACCGGCGAGAGCCCCTCCTGAGTGGCAACGGCCAGGAGAAATTTCGAAAATTCATTACGCTCAACTGGAGAATGGTGGAAAACTGCAACTGCGGCCTCAATTTGACTCTTTTGTTGTGTTGCTTCCTGCCAAATCTGGTTCCAATCCATCGGATAGATTTTGAATAATCAATTGGTAAAGTTTTGAACTTTAACATTTTTTATTATTTGACAGATGACAGATAGGGCAATGTTTCCAACTGTTCTGAATACAGTTTTTCAAGGGCTTTCAAATGACATATTGCAAGTTGAGTTCCGTGAGATATAGCTTCTGACATTTGATGATAGTGACAGTTGGGTTTGACAGATGACAGCCAAAAACTAATGGGCTTTTTTCAGGAAACAACCATGTTTGTATACCAAATATCAAGTCGATCCAGTCAACGTTACGGCAGTTATCGTGGAAGATCACAGACAGACACACATACACACACACACACATACACACATACACACACACACACACACAGACAGACATCATTCTGAAAATGGTCTTAATCGTCTTGGAGGACCTCAAAACGGATATATCCGGTGAAATCTCGAAACTTTTTTTCTGCACGATTACAATACTTTCCCTCCGTGTTCGTGGGTGGGCCGGGAAAGTAAAACTGCTATCGGATTCGAAAAGCTAAGGAAAAATGCTTTAAGAATCACTCTTCAATTTAGATGGCACGCCTAAACCGTTTCGACAATAAAATTAAAAGTAAAATTTGTGAGTGAGTTCCCATTTTCGACCGGACATAATCGACTCATTGTTTGATCGAATTCATTAAAATTCATTTTTTGGCTTGTCTCTGTTAAATAGAAGGGCTTGGTTGAAAAAAAAAATTCAGAGCTGACAATTTTTTTTTTATGACAAAATCGAGAGCGAAACCAAAATTAGACTCGATTTGATCGTCAAAAAAAAATTTCCGGCTATGGAATTTTTCTTACTACCAAGCCCTTCTGTTCCCCAGAGACAAGCTAAAAAATCTGTTGTGGGGCGACACAAAACTTTCCCGGCGGTATCCAGGGACGTCAGTAATGATTTTGATTCAAGCGTCCCTTCGGGAAAGTGGGATTTCATTGAGATGTTGATTGGAAATGTTCTAGTGAGTTGAGCGTTTAGCGAGCATCCCGCATCCATTGTTGGGCCGACAGAACAAGTGACAGGCTCGTAGGTTTCCACGGTGATAAAATATTTTGAAAGGTAGAACTTCGAAGAAAACTGTTGCGAAATTTGAAGAATGCAATGCTATATCCAGACTAGCTCAGACTCAATGTGCCAGCTGAGGACTTCCGATCAAAATCATCCATCCAAAGTCTAATCAGCTCATTCCAGACTTGAATTATGCTTCCGTTCCTGATTTCGATTTGATCGGATCAATAATTTGGTAATTATCGTGACAGACCGCTCAATTTGCACGATCGCATAAACGGTTTTATATTTTCAGTAGGAAAATTCCCGGGAAATTGGAGAGAAATTATTGGAAAATGTTCAAGAACCAGTTATCTATTCTTCAAAAACAAATGGTAGAAATCTGTTCACGGAATAAAAAGTAGGAAAATTTCCAGTTTTTCCAGAGAGGAAAACTTGAAAACCGTTGATCCGATTTTGAAAATTTTTCCTTCAAAAATTAATTCAGTCTTTTCTCCAACTTTCATTCGCAGCATGTCTGCACCTAAAATGAATATTTCGTGTGGCTCACCGCATGTTGAAGTTTACGCTGCAGATTTTTCAAATTCACGGAATGTGCAAATTTGTTATTGAAAAAATTACCGTCGGAAAACCGAAGCTGTGTCGATTTTAAAAATAAATCTACAAGACGCCCAGTTCAATCTACTTCCGATATCAGTCGAAATATTTCGAAAAAAGTCGATCCTCGAGCAGGAATGAATTTTTGAGTGGAGTGCTGCATCAAAAGCGAGTCATCCTGGTGGAAATCCGGGTGAGTCGTTCTCTCGGGTGGCAACGGCTAGGAGAAATTTTGAAAATTCATAACGCCCGACGGGAAAATGGTGGAAAATTGCAACTGCAGACTTAATTTGACTCTTACGTTTTGTTGCTTTCTGCCAAATTTGGTCTCAATCCATCGGATAGATTTTGAATGATTGAATGGTAAAGTTTTGAACTTTGACATTTTTTATTATTTGACAGATGACAGATAGGGCAATATTTTCAACAGTTCTGAATACAATTTTTCATGGGCTTTCAAACGGCATTTTGCAAGTCAAGTTCTGTGAGATATGGCTCCTGTCATTTTTTGATATTGACACTTCCGTTTGACAGATGACAGCCAAAAACTAATCAGCTCATTTAACAGCAAGACCCTGTCTGTATACCAAATTTCAAGTCGATCAGACTATCGGTTCGGCAGCTATCGTGTCAGAACGTTTTTCCTGCATCCTGCATCATTACATAACTTTCCCTTGGACGGGCCGGGAAAGTAAAATCTGTTGTGGGGCGACACAAAACTTTCCCGGCGGTATCCAGGGACGTCAGTGAGGATTTTGATTCAGGCGTCCCTTCGGGAAAGTGGGATTTAATTGAGAAGTTGATTGAAAAAGTTCTAGTGAGTTGAGCGTTTAGCGAGCATCCTGCATCTATTGTCGGGCCGACAGATCAAGTGACAGGTTCTTAGGTTTCCAAGGTGATAAAATTATTCGTAATGTATGAAGAACTAGGAAGCTAATTGTTGCGGAATCTGAAAAATGCAATGCAGGTTCCTCATTGAAATTTTTGTTTCTACTTCAGACATGATGACGAAATTACACAAACTTGATTGAAAACTTTCTACATCTGTGTGTCAAATTTCAACTCTATTATCTTCAATTTAGAGCTTGGGCAGACAAGCCCAAACCCAATGTGGCACCTGAGGACTTTCGATCAAAATCATTCACCCAAAGTCTAATCAGGTCATTCCAGGCTGAACTTACGCTTTCGTACCTGATTTCGATTTAATCCGATCAACAATTTGGTAATTATCGTGGCAGAACCGTTTCATTTGCGCGATCGCATTATGAAGTAAATCTGTTGTGGGGCGACACAAAACTTTCCCGGCGGTATCCAGGGACGTCAGTAATGATTTTGATCGAAGTGTCCCTTCGGGTGGGAGAGAATTTTATTTGGAAATCGATGGAATTTTTTGATTGAGTTAGGCGTTGAGCAAGCATCCTGCATCCATTGTCGGGCCTACAGAACAAGTAACAGGTTGTTAGGTTTCCAAGGTGATGAAATATTTCGAAAGGTAGAAGTACAGAGCTAATTGTGGCTGAATCTCAAGAGAGCATTGCTGGTTCCTTATTAAATTTTGTTTCTAGTTCAGACATCGTGATCAAATTAGGCAAATTTGATTCAGGACCCCCTCTGCATCTGTGTGTTAGATCTCAAGCCTATATCTTTAATTTGAAGCTTAGGCAGACAAGTCCAAGCCCAATGTGCCATCTGAGGGCCTTCCAGTAAGAAATATTCACCCATAGTTTAATCAGCTCCTTCCAGACTTGAATTATGCTTCCGTTCCTGATTCCGATTTGATCGGACCAACAATTACACAGATATCGTGGCAGAACTGTTCATTTTGCGCGATCGTATATTAAGTATTGTGGGGCGACACAAAACTTTCCCGGCGGTATCCAGGGACGTCAGTATTGATTTTGATCGAAGTGTCCCTTCGGGAGGGGGAGGATTTAATTAGGAAATTGATGAAAATTTTTTAGTGAGTTGAGCGTTTAGCGAGCATCCTGCATCCATTGTTGGGCCGACAGAACAAATGACAGGTTGTTAGGTTTCCAAGGTGATGGAATATTTCAAATGTATGAAGAACTAGGAAGCTAATTGTTGCGGAATTTGAAGAATGCAATGCAGGTTCCTCATTAAAATTTTTGTTTCTACTTTAGACATGATGATAAAACTACACAAACCTGATTGAGAACTTTTACGGCATCTCTGTGTCAAATTTTAACTCTATATCTTCAATTTAGAGCTTGGGCAGAGAAGCCCAGACGCAATGTGCCACCTGAGGACTTTCGATCAAAATCATTCACCCAAAGTCTAATCAGGTCATTCGAGGCTGAACTTACGCTTTCGTACCTGATTTCGATTTGATCCGATCAACAATTTGGTAGTTATCGTGGCAGAACCGTTTATTTTGCGCGATCGCATTATGAAGTATCTCGGCGGTATCCAGAGACGTCAGTAATGATTTTGATCGAAGTGTCCCTTCGGGATGTGGAGGAATCGATTTGGAAATTGATGAAAAAATTCTATTGAGTTGAGTGTTTAGCGAGCATCCTGCATCCATTGTTAAGCGGGCAGAACAAATGACAGGTTAGGTCCAAGATGATGAAATACTTAATCCAAAGGCAGAACTAGGTAGTTCACTGTTGTATGATATCTCAAGAATGCAATGCTAGTTTCGTATTAAAATTTTTGTTTCTACTTTAGATATGATGATAAAATTACACAAACTTGATAAGGACTTTTACTGCATCGCATCTTTGTGTCAAATTTCAACCCTATATCTTCAATTTAGAGCTTGGGTAGACAAGCCGAGCGACGGCATTCTGTTATCATTGTTGGACAGTTGTTGGCAGAACAGTTCAATCTGCACGATTACATATCAAATGATTGTAAAACTGAAGAAAAAATCGATCAAGTCCAGCGACCATCCAGGAAAACTAACTCGGATACACACATCACAATAAAGCACTGCGGTTCAAGGTTCAAGGCTTTGTAGAACCTCATCCATCAGAACATTTAGTTCCATAGAGAGAAAGTTGTTTTTCAACCAAAATCATTCAGAAGATTGGACGAAAAATAGTTTGAGAAGATCCAAGAACCAATTACCGATTGTTAAAAAAATATTTGGTGGAAATCGGTTCACGAGTATAGAATACCTGGCGGGAGTTCTTATTATTTGAACTTCAGGGCCCCAAACGGCATGTGGAATGGAGCTTCGACCCCTTGAAAAGGACAGGTCCGGAACACACCTGACGGCACAATAGTTTTGAAGACTGAAAAGACGAGGGGGAGCTCAGTGGGACTCCATGAGACACCCGTAGACACCATAGAGCTTCAACCAACCCAAGAAGACATAACGGCGTCGATTGGCCTGAAACGGCAAAATCTGATAGTCACAAGTGGGGGCCCCATCAGGGCTTTGAACGGGAGTAAGAAAACATGGGGCCCTGGTACCGAATCATACAAGGGAACTGGACACATTCGAGATTGAACGTAGGTATACGCCAAAACCAGATGGGCATACTGGAGTTGCTAAAGCTACAGAAAACACAAGGGGGTTCACGGAGCCCCCCAAAACGATACTTGAAGACACAAAGGATCGGAGCACACTGTTGTCTTAAACGATAAAAAGAAACACACCGAGATCTGCCTGTATTCATAATTATTTTGTCACTTTGACATAGACACCAGGGATCACGATGGATACGTCAATGTAACAGAAACGTACCGGTCTGGTTGCTAAAAAAATTGAATAGGCCAAAATTCGAGCAACAGGCAAGCCCGGCTGAATTCGGCCAGGCCAAACTTTGAAAATTCATAGCGCTCGGCTGGTGAATGATAGGAAACTCCAACTTCAGCATTAGTTTGATTTTTTGGTAATGTTGCTTCCTGCCAAGTTTGGTTCAAATCTGTCGTATAGATTTTGAATAATTAAATGACAAAGCTTCAGACTTCGACATTTTTTATAATTTGACAGATAACAGATAGGAAAATATTTCCAACTGTTCTGAATACAGTTTTTCAAGGGCTTTCGAATGACATATTGCAAGTCAAGTTCCGTGAGATGTAGCTTCTGTCATTTTCTGATAGTGATACTTCCGTTTGACAGATGACAGCCAAAAACTAATCCGGTCATTCCAGGGTGAAACCCCGTATGCATACCAAGTTTCAAGTCGATCGGATCAACGTTTCGGCAGTTATCGTGGAAGATCACAGACATACATACATACACACTCACGGACAGACATCATTCTGGAAATAGTCTCAATCGTCTTGAAAAACCTCAAAATGGATATATCCGGCGTAATCCCGAAACTTTTTTTCTGCACGATTACAATACTTTCCCTCCGAGTTCGTGGGGGGCCGGGAAAGTAAAATCTGTTGTGGGGCGACACAAAACTTTCCCGGCGGTATCCAGGGACGTCAGTAATGATTTTGATCGAAGTGCCCCTTCGGGAGGGGGAGAATTCTATTTGGAAATCTATGGATTTTTTTATTGAGTTGGACGTTGAGCAAGCATCCTGCATCCATTGTCGGGCCTACAGAACAAGTAACAGGTTGTTAGGTTTCCAAGGTGATGAAATATTTTGAAAGGTAGAACTAGGAAGCTAATTGTTGCTGAATCTCAAGAAAGCATTGCTGGCTCCTCATTAAATTTTTGTTTCTAGTTCAGACATCGTGATCAAATTAGGCAAACTTGATTTAGGACCCTTACTGCATCTGTGTGTTAGATTTCAAGTCTATATCTTCAATTTAGGGCTTGGGAAGACAGGTCCAAGCCCAATGTGCCATCTGAGGGCCTTCCAGTGAGAACTATTTACCCATAGTTCAATCAGCTCATTCCAGACTTGAATTATGCTTCCGTTCCTGATTCCGATTTGATCGGACCAACAATTACACAGCTATCGTGGCAGAACTGTTCATTTTGCGCGATCGTATATTAAGTAATCTGTTGTGGGGCGACACAAAACTTTCCCGGCGGTATCCAGGGACGTCAGTATTGATTTTGATCGAAGTGTCCCTTCGGGAGGGGGAGGATTTAATTAGGAAATTGATGAATATTTTTTAGTGAGTTGAGCGTTTAGCGAGCATCCTGCATCCATTGTTGGGCCGACAGAACAAATGACAGGTTGTTAGGTTTCCAAGGTGATAGAATATTTCAAATGTATGAAGAACTAGGAAGCTAATTGTTGCGGAATTTGAAGAATGCAATGCAGGTTCCTCATTAAAATTTTTGTTTCTACTTTAGACATGATGATAAAGCTACACAAACCTGATTGAGAACTTTTACGGCATCTCTGTGTCAAATTTTAACTCTATATCTTCAATTTAGAGCTTGGGCAGAGAAGCCCAGACGCAATGTGCCACCTGAGGACTTTCGATCAAAATCATTCACCCAAAGTCTAATCAGGTCATTCGAGGCTGAACTTACGCTTTCGTACCTGATTTCGATTTGATCCGATCAACAATTTGGTAGTTATCGTGGCAGAACCGTTTATTTTGCGCGATCGCATTATGAAGTATCTCGGCGGTATCCAGAGACGTCAGTAATGATTTTGATCGAAGTGTCCCTTCGGGATGTGGAGGAATCGATTTGGAAATTGATGAAAAAATTCTATTGAGTTGAGTGTTTAGCGAGCATCCTGCATCCATTGTTAAGCGGGCAGAACAAATGACAGGTTAGGTCCAAGATGATGAAATACTCAATCCAAAGGCAGAACTAGGTAGTTCACTGTTGTATGATATCTCAAGAATGCAATGCTAGTTTCGTATTAAAATTTTTGTTTCTACTTTAGATATGATGATAAAATTACACAAACTTGATAAGGACTTTTACTGCATCGCATCTTTGTGTCAAATTTCAACCCTATATCTTCAATTTAGAGCTTGGGTAGACAAGCCGAGCGACGGCATTCTGTTATCATTGTTGGACAGTTGTTGGCAGAACAGTTCAATCTGCACGATTACATATCAAATGATTGTAAAACTGAAGAAAAAATCGATCAAGTCCAGCGACCATCCAGGAAAACTAACTCGGATACACACATCACAATAAAGCACTGCGGTTCAAGGTTCAAGGCTTTGTAGAACCTCATCCATCAGAACATTTAGTTCCATAGCGAGAAAGTTGTTTTTCAACCAAAATAATTCAGAAGATTGGACGAAAAATAGTTTGAGAATATCCAAGAACCAATTACCGATTGTTAAAAAAATATTTGGTGGAAATCGGTTCACGAGTATAGAATACCTGGCGGGAGTTCTTATTATTTGAACTTCAGGGCCCCAAACGGCATGTGGAATGGAGCTTCGAGCCCTTGAAAAGGACAGGTCCGGAACACACCTGACAGCACAATAGTTCTGAAGACTGAAAAGACGAGGGGGAGCTCAGTGGGACTCCATGAGACACCCGTAGACACCATAGAGCTTCAACCAACCCAAGAAGACATAACGGCGTCGATTGGCCTGAAACGGCAAAATCTGATAGTCACAAGTGGGGGCCCCATCAGGGCTTTGAACGGCAGTAAGAAAACATGGGGCCCTGGTACCGAATCATACAAGGGAACTGGACACATTCGAGATTGAACGTAGGTATACGCCAAAACGGGATAGGCATACTGGAGTTGCTAAAGCTACAGAAAACACAAGGGGGTTCACGGAGCCCCCCAAAACGATACTTGAAGACACAAAGGATCGGAGCACACTGTTGTCTTAAACGATAAAAAGAAACACCCCGAGATCTGCCTGTATCCATAATTATTTTGTCACTTTGACATAGATACCAGGGATCACGATGGATACGTCAATGTAACAGAAACGTACCGGTCTGGTTGCTAAAAAAATTGAATAGGCCAAAATTCGAGCAACAGGCAAGCCCGGCTGAATTCGGCCAGGCCAAACTTTGAAAATTCATAGCGCTCGGCTGGTGAATGATGGGAAACTCCAACTTCAGCATTAGTTTGATTTTTTGGTAATGTTGCTTCCTGCCAAGTTTGGTTCAAATCTGTCGTATAGATTTTGAATAATTAAATGACAAAGCTCCAGACTTCGACATTTTTTATAATTTGACAGATAACAGATAGGAAAATATTTCCAACTGTTCTGAATACAGTTTTTCAAGGGCTTTTGAATGACATATTGCAAGTCGAGTTCCGTGAGATGTAGCTTCTGTCATTTTCTGATAGTGACATTTCTGTTTGACAGATGACAGCCAAAAACTAATCCGGTCATTCCAGGGCGAAACCATGTCTGCATACCAAATTTCAAGTCAATCGGATCAACGTTTCGGCAGTTATCGTGGAAGATTACAGACATACATACATACACACATACGGACAAATCTGTTGTGGGGCGACACAAAACTTTCCCGGCGGTATCCAGGGACGTCAGTAATGATTTTGATGGAAGCGTCCCTTCGGGAAGGTGGGACTTAATTCGGAAATTGATGAAAACATTTTACTCAGTAGTGCGTTACGCGATCATTCTGCATCCATTGTTGGGCCTACAGAACAAGTGACAGGTTCTTAGGTTTTCATGGTGATGAAATATTTCGAAAGGTAGAACTAGGAAAAAGACAATTGTTGCGAAATTTGAAGAATGCAATGCTATATCCAGACAAGCCCAGACCCAATGTGTCACCTGAAGGCTTCCGATCAAAATCATCTACCTAAAATCTAATCAGGTCATTCCAGGCTGAACTTATGCTTTCGTACGTGATTTCGATTTGATCGAATCAATAATTCGGTAATTATCGTGGCAGAACCGCTTAATTTGCACGATCGCATGAGCGGCTTTATATTTTCAGTAGGAAAATTCCCGGGAAATTGGAGAGAAATTATTGGAGAATGTTCAAGAACCAGTTATCTATTCTTCAAAAACAAATGGTAGAAATCTGTTCACGGAATAAGAAGTTGGAAAATTCCCAGTTTTTCCAGAGAGGAAAACTTGAAAACTGTTGGTCCGATTTTGAAAATTTTCTCCCCAAAAATTAATTCAGTCTTTTCTCCAACTTTCATTCGCAGCATGTCTGCACCTAAAATGAATATTTCGTGTGGCTCACCGCATGTTGAAGTTTACGCTGCAGTTTTTTCAAATTCACGGAATGTGCAAATTTGTTATTGAAAAAATTACCGTCGGAAAACCGAAGCTGCGTCGATTTTAAAAATAGATCTACAAGACGCCCAGTTCAATCTACTTTCGATATCAGTCGAAATTTTTCGAAAAAAGTCGATCCTCGAGCAGGAATGAATTTTTGAGTGGAGTGCTGCATCAAAAGCGAGTCATCCTGGTGGAAATCCGGGTGAGTCGTTCTCTCGGGTGGCAACGGCTAGGAGAAATTTTGAAAATTCATAACGCCCGACGGGAAAATGGTGGAAAATTGCAACTGCAGGCTTTATTTGACTCTTATGTTTTGTTGCTTCCTGCCAAATTTGGTCCCAATTCATCGGATAGATTTTGAATAATTGAATGGTAAAGTTTTGAACTTTGACATTTTTTATTTTTTGACAGATGACAGAAAGGGCAATATTTTCAACCATTCTGAATACAGTTTTTTATGGGCTTTCAGACGGCATTTTGCAAGTCAAGTTCTGTGAGATATAGCTTCTGTCATTTTTTAATAGTGATACTTCCGTTTGACAGATGACAACCAAAAACTAATCAGCTCATCTAACAGCAAGACCTTGTTTGTATACCAAGTTTCAAGTCGATCAGACTATCAGTTCGGCAGCTATCGTGTCAGAACGTTTTTCCTGCATCTTGCATCATTACATAACTTTCCCTTGGACGGGCCGGGAAAGTAAAATGAATTTTAATGAATTCAATCAAACAATGAGTCGATTATGTCCGGTCAAAAATGGAAACCTACCCACAAATATTACTTTTAATTTTTTGTCGAAACGGTCTAGGTGTGCCATCTAAATTGAAGAGTGATTCTTGAAGCATTTTTCCTTAGCTTTTCGAATCCGATAACAGTTTTCCAGAAAAGCGGTCAGAAAATGTACTTTTTGAACAAATAAAAAAGGGGCACATTTTTTCAATTCCGGCCCTGGATTTTGACTCACCCGGTATGACTTCTGGATAAGTTCCAGCAGAGAAATATTACTGGTGAATTTCAACACAATATCTTCAGCCGTTTCAGAAATATCGCTGATCAAAGTTTCACACGAAACACACAAAACACCCTGTATCTTCGTAACCAATGGAGAAAACAAAATTTCCTCAGTGGATCCTGACTCGCCTCGAAGTCCTCTATCTCCCATTAGCCTATGTAAGGTCACTCATGAATCACCCTGTATATTGTCTTATTCCCAGGTCCTTCAACTGCTGCTGTATCAGGTATACCCACAGCCCACAGCAAATGAAAAACTTTATGGTGACATTTCTTCTTTGGGCGTAAGTGTGCTGTCAAAAACACAATCACCATCTGAACCTCGACCTGAACAAAACAACCGACCGAACAAAGATGAAGAGAGCTGCCTCACCAATCTATACGCCAAAAACAGGTGGAAAGGTACCTGCCTTCCCGGCCCGTACTCCTAAAAAGTTAAAAAGAGGTTGAATCGATTTTGTTCAGACCAATAATAGTAGTTAATTGACCATGGAAAATGCATAAAATCTGAAGAACACTCATTATTTGATTTGCAGCTGAAATTTACATTAGTCAATTTCGAATTAGCTATTCTTTAACTAACTTCTTTGGTAAAACCCGTGGTTAGTTATTGTAGGTAGTTTGATAATTTATAACGTGTAAATAAGGTAGTCTTCTTCACTATTACTTTCCCGGCCCACCCACGAACACGGAGGGAAAGTATTGTAATCGTGCAGAAAAAAAGTTTTGAGATTTCACCGGATATATCCGTTTTGAGGTCCCCCAAGACGATTAAGACCATTTTCAGAATGATGTCTGTCTGTGTGTGTGTGTGTGTGTGTGTGTATGTGTGTGTGTATGTGTGTGTGTGTATGTGTGTGTGTATGTGTGTGTGTATGTGTGTCTGTCTGTGATCTTCCACGATAACTGCCGTAACGTTGACTGGATCGACTTGATATTTGGTATACAAACATGGTTGTTTCCTGAAAAGAGCCCATTAGTTTTTGGCTGTCATCTGTCAAACCCAACTGTCACTATCATCAAATGTCAGAAGCTATATCTCACGGAACTCAACTTGCAATATGTCATTTGAAAGCCCTTGGAAAACTGTATTCAGAACAGTTGGAAACATTGCCCTATCTGTCATCTGTCAAATAA
The DNA here is from genome assembly GCA_949128115.1 of Anaspis maculata. Lineage (NCBI taxonomy): Eukaryota > Metazoa > Arthropoda > Insecta > Coleoptera > Scraptiidae > Anaspis > Anaspis maculata. Next base: position 95,352,972 of record OX421963.1, on the reverse strand, counting down.
TAAAAAATGTTAAAGTTCAAAACTTTACCAATTAATTATTCAAAATCTATCTGATGGATTGGAACCAGATTTGGCAGGAAGCAACACAACAAAAGAGTCAAATTGAGGCCGCAGTTGCAGTTTTCCACCATTCTCCAGTTGAGCGTAATGAATTTTCGAAATTTCTCCTGGCCGTTGCCACTCAGGAGGGGCTCTCGCCGGTGTTTCGACCAGCACGACTCGCTTTTGTAGCAGGACTCCACTCAAAAATTTATTCCTGCTCGGGGATCGACTTTTTTTTGGAAATTTCAACTGATATCGAAAGTAGATTGTATTAAGCGTCGTGCAGGTCTATTTTCAGAGTTGACACGGTTTCGGTTTTCCGACTGTAATTTTTTCAAAATGAAATTTGCACATTCCGTGAATTTGAGAAAAACGCAATGCAAACTTCTACATACGGTAGGCCCCACGAAATATTAATTTTAGGTGCAGACATGCTGTGAACAAAAGTTAGAGAAAAGATTGAGCTAATTTTTGGAGGAAAAATTTTCGAAATCGGATCAACAGTTGCCGAGTTTTCCTCTCTGGAAAAACTGCAAATTTTCCAACTTTTTATTCAGTGAACAGATTTCTCGGAATTGTTTTTTTTAGAGAATAGATAACTGGTTCTTGAACATTTTCCAATAATTTCTCTCCAATTTCCCGGAAATTTTCCTCCTGAAAATATAAAACCACTCATGCGATCGTACAAATTAAGCGGTTCTGTCACGATAATTACCGAATTATTGATCCGATCAAATCGAAATCAGGTACGGAGGCCTAAGTTCAGCCTGGAATGTTCTGATTAGACTTTGGGTGGATGATTTTGATCGGAAGCCCTCAGGTGGCACATTGGGTCTGGGTTTGTCTGCCCAAGCTCTAAATTGAAAATATAGAATTGAAATTTGACACACAGATGCAGTGAAAGTTTTCAATCAAGTTTTTGTAGTTTCATCATCATATCTAAAGTAGGAACAAAAATTTCAATAAGGAACCAGCATTGCATTTTTGAGATATCACAGCAGTTAGCTACCTAGTTCTACCTTTTTGATCATTTCATCACCTTGGAAAACTGACCTAACCTGTCATTTTTTCTGTCCGCTCAACAATGGATGCAGGATGCTCGCTAAACGCTCGACTAAATAGAATTTTTTCATCAATTTCCAAATCGAATCGCCCCCTCCCGAAGGGACACTTCGATCAAAATCATTACTGACGTCTCTGGATACCGCCGGGAAAGTTTTGTGTCGCCCCACAACAGATTTTTTTAACTTCTTTACTGCAGTTTCAGCTTTAGAAATGTAATGTAAGAGCCATTTTCAAAAATATAAGTACAAAATTTGACATATAGAATTGAAAGTTTGAAACGTTATGTGCAATTGACATCAATGATAATTTAGTTAATATATCTCAATCGATTCAAATCCCTACTGTTTAGTTGTGGGAGTTGTGAGATCTTGGGGACTTTTTCTTTGTAAATCATTTTGTGACTTGCAAGCTACAATTGTGATTTCAAACTCGTATCTTACATTAGCATGTTATCCAATTGATTGTGTGATTGTGAACTAGCTTATGAGTCACAGAATTATTACACTCGCCTTACTCGGTGTACAAAACAGTCATATTTTTTTGACATTGTATTCACTTATTGGATAGTACTCCAGTGTGTATCAACAATTATTTCAATCGCTTTCAATACCCTATGAAAACATTACTCCCAACTTGAAATCAATCAAGTGAAGATTTTGTAAACCACGTTGGTTCAAAATGACTAGAAGTATAAACTCGCCACACCTGTATAAATGTATATCGTCTCACAGTCTTTTCCAGTGTTCGTATCGATGTCAATTGAATTTTTTTATTAATTCGTATTGTCTATAGTATGTATTATAATTTTGTAAAAATACATTTGTTCTTGTATTATTTTTATGTTTCTATCCATTAATCAGTCAAAATCTATAATGATTCGCATTTTAACATCTATAATAATTCGCATGTTCAACGATGTGTTTTTTCATTAGATTTTTATCTCACGTGAAACTTTTCGGCTAAAATTTCAGCCCAAGTGAGATTTTAATCAGCAGAGTTTTCACGTAGGATAAAAATTTAATGAAAAATGCACACCGTGAACGGGCCCCAGAAAAACCGCGAAATTTAAATTCCCCGGGTAAAAGCAGTGGAGCGATTACAGAGGTCTGCACTGCTATCAATCAAACTTGTGTGTGATGATCATAGATGGCGCTACAAAATTAGGTCCTGTAACGAGTGTGAGAGAGTGGGCGTTCTCTACCTTACTGCCCTCTGGAGCGAATTTCATGCAATCACCCTATTGACTGGAACGCTCGTTGGCTTTTCGGAGTAGTTCGGTACCTACAGCTCCGGGCTGCTCAGGACGCTTGCTTGGAAAGCGCCTAAAACGGCCCATGGAATCGATCCTTCATCCTTACTCATGAAAACAGGAAGACGTACCTATCGTTCCTCGGCGTGTCGCTTAAATCACTTCCTGATTTGTTGTAGTTCCTCTTCATCATCCGAAAATGTAAGTTGCCACCGAATACCTTGAATAGTTATTTTCTATAGATTTCCGTGCTCATTACAGGTTAGAACTTCCGGACGTTGTTGACACGTACAACTGTTTGCAGTGTTCGCATCGCACCGCATTCGTCTTTCAATTCAACAACCATGTCCAAAGGAACCACAAAAACGTTTATGCGGCCGAACTGTACCATGCCATCGTCGAACCCGAACAGCTTCCTTGCATCTACTGCGACTACAAAAGCTACTATCAGTTCGAATTGTACGAACATTCAAAAAAACTACATAATCTGGAAGTCGGAAACAACAAAAATAAAACTTTTATCGAGGAAATTGAAAGATATCCGTGTGAGTACTGCAGATTCAAATCGAATTCAAGTTTATCCTTTGTGAAACATCACGGCTTGTGTGGAAATGTGCAAACGGGGGAACCACAAAATGACGCAGAAGAGCCCGAAAGCATGGAATCACCAGATTCAAATAGGACTGTTGCAATAAGGACAATCAGAGATGCAGGAGTGAAGGAACCGAATATGACGATGCATGGTTCAAGAGCAAGAACTAATTGGTTTCAGTGTGGCCAGTGTTCGTACCGAGCTAAACAAAAGTCGAATCTACGAACGCACATGATAAGTAAACATACTGTGAATGAAGAAATCAATTGGTTCCAGTGCAACCATTGTTCATACCGAGCTAAACACAAGACAAATTTAAAAAGGCACATATTGAAACATGCTCCGAATGAAGCAATCGACTGGATCCACTGCAACCATTGTTCATACCGAGCTAAACAGAAGTCAAGCTTAAGATCGCACATGATGGGTAAACATACTGCGAATGAAAAAATCAACTGGATACAGTGTAGCCATTGTTCGTACCGCTCCAAACTAGAGAATAATTTGAGACAGCACATGATAAGTAAACATACTGCAAATGAACAAATCAGCTGGTTCCAGTGTAACCATTGTTCGTATCGATCTAAACAGAAGTCACATTTAAGTTCGCACATGATAAGTAAACATGCTGCGAATGAAGAAATCAACTGGTTCCATTGTAAACATTGTTCCTATCAAGCTAAACTGAAGTTGAATTTGATGAGGCACATGATAAGTAAACATGCTGCGAATTCAGAAATCAACTGGTTCCAGTGCAACCACTGTTCGTACCGATGTAAACAGAATGCACATTTGAGTTTGCACATGATGAACAAACATGCTGCGAATGAAGAAATCACCTGGTCTCAGTGCAACCATTGTTCATACCGAGCTAAACAGAAGTCGCATTTAAATTTGCACATGAGGAATAAACATGCTGCAAATGAAGAAATCAACTGGTTTTACTGTAACCATTGTTCATATCGAGCTAAACAAAAGTCAAATCTGAAATTGCACATGACGAGTAAACATGCTGCGAACGAAGAAATCAACTGGTTCTCGTGTAACCACTGCTCGTACCGAGCTAAACTAAAGTCAAATTTGAAAATGCACATGATTAAACATGCTGTGAACGAAGAAGTCAACTGGTTCCAGTGCAACCATTGTTCGTATCGAGCAAAACGTAAGCCGCATCTGAGAGGGCATTTGATGAGTAAACATGCTACGAACGAAGAGATCAACTAAAAAAGATTGAGCCGACGTTTATTAAGCTATACTAATGTAAACCAGGAGTACGGTCTTGACCTTCCAGCGGTGGAGAGGATGCGCTCACAGCGGGGGGAGACGGGGAATTGGAGCACGCCAGCGGAGGAGAACGAAGGCAGGTTGTGCAGCTCCGGCTCTGGATGTCCAAAAAAGGAAATATACTCAACGTTTCTCGCGCCACCTAATGTTTCATTTATACTAATGAAGAAATAAATGGGGGCAAAACATACCCAAGTACCTACTTAAACATATTTAGAGAGTGGATGAACATTAAAGATGTTTTAGAGTAGGAAAGTTCCTTGTCCGGCACATCCACACCTTTCTTGCCAATCGCCTCATAATTTTTCGAGGTAATCAAAATTTTAACCCGGCGCTTGTGTGGTGGATATTAGTTACGAGCATGGTGTGCTGGGGTAAAAATCACCCACTTTTGTGGGACCACAAAAAAGTAAACAAAATGTTTTTTCTCTTGAAATAGTGACCAAAATGATCTTTGATGTTCTATGAAGTTACCAAACCAGAATCGATTCTACAGTTTAGAGGGGTAAGGTACCGTCATATCATGCAAAAAATGAAAATTTAATTTTTCGTAGTCCCATGGGTGATTTTCACCCCACCACACAAATTCATGAAATTGAGGCAATAATGGTCTTATTTTTGATGTTTGGCTCAGAACTCAACATTGTTTTGATGATAGGTTGATGCAAATATGTCTTCCGCAAGGGATCGACATTTAAGCAAGAGCAAGCAGAGTTGTTTGTGCTTTGGAGAGACCTTTTTCTAGATTTGCACGTGAACTGTGTGGTGGGGTCAAAATGACCCAAGTTGAACTTTATCGGCTAATTTTTGTCGACGTATGGGCTGTGATAGCCTACTGGCAACTAAAAAGTGAAGAAAAGGTGGTCACTTGAAGGTACTGAGAAGCGGGGGTGTGAAGTTCGTATACACACCGAAATATTACGACATGAAATTTTGCTTGGGTGCTTTTTACCCCACCACACAAGCGCCGGGTTAAATACCTACCTACTAATTTTTTGCGAAAGAGGGCGGTTCTAGATAATCTTGGAATTCTAGAAATGTATAACTCATTATAGACAAAAACACAGTTCATTGTTTGAAGGATTGTGTTGAATTTTCATTCAACAACTTGTACCAGTCATGTAGATAGGTATGGTGGTACCACTAAAGACACCACCATAATTTACCTCAACTATGAGTCTTGTCGTATCGGATTACTATACAGTAGGTGTAGGTTATAATCTCGGTAATAATTATTACAGGTCGACTAATCAGCTTGACTTGTGTGCCTACCTATAGGTATAATGAATGCCCACTATAATTAATTGATATTATAATAAGTGAACTATTATACCTACCCCTTTTCTTATCCTGAACCCTCGGCTAAACCTGAATCCTCTACATCATCCCCTAATTGAAGTGAACTTTTCGAGGAATTTGTGTGCTTCTGTTAGCGCCAAAAATCAAGCCTAGTTAAGATAATGGGTGGTATTATTAAAGGGGGAGTTTTATAAGTAGTCACTTACATCTATATTAATAAAGTTTCAGTAAAAGCTGATGCTAAAAGTAGATACTAACTTGGTGTAAGTATGTGCTTATATTAATAAAACTGATCAGTAAATATGTACTTGAATTTGTAATAATAAAATGTGGTAGATTTTGATGGAATTGAGTATTTGCTTACAAAGTCATACCTAAGTATGCCATGTGGCATACTTATGAGAGACAAATAAATCGGTATTTCCATTAATCAATGTTCCACTTCGTGCGAGCCTATAAAGAGTACCTACAAAATTCGAAGAGGAAACTCTTCTGAACAAGATTTTGTCAAGTTGTACCGTTTTAAAATGAAAAAAAAAAAAAGAAAAGCAAAAGTGGAAAAACATTTACTGGAAGATACAGGTTTTTGAATTTTGGCCAGAATGTACCGTTTCAAGCGCAAAAACCTCGAATGGCTATCTGAACACCCCCTTGGTATTGGTGATGAAACCAGAAGAGATGCTTTAAGCCCATTTACTAAAATGAAGATATTTTCAAGATACATTGGCGATTCACGTACGTGAACACATTCAAAATTAAGGTCCCCCAGACGTTGAGGACCATTTAAGAATGATGTCTGTCTGTGTGTCTGTAATCTTCCACGATAACTGCCGAACCGTTGATTCAATCGACTTGAAATTTGGTATGCGGACATGGTTTTTCCGTGGAATGGGCCCATTAGTTTTTGACACCAATTTTCCACCTTTTTTCAAGAAGAAGAAGAAGAAGAAGACGACGAAGAAGAGAAGGAATTTTCCTGTTGAAAATGTAAAACCGGCCTGGTTTATCCAGACCGGACTAAGATGATGGAGTTTAAAGTGAAGCTTTAATTGAAAATCCACATTCTCCTGACAAAATTTATAATTTCCTGCAAATTACTTTCAATCCTTCTCTCCAATTCTGACTTCCTAGCCGAAGGGACGTTTCGAACAAAAATTTCCGTAGGTTTCTGGATACTAGTCGGAAAAGTTTTGTGGTGACACAACCGATTTCAGATTTGCTTTCGCATTCTTTGTTGATGAATGTTTCCTCATCGTAGCTGCTGTCGGAATGCATGATTATCAATTATGGACAAAAAGTGAAAACGTTGAAGAATAATCTACAGCGCCTATTTGCCGCCTGCGTGCCAACGAAAAATTGCCGTCCCCCTCACCGGCAGTGGAGACCCTCCCTAAATGCGGAAGTGAGAAGAAACCTTTGAAATTCAATTTTATTAATAATAATAATAATAAATGATATTTATTGAACTGTTATGTTGTTCAAAAGGCTATCGACCGAGGTCCTTCTGCCCCAATTTTATTATTAAATTGCCGCTCCTGTGACTTGCCGTCTGCGTGCGGGCACGCACTGCACGCCTGCTAAGCCTGGTCCTGCTCTACCGTCTCCTAAAATATTAACAAAAAAAAGTGTAACACCCTGTATATGTACAAATCGAGTGTGACAAAGTCAAAATTTTCAATTTATTGTAATCAGATCCAAGCCATAGGCTGAAAAGAACTAGATCTCATACATACGAAAGTAAAAGTATTTACTTTCAAGCATCAGCATTTTGTTATTAATATGAAAATAAGTATTTGCTGATACTTCTTGCTCAAACTTATAAGCTCGCTTATAAGTAAATGCTAACACTGATAAGTACCTACTAATAAGCTTTTACTAATTTTTATTGATACCACCCAATTAGGCATTTCCATTGACGTCACAGCAGTGTTGCCAACTGTCCAGAATTGCCCGCCAAATTTGAACCAAATAATGTTCGGGGACAACCGAACTATACAGGGCGCTTATGGAGCTCCAGTATCTGCATTTTTTTCCTCGGCTACCTTTTCGAGTTTGAGTTTGAAACTTTTGTATTAAGTTCAAAGCAATATGTCCTTAATGCGCCTGCTAAATAAGTTCTCGTGGAAAAGTGTGTTTTTTTGTGAAAAAGCAAGCCAAACATGTTAGGTTAACTGCACAGGGTAGTGGTGAAAATTCATATTTTCCGACAAAATTGGGCATGAACTTTGCCACCAAACCTCACCTGAATGTTGGGGGTTTACGTTCCCGGCATTGCTGGAGTGATACCTACCTATGCCTTGTGTGGGGCTAGGTATGTACCTCTTCGGTTTGTGCTTCCCAATCACCCAAATACTTGAGGGTCAGCTTTTACTGATGGATTTAAGAAACAAACAATAGTTTTAGTTCATATTTTATATTTTAAAAGTGCAGGAATGTCTTCACTCCGGTTGTAGAATACGGACAGAGGCAAAACATGGAAGTTTAACTCGAACAGCTGTTCGGCCACCGAAGCCCTGCTTCTTGACAGAAATTTTACAGCTGATTTAACGATGTTAAATTTTCAACTACAACTTGATTCTGTCAAGATACATTTCTTGAAAATACAAATATTCATTGTTCTATTGAGGATTCAAGGTTCCAAATTGTGGTCGACGTAGCAATTCCTCAGTCCGTAGATTTTCCCATTTTTAGATTGCCGAAGGCCACAATTTTTGACACAGAGGTACTTCCTGAAACTAGAGAAGCTTAGCAACAGATAATTTTGTGCAAACATCATAACTGTATTACAGCAATTTAGTTATAGACCAAGAGCTGGCAACGTTTTATTTACCTCATAAGCAAAATGCGGTTTGACTTCTGAGGCATGAAGAGATCATGATGGGCTTTCATAAAATCTTTGTCTTATGAAAAACACCCCTTGCTTTCTCACAAGACAAGCAAAGAAATGTGCCATTTGACAGCAGTATTCAACAGCGGATTTTCTGGAGTTCTTAATTGATATAAATATCAATTTTATCAGGAATGGATAGGTTGAACTATATTTCAACTAAATTGAATGAAAAAGGACACCGGAATGTATTAGAAACTACCAAAAACCAGATTTCCAAGCGGACAGAAGTTGGCACCGGTTTTTCTAGTAGACGTGATTCGAGAATCGGCCATCAAATGCGATCCAAACAGCTCGGCCTAGCCTACTAGCTTGAACATGTCACTTGAGAAAGTCTAGTTTTTGGTAGTTTCTAGTACATTACGAGATTCGGTCCTATTCAATTTAGTTGAAAGATAGTTCAACCTATCCATTCCTGATAAAATTGATATTTATATCGATTAAGAACCCCAGAAAATCCGCTGTTGAATACTGCTGTCAAATGGCACATTTCTTTGCTTGTCTTGTGAGGAAGCAAGGGGTGTTTTTCATAAGACAAAGATTTTATGGAAGCCCATCATAATCTCTAGATGCCCCAGAAGTCAAACCGCATTTTGCTTATGAGGTAAATAAAACGTTGCTAGCTCTTGGTCTATTACCCATCCTTATCGTTATCGGTACAACCTGCGTATATTTTTTCAAGTGTATTCCTTCCTTCCTCTTTTCCATTTCTTAGCGCTTTGGGATACTTTCTGTCGGAAACGATATGCATTGCAGCCGCGTAATGTTGGCTGCCTATACTTGTGTCCATGAGCGCCATTAAATTTGAAAGCGCGCCAACGGTAAAGTGACAACTGTCAATACTGTATTAGACAGAACGTAACAAAAAATGGTTGAAACCTGTCCTATCGTTTTGCTTGAATAAAATCGTTTTCTTTCTTGTTATCTATTTTCCGCGTTTATTTTTCGAACCGTTGAAGAACGTGAACGGGTAGTTCGCGGGGATTCAACATAATTTGGCGACCGTCGACAGAGGACTGTGATAAGCGCGGAAAAGTGGACGGAGCTGGTGAAAACCTGGACTGAGTTCGTTGGTGTTTGAGATGGATCGGCTGAAAAAGCACAGAAAGGTACTGCGTACCGCCTTCACCAAGGGAGCTGCGGAGCTGGAGAAGCTAGCAGACGCGAAGCCCATGGAGGAAGAAGCTCGACGGCAGTTGCAGGTGTGCTGGGTCATGCTGGAGGGAAAACACAACGACCTCACGACCGTCAATGGTCAGATTTACGATGCTCTTCTGGAAAATGATGCCAGTGAGGAGGACCTCACCGCCGAGGTGGACACGCAAGACACCTACGAACGCAAATTCAACATCCTCAAGGTGAAGTACGATAGCATTATGGGCGATTCCAACGAGTCTGATGCAGTGTCGACACAGAGAAACTCGAGGGAAAGCTCCGTGCATAGCGGCAATTCCGTGGTTGCGACACCAGGTAGGCGTAAATTTAAGTTACCTACGATTGAATTCAAGAAATTCGACGGAAATGTACGCGATTGGCTTACGTTCTGGGCGCAATTCAAAAAGATAGACGAAGACCCAGATATAGACCTAGAGGACAAGATCGAATACCTGAGACAGGCTACAGTTCCGGGAAGCAGGGCGCGCCGATTAGTAGAGAGTTTTCCTGGGATGGGCGAGAACTACGAGAAAATCGTTTCCGGCTTGAAATCACGTTTCGGCAGAGAAGACCTGCAGATCGAGGTTTACGTCCGCGAGCTGCTTAAACTGATTATGGGGAACGCCATGTCTAAAAATAAAATGGATTTGTCATCTTTATACGACCGTATCGAAACGCAAGTGCGGGCGCTTGAAACTTTAGGAATAACAACAGACAAATTCGCCGCGATGTTATTTCCGTTGATAGAGTCATGCTTACCGCCTGATTTACTGAGAATCTGGCAGCGCGCGGGTCAAGTCTCGATTGAAAGCGAAACAACTGCTCCTGGAGAGATTAGCCTTGAAGACCGATTGCGGGGATTGATGAACTTCCTCCGGAGAGAAGTGGAGGGCGAGCAACGTGTGGCTCTCGCGGCTGAAGGTTTTGGCTTACCTAGTTCGTACGGCGGTTATGCAAAAAGCAATAAGAAGAGTCTTGCAGAAGTGACAATGCCGACCGCGATCGACTTAATGAACGGCCCGGCAACTGTCAACAAATGTATTTTCTGTGACGGTTCACACTCAAGCGATTCTTGTTTTAAAGCTCAAGATTTTCCTATGGAGCGGAAAAAAGAGATCTTGACGCAAAAAAAGGCTTGTTTCAAATGTTTGAAAATTGGACATTTGTCTCGAAAATGTCATGAGCGTCTTAAATGCATAATTTGTGGTAGACCCCACGTTGCGATGATGTGTTTCGAGTCGTTAACACATAAGAAAGTTGGGAAAATCCGGGAAAAGTCCCCTGTTGAGCCCCCAGAGGCAACAGTAGTCGCGAAGGAGCAGACATTGACCAATGGGTCGAAGGCGAGTGGACGAGTTTTCCTAGAAACTTTACTGGTGAAAATGAACGGCCCGCATGGCAGTCGTAGGATTCGTGCATTAATAGACACCGGCTCACAGAGGTCCTATATACTGAGAGAAACCGCTCGCGAGATGGGTTATAGCGAGAAACGGAAAGAAAATGTTCGACATTGCCTTTTTGGCGGTAAAGAAGACGAACTGGAGCACGATTGTTTTGACGTCCGATTGAGTCATAGGGGTTATGCTTGTACGTTCGAGGTCCTAGATCAGCCCTTAATTTGTCGGGACATTTCACACGTGTATCCGGGCCCGTGGATGGAAGAGCTACAGAGTCTAAACGTTTGCTTAGAGGATGTGCAAAGTACAGCTCCCATTGAACTCCTCATCGGTGCGGATGTTTGCGGAAAGCTGTATACCGGAAGAAGGCATATCCTACAGTGCGGACTCGTTGCAGCAGAGACTCTTCTGGGATGGACCTTGTCAGGAAAGATTCCAACTGATCGTCCGGCAGCCAGCACTACGATGACCTCAATTTCACTTTTGATAAAAGATGCGTGTGTGTCCAATCTGTGGAAACTAGACGCCCTGGGCATAACCGATCCGTCCGAAAAGATGTCCCCGGAAGACAGCGCAGCTTTGACAAAAGAAAGATTTTTGCAGACGCTTGACCTTGACCAGGAGGGACGGTATGAGGTGGGATTGTTGTGGTTGGAAGCGCACCCGCCACTGCCAGACAATCGACAATTGGCTGAGAAGAGGCTCGACTCTGTCGTCAGAAGGATGAAATTGGATGGGACTTTTGAAGCGTATCAAGACGTGCTTGATGAATGGTTAAGAGAACAAATAATTGAGGAGGTGCCGTCAAGTGAAATTCATAATTCCTCTCATTATCTACCTCATAGACCTGTCATCAAGGAATCCAGCAGTACTACCAAAGTTCGTCCCGTGTTCGACGCTTCTGCGCATGTCAAGAACCAACCTTCGCTGAATGATTGCCTCGACAAAGGGCCCAACCTCATCGAGTCAATCCCGTCCATTTTGGCTCGTTTCCGATTTCAGAAAATCGGTGTCGTTTCAGATATCAGAAAAGCGTTTCTGCAGATTGGTGTCCGCCCGGATGAACGTGATAATCTGAGATTTCTTTGGACCGATAAAAATGGCACGCAACACACATATAGACACAGAAGAGTTGTTTTTGGAGTGAATTGTAGCCCTTACTTACTCGCGATGACCATTCAGCATCATTTAAGGAAAATGCTGGAGAAAGAAGATCCTCAGAGTTATTCAAAGAACACAGTCCAACAACTAGGAAACAGCTTCTATGTCGACAATTGTGTTACAAGCGTTTGCGACGAAAAGGTATTGCAGCAGTTCATAAGGGAAGCCGTTTTGGTGATGGATGTAGCCAAGTTTGATCTTAGAGGGTGGGAGTGCTCTCAGCCTTCTGGTTGCACAAGTTCCTCGGTGCCGGTGCTTGGCCTGAAGTGGAACCCACAAAGAGATATTTTGATGGTGAGCGATGAAGCCTTAAAAGAAACCGCAGACCTCATAGATGGCGATATCACAAAGAGATTGATACTGTCAGTGGCTCAACGAGTTTTTGATCCCATTGGTTTTACTTGTCCAAGCACACTTGTACCGAAGCTACTGCTGCAAGAACTTTGGGAAAAGGGTGTGAGTTGGGACGAGCCAATTGACCCCGAAACGGCACGAGTCTTCAAACAATGGATTGAAGAATTACCTTATTTATTTGAAGTCGAAATTCCAAGATGGGTTCACGGAGGACCAGAAGAATCGAGGCAGTACAGCCTTCACACCTTTTGTGATGCTAGTCAACAGGCATATTCAGCAGTGGTGTTCTTGAGGATCGTACAAGGGAATGAAGTTTTTGTGCATCTCATGGCCGCAAAAGCAAGAGTAGCACCGTTGAAGAAGATAACGATTCCACGTTTGGAATTATTGGGTGCAACCATTGCAACCAGACTGGCCAAGAGCGTGCGAGAAAGTCTTGAGTGCGAGGTCGAGTGCTACTATTGGAGCGATTCGTCGACTGTCATCTCATGGATACGTCGAAAAGAAGAATGGACGGTATTTGTCCGAAATCGTGTGGCCGAGATTCGCTCCTTAACTTCGATTCACGCTTGGAGGCACATTCCTGGTGTGTTGAATCCTGCCGATCTCCCGTCGCGAGGATGTTCTGCCAAACAGTTACTCCAATCGAGATGGTGGGAGGGACCAACGTGGCTTCATGAACCGATGAGTGGCTGGCCTCAGGAAAATTTGGACTGCATTGAAGAAGAGGTTTGCCAAGAGAAGCGGAGGACACCAGTCACCAGTATGCTCAATCATTGCAGTTCGAATGAGTGGCATCTGACGCATTTTTCTAAGTACAACAAGAACCTCCGAATGATGGCATGGGTCCTGCGTTTTGTTCACAACATCAAGAATCCGACGCAAAAACGAACTGGTCAACTGAGTGTTGAAGAAATTGAACTCGCCGAAATAGTTGTTTTGAAGACGGTTCAACAGGAGGCTCTTTCGGGCGAAGAAGACAAAAGAATAACACACCTGGACCCGGTTTACGACAAACACGGACTGATCCGGTTGAGATCACGAGTTTCGAATCGCGAGGATGAAGAAGATTTCCGATTCCCAATAGTACTACCTGGCAAGCACCCCGTGGTGTATCAGTTGATTCGCGAAGTGCACGAGAAAACATGCCATGTCGGTACGCAAGGACTATTGGGCAAGTTACGCGAAAGATATTGGATCCTCGGCGGTCGTCGTTCGATCAGATCGGTAATATCGAAGTGCATGATATGCAAAAGACAGTCTGTCAAGCCGTTCGACGTGCAGTCACCGCCTTTACCCTTGGACAGAGTGCGCGACGCCGTTCCGTTCGAGGTGACCGGAGTCGATTTCGCGGGACCGATGTATTTGAAAACCGGAGACAAAGCGTGGATTTGTCTTTTTACGTGCGCCGTGTACCGGGCAGTGCACCTCGAGTTGACAACATCGCTGTCGACTGCGAGCTTCATGCAGGCTCTTCGTCGGTTTATCGCGAGGCGCGGTAGACCAAAGACTATATACAGCGATAATGGAACAAATTTCGTCGGGGCCGAGAATGCGTTCAGCCGGTTAAAGTGGGACAAGATAATCGAAGAAACGTCTACACAACGCATCGTGTGGCGTTTTAATCCTCCCAGAGCTCCTTGGTGGGGTGGGTTTTGGGAACGACTGATAGGGACTCTGAAATCCCTACTTCGCAGAGTTCTTGGTCGTGCTTCCCTCAACTATGAAGACTTGCTTACCTTGATTTGCGACTGTGAAGCTGTAGTCAATTCGAGGCCCATAACCTACATGTCGGACGACTCGAATGAAGCAGTAGCCCTGACTCCAGCAATGTTCTTGAGGGAACAGCCAGAAAGTGGCGTGCCTGATTGTGATTACATAGACAAGGCTTCCTCCTGCACCAAAATGCTCCGCCTACAGAAACTTCGCGATAACCTAAGGAAACGGTTCCGCAACGAATATCTTGGACAGCTGCAGTTGGTTAGCCGAAAGAAGCAGAAAAGACAGATCGCTTTGGGAGAAGTCGTCCTCATCGGCAACGACCAAGATAAACGTCTCAACTGGCCTCTGGGTCGCGTAGCTGAGATGTTACCCGGAAAGGATGGAGTGGTTCGCCTTGTACGAGTAGACACCGCCCAGGGGAAATTGCTACGGCCCGTGCAACGGCTCTACCCGCTGGAGTGCATGGGGATCAACACTTCAAACCAGGATCTGCGTGAAAGTGCGGGAGTGTCTGATCAAAGCAGAGTACCCGTTGAGAAAGAAAATCTACGTGAGAGTGCGGGAGTGTCTAAACAAAGCAGAGTACCCGTTAAGACCCGAAGTGGTCGTGTCTCACAATTGCCGAGAAAATTTTTGTGTTAATTTAGAAACTTTTGTCAATTATTGTTTGAATTTGTATTTAGTTTAGTTGTGAGTAATGTTTTTCAAAGTTTTCCAACATTACTCAGGTGGGAGGATGTCGGAAACGATATGCATTGCAGCCGCGTAATGTTGGCTGCCTATACTTGTGTCCATGAGCGCCATTAAATTTGAAAGCGCGCCAACGGTAAAGTGACAACTGTCAATACTGTATTAGACAGAACGTAACAAAAAATGGTTGAAACCTGTCCTATCGTTTTGCTTGAATAAAATCGTTTTCTTTCTTGTTATCTATTTTCCGCGTTTATTTTTCGAACCGTTGAAGAATGTGAACGGGTAGTTCGCGGGGATTCAACACTTTCTGTGAAACTTCGTAGTTCCACGAGCCCACCGTTTCGAGAAAACCATGAATTTCTCAGTTTTTCCTTAAAAAAAAATTCAACAACTCCAACTCAACTTTCACGTCCACTGAGCCCTGTACATCTCTAGTCATGCTTTCTTCATTGCTTTCACAAGCCTGGATGTTTGAATGGACAATAATTTCCATTTTCTACTTCACTGTAGTTGTAATATTCGCTGTGATATAAGCACATGTGAACCAGATGGGATCGGCTCCGAGTTCGGCTTCGAGTATCTTCTGCTGACCAAATCGTACACCTTACTTGACAATCTTGAATTTTCAGTTGATGGCTTCATCGCGTCAAGACACATTGCCTAATGAATCCTGAAATTTCTTCTTATGAGCAGGATTTGAGGTAAAATTGTGGTTAACTTGGAAATTCCTTGGTAGCTGGATTTTACCATTTCGAGATCGCCACAGGTCACAGTTTTTGCCACAGCAATACTTTCTGAAATCAAAAGGGCGCTTAGTAATGGATAATTTGTAAAATCATCTCACATATTTATTCTGTATTCCAACAATTGTGAGGTGCCGCTTGGGAGTGGAAGGCGCCAGTGAACGTGTCCAACAGGGCGACAGGGACGGTTGGCAGCACGGGATGGACAAGGAGGCGGAAGGGGGATTTTGACGGGTGTTGAGAGCAGCGCCGGGAGAATTCTAGAAGATTCGTGGAGAGATTACGGCTTGTACAGTGGAGGTGAATAAAGAATATTCGGCTTCCAGTGAGTTTTGCTGTGAATACCCAAAGCGTCCTACAACAATTGTCAGAAGCGGGATCTTTCCTACACCTTTCTTTTGTACGTCGGTTTTATCACATCCGGCGTACCTACGTTTTTCGTTCGTTCATCAAGGAGAAGGAGAAAAGGAGGAAGAAGTTGCGACGTCGCCATCGCCATCGGTTATCAGTTCCTACGTCGCGTCGGCCGGCTACGCGTCGATTGCTATTTTGGGCAACTGGGCTTGTTGTTTCGCCGTACCTACTGGAATCGGACAACACCTGACGGCAGCCTGAGAATGTCGGAACCTGGAGGAACCCGAAATCGAGACCGCGAGCTGCAGCCTTTCGAAGCGGGAGCAGCCATCGTGGAAGGCACCGTCTCCGAGGCCGAGCGATCCACAACTCCACCACTGACTCTGCAACAGGAGCTGCAGATCCTCAAAAATGAGATAAGTAGCATGAAACGTAATCAACTTGGCTTGCAAGAGCCACCTTGCACTTGGCAAAATGTCCCTAACTTTAATCCTAGTGAGGGGACTATGCCTTTAAATAGGTGGATCCGTTTGGTCGAGAAAAAATCGTACTTTTCACGATGGGATGACGTCACAACCACTCGTTTTGTTGTTTCAAAGTTAGAGGGGCACGCCCGCGAGTGGTATCTTGGTGGCGATGTTGTTTATAAAAACTGGAGTGAACTCAAGGCAGCTCTACGCTCTGTTTTTGATATAGATTCGTCATCAACGGGAATTTTATTTCGCGACGCTGCATTACATTCTTCAGACAAACATCATACTCTTGTGGAGTATTTCAATTCTAAACTGAATAAATTACGCAGACTAAATTGGCACATCCCTGAAAAAGATAAAATCAATATAATTGTTGATTCCATTCATGATAAAGGAGCCCGACAAATTGCAATGGCCAATAATTATCGTGCTTTAGATGATTTGTTGACAAATCTAAGGAGCTGCGACCAAAATAGTCAAACTCCAGTTGTGAAATCTGAAGATAATAAGAAATCGTTCAAGATTCGTTGTTTCACATGCGATGAACCTGGACATCGCAGTTTCAATTGTCGAAATAAAAGGCGAGCCCCTTATCAATCAAAAATATTGTCAAAACCTTCACCTCAAATTATTTGCAGCTTTTGCACCAAGGTTGGACATTATGAGAAGGACTGCCGAAAAAAACGAAAGAATAAGAAAATGTGACTACCCATGACAAATAAAATTTATCATGTTGTCAAACACTATACAAACCTTTATTTTACAGCTGTTCTTATCAATTCCACACCCTTATCTGGTCTTATTGATTCCGGGAGTGAATGTTCACTAATGAAAACCTCTGTTGCACAAAAGCTAAGTCTTACTATCATTGACAGTCATCATCGCTTTCTCAAGTCATTCTCGGGCGCGGTTTATGAAGGGAAAGAAATAACTGTTTGTGAGGTATCAGTTGACTCCGTAACTGCAATCGTTGGTTTTATTTTAGTTCCTGATTCCCTATGTCCTGGAGACATCTTACTTGGAACCAAGGACCCGGACCGGACCGATTTCGGACCGAAAACCGGACCGGAACCGTAATTTTTATTTGGACCCGAACCGAAACTGAACCCATATTTCATGTTTCATAAATTTTAGGGAACGAACCCGAACCCTGAAAATATTTTTCGGTTTTTTCGGGTTTTTTTCGGTTCTCGCACAGATTTTTTTTTTCGGGTTTTACTTTAGGTCTTGCTATGTTAATAATCAAATTAATAATCGTATTATCGTCGCGCAATACCTGCGCTTTTCCACTACCAACCAGAGGCTACCAACTGACCTCTCACCCCGCGCCCGCCACGCACGCCTCGTGACTCCTGGGACAGGCAACAGTTTGTGGATTTCCGAATCCGCGTAAAAATCATATCATCATAGGGCGAAAAAGCACAAGTTCAGTGCATAATCATTTTGATTTTGTGTTTGTGGCAGCGGGAAAACAAATCTAAGTGCAAATTATGCAGGGAAACTTTCAAGTTGAGTATTTAGTTTAAAATGACTAATTTTGTTTCCTCAAGGTAAGGGCCAGTTTGAAACTTTTATGCCCGATTGCACAAAGGTTGTATCAAATTTTGGTTCGGTACTAAACACGGGATCAAATTTTTGAAGTGGAATAAAATGCAAACTCAGTTACTTCAAAGGGAGATTATGATGGGAATACAAAATATGGCTCCAAGTGATTATTTGGATACCAAAACACAGGTGAGACAGCTTTTATTTTGGCTTGTAGAACAAATCTTGCCGGAGCTGTCAAATTTTTTCTTTGTGATGAAAAATAAGCGACAAGTGCGTGCTACCCCAACTTTTTTTCTTTATACAAAGAATCGTGACGAGCCATATTTTGTATTTCCATCATGTTCTTCCCTTGAAGTAATCGGATTTGCATTTTGTTTCACTTTTAAATATTTGATTCGCTGTTTGGTACCGAACTAAAATTTGATACCACGTTTGTGCAATAGGACATTACAGTTGTCGGGGGGCTAAACACTACCCGTGTAGTAGCCGGGTCCCGCAGGTTCTTTCAAATTACTCGCAATTTCGTGCAAAAAATAAACGTGTTCTTTATTCCTCTTTGAGCGCCATTTCTTTCTTGACAAGTGACAAGACAACAACAACTTTGGTTACTTTTTTAGGGACTTTTTCCCCAGCTGTTCATAATGACATTTCATGCCAGTGGCGTAACAAAAATACATTATTCTCACGACATTCTCCCACCTTGGCAAGAGAAACGAGCCAATCACATCAAGTGAGAAAACAATGACAAACACAATACAAAAAAAGAATATCAAACTGAATACAATGCAAATAAATTGAAATAGAAAACTAATCTTTGAGTTTCGCAGGCAGTTTCACCTGCCGACCACTGCGCGTTATTTTGGCCCGTTGACCCGCAAAATTGCCCTTCACTCCCGCACTGTCACGCTCACTCACGAATGCATTCTCATCGGGGATAGCGTCGGGTTGCGGAGCAACTGGGGGCGTCGCTTCGGCAAATTCTTGACCCTCCATCGCGTCAGCAGATTCCAACGGATACAACCTTTGGACTGGACGAAGAAGGTTACCCCTGGCAGTCTTCAAGCGAACAAGGCGAACTTGCCCATCAGTCCCGGGGAGCAACTCGACCACTCGTGCCAAAGGCCAGTCCAACCTTTTGCTGTTGTCGCTGCCGACCAGGACGACCTCACCGACGGTGATGACTCGGGTCGGCTTTTTCTTAGAAGCTTGACGAAGCTGGCCCAGATATTCACTTCTGAACCGAGATCGAAGCTCTACTCTCAATCTCTGGCGGTATTGGAGTCGCCGGCTCAGTGCTGTTGCATCCACACTGTCGCACTCAGGGACCCCTGTTTCTCGAAGATCTTGTATGAACATAGCTGGTGTCAGCGGGAGTAGCTCGGACGGATCGCTGGACAAATAGGTGATTGGACGTGAATTCATTACAGCTTCTGCATCGCATAAAACGGTCGAAAACTCCTCGTAGGACAGTGAAGCTCTGCCCAAGACCCGTCGTAACAGCTGTTTCATAAGTCCAATCAGGCGCTCCCACCATCCGCCCCACCACGCAGCCGTTGGTGGGTTAAACTTCCACTCGATGCGCCGAACTTCACAATACTTTCCGATACTCTCCCAGTTCAGCGCTCGGAACGCATTATCAGTCCCGATGAAGTTTGTTCCGCGGTCGCTGTAAATGACGTGTGGTCTGCCGCGACGAGCCACAAACCGCCTTAACGCCTGAACAAAACTGTCCGTTGACAACGACGTCACACACTCCAAATGTACGGCCCGATAAACCGCGCACGTAAACAAGCAAATCCATGCCTTCCGCGAACCTTTCAGAAACACTGGTCCCGCCAAGTCCACTCCAGTGATCTCGAACGCAGAAGCATCGCGAACGCGGTCCAAGGGCAACGGAGGCGGAACAGTCTCAAAATGCTTAACGCGGTAGCGTCGACAACGGGCGCATTTTGACGTCACCCTCCTCAAGGGTCTCCTACCACCTAGGATCCAGTAATGTTCTCTTAACAAACTCGCGAGGCCTTGTACACCAACGTGGTCATTACTGAGATGGTAGTCGCGAATCAACCGCTCGACGACCGGATGTCGACCGGGTAATAACACCGGCTGACGGAAGTCGGCGAAATCGTCTCTTCGCGAAACTCGTGATCGTAACCGGAGCACACCCTTCTCATCAATGAACGGTTGAAGGGACGCGATCCGAGGGTCATCCTTTCCGGAAAAGAACTCCCTTTGAATCAGCTTCACAAGGTGATTCTCCGCCTCCCGAATTTCCATCAGTGTAAGCGCACCCCTCCCGGCGTCTCTCGGTTTTCGGCAGTTGTGTAGAAAACGAAGGATCCAGGCGATCATCCTCACAATCCGATGGTAACTTGAAAAGTAGCGACCGTACCACAAGGGTAGTTCGGCCACCAAAGCCGAACGGACATATTTCCTCTTCTCCTGATTTATCTCGTCTTCGTCACAATTCGGGCTTTCCTGGAACCATCGGTCTTCAGATTCGTAAAGCCATTGCGGCCCCTCCCACCACCGCGACTCAACCAAGCGCTTGGGAGTACAACCGCGCGACGGCAAATCGGCTGGATTCAGAGATCCGGGTACGTGTCTCCAATCTTCAGCAGAGGTCAAAGCTCGGATCTCCGCCACTCTGTTCCACACGAATGTGGCCCATTCCTCTCTTCGACGAATCCACGACAGCACCGTCGAGGAGTCACTCCAGAAGTAACACCTTGCGTCAGTTCCCAAACTTTCGTAGACGTTTTTCCACAATCGCACTCCAATCGTGGCAGCCAGCAGCTCTAATCGCGGTATTGTCATTCCTTTCAGCGGGGAGACACGCGATTTCGCCGCCAAAAAATAAATGAAAACTTCTTCGTCTTTCTCGACTCTCAAAAGGACGACTGCCGCATAAGCGTTCCTGCTGGCATCGCAAAATGTGTGGAAACTCCACTTCTCGGCTTCTTGGGGTCCAGCACGGACCCATCTCGGAATCTCAATTCGCTGGAGGAAATGAAGTTCTTGCAACCATTCAACGAAGACGCGCTCGGTCTCGGCGTCCACCGGGGCATCCCAACTCAGCTGCTTTGCCCAAGTCTGTTGAAGCAATATCTTCGGAAGCAGCGTCGCAGGGCAAGTGAAGCCTATTGGATCGAATATCTTCTGCGCCGTGGAAAGAATTCGCCTTTTCGTTACAACCCTGTCCAGAGCCTCTGCGTCTCGCCGCAGTGCTTCGCTATTGATTTTCAACACATCGCTCGAGGGATCCCACAACAAACCCAGCACTGGCACCGTCAAGGAAGAACTACCAGAGGGCTTTGTGTGCTCCCACCCTCGCAAGTCGAACTTCGCTTCTGCCATGACCATGCTGGCCTCTTGGATGAATTGCTTCAAGGAACTTTCGTCTTGAACACTGGTGACGCAATTATCCACGTAGAAACTCTGCGCTAGTTTCACGATCGTCTCCCGCGAGTACGATTCCGCGCCCGATCTCGATTCCGATTCACATTTCTTCGTGACTCCGGAAAGGTGATGCTCAATGGTCGCTCCCAGAAGAAAGGGACTGCTGTTGACTCCAAACACGACGCGACGATGTCGGTACACCGTCTCGTTGCCATCCCGGTCGATCCAAAGGAATCGCAGAAAGTCTCTGTCACTTTCTTGTAAACTGATCTGCAGAAATGCTTTGCGTATGTCGGATACAACGCCAATTTTACCTTCTCTAAATCTCAGAATGACAGAAGGTATCAACTCAATAAGGTTAGCTCCCTTTTCTAAACAATCATTGAGAGAGGGGCTACCCTTTTCTCTCGCGGACGCATCGAAAACAGGTCGAATCTTTGTAGTCGAGCTACTTTCTCGAATCACGGGTCTATGTGGTAGATAGTGTCCCTCGCGTTCGGGGTCAGTTATCTGAACTCTTTCGATGATCCCTTCTTCCAACCAGTCCTCCAAAATTTTGTCATATGACTCCAAAAGTCCTTGCTCTTTCAACTTTTTCACCATCAAGGTTAACCTCTTGCGGGCACTGTGGTAATTACTGGGCAGTGGGGGATGTCCCTCAATCCACGGAAGCTTCACCTCATATCGACCCTCTTCATTGAATTTGACTGTTTGCGAGAAAAACACTCTGGCTTCCAGTTCCGTTTCTTCGCGCGACTTCCTTTCTGACAGTGAAGAAATGCCCAGTATATCCAGCTTCCACAAATCCGTAATGTCGCCGTCTTTTACAAAAAGTGACAGAATACTGGGCACAACATTGCTCACAGGTCGCTCTGAAGGTACCTTTCCCGAGATTGTCCAGCCGAGTAAGGTCTCCACAGCAACTAAACCGCATTTCAAAACATGCCGTCTACCTGTGTACAGTTTTCCGCAAACGTCAGAGCCTATCAGAATTTCAATCGGCCCAGGCTCATCATCTTCTAGGGAAATCCGAAGTGTTTTCAGTTCTTCAACCCAAGGCCCAGAAAACACGGGTGATACACCGGAACAAATGGTGGGTTGGTCCAGAGCTTCGAATTTGCACGTATAACGGCCATAGTTCAATCGTATGTCGAAACAATCATGGGACTGTTCCACTTGGTTGCCGCCAAACAAACAATGGACAAGCTTCTCTTTCCGTTTCAGATCAAAGCCCATCTCTCTTGCCGTGGTCTTCAAAATATACGATCTTTGTGAACCGCTATCTATCAAAACGCGTACATCTCTAGTGCCATTCTTGCCGATCAACTTCACTCGCAAAGTCTCCAGGAACACATGACCTCTGGTGCTGTTTGCCAACGAATGGTCCTTGTCACCCGTATCAGCTTCGTTTCCGGAATCTTTTCCATCCTGTACTCTTTTGTGCGATGGCAAGTTTGGACACATCAGCACGGCGTGAGACCTGCCGCACAGTACACACTTCGTGCGAACACCGCATCTCTTTGCTTGATGCCCAATCTTCAAACAACGAAAACATGCCCTTTTGCCCGTCAAAATGCTGTTTTTGCGCTCCAGCGAAAACTCTTGGGCCTTGAAGCAAGATTCACTATCGTGTGAACCCTCACAAAAAATGCATTTCTCGAGGTCATGGTTCACCAATCCGGCAGCTGTCGGCAACTTTGCTTCACCGAATCTGAGTCCTTTTTCCGGATTCTTTGGGTGGACCCTGCTCGATTCTGACTTGGCCGAACCCAATCCAAAACTCTCCGCGGCCAAAGAAATGCGCTGCTCATTCTCCACTTCGGCTCTCAAAAAATGCATCAGACTTTCCAGCCGTTTCTCTGGGACAGACACGTCCGGATCAGCCTCCGACCCCTCTGAAACGCGCTGTCCAGCTCTTTGCCACACCCTTAAAATTTCCTCTGGCATAAAAGATTCAATTAAAGGAAACAACATCGCCGCGTACTTATCATTTGTGATTCCCAACGTTTCGAGCGACCTCAACTGAGTCTCAATCTTATCGTACAAGTTCGCTAAATCCGTCTTAGTTTTGGCCATAGCATTCTTCAAAATAAGTTTTAGTAGCTCTCGAACGTACACTTCTATTTGCAAATCTTCGCGACCAAAGCGTGATTTCAAAGCATCTACCATCTTAGCATAATTTTCGCCCATAGCAGGGAAACTTTCCACCAGCCGACGTGCTCGGCTGCCCGGTACAGTTGCTTGGATCAAATATTCGATTTTGTCTGAGGGATCAATTTCGGGATCCTCATCAAGTTTCTTGAATTGCGCCCAGAATGGCAACCAATCTCGAATATTTCCGTCAAATTTCTTAAACTCTATTTTAGGCAGCTTAAATTTTCGCCTACCTGACATTCCATTGGAATGCTCTGTGGAAACTGAGCGCTCTTCATCCGCCAGCGAGTTCGCTTGGGATCTCTGGACCTCCTCGCACACAACTTTCAATTCTTGGAACCGCTTCTCGTACGTGTCGCATGCTTCCACTTCTGCCGTCAGATCCTCTTCACTTGCGTCCTCTTCCAGCAAGGCGTCGTAGATCTGACGATTCAAATTTCGCAAGCTGTCCTGTTTCTGTTCCAACAACACCCAATTAACTCGAATTTGACGCAAATCCTCCTGGCTAGGTGCTTCGATTTCCAAAAGACGCTGCAGCTCTCCTCCTGCCTTGGTAAACGCCGAGCGCAGCACTTTTCTTTCCTTTTTGCTTCGATTCATTTTTCACTGGTCTAGTCCGCGAGCGTAAACACGAAAACCAAAACGCAAACACCCGGAAAATCCGCTTTGTGTTTCAACGTTCTCTTCCGCGAGAGCTTCACAGTCCGCACTCCACGAAATTACGCACGCAAAAGGTCCTCACACGGTCGCCAATTAATGTCGGGGGGCTAAACACTACCCGTGTAGTAGCCGGGTCCCGCAGGTTCTTTTAAATTACTCGCAATTTCGTGCAAAAAATAAACGTGTTCTTTATTCCTCTTTGAGCGCCATTTCTTTCTTGACAAGTGACAAGACAACAACAACTTTGGTTACTTTCGAGGTTACTTTTTTAGGGACTTTTTCCCCAGCTGTTCATAATGACATTTCATGCCAGTGGCGTAACAAAAATACATTATTCTCACGACAACAGTAGCGGATAGCGGTAGGTACTTAAATGACCAAACGTAAGCAATTATTAGTTTGGTATAAGTACCAAGTACCAGTATAATTAAGATTAGTCTATTTCGGTTTCGGTTACTCGGTTTCCTATTTTCCGAGTGTGATCTTCGAAGTGATCTTTTTGATCAGTTTTGTTGCCATGTTGTCATTTTTGCATAATTATTCTACGAATAGTGCTAAGTATGCCGCTATTGCCAAATTGGTTCAAAGCATTAGGGAGTTTGCGATCTCACTGAACGTACGACGTAACGCAACGTGGAACATGCAAATTCCCCTGTAACCAAGGAATTGCTAAGGGGAGTTTGCGTGCACATGACGTAACGTAACTTTCAACGTGAAAACTGGCGAGTTTGTTATTTGGAATTCCTTAGTTACAGGGTAATTTTCACGTTCTACGTTGCGTTGCGTCATACGTTGCAAATCACAAACTCCCCATTATGAGATAAGTGATTCTACTTACGTGAACGTATCTCTCACTTATTGAAATAAGACTTCAGGATTGATTGATCAGGAGATTTGAATGATATAAAGGGTGTTTCAGTTCGATTTAAATCAAACAAACTTTGATATAAGATTCTCCTCATCTTCCTGTCCTCCTGATTCAAAAAAATATGACACACATGACACATGTCTTGAACTTGCTTCCTAAGAAAGATAGGTACAGGTGTCAAAGTTCACTTTTTTTGATTTTTGAAAATTTGTAATAATTGCGAACCATTTCAGCAAATTAGTTGAAATTCAGCACAGGCGGGCTTCCCAGATTTTAAAGTAACAACCTTATTTTTCGAACCGAAAAAAACCCTTTTGGACCGAAAAGACCGGACCGGACCGGACCGGACCGATATATTTTTAGAATGGTGTGGTCAGAACCCGAACCCAAATTTTCGATCTCGTTCCGAACCGGACCGGACCGGAACCCTTATTTCATTTGGGTCCGGGTCCCTGACTTGGAACTAATTTCCTTTCTCAACCCCATGTCTCTTTTTATAAACATGGAAAAGCCATAAAATTCAGCACGTGCTCCGAATTGCCTAACTTGAACATAAACGTAATTCAAAAACTAAATTCGCTTTCGGAAATTAAAATTGTTTGCAACAAAAATACTGAACCACGACTCCTTCAACTTCTCAACACCTATCGGGATTGCATTGCAACTAATCTACAAGAAATTGGGAAAGCCACTGGTGTTGAAATGAGTATCAAACTAACGAGTACTAACCCGGTCTCTTATAATCCATATCGCTTACCGGAATCGCAACGTCAAATACTAAAAGCTCTGACATCGGAGTTGTTGGATAACAATATCATTCGTAAATCCACTTCACCGTACTCCAGTCCAGTCATCCTGGTTCCAAAACCTGACGGAAATTTTCGGCTTTGTGTAGATTACCGGTAATTGAATAGTATCACGATCAAAGAGAAATTTCCGCTTCCTCTTATTGAAGATCAAATTGATCAATTGGCCAATTTCAAGTTTTTTACACTCCTTGATTTATTTTCGGGCTATTATCAAGTCCCTATGGGCCTTGATTCCATCGAAAAAACGGCCTTCATAACACCAGATGGAAAATTTGAATTTCTACGAATGAGTTTCGGTCTTTGCAATGCGCCGTCTGTGTTTCAACGGATGATGTCAGACCTTCTGAGTGAACTAGAGCCCCGAACTGCTTTCATCTATCTCGATGATGTTTTAATTCCTTCGAAAACCATAGACGAAAATTTTTCTAAACTTGAAAACGTTTTGCGCCTCTTCAGGAAGTATAACTTGACCCTACAACCAGCTAAATGTAAATTTTTCTTGGAGGAAATAAAATATCTGGGCAGAGAAATTTCTGCAGATGGTGTCCGTCCAGACCGTCAAAAGGTCGCCGCGATTCTCAAACTGACTGCACCGAGCACTAAGAAAGAGCTTCGCCAGTTTTTGGGCTTGTCAAACTATTTTCGGAAGTTTATCCCTAATTATGCTTTCATCATTCAACCTCTTACCAAGTTATTGAAAAAGCACTCACTGTGGTCATGGGGAAGTGAGCAGACCGACGCTTTTGAATTAATAAAATCCTTACTTAGCGACAGTCCGGTGTTGAAAATCTTTGACAGCACCTTACCAACACAACTACATTGCGATGCCAGCAGCATTGGTGTAGCTGGAATTTTGATGCAACAACATCAAGACAAATGGCATCCTGTAGCATTTTTCAGCAAACAGTGTACAAGTGAACAGAGTAGATATCATTCATATGAGCTTGAGACAATGGCTGTTGTGTTCTCTTTGCGTCATTTCCGCGTTTATCTTCTTGGATTAGAATTCACAGTCTTTACAGACTGTGCCGCGATTCGGGCAACTGCATCGAAGAAAGACCTGATTCCTCGAATCGCCCGTTGGTGGCTTGAAATCCAAGACTTCACGTTTGTTGTCCAGTATCGCTCTGGTTCAAAAATGACCCACGTTGATTATCTCAGCCGAAACCCACTGCCAGACGATGTTTTGGTGGCCAACATCATCAATCTTACTGAATCAGAGTGGCTTGCTGCAGTCCAAGCTCAGGATGAAACTATCACAAACATAATCACTATTCTCCAATCTAAACCGGACTCAGCGACAAAGAATTATTTCACAAACTTTACCCTAAAACATAACCTCCTGTACCGTAAAGTCAATGGTTCCTTAAAATGGGTGGTTCCTACGTCCTGTCGCTGGTTAATTTGTCGCCTCAATCATGATGATGCTGGTCATTTTGGTAGTGAGAAAACACTAGAACTTATTCGCCGTAACTATTGGTTCAAAGGAATGGCTCGTTTTGTTCGCAAATACGTTAGCGCGTGCCTCAACTGCATGTATATGAAATCAACATCGGGGCCCAAGCCCGGTCTCCTTCATCCAATTCCGAAAGCAGTGATTCCCTTCGAGACGATACATAGGTAGATATTGACCACGTAGGACCATTCATCAAGTCTAAACAGAAAAATACTCACATTTTGGTATTGGTTGATGCTTTTACTAAGTTTGTTTTCCTGGAGCCAGTTAAAAGCACTCAAGTCCGCTATGTTATAAAAGCCTTACGCAATTTTATTTTCCTCTTCGGTGCTCCAACGCGGATAATCTCAGATCGCGGCTCCGCTTTTCAATCTGTCACCATGGCCAGTTTTTGCAAGGAATTCGGAATCAAACATATTTTAAACGCCGTTGCAACTCCCCGCGCCAACGGACAATGTGAACGCTACAATCTTACTGTTTTAAATTCCTTGCGTTGCTACAGTACCAATGACAACGACGAAACAACTTGGGATACACATTTGAAATCCATTCAGTTCAGTATAAATTCATGTGTAAACAAAACAACCGGTCAGTCTCCGTACAAGGTCCTAATGGGCATCAATCCTCGACCACTTGCCAACGCAAAAATCCTCGCTGTATAATCAGCGATTCTCTGGTACGAGAAGATTTGGCAAGTTTTCGCACCCAAGTGACAAATAAAATCGAAGATTCTCAATTAAAAGCGAAGCAAATCTTCGATTCCCGTCGGAAACCACCACGAAGTTTCAATCCAAGGGATTTGGTCATGGTTCGCAAAACCAGCTTCGCTGCAACGGGTCAACCGAAAAAGTTGCAGCCAAAATTTAAGGGGCCATTCCGTATTGTTGTCGCTTTACCCAATGACCGTTATGTGGTTGAAGATCTTCGTGGTTCTAAACAGTCAAAAACTGTGGTAGCTGTAGACTCTCTCAAACCGTGGATAATCTTGCGGGACCCCGAGTAAAGGTCCTTTTCACCATAATCTACATTATCTGCCAAATGATCCACGTTTTGATCTTCGCAATGATCTACGTCCTGATCTACGACTTGCTTTTTACAATGATCTACGTTCTGATCTCCGAAATGTTCCACGTTTTGATCTCCGTTCTGATCTACGACTTGCTTTTCACAATGATCAACGTTTTGATTTCCGAAATGATCCACGTTTTGTTTTTCGCAATGATCTACGTTCTGATTTCCGAAATGATCCACGTTTCGATCTTCGCACTGATCTACGTTCTGATCTACGACTTGCTTTTCACAATGATCTACGTTCTGATTTCCGAAATGATCCACGTTTTGATCTTCGCAATGATCTACGTTCTGATCTACGACTTGCTTTTCACAATGATCTACGTTCTGATTTCCGAAATGATCCACGTTTTGATCTTCCCAATGATCTACGTTCTGATCTACGACTTGCTTTTCACAATGATCTACGTTCTAATTTCCGAAATGATCCACGTTATGATCTTCGCAATGATCTCCGTTTTGATCTACGACTTGCTTTTCTAAGTGATCTACGTTCTGATCTCCGAAATGTTCTACGTTCTGATCTTCGCAATAATCTCCGTTCTGATCTACGACTTGCTTTTCAAAATGATCTACGTTCTGATCTCCGAACTGATCAACGCTTTGCTTTTCGAAATGATTTACGTTCTGATCTCCGATTTGCTTTTCGAAGTGATCTACGTTCTGATCTCCGACTTGCTTTACGAAATGATCTACGTTATCTTCGAAATGATCGACGTCTTGCTTTTCAAAATGATCTCCGCCTTGAACTTCGACATGATCTCCGTTCTGATCTTCCCACTACTCTATGTTCTGATTTCCATTTTTTTGATCTTCAAAATGATTTATGCATAATGACAGCCGTCCGGTACGGCCACACTTGTGTCTACAAGCGCACTCTTTTCTTCGTTGACTCTCAGTTTATAAAGTTTATAGTTATTTATGTGAATGGCCGAATGTGAGGTGCCGCTTGGGAGTGGAAGGCGCCAGTGAACGTGTCCAACACAGCGACAGGGACGGTTGGCAGCACGGGATGGACAAGGAGGCGGAAGGGGGATTTTGACGGGTGTTGAGAGCAGCGCCGGGAGAATTCTAGAAGATTCGTGGAGAGATTACGGCTTGTACAGTGGAGGTGAATAAAGAATATTCGGCTTCCAGTGAGTTTTGCTGTGAATACCCAAAGCGTCCTACAACACAATTTGGTCAGCTTTTTACCGTATCGACAGGATAATAAACTGTCATATTTTCTTCTCCCCAGATGTCTTTGAGTCGCATTTCTTGGCACTTTGAGATACTTCCTGAGATGCTCTTTCCTTCCAAGAATCCAGTTTTCCGAAAAAGCCACGGATTTGTTTTTTTTTTTATAAGATTCAAGTACTCCACCAAACTTTCTTGTTTATTGAACTATCTAGGTCAGTACACCTTCAACTGTCGGTATTGATCGAAACTCCCAAATTTTTGTGAATAATCATCACGCACAGACTTGCTTCCCAAGTTCTCCAAAATCTCAAAGAAGTACTTTTTTTCCAATCATAACAACGCGAGTTGTTCCCGAACACTTTTTTTGAGGTTATAAATTCAACTAGGTTGGCAACACTGACGAGCTCGTGACGTCATGTGGAAATGTCTAATAGATTGCTGAAATTTGGCGGTATACGATACCGCTCTTTTTGACAGCGGCAATGATAACAATTGAATTCCAGAGGTATATCGCCCCACAGGCCGAGCTTCAGACATACGAAGGTCCCGGGTCCCGTAGCACTCCTTTCGCGCTACATTCCGTTCCACCTTGCGCTGTTGCCGCCTCTTGCCGTAGTGGTTACAAAGATAGCACGTGTTTAAACTTCCCACTAAATTTCGGCTCAACACGCAGTGCTACCATAAGTCTAACCGTTGAAAATGTGTCTTGCGCGAGAAAACAGTGTCCACTGAATGCGTGTAAGCACCTCACCCGTAACAAAGCTACTCTCGAAACAAAAGCTAACGACCGATGTATCGTTCACTCGTGTCGCTGCAACACAACGTAAACAAACCTCAAGTCAGGTTATACCTAAATTATACTAGGTTGGCAACGCCGACGAGTTCCTGACGTCATGTGGAAATGTCATGCTTACAGTGACACTAGTGACAGCTACTCTAAAAACAAAAGATAAGGACGTATCCACGTATCGTTCATTGGGCAGGTATCGTTCCTCGATCGACTTCCCGATTCGTTGCATGTACCTTCCTCTTTACCATCACAAAATGTACGTTGCTAGTAAATGCCTTTAATAATTTCTATCGGGTCTCATTTCTGTACTGTTTCAGGTTAGAACTACCACTTGAAGGTGTTGACACCTACAATTGTTTTCAATGTTCGCATCAAACTGGATCCGTTTTCCAGCTCAACAATCACGTCCAGAGAAAGCACAAAAACGTTAATGCGACCGAACTATTCAATGCCATTGTCGAACCCGAGAAGTTTCCTTGCATTGGCTGTGAGTACAAGAGCTACTATCAGTTCGAATGGTACGAACATTGCAGACAAATACATAATCTGGAGACTGAAAACAGCAAAAAAGGGACATTTTGTGGAGAAATTCGGAGATATCCGTGTAATTACTGCAGATACAAGTCGGATTCGAGTTTATCCCTTGTAAAACATCACGGTTTGTGTCGAAATGAGCCAACGGGAAAGCCACAAGATGCAACAAAAGAGCCCGAAGGCATGGAATCACCAGAGTTGAATGGGACTGTTTCAGTAAGGACCACCAGAAATGTTGGAGTAATGGAATCGAACATGTCGATACATGATTCAAGGGAGAAAATCAATTGGTTTCAGTGCAAGCATTGTCCGCATCGAACTAAACGAAAGTGGCATCTAAAAACTCACATGATTAGTAAACATTCTGCGAATGAAGAAATCAACTGGTTCCTATGTAATCATTGTTCGTATCGAGTTAAACTAAAGTCGAATCTGAGGGGACACGTGATAAGTAAACATACTGCGAATGAACAAATTAACTGGTTCCAGTGCAATCATTGTTCATACCGATCTAAACTAGAGTCTGGTCTGAGGCGGCACATGTTGCTTAAACATACCGCGAATGGAGAAATAAAATGGTTCAGGTGCAACCATTGTTCGTATCGAGCTCAACTAGAGTCGGATTTGAGTCAGCACATGTTGAATAAACACACGGCGAATAATGTAATCAACTGGTTCAAATGCAACCATTGCTCGCATCGAACCAAACGAAAGTCGCATCTAAAAACTCACATGATAAATAAACATGCTACGGATGAAGAAATCAACTGGTTCCAGTGCAACCATTGTTCGTATCGAGCTAAACGAAAGTCGAATCTGAGAGGACACATAACGAATAAACATACTGCCAATGAAGAAATCAACTGGATCAAGTGCAACCATTGTTCGTATCTAGCTAAACAGGAGTCGGGTATGAGACGACACATGCTGCGTAAACATACTGCGAATGAAGAAATCAACTGGTTTAAGTGCAAGCAGTGTTCGTATCGAGCTAAACTAGAGACGGATCTCAGACAGCACATGTTGAATAGACATACTGAAAATGAAGAAATCAGCTGGTTCAAGTGCAACCATTGCTCGCACCAAACTAAAAAAGAGTCACATTTGAAACGGCACATGATAAATAAACATACTGCGAATGAAGAAATTGACTGGTTCCAGTGCTACCTTTGTTCGCACCGAAATAAACATAAGTCGGATTTGAAAAAGCACATGATGAGGAAACATGGCTGCTGCGAATGAAGAAATCAACTGGTCCAGTGCAATCATTGTTCGTACCTGGCTGAACGGCAGTCATATTCAAGACAGAACATTCTGAATAAACATGATACGAAGTAAAAAGATATAATAACGGATTCGATGTGCTTGCATTGCCCCAGTTCCAAGCAGTTTGAAACGACGCTATGGGCGACTTACATTGAGAACAATGCCCAATTTCACGCGTTGCCTCTCACGTCTCACGTCAGTTATCAATTAACCACAAATCTACAATAATTTTTAACCGAGGGGCAAACCGCTGGTCAGATTCTGTACACCAGACTTCCCCCTCGTAAGGATTTCCCCCGGACTTCCTCCGGCATGTACATCAGACTTCCCCAGCGGTTTGCCCCTCGTTTTTAACCGTCACCGTCTAACTATAGGTACTGAAACAGTCTTGTTTACCTAATTTTTTCAGTATAATAAAATCTTCCTTTGGAGAGTCGGAGAGTGGCAATTCAAGTACCTACCTATCTACCCACGATTATCTGGCAAGAAGCGACCTACGTCGATCAATCTCTGTATCGTCGAGATGTAGGTATTTTTTTCAATTGTGGCGTCTGCCGTCAGTGATCAACTGATGTTAACCTTACCTGACCTTTATATAACTCCAAGATATGTTATTTGGCATTCGATTTTGAGTCAGCGCTTGGAAGATTCAGTCAGTTTTGAATGTGTTAGAGCTATTTCAGCTGTTTTCCTACTAAAGGATGACAATTTAAGAGTGGCGACATTTTATTTTTCAATTATAAAACAGCTAACCAAGATATCAGTATGATTCTTCGTTTAAATACAAAAGTAGACATTCAAGTTTTGTCTTGTAAGTAAACTGCTTGACAATTGAACTGCAACACCTAAGAATTAGGTGCGTTTTAAAATATCTGACGGAGTCCAGAAATTCAGGCATGTGAGGAAAGATCATTTCTTTGACTATCGAGTGCTGGTATTGATGATAAGTTTGATTGCACAATTTGTCATATACAGGGTGCCAACGGAGAGCGTGCAGATATGGGCAATCTTTCACCTTGTGCAACTTTCGAAAAAAAAGTCCGAGATTTTTTCTATCACGTGCTTTTGAAAGATTGAATCATTATGCCGAAGCGGTTTTAGAATTTTGACCCTAACTGTATATGACGAATTGTGCAATCAAACTTATCATCAATACCAGCACTCGATAGTCAAAGGAATGACCTTTCCTTACATGCCTGGATTTCTGGAATCTGTCAAATATTTTTCGAGCTATCTCAATTTGAAAACGCACCTAATTTTTAGGTGTTGCAGTTCAATTGTCAAGCAGTTTATATCTTTAAAATTAATTCTTGAAAATTATCTCGAGTAAATGACCGCCGTTCCCCTCGATGCATATTTGAGCTCGGCGCAATAAGGAGTTCATATTACACGCTGGCACATTTCGGCCGGAGCCTGAGAAACCACTTCTCCAATGTTCTTCTTCAAGTCATTTGAAGTTTGAGGTCGGTTCTGGTACACTTTAGACTACTGCATTACTCATGTCTACCGAAGACGAACAATAGTTAGTCGTGAATAGCGAACGATACGTGGGAATGTTGCAAACGTTGCTGAGGGATGCCATCGGTCAACTTTATTTATCAGCGGACGTCATTTGGTACCACCGAGGGTACCACCAAGATGATACGAGACCTCATGTGGCCAATGCATCGTTGATGTATTGCGAGACTTATTTCCAGGTCGACTTTTGTCTCTACGGGGAGATGATCAGTGACCAGCAAACTCTCCCGATTTGTCTGCCTTGGATTACTTTCTGTGGGACTATGTTGAGTTGGATGTTGGAAGTGTACCAGAGCCGACCTCAAACTTTAAATGACTTGAAGGAGAACATTAGAGAAATGATTGCCCAGATTCCGGCCGAAATGTGCCAGCGTGTAATCGCGAATCCGTTATTGCGTCGGAATCATATACCGATATCTTGGTTAGCTGTTTCATAATCCAGTAACCTTCTTTTGTCGTTTTCTTCTTGACAAAGAGTTGTTCATAAGAACAAAATGAAGGAGAGGAATGAAAATGAATAACGGGGTTTTTCTTTTTTTTTCTGCTTATTATTGTCGCCTGCGGCGCTATTTTTTACTTCTTTCAGTGGTTCACTCCTTGAAATATGCACTACATTTCCTTGATCCCCCCCCTGTTCATAAGTCTGGGAGCGCCACTGCTCTTTCCATAATGCATTGGATGCTTTCCACCTATGATACACCTGCCATTTACGCATGTGCGGGTGCCAAAGGGTGCTTTCCATCTACGTGTTCCTACTCGGCTCTGTGCCGTTCATTGGATCACCTAAAATTTTGTGCCACACGATGGAACATGTGCCGTCTGATGGTATTTGTACCGTCTAGGTGGAAAGCACCCAACTCCACCAGGCGGAACATCGATTTGGTACACCTAGATGGAAAGCACCGGCATCGTTGACCGAAGCGACATCTCTGGTCTGGAGGCGACAGATGACGTATGTAATTCAGAAATGAAGGAATGGCAGCGTAAATCGTAATCGATCGTACGTAATCCCTGCAGAGAAATAAAATAAAACATGGATGCATGGATGAAACGACACAAAGAGAGACATATGACAACGGAGTGCTGGATGACAGCTGACGGTACGTCATTTTGCGCATCCGTTTCCTGTGTGCCTCGCTGTGTGCCTTTCGATGGCACAAAATTTCAGGTGATCCACGGGACGGCACAAAACCAGGTAAGAACACGTAGATGGAAAGCACCGTTTGGAACCCGCACATGCGCAAATGGCAGGTGTACCAAACTTGGAGCTAGGTGGAAATCACCCATTATTGCATCGTCCATGGCATCGATCCTCATCATCCATTCTTACTCGTGCAAACAGGAAGACGTATTAATTGTTCTTCGTTTCGCTCAAATCACTTTCCTATTTGTTGTGGTGCCTCTCCATCAGCCCGAAATGTAAGTCTACTCACTGAATGTCTTGAATTGTAAGCTTATATCAGTTTCTGTGCTCATTTCAGGTTAGAATTTCCGGACATTGTTGATACTTACAACTGTTCGCAGTGTCCGAATCGTACCGCATCCGACTTTCAGTTGATCATGTCTAGAGAAACCACAAAAACGTTTATGCGGCCGAACTGTTCCATGCCATCGTTGAACCGGGACAGTTCCCTTGCAACTACTGCGACTACAAGAGCTACTATCAGTTCGAAGTGTACGAACATTCCAAACAATGTTATGATCTGGGCACCGAAAACAATGAAAATGAGACTTCAGCTGTAGAGATTGAGAGGTATACGTGTAAGTACTGCAGATTCAAATCGAATTCAAGTTTATCCATTGTTAAACATCACTACGATTTGTGTGGAAATGAGCCAACGGGAGAGCCACAAGATGCCACCGAAGAGCCCGAAGGCATGGGATCACCAGATTTGAATAGGACCGTTGAAGTAAGAACCATCAGAGATGTTGAAGTAGTGGGAACGAACATGTGGATGCATGATTCAAGGAAGAAGAATAATTGGTTCCAGTGCAACCATTGTTCTTACCGAGCTAAACAGAAATCAAGTTTGATACAGCACATGATGTATAAACACACTGCGAATGAAGAAATCAACTGGAATCAGTGCAACCATTGTTCGTACAGATCTACGATAAAGTCAAATTTGAAAAAGCACCTGTTGAAACATGCTGCGAATAAAGAAATCAACTGGTTCCAGTGCAACCATTGTTTGTACCAAACTAAATACTAGTCAAGTTTGAGAGAGCACTTAGTGTGTAAATATACTGTAAGTGAAGAAATCAACTGGTTTCAGTGCAACCATTGTTCGTACAGATCTAAGCTGAAGTCAAATTTGAAAAAGCACATGTTGAAACATGCTGCGAATAAAGAAATCAACTGGTTTCGGTG
The DNA here is from genome assembly GCA_949128115.1 of Anaspis maculata. Lineage (NCBI taxonomy): Eukaryota > Metazoa > Arthropoda > Insecta > Coleoptera > Scraptiidae > Anaspis > Anaspis maculata. The sequence goes on along the minus strand of OX421963.1, from coordinate 95,316,879 downwards.
CAACCATTGTTCGTACAAGTCTGAACTAAAGTCAAGTATGAGAAAGCACATGATAAGAAAACATACTGCGAATGAACAAATCAACTGGTTCCAGTGCAACCATTGTTCGCACCGAGCTAAACAGAAGTCTGATTTGAGAAAGCACATGATGAATAAACATACTGCGAATGAAGATATCAACTGGTTCCACTGTAATCATTGTTCGTACCGAGCTAAACAACAGTCAAATTTGAGGCAGCACATGATGAGTAGACATACCTACTGCGAATGAAGAAATAGTTTCAGTGCAACCAATGTTCCTACTGAGCTAAACAAAACTCGCGTCTGAGAAGGCACATTATGAGTGAACATTTAGATAAGACACCCAGGTAGGGGAGACCGGGGCGAGTTGATACCAGGGGTAGGTTGACACAGGGCCAAAATTTCAAAAAATTACCGCCGGAACTCCATTAAATTAGAAGTGGAGTGTGCTGTCATCTACTGGAATACTCTGCGGAAGTTAGAACGTTATGACGTCTGTTAATTTGAAACTATTGACAATTTACATTTTTCGCGTTAATTGAGTAAATTTTCAACTTCTCTGAAAATATCACATTTTTTGCATTAAATCATATCCTGATGTATACTTTTTTGTTTCACTTAATGCATGCCTATTCTTTTTGATATTCCAGTCTTTGTATTCAATAATAATGAGTGGTTTTTGTAAAAAAAAACATTTAACCTAATATTTCACACTGGGGCTAGTTGGCACTCTTTGACGGGGTATGTTGACACCGTGTATTTCAGTGGGTATTTCGATTATGATATATGATCATGGGTAGGATTGTAAATTTATTATATCTATTCTTATTTACACAGTATTACGATACAAATATGCGTATTAGTTATTATAAAGTATGTATTTTTCTGCATTTTTTCATAATAGTATTTTATTGTGTTTTGATATTTCTAAAATATTTTTTATTGTTCATTTCAGTTCTTGTATTTTTGTGTAGTGAGTGGGATATGGACTAAACTCAATGTATTTCAGTTAGAAGGTACATGTTTTATTTTGTTCTTTTTTCTGATTATATATTTTTCATGTGCCAATTTGCCCCTGCATGTGTGCCAACCTGCCCCTGAATCGGGGTCAGTTGGCACGCTTACATTGGTTTGAAAAAAAAATCATAAAACCAAAACGCAAAAAAATATGTCCAATTTGACTTCAACAATTTTTAGCCAAAGCATGACTCTTAACTCCAACATCATAACAGGAACTTGATATGGCATATTTTGTCGGGAAAAAAATCGAATCTGAAAAGTGTGCCAACCATCCCCGGTCTCCCCTACATCTTTAGAAATTTCTCCGTCATCTCTCAGTGGGGTCAGTTGTATAACTGTGTAGATTTCTGACAAATTGTAAATTTTTGGATAGAGCGATTGAGCATGAGATGTTTTAGACTATGTTAACTGCGCACCACTCAATGTGTCGCCAGCAAAAATTTTGCCTTTTTCAAAACAATGTAACTTTCGAGTCTCACTGAATATTTTGATTTGACTTGCAGTGTCCGTTAGCTTTATTTTCTGGCAGTAAACCCTGTGAATACAAAGACCAAGATCCTTCTCATGAAGTTTATACCAGTGCAACTTTCCAATGTGCTCAGCCAAACCACGCCAAACCCCGTTTGCGCAGGAATTTTTGTTTCTCAATTTTAATAATGGCATGAAGTTTCATGTCTTACCTCGGAACGGTTTTGGAACATTACGAATCGAATGTCTAGCAACGAAGATATGATTTTTTTCTTCGACTTTGTACGTTTTACAGCTATCGTCACGCACTACAATCGGCCCTTTGTTGATAAGATAATAAAATTTGAAACGATTGCTTATTTAATGATTTTGAACAACGCACCGTTCCATTTTTTTTTACGGGGGTCAAAAGAGACCACTTTTTCAAATTATTAACAATCAAGCCAACAACTCGAGAACTTAACATTATCAATATTCAGGTGTGAAACATGGTGGAATTTTTTTTTCAATTTTAACAATGACGTTTATGAAGTTTTCATTATCTATTTTTACGTTTTCATGTCTCACCTCGAAATTGTTCTGGAATTTTATAAATCGGATGTCTAGCAACGAAGATATGATTTTTTCTCAACTTGGTACGTTTTAGAACTGTCGCCACGCACTACAATGGGCCCTTTGTTCATATGAAAATGAAATTTGGAAAGACTGCTCATTTAATGATTTTGAATAAGTTGACCCGCAACACACCTTTCCATTTTTTCAACGGAGGTCAAAACAGAGGCCATTTTTAAAAAATTACAGTCCGAGCGAACAATTCGAGAACTGGACATCATCAATATTCATGTGTGAAACACGGTCTCATAACTTTGACCCCCCGCATGTGATTCCAGTTCAAATTCAAGTTCTAGGCAAAAAAAAGTATTATCTAGTATTTTTTGATACAAGAACGCGTTTTCAGGTCCATAGCCGCGTGTTCGCCATCATGAGGCGTAGCCGAATTCTCGTGTGTCGAACAACGTTTTTCATAATAATCGTTGCCTCAATAGGTCCCTTCGTTTCGGTTTTTTTGAGTGCGCATGTCTGGCGCGAATTTCATAGTTTCGTACACCAATTTTGAAAATTGACACAAAAAATTTTTGTAGTGCACCTAAAATTTCACAAATAATTTGGTTGAATGTTAGATACAATTTTTATATTCAAAGGAAATGTTTCATTGGAATTAAATTCAATGATCATTTGTGGAAGTTCAGGAACAACAAAAATGGCAACAGCGCTGAAAACAACAAGACATCGGCGCCAACTGTCACTTGTGACAATAATTATGGTCACTTCTCGTTTCTACCTGACCTACATTCCCTTTGCTCATGTTTTGTCGAAAGAACAGAACCTGTTGAAAATGGCTGCACCAAGAAGGAAGTTCAAAGGAGCTACGAAGAGATGCATTTACGGTATGTATAGAAGTGACAGCCAGGAACCAGTTGTTGGTCAGGCGGCTAGACAGAGCATGCAGCGTTGCCATTCAACTGACAGGTGTACGAAAGTTTACAAAATTTGGAGCCGTCAAGCATGCGCACCTGCCCAAACGAAGTAGCCTATTATAAGAAGGTTCGTGGTTCAAACAGCGGCCATCAATCGCCATCCAGAGGGGAAACGCCATAAATGTGCTGGGTACTACCGTTGATCCTACTCAAGAACCAGACTATACCGGGTGATCATTTGAAAACTATCCACCTGCAATATCTCCCGATTCCTAGTGCAAATGTTTTTGAGCAAAAACAGGTCGATTTTTATATCGAGGGGGACATCTAAAACATACATTGGAGAATTTATAACTCAAGCCCCCTTGCCCCCACTCACCCTAACTTTGAAATTTCGAATGACACTACCTACCTTGCGAACATCAAATTGAAGAGAATTAAATTGTCTTTCTGAAAAAAAAAATTTGAAATTTTTCAACTCCACCCCCCGTTCTTCCTAAAATTCTCTGAGTGTCCAAGTTAATATTCTCAACCTCCAATTTCTCTCAATGTCCATGTCTAATAGGTCCTTTCGTTTGGGCTTTTTTCTAATTGCGCATGTGTGGCGCGAATTTTATATTTTCGTGCACCGATATTGAAAATTAGCACTAGAAAATATTGTAGTAAACCCAAAATTCCACAAATAATTTGGTTGAATGTTGAATACCATTCTGGTCTCCAACGGAAATGTTTTACTGGGATTAAGTTCAATGAGCATTTGTGGAAGTACAGGAACAACGAAAATGGCAACAGCGCTCCAAACAACAAGAGATTGGCGTCAACTGTCACTTGTGACAATTATGACAATTCTTGTTTCTACCTAACCTCCATTTCATTTGCTGATGGTTTTACGAAAGAAGACAACTTGTTGAGAATGATTTAACCGAGAAGGAAGTTCAAAGGAGCTACGAGGAAACAGTAGCTGCTCAGGCGGCTAGACAGAGCATGCAGCGTTGCCATTCAAATGACAGGTGTACGAAAACTTCCACAATTTGGCGCCTCTACACATGCGCACCTGCTCAAACAAAAGAGCCTATTTCATCCAAAAGTAGAAATTTCCACCAACACCCTGTGGCGTGCAGGTACTAACGGATAAAAAAAGGTAGGACAGAGACTGACATGGAGTGTACTGATTTCGCCCTGGTGACATTGTGACAAAAGGCCAAATTTGGTACCTCGTTTGGTACACTCCGTGACTTGCTCTGTTCTTACTTTTTTTTGTCCGTAATGGTAACCTAACACCGAGCCTAACACGTTTGACTTGCCTCGAGGCATGTTTTTTCACAAAAAGCACACCTTTCCTCGAAAACTCATTTCGAATCCAAACTCAAAAAGGAACCAAAAAGGTTGCCGAGAAAAAAATGCAGAAACTGGAACTCCCTAAGCGCCCTATCGGTACTTCGGGTGTCCCCGAACATTATTTTGTTCAAATTTGGCGGGAAATTTTGAACAGCTGGCAACACTGCCTTGACGCCTTGACGTCAATGCCTGAATCTCTTCCCAGGATGAATTGCATCGTCCATGGCATCGATCCTTCATTCTATCGTTCCTCGTGTCGCTTATAACTTCCCGATTTGTTGTAGTACCTCTTCATCATCCCAAAATGTAAGTTACCATCAAATGCCTCGAATACAATTTCTATAGATTTCTGTGCACATTTCAGGTTAGAATTTCCAGAAATTGTTGACACGTACAACTGTTCGCAGTGTCCGCATCGTACCGCATCCGTCTTTCAATTGAACACTCATTTCCAGAGGAACCACAAAAATGTCTATGCGGCCGAACTGTTCCATGCATTTGTCGAACCGGAACAGTTCTCGTGTATCTGCTGTAACTACAAGAGCTACTACAGGTTCAAAGTATACGAACATTACAAGCAAACACACCATCTGAGGACTGCTAGCGACAAAAATGGGACCGTTCGTGAAGAAATCAGGAGATATTCGTGTGATTGCTGCAGATACGAATCGGATTCGGGTTTAGTTTTTATAAAACATCAAAGTTTGTGCAAGAAGAAGCGAACGGGGGAGCCACAAGATGCCACAGAAGAACGCAAAGGCATTGAATCACTAGATTTGAATAGGACCGAAGTAACCATCAGAGATGTAGGAGTAATGGAATCGAACATGTGGATGCATGATTCGAGGGATAAAATCAGTTGGTTTTACTGCAACCATTGTTCGCACCTATCTAAACGAAAGTCAGATTTGAAAAAGCACATAATAAGTAAACATGCAGCGAGCGAAGAAATCAACTGGTTTTTGTGTAACCATTGTTCGTATCGAGCTAAACGGAGGTCACATCTAAAAACGCACATGATAAGCAAACATGTTTCAAATGAAGAAATCGAATGGTTTCAGTGCAAACATTGTTCGTACCAAGCTAAACAAAAGTCAACCTTAACAAAGCACATAATGTGTAAACATACAGCGAATGAAGAAATGAACTGGTTCCAATGCAACCATTGTTCGTACAAGGCTAAACGACGGCCACATTTGAGACACCACCTATCAAGTAAACATGCTGTGAATGAAGAAATCAACTGGTTTCAATGCCGTGATTGTTCGCATCAGTCCAAACGAAAGTCAGATTTAAGACTGCACATGATAAGTAAACATGCTGTGAACGAAACAATCAACTGGTTCCAGTGCAAGCATTGTTCGTACCGATCTAAGCAGAAGTCCAATTTGAAAACACATGTATTGCAACATGCTACGAATGAAGAAATCGACTGGTTCCGGTGCAACCATTGTTCGTACCAAGGTAAACAACAGTCCAGTTTGAAAAAGCACATGATGTGTAAACATACTGCGAGTAACGAAATCAACTGGTTCCAGTGCCAGCAATGTTTGTACCGATGTAAACGAAAAACACATTTAAGATTGCACATGATAAGTAAACATGCATCGAATGAAGAAATCGAGTGGTTCCAGTGCAACCATTGTCCATACCGGGCTAAAATAAATCATCATTTGAGAGAGCACATGATGAGTAGACATGCTTCCAATGAAGAAATCAACTGGTTCCAATGCAACCACTGTTCATATCGATCCAAACGAAAAGATGGTTTGAAAACACACATGTTGCAACATACTGCGAATGAAGAAATCGAGTGGTTCAAGTGCACTTGTTGTTCGTACCAAGCTAGACGTAAAATATCCTTGAAAAAACACATGTTGAGTCATGCTACGGATGAAGAAGTTCCCTGGTTTCAGTGCAACCATTGTTCGTATCGATCTAAACGAAAGTGGCAATTGAGACGGCACTTGATGAGTAAACATGTTACGAACAAAAAGACCAAATGTATAAAAAGTTCACTAACTACAAATTGAGACATTATTAATGGAAGCAAAACATACCTAAATGTTTTTGGGCGCCGCTACAATTTTCTTGTCATGAAGCATGTCCCAAAAGGTCCTTACAGGAGAGGATGTGTGTCCTACAATCAAACATGTTGAAAAATAATCTGACAAGTTTTTTTCATAGAGTATGTACTGACATGATCAAACAGACATGATTTTTGGTTTTTAAAAACTCCATTTGAGAATATGCAATGCAAAAATTGACGTATTATGTGATTGAAAAATAAGCTGTGAATCGTGCTGGCATATAAAACTCAGTTTTCGATTGTGTATTTTTTTTGGCAGTTGGTGGGTGCTTTTTGTGTACCTAATCGCTGGCAGTATCTTTTTTATATATTCGGTACCTATACAATGCTGCTGCTAGGTTTCTCACAGCAACAATAATAAAACAGCACGATCACGAAACATTTTCTAAAATGTTGAGGGCACTGTAGGCAGGTACTAGTCATACGATAAAAAGTCTCCCCGTGAGTTTTCTTAGGAGGGCCGCCATAGTCATCATACTAGGTGATCATTTGAAAACTATAGGTACCCACCCTTAATAACTCCTGATTACTATTAAATTTTCCTTCGAGCAACAATTGGTCGATTTTGACAGGGGGACATCTAAAGCTCAGTTCCCATTGGCTGAAATGAATGTTGTGTCTTGCCCACAGACTACATGTATGAGCGCGTAGGTACGAAAAATTATAAACTCGTTCAACATGAGCACGCGGAGGGGGACTTTAGTACGAGTTACGATCACGTAGTAAAGTGGAGAGGGAGTTTACTACGAGATAGTAACACGAAATTAAATCGGGAGGGGACCTAGTAAACTTTAGTACGAGTTACTATCACGTAGTAAACTCCCTCTCCACTTTACTACGTGATAGTAAGTCGTACTAAAGTTTACTACGTGATAGTAACTCGTACTAAAGTTTACTACGTGATAGTAAGTCGTACTAAAGTCCCCTCCCGATTTAATTTCGTGTTACCATCTCGTAGTAAACTCCCTCTCCACTTTACTACGTGATATAGTAAGTCGTACTAAAGTTTACTACGTGATAGTAAGTCGTACTAAAGTTTACTACGTGATAGTAACTCGTACTAAAGTTTACTACGTGATAGTAACTCGTACTGAAGTCCCCTCCCGATTTTATTTCGTGTTACTATCTCGTAGTAAACTCCCCTCGAAACTCTCTCTCCACTTTACTACGTGATAGTAAGTCGTACTAAAGTTTACTACCTACGTGATAGTAACTCGTACTAAAGTTTACTGCGTAATAGTAACCCGTACTAAAGTTTACTACGTGATAGTAACTCGTACTAAAGTCCCCTCCCGATTTAATTTCGTGTTACCATCTCGTAGTAAACTCCCTCTCCACTATTTACTACGTGATAGTAAGTCGTACTAAAGTTTACTACGTGATAGTAACTCGTACTAAAGTCCCCCTCCCCACTTGACTTTGTGATACTATCACGTATTAAATCCAAATTTTTCTATTATAGTTATTATGTCCCTTCAGCCGCTTCGTAAGTAGGTAGGTAGGTAGGTACCTAGCTCTTTATCATATTATTTCTTTTTGCTCTATTTCCAACCAACTGTCAACGATATAACAGCATATGATAGATACGAACATAATGAACCGACATGCACACCTCTTGTTGGTTGCCTTGCCAGCCGCGTACCTACATAAAACAGGGTCACGCGAAGATGAAAGTTGGTTAAACTGCGATTTTGATCAGGTTGACTAAAAAAAAACAATCATCAATGTGCTCTTTTTTTCTCTACATATTTGACCGATTCAAAATATTTTTTGGAAAAAAATATACCGATTATGGTGCGAACACTGCAAGCAAACAGCGAGGCAAACAGGTTCATACCTGAAATGTTTTTTACTTGGGGTGCGAGTGGATTAATAAAGTCCTTAAATAAAGTTTCTTTTATTTTGACATCTACGCCTGCGCATTTTGCATGAAAATAAAGGATTCCTTATTTGATAAAATACGGGGCTTCCCCTACTTTTACTTAAACAAGGGCCGAGCCGTCCTGTGCCTACCTATTGAAGGATCTTTTACCTATATTGTCAAGAATGTCGCTTTTATTATTATTATATTATAATAATAAGTCACTTTTATTATTTAGTTTTGTCGTCTGTGGTACGAACACTAGCCCAGTTGATCGATTAGCATTTGAGTAAGATCTTTTTGTGAATCGAAATGTTTCTAAAAACTCGCGATCGAAAAATGCTTCGAATGCTATTACTATTTACATTTATACCTCTATAATAAATAAATATAAACCTCAAAACGTGAAAACGTAGGCGATGATTTTTCAAAGATCTTCTCTGCGGTAAAATATGAACACTTATAACACTCCGAAATGTAAATGGAAGGACTGTTATACCCTGGCTACCTATATCTGGTTAACTCATAGCGGTGACTGCAGGTTACCTAGCAAAATACTAATACGATTGTGCCTATCCTAAAAAGTACAAAAATATCATCAAAACATCGGCACACTCAGTCTCCTCTTTACCGGCCGATGATTGGCTCTTAATTTTCCTTCCCCAGGATGCATTGCATTTTGTGCTACTTATTGAAACAGGGAGAGGGATCGTTCCTCATGTCACTTTCCGATTTGTTGTAGGTAGTACCTTCCATCATCCCAAAATGTAAGTTGCTACTGAATGCCTTGACTAGTTAGTTTCTACAGTTTCTGTGCTCATTTCAGGTTAGAATCTCCGGAAATTGTTGACACGTACAACTGTTTGCAGTGTTCGCATCGTGCCGAATACCTCTCCCAATTCAACAATCATGTCCAAAGGAACCACAAAAACGTGAATGCGGCGGAACTGTTTCATGCCATTGCTGAACCGGAACAGTTCCCTTGCATCTACTGCGACTACAAAAGCTACTTTCAGTTCGAATTGTACGAACATTGCAAACAACTACATAATCTCGGGACCGGAAACAATAAAAATAAGTCTGTATGTGAGGAGTTCGGAAGATATCCGTGTGAGTATTGTCAATTCAAATCGTACTCAAGTTTATTCCTTGCTGAACACCACGAGTTGTGTTTGCGTCGAAATGAGCCAACTAGAGTGCCACTAGCTGCCACCGAAGAACCCGAAGGCATGGAATCACCAGCTTTGAATCGGACTGTTGCAATAAGGCGGATCATCAGAGATGTTGGAGTAACAGAAGCAACGGTGAAAATTGATTGGTTGAAGTGCAATTATTGTTCGTACCGTTCTAAACGACAGTTGATTCTTAGACAGCACATGATAAGTAAGCACGCTGCGAATGAAGAAATCAACTGGTTCCAGTGCAACCATTGTTTGTACCGATCTAAAATAGAGTGGAGTCTGAAACGGCACATTATGATTAAACATACTGCGAATGAAGAAATCGACTGGTTCCAGTGCAACCATTGTTCGTACCGAGCTAAACTAAAATCGCAATTGAAACGGCATATGATAAGTAAACATATTGCGAATGAAGAAATCAACTGGTTCAAGTGCAAGCATTGTTCGTACCAAGCTAAAATTAAATCTCATATGAAAACGCACATGATAAATAAACATGCTGCGAATGAAGAAATTAACTGGTTCCATTGCAAACATTGTTCCTATCAAGCTAAACAAGAATCGCATTTGAAAGAGCATATTATGATAAAACATGCTGCGAATGCAGATATCAACTGGTTCCAATGCAACCATTGTTCGTATCAAGCTAAACTGAAGTCAAGTTTGATAAAGCACATGATGTGTAAACATACTGTAGATGAACAAATCAACTGGTTCCAGTGCAACCATTGTTCGTACCGATCTAAACTGGAGTCGAATCTGAGACGGCACATGAAGAGGAAACATACTGACAAAGAAGGAATCAGTTGGTCTCAGTGCAACCATTGTTCGTACAGATCGGAACTAGAGTCAAATCTGAGACGGCACATGATGAGTAAACATACTGCGCATAAAGAAATCAACTGGTTTCAGTGCAACCATTGTTCGTATCGAACTAAAATTAAATCACATCTGAAAACGCACATCTTAAATAAACATGCTGCGAATGAAGAAATTAACTGGTTCCAATGCAACCATTGTTCGTACCAAGCTAAACTGAAGTCAAGTTTGATGAAGCACATGATGTGTAAACATACTGTAGATGAAGAAATCAACTGGTTCCAGTGCAACCATTGTTCGTATCGAGCTAAACGACAGTGGCATCTGAGAAGGCACATGATGAGGAAACATGCTACGAACGAAGAGATCAACTGAAGAGAAAGTGTAGGCACACTACAAATTGAAAGATACTTGGAGGCTATAGTTATCTACATCTTCAGGGATTTCTTCGTCCTCTCGGGACGGTTGTATAACTGTGTAAATGGATTACAGATACCTAGGTCGTAACTATTTGGATATATAGTGATTGAGCATAAGAGATGTTTTGACTACTATAGGTTATTCCTTGTCCGACGTATCCTCATCCTTGGCCAACGAGCGTTTATTCAAAAATCGCAATTTTTCGAGAGAACAAAATTTAGAAATTCTGCATTCTTGCAAAACATAACGACTTTAACAATAGTGTGGTCCAAAAAAAACTGTTTTTGATCAGGCCACCCTCCAATTTTGTTACACATACCACATACCCCATAGTGATTTCCTGGTGAAATTTCAATTCTCTACCATGGCAGGAAGGGGGTGCTCATCAACCCTCTAATTTTGAAAATTCTAGATTGATTCGTAAAAGTCTGTAGCATCCAGATTTACCAAAAACACGAAGGAATATGTCAGTAATAATCTATTTAGCACAATTTGAGAATTATATAAGAGAAAATTCAGATGAGAGTGAAATATTGATCGCTGAACTAATAGTGACACCTACCTACCTACCAAAAAAGCGGAAATGTTTAAGATAAGATAAGATAAGATATATTTACCTATTATTGTGTTATTTTTTGTGTTATAGTATCCTTTGTATATTAGCAGCCCAAATTGTGGGAAGGCGTCATTTTTAAATAAATGTCTATATATATAATAAGATAAGATAAGATAAATTTTATTGATTGTCAAGGCGCATAACAACATGTTCAAAACTGTATAACAAAAAACATAAATTCTAAATTTACACAACATTACATTACAGATATATCATATTAAAGTGTTTAAATCAGCCCTTAAGAAGTCGTTGATGCTGTAGAATGAACCCTTCACCAGCAGCTTACTCGTTTCCCGGCCAAACCGCTCCGGAGGCAGATGTTTTATTGAGGGTGGCAGCTTGTTGTAGAAGTGGATTCCCCAGTAGCTCGGATTCTGTTGTGTTTTTACTCTGCTGTGGGACGCAACCTTGAGTGCATTTCGGCCTCTGATGTGGTGGTTGTGGTCTTCACTATTTCGTTTTAACGTGTGCCTTTGATTGTTTCGCGTGTTGTTTCGCGGTATGACTTGTTCATGCTCATTTCATGTTGAAGCTGGATGACGCAAAGTGAGGCCCAGTGCCCAGTGTTTCCATCTCTGGTTAACTTTAACCAAAAGGTCAATGTCATATTGTCACATCAACATTGCTGGAACCTCGGCTGGAACATTGGTATCTCTGGCAATTATCAACCTCAAGTTAACCTCTGGATAGAGTTATCCTGGGACGGAAATATGTACTGGGTCTCAAATCAATTTTGCAATCCTAAGGACTGCGGAAGCCTTGAGAGATTTCACCTTTGGAAGAACATTAAACATGTTACTCATTTTGAATATCATTGTCTACTTCCTAAGACATTAATTTCTTCTTTATCCATATCCAAATAAATTACTTAGTCTTTGCCTTGGAGGGAATCAAGGATGTTGATCCAAGTAATACATTTTTGGGTGGTAAACGATACTGCTGAAATGGGTGTCCAATTGTTCGAGAAATACAACTAACTAGGTACCCTCACCAATGACAAAAATGAAAAGATATTTTTGTTGCATATTATTGTAGAAACCAATTGGAAAATGGTGCCTATTTGATTTGGAGAACCAAAAATGGTTGATTTGGTTTGTGCTTCCCAATCACCCGTATACTTGAGGCCCAGCTTTTACTGCTGGATTAAAGAAACAAACAATAGTTTTTGTTTATATTCTATATTTTAAAAGGGCAGGAATGTCTTCATTTCGGTTGTAGAATATGGACAGAGGCAAAACATGGAAGTTTAACTCGAACAGCTGTTCGGCCACCGAAGATGTAATCGGTCACCGGAGCCCTACTTGACAGAAATTTTACACCTGATTTAACGATATTGAATTTTCAACTACAACTTGATTGTGTCAAGATACATTTCTGAAAAATACAAATATTTATTGTTCTATTGAGGATTCTAGGCTCCAAATTGTGGTAGACGTAGCAATTCCTCAGTCCGTAGATTTTCCCATTTTTAGATTGCCGAAGGCCACAATTCTTTACACAGGTACTTCCTGAAACTAGATAGGCTTAGCAACAGATAATTTTGTGCAAACATCATCACTGTATTACAGCAATTTAGTTACCCATCCTAATTGTTATCGGTACAACCTTCGTATATTTTTTCAAGTGTATTCCTTCCTTCCTCTTTTCCATTTCTTGGCGCTTTGGGTAACATTCTGTGATGCCTTGTACTTCCACGAGCCCAGCGTTTCGAGAAAACCATGAATTTCTCATTTTTTCCTCAAAAGAAAGATTCAACCACTCCAAACTCCAACCCAACTTTCAGGTTCATTGAGCCCTCTACATCTCTAGCCATGCTTTCTCCATTGTAGTCCGGATGCTAGTTGAAAGTACCTTGCATTTTTTGATGAGAAGATGCCACTTGGTGGAAATGTTCCTTGCATCGTACTCTTCCGATCCAGAAAGGTAGCCATCAGCGCCATCCATGCGGCGGCGTATACAGGGTGATACAGAAAAAAAAGTTGAAAAATTATATTTAATTAACCGAAACATGTGGAGACGTGTAACTCACCACATACATTAACTATTTCATGCTTATGAAGTCACAGCAAACTGTTCTTGATTACCTTGAACCGTCTTTGAAATGTAAGGGAAAACCAGAAAAAAACACAAGAACACTCTTTTTTCCATAAATAAGTAATTCTTTGAGATATTGACACAATACTTGGTATTTCTACAAAAAGTAATGTTAGAAATCATATGAGCTGGGTAGCCAATTTCTAAGCCAACTATTTCCAGAAATACGATTATCAACTTTTTTTTCCTCTTGAGCACCATCTTGAATCTGCCCTGTGAGGCATCGTTGAAAAAGTGATTGGTTATAATAATAATGGTAACATAGGATCATTGGATCGCAAAAACAACCTCCTCATCATAATTTAGTGACCTCTTCGGCGAGAAAGAATTGTCATTCACGTATTTTTTGGCTCTTCAAAGCTTTAGTGCCCATGATGGCATTTGCAACATCTGGAATGGTGAAATATGTTACGCATTATGAACCTTGATGTACTTTGAGGTAGCCTACCAAGTTTCATCATCATCAATTGAGAGGTTTTCTCTTAAAAGCTGTTTGAACAAAATTTGTGACGTTTTTTTTATAAAGAATACAAAATATTGGGTCTCTCGCCCTTACTTGATCCCTCACTGAGGATTGCCTGAAACCGAAAGTCTCCGAATTTTTCATGATAATGGTTCGGTGGGAAGTGCTCTTCAATGTTTAGTTGTCAAAAATTGCATAGTTGCGTTCAGATTCCAGACAGAGAGCGACAAAGAAGTTCATGCAGTGAAAAAAGACATAAATTACATTCGAGAAAAAACTAGTCCAGAGCTAGAGTAGATAATGGGGGACCTTGGCGCACCCCCACTCCTCCTCCTTTAGGCCCCGCCCCCTTATTCTGAAGCCCCGCCCACCTGTCAGATTTTGACAGGTGACAGTTGACAGCTGTCATATGTCAGATTTTGACAGGTGACATTTGACAGCTGTCACATTTGACAGGTGACATTTGACAGCTGTCATCTGTCAGATTTTGACAGCTGTCACATTTGACAGGTGACTTTGACATTTGACAGCTGTCACATTTGACAGCTGTCTAACTTGACAGGTGACAGGTGATGGCCGCCATGACAGTGAGAAAAGAGCGGGAAATTTGAATTTGACAGCTGACGTATGTGACAGGTGACAGCTGTCAGATTGACGTTTGACACCTGTTAGATATTGGCCGCCATGACAGTGAGAAAAGAGCGGGAAATTCAAATTTGACAGCTGTCAGATTGACGTTTGACACCTGTTGGATATTGGACGCTATGACAGTTGAGAAAAGAGCGGGAAATTTGAGTTTGACAGGTAACGTATTTGACAGCTGACGTATGTGACATGTGACAGCTGTCGAATTCAAAATTTGATAGGTGACAGATGATGGCCCACATGACAGTTAGAAAAGAGTGGGCGGGAAATTTGAATTTGACAGGTGACAGATGATAGCCGTCATGACATTTAGAAAAAGAGCGGGAATTTTGAAATATACAGGTGACGTAGGTGACAAATGACGGATGATGATCGCCATGATAGTTTCGGAACTGTGCTATTATCAAGCCTCCGCTGGATAGAGTTACCGGCTACTACAGGTTCCTAGCTGTGATTTCCTCAAGCTTCCGCTGGATGGAGCCACTGGTATTACAGGTCTCTAACTGTGATATCCTCAAGCCTCCACTAGATTGAACCACCTGGAAGTTTGTTGTAAAAGAGTGGAAAATTCGAATTTCAAACAAATTTGTGATTCTGCAAGTAGGTACGATCGCACGCAAAATAAACGGAGACAGTGTTTCGCGCGGAGTGTACCGATTTACTGAATTTTGGCTAGGTGTCACAGTGACAAGAAGGCTAAAATTCATTAAATCAGTACACTCCGCGCGAAACACTGTCTCCGTTTATTTTGCGTGCGATGGTACCTACAGCTAACTTGTCTGCCAGCAAATTTGAAACATAAATTCGTAATTCTGCAAGTAAATACCCACAGCTAACTTGTCAGCCAATGTGGTATTACATCATTTGGACGTTTTTGTCGCATTATATTAAAAAAAAAACGAATGGAACTCTCCACAATTTTTTATTGAAAAATTATAATCTATTCAGAAAGTATCGTATTTACAAAATAATCATTCATCCTAATATAATAACATAGTTTATGCTGTGAAAATATGTACAAAAAACCAACTTTCAAATTGAGAGACTTGGAAAACTCAATATTTTGTCAAATCAATTATTGCACACGGAGAACCATGGATGCTGATGATTTTCTTCACCTCCAGGAACATTTTTTCCTTGTAGTTGGAATTAAAGTCTTTGATGGCGGCTTCAGTGAATACTTTTTGATACCGTTTGGGTAGATTTACTAGGAAGTCACCTAAATCGGCTACTATGGCATCTCCATAAGATGTGTGGTTTTTGGAGATGCGGAAAATTTTGTACTGTTTGCCCACTTCCAAAGTTGCTAGTTTCACGAACTCCTTCAAGTTAGCGGCACGTTTCAAAGCTTCGAAATCCATAATTATTGATGGTAGAGTGGTTACACGAAAAACACTACGCACTAATATCTCTGATGAATTTACTACTTGCTCTTCTAGATTGCTGACAACTAATGATGGAAGATTTCATCAACCAAGCTATTTATACCCTCGAGCCTTTGGTCACCAACGCGCATGCCAATGATTTGACTAGTATGCAGACAAGTCCAGACTTGTTAATGGCTATGCGCCGTGATAAGAAAAAAACTGTAATAGACCTTATTTAGATAACCCTTAAGGTACATTATGCTTCTGGTAGTAATTTAATGCAAGACTACACATAATACCAAATACGGTAATGTTTGAAACTCGTGATTTGATTTCTTACAGTACAGAATAGTAAAATGACCATAAAAAGTGGCGTTCGGAATATAATATTACTGGCATGCGCACAAGACAGATCAAATTACAAACTGCAACATCACCTTATTTGGTAATGTTTGAAACTTGCGCTTTGATTGGTTGATTACGTATAGTTGATGATTCGTGTTCATGACCATATAAGGTCATGCCAAAATTGACATGCGCATCACAGGTGGAGAGGGTTGAGGGTATAAATTGTCTGGTCAAATGAAATTCGTCATCAGTAGCTAATAACTCGATGATTATTATAATACTCGTTTATCGATAGCTCATCAGTTAACTGTATTGTGATGGATAGGTTCGTAGTTTTGAAAGATACTATTAAAAAAGTAAGACGCTTTGGCATACAAGGCCGTATGGTTCAGTTCATATTGAAACCTGTACCGGATGCTGAAGAGCCAGTGAGCTGGGTGAGAAGCGGTATTGAACAAGTTGTGAAGAGATGTTTAGAAAACCTTGAACCAGAAGATCAGGTTGGATTCAATTTCGGAAGTGAAACTTTTCAGAGAGGAGAAGGCTGGATTAATTTTCAAGCTGCTAAGAACGTAACTTTGGACAAAATTTGGAATCTGATAAGCAGTGTTTATCAGTCGAATTCAACCAACTTTAGTACAGATACCTTCAATCTTAGCATCACATCTGTACGTCCGCCTACAGGTCTTGGAAAAAGAGGAAGGAAGTACAACACATACACAGAAGAATGCCTCAAACGAAAAGGAATAATATCTATAACCAATGAAGACAATTTGTGCCTGCCTAGAGCTCTAGTTGTCGGTCGAGCCTATGTCACCCGTGATCCTTTGTTGAAAAAGTTAAGACAAAATATTGGTAAACTGCAAGATCAGGAGGCCAAGAAACTGATGTTGGACGCCAGCGTTAACATACCTGATGGAGGTGCGGGTGTTGTGGAGCTTCAGCAATTCCAAACATATTTGTCGGAATACAAAATTTCTGTGTATGAATATGGCAACAAAGGTCGATCCGTATTATTTCAAGGCCCGGAAGCATCCAAAACGTTGAACCTGTTGCACCATAACCATCATTATAACGTGATCTGTAGTCTAACGGCAGCTTTTTGCTGTGATTACTACTGTGAGAGATGTCACAAACCGTTTAATTCAAAAAGTGATCACCGTTGTGGTTCCGCATGCCCTGCATGTCTTCAGTCGCCAGCTTGTATGATGGATCAAGTGACGATTGTGTGCAAAGATTGTGGCCGATCATTTAGGGGACAGACTTGTTCGGAGAATCACCTCAATCACCACGTATGCGAAAAATTAAGAAGATGCTTGAAATGTTTCAAAACAACAAAGACGGATCGTAATCATGTCTGTGGTGAAGTGTATTGCAAAATATGTAATAGACATCAGCCGAATGATCACCTATGTCATATCCAGCAAGATACAGGAAAACCAAAATCAGACGATTTACTATTTGTGTTTTATGACTTTGAAACACAACAAAGATTTCTGCATGATGGAACACATCTTCACGAACCAAATCTATGTGTTTTCAAGCAGTGTTGCGACAGGTGCATAGACACTGACGAGACCATCTGCACCAAATGTGGTGTTAGACTACAAATCTTGAAAGCCAAAGATCCAGCTTCACCATTCATGCAGCATCTCTTAACATTAAGAAAGAAATTCAAACAGATCGTCGTGCTAGCACACAATGGTGGAGGATTCGATCATCAATTTGTTTTGAACTATGCTATAACGCAGACGGATCTCAAACCTGAAGTGCTTATGAGAGGTAAAAAGTATTTATTATCTTTTGACTTACTAATTCAATTTGAAATTACAGGTACTCGATTGATAATGATGAAAATTGGAAATGTCAAGTTTTTGGACTCTTTGAACTATTTCCCAATGGCTCTGGAGGCTCTACCTAAGGCGTTCGCATTGAGTGACCAAGTGAAGAAAGGTTTTTTTCCACATCTTTTCAATGTACCTGACAACGAAAAATTCATCGGTGAATTACCAGACATCAAGTACTACAATCCTGATGCCATGAAACTCGATAAGAGAGAAGAATTTATGCAGTGGTACGCAGAACGTAAGAACGACAGGTTCAACATGGAAAAAGAACTGATTGCCTATTGCACAAGCGACGTGAACATTTTAACAGAAGCGTGCCTCAAATTTCGTCGAGAGATGTTGCAAACAACGAACGTTTGCCCTTTCACTGAAGCATGTACAATAGCGTCAAGCTGCAATAAAGTGTACAGAAGGAACTATCTTAAACCAAATACCATCGGTATAATTCCAAAGAATGGCTATAGATATTGCGACAACCAATCAAAAATCGCCATACAATGGCTCATCTGGGAGGAGAAAGAACGTGACATGCAAATAACTCATGCGGCCAGAGGCAAAGAAGCAATCGTTGCAGGAGTGAAAGTCGATGGTTTTTCAGAAAATCATACAGTGTTTGAATTTCATGGGTGCTATTTTCACGGCTGTCAACGTTGTTTCAAGTACCAGAGAGAAGAACCATTGAAAGAAAACCCTTCAGAATCTTTAAGCCTCAGGTTTGAAAATACTGTTACAAAAATAGAGAGACTAAGAAAACTTGGTTATGAAGTAATCGAAATGTGGGAATGTGACTTCAGACAAAAACTTATGGAAAACGAGGAGATACGTCATCATACGGAACAACATCCGCTAGTAACTTCCAGCCCTCTGAATCCTCGTGAGGCTTTCTACGGTGGTCGAACCGGAAATACAAGCGAGTATTACTCTTGTGAAGACGGAGAAAAAATAAAATACTTTGACGTCTGCAGTCTTTACCCATGGGTCTGCAAATATGGTAAATTTCCGGTGAGACACCCTCGTGTCTATGTCGGGGAAGAATGCAATGCATTAGATTTAGAAGAAACAGATGGTATCATCAAATGTACAATTCTTCCTCCCAGGTCTCTTTATCATCCTGTATTACCCATGAAAATGAATGGAAAACTAATGTTCGTACTTTGTCGCACATGTGCTAAAGAACAACAGAAGAGCGAATGTACTCATGACGATAACCGACGAGCTCTTACTGGTACATGGGTAATTGCTGAAGTCTTGAAAGCTCTTGAAAAGGGCTATAAACTGGACACCATGCATGAGATATGGCAATATAATACCGAGCAATTCAACAAAAGCACTGAAATTGCTGGCCTCTTCACAGAGATGATCAACAAATTTCTCAAAATTAAGCAACAGGCCTCCGGATGGCCAAAGAACTGTATTACAGAAGATCAAAAAGGACAGTATGTTCAGCGATATTTTGAGCATGAAGATATCAAGTTAGAAACCCAAGCGATAGAGGTGAACCCAGGATTACGTTCGCTAGCTAAACTTATGCTGACATCATTTTGGGGGAAATTTGGACAGCGAGAGAATCAGATGAAAACGAAAATCATCAGCCAGCCCGATGAACTATTTTCAATTCTCTTCAACCCTTCCTTGACAGTCAGTAGCATTGTAATTATCAATGACGAGAACTTACTTGTGGGATATAATCATATCGAAGAGGCTTACGACGAGTTGACAACAGTTAACGTTGCTATAGCTTGTTATGTAACAGCCCAAGCCCGCCTTAAACTATATAGTTACCTGGAACGTTTGGAGGAACGGGTCTTGTACTATGACACAGACTCTGTTATATACATTGCTCGACCCAACACCTATGATATACCTACCGGTGAATATCTCGGTGATATGACAGATGAGCTGGAATCTTTCGGCACTGGATCTTATATAACAGAGTTTGTGAGTGGCGGCCCGAAAAATTATGCTTTCAGAGTACAAGCTAATGGTGACGACACAAAAGTAATTTGTAAAGTGAAAGGAATATCTTTGAATTATTCCACTACAAACAAAATCAATTTCGGAGCAATCAAACAAATGGTTCTAGAACAATCGGAATCAATCTACATTGTATCGGACAATATCTGCAGAACCAAGTATCATGAAGTGATAACAAAACAGCAGTCGAAGATCTACAGATTAAACTCAACCAAAAGGCGGTTTTTTGAAGATCATAGCTCCCTTCCTTATGGTTACAAAGTTCCAAGATTGGAATAAACTTGAATTATTTATTAAAATCTAGAGTTCATTGTTTTTTTATTGCTGGAGAATACTGTTGGTTTCACTTATTCGCATAATAAATTTATAATTGACCTACCTGCGTTTTACTTCACTCCACCCATGAACAAATGACTAATACGAGATTATATTTATTATTATATCTAAAACAGTTTTCCTTCTTCAAGACAGTTGTCAAGATGCGTTTGATCAAGCAGCACGCTACTATATGTATTAATGCTATTCATAATTCTAGTAATGTATCTGATTCAGCTAAACATGGATCTTTGTTGCCAACAAACGTCAGATGCTTAATTTGCGGTCCATCAAACTGTGGAAAAACAAATTTGATGTTGAGTCTGATTTACGACAAAAATGGCTTGAAATTTGAGAATCTGTACGTATTTAGTAAATCATTGCATCAATTTAAATATCTGCAGCTTGCAGATATCCTTTCGCCGATTAAGGAAATTCAATTCTTCACTTATGGTAACAATGATGAAATACCACCACCAAATGACGCTTTATCCAATTCTATTTTTATATTTGATGATATAGCATGTGATAAGCAACATGTAGTCAGATCATATTTTTGCATGGGACGTCATAATGGAGTTGACAGTTTTTACTTGTGTCAGAGTTATAGTAGAATCCCAAAACATTTAATTCGAGATAACGCAAACCTACTGGTATTATTCAAACAAGATAATATGAATTTGAGAAAGATATACGACGACCATATCAATTCAGACATGTCTTTTAAAACCTTCCAAGAAGTATGTGCACTCTGTTGGAATGATTATAAATATGGATTTTTGGTTATTGATAAAGATCGTGAGCCTAAGAATGGTCGCTACAGGAAGGGTTTTGACGTGTTTATAATACTGTAACATTTCAGCAAACACCTCAGTGTTGTTTCAGTCATGCAAAGGGAAAGTACTTCCCTCGACTTACAACAGAACATTATTCACACTAGAAATATTATAAGAGAAAAATGTAATTTAATCAAAAGAAAACGAGAAGATAATGAGGAATTTTTGAAAATGAAATACAGACCAATAACAGAACCGCTAAGCAAAATTTTGGGAAGCACTACTGATTATGGTCAAAAATCAATATCAGCACTACCACCTATAATTTCCAAATGCACGTCTTCAACAAGCAAAAAACAACACAAGAAAACATTGAAGCGACCTCGGAACGTTGTACATCTCAGAAATATAAAAAATAAATCAGTGAAACCATCACATACCACATCGGACCGTGAATCAGTTTTTATTTCCGAAAATAAATGTCAGCCCCAAAGAGAAGATAAAGAAGAGAAAGAAGAATCCTCGAAAGCATCAGCTTTTACCACACCAAGTCAGGAATCAATCTTCACATTGGAGAATCAACCCAAATTGACGCGACCTCGGGATGTTGTACATTACCGCAATATGAAGTATAACTTGGCAAACCTACCGACATCTACCACATCAAGTTCAAAATCGAATGAAAATGAGTTACAATCGAATAGTCATAGTAGAGAAGGAGAAGAGACGGAAACACGCATAGAGCAACCGTCGTCAGCAGCTAACACGCGCAAACAACATTTAGATGTTTCCTATTACCTCTCCAAACTCAAAAGTGGCGGTGATTGCAGTACAATGGATTTAACGTCGGGTGTTAGATATTCAGACAGACGTTATATTCTTGGAGATTCTGTTATAAATTTCAAAGAAAATCAGCTAGAAGTGGATGATCGAACTTACGACATTACTCCAGGCCTGGCTGAACTAATCTTCAAGAAAGATCCTAATTTGGGAGTGATTCAAGAAGCAGATAAAAAATTATATTGTACGATTTTAAGAACGACCAATGCGCTTCGAAAACGTTACAGTTCGACCGAAAATATTTGTGAAAAAGTGAAGAGAAATCCAAAGTACAGAACGGTTATTGAACCTTTATTGTCTAAATCTCAAAACAAAGCTAGAAGTAAAACTGGTGGAGGTGTGAAAGAAATTAATGCAAATAAACTGGTTGAACAGCTAGAAATCTTATTCTATGATAAAACATCTGACCACTCACAAGAAATTTTACGTATTGAGAGGAGCTTGAGGGAATCGGGGATTATTTTATGAAACGCAGGAGTATTTTTAATTAGTCTTTCTCCAGATGTGCTCCAAGAACAATGTCAACTGTGAAAAAGCAAATTGTGGATGAAATCCATAAACCAGCCAGAAGGAATTTCAAAAGGAGACGAGTTATACTAAAAGGCATAGATGATTTGTGGCAAGCCGATCTTATTGACTTGAAGCTCTATGCTGGAAAAAATAGAGGATATTCCTATTTACTCTGTGTGATTGATTGCTTTTCAAAGTACGCCTGGGTACAACCACTGAGACAAAAATCTGCTTCAGAGGTTGCAACTGCGTTTGAAAACATCTTACTAGAAAAAAGAGCGCCTAAAAATCTACAAACTGATGATGGAACTGAATTTTACAACAAATTATTCAAATCTATCACAAAAAGATACAAAATCAACCACTACTCAACATATAGCACTCTCAAGGCCTCCATTGTTGAACGATTCAACAGAACGCTGAAAAACGCTCTTTGGAAGCAGTTCAGCCTACAAGGAAACTATAAATGGTATACAATCATAGAATCATTGGCATCAAAGTATAATGAAACTAAACATAGAACTATTGGGAGAAGTCCAATTTCAGTTAAAGGGAAACGTATTGAGAAATATCTGTTGAAACATGTTTACAAAAATGATGATGCACCTCTAAAAGTTCTTCCGAACCATAAAGTTGGAGATTATGTGAGAATTTCCAAATACAAAGCATTATTTGCTAAAGGATATACTCCTTCGTGGAGTACTGAAATATTCCAGATCAAAAAAATCAAAAAGAACAAATCCTGTAACGTATCTCCTTAAAGATTCACTTGGGAAAGATATAGCTGGAGGTTTCTACAAGGAAGAAATTCAACACGTCAAGTATCCAAAACACTATCTGGTTGAGAAGATTCTGAAGCTGAAAGGAAATAAAGCTCTTGTTAAATGGTTAGGTTTTGACACAATGCATAATAGTTGGATTAATAAAAATGATATAGTATAAATAGAAAGTGTTTTTTATTTCAACAGCATTCTTGCTTATGTCCTAGTCATGGTAAAACCTTCAAGAGGCTCACGAAAAAAGCGTATCATACCAACACCGCGATTTGGATCTGGTTTATCCATTAGTGCAGACAATTTTTTATCTCTTTTACCGAAAAGAAAATTGTCAAATGTAGATTTGGCTTATCTAGCAAAGAAATACAAAATACCACATTTCAGAGGTGTTTTTATGAGCGATACACTCCCCAAAAAGCCTAAGAAAGTCGAATTTGCAATTTTGAACTTAGATATCATCAGAAGAAGTGGTACCCATTGGGTTTGTTACAAAAAAGTTGGCAACAGTGTGAAGTTTTTCAACAGTTTAGGGAACAAAAAGCCTCCAAGAAGTTTGAGTCGATATATGAAAGGATTTAACATCACTGTAAATAAGACTAAATATCAAGAACCCAATACGTACATCTGCGGACAACTGTGCTTACTATTTTTACTAGGTTACATCTGCTGACATGGGTTTGAATTTTGGAAAAGTATATAAATCACGATGTATATCTAAGAAAAAGCACAGTCTAAATACTACAAGCAAGCCTAACACAAGGCTTACAGCAAAAAATATAAAATTTTTGCAGTTGATGGGCTATAAAATTTCATGGTAACATCACGATGGATATGTTGGAATTAGAAGAAACACCCGCAGCTGATAGTTCAATAGAAGGTATTGAGTTTCACAGTCATCATCCCTATGCTGCAAATAAATTTCAACCCGGGGATGAGATACGCATCAGCCTTCAACATCAGGATATTTACACATTACCTAGTCAAAGTTTTTTATACTTAGAAGGAAAATTTTTAAATGAAGATGGTAGTGCTAAAGCTAAGGATTCCTGTAAATTGATCAATAATGCTTTCGCTTTTCTATTCGATGACATTAGATACGAACTAGGTGGTGTAGAAATCGATCGAGTAAGAAATCTGGGAATAACTACTACTCTTAAAACTTTTGTGTCTTCTTCTCTGGGATATGACAGACATCAACATCATGGATGGTGCAGACCACAAAGTAGTTCGCTTGACATCGTGAAAAATGGCTTTTTCAGTGTTTGCTTACCGCTGTCCAATCTGATTGGCTTTGCAGAGGATTATCGGAAAGTAATAATAAACGTTAAACAAGAATTAATACTTTTGAGATCCAGAAATCAGCATAATTGTTATGTCTCACCTGTATTGGTACAAAATGAAGAGCCACCCAAAGCAATAATCGAGATAACAAAATTGTCTTGGAACGTTCCGTATGTTGGAGTTGATGATCATCAGAGACTTTATTTGATGCAATATTTGAAGACCGAGAAAATTATTTCAGTCGGCTTTCGAAGTTGGGAGCTTTTTGAATATCCAGTACTACCATCATCTCGAAAACAAGTATGGAGTATCAAGACTTCAACTCAAATGGAGAAACCTCGCTATGTGATTCTGGCTTTCCAAACAGGAAGAAATAACACAGTTAAAAAAGACACTAGCATATTCGATCATTGCAACATCAGCAATGTTAAATTATTTCTCAATTCTAAATCATACC
Organism: Anaspis maculata; assembly: GCA_949128115.1. Lineage (NCBI taxonomy): Eukaryota > Metazoa > Arthropoda > Insecta > Coleoptera > Scraptiidae > Anaspis > Anaspis maculata. Next base: position 95,291,875 of record OX421963.1, on the reverse strand, counting down.
CATATGACGATTTAAATATTGACTTCGCCAAAAATTACTATGCTTTGCCATACAATTTATATTACAAATTCCGAGAATCATTTTATAACGATGAAGTAACCTATCCACTTCTATCATTCGAAAATTTCAAAGATATTGCTCCTTTAATTGTAATTGATTGTTCAAAGCAGTCAGAAGTTGTAAAAACAAGTCCAGTTGATGTAAAGCTTGAATTTGAAGCATCCGCTGCTTTTCCCAATGATACAATTGCATACTGTCTGATAATACACGATCGAATAATTGAATATAATCCACTAACCAGCATCGTTCGAAAGAGGGTCTCCCTATAAACGTTTGGGCTAGAGAATGCGCAGACCTACACAAATTTAGAACGCGAAAATCGCCTATAAATTGGAAAAGAACCTTTAAAAACATCATTCTGTCAAGACCCATAGCATAGTGAACATCATGGAGTTCCTTCAACATTTGTATGCTTTGTCAACAGAATATCCTTTAAACAAAAGTGGTTCAAAGCGATTAGTACCTTGTTTGGTTGGAATGGTTCCATGTGTCGTCATTGAAGAGAGAAACAGAGGAAGACTTCTCATGTCACCGGAAGTATTCAAAAATATCGAAACATCAGGCTGCAAAACGAAAATCGACGGTTTTCTCAATACTAATTCCGTTCCAATACCAGCAACTGAAAACCTACCATTCGTAAATATTGAGTTTGATGGAAGCGGACGTCGAAAAGTAGTGAAATTTCGAAAAGAACAAGAACTCCACGATATTTATTTCTCTGTCGGGCTACATCCAGAAATTTCTCTGGTTAAAAGTGAATGGAATCTAATTTCTGAGAAATATGATGAGATCCTGAAATTGCTAGATGTTTTGGAGAATTTTTCCAAGTCTATCAATTGAAGTTGGTTTTTTGTATATATTTTTTGTAGTTTTTGATGTAGTTTATCACTGCATAAACTCTGTATATTAGGATAAATAATTACTTTATAGTTACAATACCTAACTGAATAGATGATAATTTTTCAATAAAAATGTAAAAAGTTCCATTTGTTTTTATTACAATGCAACAAAAAACGTCCGAATGATGCGATACCGCATTGGTGAACAAGTTAGCTGTAGGTTCCTACTTGCAGAATCACGAATTTGTTTGAAATTCGAATTTTCCACTCTTTTACAACAAACTTCCAGGTGGTTCAATCTAGTGGAGGCTTGAGGATATCACAGTTAGAGACCTGTAATACCAGTGGCTCCATCCAGCGGAAGCTTGAGGAAATCACAGCTAGGAACCTGTAGTAGCCGGTAACTCTATCCAGCGGAGGCTTGATAATAGCACAGTTCCGAAACTGTCATGGCGATCATCATCCGTCATTTGTCACCTACGTCACCTGTATATTTCAAAATTCCCGCTCTTTTTCTAAATGTCATGACGGCTATCATCTGTCACCTGTCAAATTCAAATTTCCCGCCCACTCTTTTCTAACTGTCATGTGGGCCATCATCTGTCACCTATCAAATTTTGAATTCGACAGCTGTCACATGTCACATACGTCAGCTGTCAAATACGTTACCTGTCAAACTCAAATTTCCCGCTCTTTTCTCAACTGTCATAGCGTCCAATATCCAACAGGTGTCAAACGTCAATCTGACAGCTGTCAAATTTGAATTTCCCGCTCTTTTCTCACTGTCATGGCGGCCAATATCTAACAGGTGTCAAACGTCAATCTGACAGCTGTCACCTGTCACATACGTCAGCTGTCAAATTCAAATTTCCCGCTCTTTTCTCACTGTCATGGCGGCCATCACCTGTCACCTGTCAAGTTAGACAGCTGTCAAATGTGACAGCTGTCAAATGTCAAAGTCACCTGTCAAATGTGACAGCTGTCAAAATCTGACAGATGACAGCTGTCAAATGTCACCTGTCAAATGTGACAGCTGTCAAATGTCACCTGTCAAAATCTGACATATGACAGCTGTCAACTGTCACCTGTCAAAATCTGACAGGTGGGCGGGGCTTCAGAATAAGGGGGCGGGGCCTAAAGGAGGAGGAGTGGGGGTGCGCCAAGGTCCCCCATTATCTACTAGCTAGACTGAAAGCTGTCTGGAGACCTTGCTTTTTGTAACATAAATATGCAATTTGGTACACTGTTAGAGCCTTAAGTCAGTAATGTTTCAAGCCTTCCACCCACGCTTGAGAGTCTTACAAAACCTGTGTATTGCGGGAAGCCTATCTAAAACGGACATTTCTGGGATTTCTTCGTTGCATTGAAAGTTGTGTCTTTTTTCACTGCATGAACTTCTTTGTAGCTCTCTGTCTGGAATCTGAACGCAACTATGCAGATTTTGACAACTACACATTAAAGATCAGTTCTCAGTGAACCATTAGCATAAAAATTTTGGAGACTTACGGTTTCAGGCTTTCCTCAACGAGGGATCAAATAAGGGTAAAAGATCCAATATTTTGCATTTTCCATAAAAAAATTGAACAAATTTTGTTCAAACAGCTTTTAAGAACAAACCTTTCAATTGATGATCGCGAAACTTGGTAGGCTACCTCAAAGTACATTAGGGTTCATAATGCGTAACATATTTTACCATTCCAGATGTTGCAAATGCCATCATGGGCACTAAAGCTTTGAAGAGTCAGAAAATACGTGAATGGTAATTCTTTCTCGCTGAAGAGGTCACTAAATTATGATGAGGAGGTTGTTTTTACGATGCAATGATTACATATTACCATTATCATGATAACCAATCACTTTTTTAACGATGCCTCACACAGGGCAGATTCAAGATGGTGCTCAAGAGGAAAAAAAGTGGACAATTGTATATCTGGAAATAGTTGGCTTAGGAATTGGCTACCCAGCTCATATCATTTCTAACATTACTTTTTGTAGAAATACCAGGTATTGTGTCAATATCTCCAAGAATCACTTATTTATGGAAAAAAGAGTGTTTTTGTTTCTTTTTCTGTTTTTCCCCTACATTCCAAAGACAGTTCAAGGTAATCAAGAACAGTTAGCTGTGACTTCATAAGCAAAAAACAGTTGATATATCTGGTAAATTACGCGTCTCCACATGCTTCCGTTAATTAAGAATAATTTTTCAACTTTTTTTTCTGTTTGACCCTGTATACGCTGCCGGCATGGCTACCTTTCTGGATCGGAAGAGTATGATGCAAAGAACATTTCCACCAAGTAGCATCTTCTCATCAAAAAATGCAAGGTTCATTCCATTTTATGCAACTAGCATCCGGACTATTGCTTTTGACAAGCCTAGATGTTTAAATTGACAATAGTTTCCATTTTCTACTTCACTGTTGTTGTAATATTCGCTGAGATATAAGCACATGTGAACCAGATGGGATCGGATCCGAGTATCTTCTGATGACCAAAATCGTACACCTGACTTGACAATCTTGAATTTTCAGTTGATGGCTTCATCGCGTCAAGACACATTGCTTAAGAAATCCTGAAATTTCTTCTTGTAAGCAGGATTTGAGGTAAAATTGTGGTCAACTTAGAAATTCCTTGGTCGCTGGATTTTCTTATTTCTAGATCGCCACAGATCATAGCTTTTGCCACAGCCATAGGTACCCTCTGAAATCAGAAGGGCGCTTAGTGATGGATAATTTGTGAAATCATCTCACATTTATTCTGTATTCCATAATTTAGTCAGCTTTCTACCTTATCGGCAGAATAATAAACTGGCATATTTTCTCCTTCCCAGATGTCTTTAAGTCGCATTTCTTGGCACTTTGATATACTTCCTTAGATGCTCTTTTCTTCCAGGAATCTAGTCTCCCGAAAAAGCCACGGATTTCTTTTTTTTTCGACGAAAATGATTTAAGCACTCCACCAAACTTTCTTGTTTATTGAGCTATTCGGGGCAGCACATCTCCAACTATCAGTATTGATCGAAGCGCCAGAGTTTCGTGAACAATTATCACGCACAAACTTGCTTCCTACTGCATCCAAAATCTCAAAAAAGTACTTTTTTCCAATCATAACAACGCGGGTTGTTCCCGAACACTTTTTTTGAGGTTTTAAATTCAACTAGGTTGGCAACACTGACGAGCTCGTGACGTCATGTGGAAATGGGTGCTTTCCACCTGGACGGTACAAATACCACCAGACGGAACATGTTCCACGATTGGGTACACCTAGATGGAAAGCACCGGCATCGTTGACCGACGCGACATCTCTGGTCTGGAGGCGAAAGATGACTATGGCATTCAGAAATAAATAAATGGCAGCGCAAATCCTTATCGATCGTACGTTATCCCTGCAGAGAAATAAAATAAAACACGGATGCATGGATGAAACGACACAGAGAGAGACATATGACAACGGAGTGCTGGATTACAGCTGACGGTACGTCATTTGTCGCATCCGTTTCCGGTGTGCCTTCCGACGGCACAAAATTTTAGGTGATCCACCGGACGGCACAAAACCAGGTAAGAACACGTAGATGGAAAGCACCGTTTGGAACCCGCACGTGCGCAAATGGAAGGTTAACCAAACTTGGAGCTAGGTGGAAAGCACCCAATGCCTGATTAGGCATTTCCATTGACGTCACAGCAGTGTTGCCAACTGTCCAGAATTGCCCGCCAAATTTGAACCAAATAATGTTCGGGGACAACCGAACTACAGGGCGCTTATGGAGTTCCAGTATCTGCATTTTTTTCCTCGGCTACCTTTTTGAGTTTGAGTTTGAAACTTTTGGATTAAGTTCAAAGCAATGTCCCTAATGCGCCTGCAAAATAAGTTCTCGTGGAAAAGTGTTTTTTTGTGAAAAAGTAAGCCAAACATGTTATGTTACCTGCACAGAGTAGTGGTGAAAATTCATATCCTCCGACGAAATTGGGCCTGGACTTTGCCACCAAACTTCACCTGAATGTTGGGGGTTTCGGGTTTACATTCCTGGCATTGCTGGAGTGATATGACTTGTGAGGGGCTAGGTATGTACCTCCTCGGTTCGTGCTTCCCAATCACTCAAATACTTGAGGCCCAGCTTTTACTGCTGGATTAAAGAAACAAACAATAGTTTTTGTCTATATTTTATATTTTGAAAGTGCAGGAATGTCTTCACTTCGGTTGTAGAATATGGACAGAGGCAAAACATGGAAGTTTAACTCGAACAGCTGTTCGGCCACCGAAGATGTCTTCGGTCAACGGAGCCCTCCTTGACAGAAATTTTACACCCGATTTAACGATGTTGAATTTTCAATGGAGTATTATACTAAAATTTTTTTTCGATCGAAATGGAAACTAGATTGAAAAATAATTGACCCGTGTTTTTTTATTTAGTCAAAACTCGTATCGTTTGGGCGCAATAAATAAATCACATCAACTAGTTCTGACGTCACAGCGAGTCGCCACCTATACTGCCTGTGTAAATGACGTCAGAAATAGGCAGAATATAGGAATTTCGTTTATTTATTGCGGCCAAACGATACGACTTATGGCAAAATAAAAAAATACGGGTCAGCTTTTTTTCAATATAGTTTCCGATTCCATCGGAAGCAAAATATTTTTTCAAAAGTATAATACCGAGTATAATACTCTATTACCTACAACTTGATTGTGTCAAGATACATTTCTTGAAAATACAAATATTCATTGTTCTATTGAGGATTCAAGGTTCCAAATTGTGGTCGACGTAACAATTCCTCAGTCCGTAGATTTTCCCATTTTTGGATTGCGTTTAACCCGGCGCTTGTGTGGTAGATAATGGTTACGAGCATGGTGTGCTGGGGTAAAAATCACCCACTTTTGTGGGACCACAAAAAAAAAAACAAAATGTTTTTTCTCTTGAAATAGTGACCAAAATGATCTTTGATGTTCTATGAAGTTACCAAACCAGAATCGATTCTACAGTTTAGAGGGGTACCGTCAAATCATGCAAAAAATGAGAAGTTGATTTTTCGTAGTCCCATGGGTGATTTTCACCCCACCACACAAATTCATGGAATTGAGGCGATAATGGTCTTATTTTTCATGTTTGGTCCAGAACTGAACATTGTTTTGATGATAGGTTGATGCAAATATGTCTTCCGCAAGGGATCGACATATGAGCAAGAGCAAGACATAGAGTTGCTTGCGCTTTGGAGAGACCTTTTTCTAGATTTGCACGTGAACTGTGTGGTGGGTCATTTTGTTGAACTTTATCGGCTAATTTCTGTCGACGTATGGGCTGTAATAGCCGACTGGCAACTGAAAAGTGAAGAAAAGGTGGCCACTTGAAGGTACTGAGAAGCGGGGGTGTGAAGTTCGTATACACACCGAAATATCACGACATGAAATTTTGCTTGGGTGCTTTTCACCCCACCACACAAGCGCTGGGTTAAAAGGCCACAATTTTTGACATAGGTACTTTCCGAAACTAGAGAAGCTTAGCAACAGATAATTTTGTGCAAACATCATAACTGTATTACAGCAATTTAGTTACCCATCCTTATCGTTATCGGTACAACCTCCGTATATTTTTTCAAGTGTATTCCTCCCTTCCTCTTTTCCATTTCTTGGCGCTTTGGGATACTTTTTGTGATACTTCGTACTTCCACGAGCCCAGCTTTCGAGAAAATCATGAATTTCTCTTTTTTTCCTCAAAAAGAAAATTCAACTACTCCAACCCAATTTTCACGTCCATTGAGTCCGCTACGTCTCTAGCCATGCTTTCTCCATTGCTTTCACAAGCCTGGATGTTTGAATTGACAATAATTTCCATTTTCTACTTCACTGTAGTTGTAATATTCCTCGTAATATTCGCTGTGATATAGGCACATGTGAACCAGATGGGATCGGCTCCAAGCTCGGCTCCGGGTATCTTCTAATGACCACGACCAAATCGTACACCTTAGTTGACAATCTTGAATTTTCAGTTGATGGCTTCATCGCGTCAAGATACATTGCTTAAACTGTGTATCACACCTCGTCCATCTTTGTACGGTTCCTTTAACAAGTGATTCATATGCTTCCCAGATGATTCAGGCCAGAACTGAGCCATTTCATGCCGCCGGGAGCTTGTAAACACAAAACTAGGCTCAATTAGCCATGTTTCAGCTTTGGAACTGTTACATTAACCTCGTTCATCATTGAACTGCTTCATTCACAAATGATTTTCGCTCTTTGGAAATGATTAAGACCAAAACTGAGCTATTCGAGGAGCTATTTCATGCTGCCCGAAGCTTGTAAACACAAAATTAAACTCAACTAGCCTTGTTTCAGCCTTAAAACTGTGTATTACACCTCGTCCATCTTTGTACGGTTCCTTTTACAAGAGATTCATATGCTTCCCAGATGATTCAGGCCAGAACTGAGCCATTTCATGCTGCCGGGAGCTTGTGAACACAAAACTAGGCTCAATTAGCCATGTTTCAGCTTTGAAACTGTGAAATTTACCTTGTTCATCATTGAACTGCTTCATTCACAAGTGATTTCTACACTTTGCAAATGATTAAGGACAAAACTGAGCTATTTTGTGCTGCCCGAAGCTTGTAGACAGGAAATTGAACTCAACTAGCCTTGTTTCAGCCTTTGAACTGTGTTTTACACCTCGTCCATCTTTGTACGGTTTCTTTTACGAGTAATTTTCATGCTTCCCAGATTATTCAGGCCACAACTAAGCCATTTCATGCTGCCGGGAGCTTGTAAACACCAAACTGGTTCAACTAGCCTTGTTTCAGCATTGAAACTGTGTAATTAGCCTCGGCCATCATTGAACTGCCTCATTCACAAGTGATTTCCACTCTTTGCAAATGATTAGGGACAAACCTAAGTTATTTCATGCTGCCCGAAGCTTGTGAACACAAAATTAGACTCAACCAGTTTAAGCTTTGTTTCAGCCGTTGAACTGTGTAATACACCTCGTACATCTTTGTACGGTATCTTTCACAAGCGATTTTTATGCTTCCCACATGATTCAGGCCAGAACTAAAGCCATTTCATGCTGCCGGGAGCTCGTAAACATCAAACTAGGCTCAATTAGCCATGTTTCAGCATTGAACTGTGAAAATTACTGAAGAATCTTGTGAAGCGTCTTTGGTGTGGGGAGTGGTGAGGATCGGCGAATTAAGCACTCGTACAAATTGGTTGATATGGGCTAGGTTTATTCATCGAATGGACATGATGTATACAACTAACCGAACGCTTGCTGCCGATGCTGCGGGCGGAGTGGAGTGTTGAGCGTGCTCGAGGCTGCGGTGCCTGTCGGCGTAAAAGTGGGGCGCTGACGCATGCCCAATAAATACAGCGCGAAACTTAATACATCACAATTACCTCGTTCATCATTGAACCGCTTCATTCACAGGTGATTTCTACACTTTGCAAATGATAAAAGACAAAACAGAGCTATTTCATGCTGCCTGGAGTTTGTAAACACAAAATTAAACTCAACTAGTCTTGTTTCAGCCTTAAAACTGTGTATTACACCTCGTCAATCTTTGTACGGTTCCTTTTACAAGTGATTCATATGCTTCCCAGATGATTCAGGCCAGAACTAAGCCATTTCATGCCGCCGGGAGCTTGTAAACACAAAACTAGGCTCAATTAGCCATGTTTCAGCTTTGAAACTGTTATATTAACCTCGTTCATAGTTGAACTGCTTTATTCACAAGTGATTTTCACTCTTTGCAAATGATAAGGGCCAAAACTGAGCCATTCCATGCTGCCCGAAGCTTGTTAGCACAAAATTGAACTCAACTGGCCTTGTTTCAGCATTTAAACTATGTAAAACACCTCGTTTATCTTTGGGCGGCTTCTTTTACAAGAGATTTTCACGCTTCCCAGATGATTCTGGCCAGAACTCAGCCATTTCATGCTGCCGGGAGCTTGTTAGCTCAATTAGCCATGTTTCAGCTTTGAAACTGTTATATTAACCTCGTTCTTAGTTGAACTGCTCTATTCACAAGTGATTTTCACTCTTTGCGAATGATTAAGGCCAAAACTGAGCTATCTCATGCTGCCTGAAGCTTGTAAAGAAAAAATTAAACTCAACTAGCCTTGTTTCAGCCTTCAAACTGTAATTTACACCTCGTCCATCTTTGTACGGTTTCTTTTACGAGTGATTTTTATGCTTCCCAGATGATTCAGGCCAGAACTAAGCCATTTCATGCTGCCGGGAGCTCGTAAACATCAAACTAGGACCAATTAGCCATGTTTCAGCAATGAAACTGTGAAAATTACCTCGTTCATCATTGAACTGCTTTATTCACAAGTGATTTTCACTCTTCGGAAATGATTAAGGACAAAACTAAGCTATTTCATGCTGCCCGAAGCTTGTAAACACAAACTTAAACTCAACTAGCCTTGTTTCAGCCTTGAAACTGTATAATACACCTCGTTTATCTCTGTACGGTTTCTTTTACAAGTGATTTTCATGCTTCCCAGATGATTAAGGCCAGAACTAAGCCTTTTTATGCCGCCGGGAGCTTGTAAACACAAAACTAGGCTCAATTAGCCATGTTTCAGCTTTGAATCTGTTAAATTAACCTCGTTCATCATTGAACTGCTCTATTCACAAGTGATTTTCACTCTTTGCAAATGATTAAGGCCAAAACTGAGCTATCTCATGCTGCCTGAAGCTTGTAAACAAAAAAGTAAACTCAACTAGCCTTGTTTCAGCCTTCAAACTGTGTTTTACACCTCGTCCATCTTTGTACGGTTTCTTTTACGGGTGATTTTATGCTTCCCAGATGATTCAGGCCAGAACTAAGCCATTTCATGCCGCCGGGAGCTTGTAAACACAAAACTTGGCTCAATTAGCCATGTTTCAGCTTTGAAACTGTTAAATTAACCTCGTCCATCATTGAACTGCTCTCTTCGCAAGTGATTTTCACTCTTTGCAAATGATTAAGGCCAAAACTGAGCTATTTCATGTTGCCCGAAGCTTGTAAACACAAAATTAAACTCAACTAGCCTTGTTTCAGCTTTTAAACTGTGTAAAACACCTCGTTTATCTTTGGGCGGCTTCTTTTACAAGAGATTTTCATGCTTTCCCGATGATTCTGGCCAGAACTTAGCCATTTCATGCTGCCGGGAGCTTGTAAACACAAAACTTGGCTCAATTAGCCATGTTTCAGCTTTGAAACTGTTATATTAACATCGTTCTTAGTTGAACTGCTCTATTCACAAGTGATTTTCACTCTTTGCAAATGATTAAGGCCAAAACTGAGCTATTTCATGCTGCCCCAAGCTTGTAAACAGAAAATTGAACTCAACTGGCCTTGTTTCAGCCTTTAAACTGTGTAAAACACCTCGTTTATCTTTGGGCGGCTTCTTTCACGAGAAATTTTCATGCTTCCCAGATGATTCTGGCCAGAACTTAGCCATTTCATGCTGCCGGGAGCTTGTAAACACAAAACTGGCTCAATTAGCCATGTTTCAGTTTTGAAACTGTTATATTAACCTCGTTCATAGTTGAACTGCCTCATTCACAATGGATTTCCACTCTTTGCAAAGGATTAAGGACAAACCTGAGTTATTTCATGCTGCCCGAAGCTTGTGAACACAAAATTAGACACTCAACCAGTTCAAGCTTTGTGTCAGCCGTTGAACTGTGTAATACACCTCGTCCATCTTTGTACGGTTTCTTTCACAAGTGATTTTTATGCTTCCTACATGATTCAGGCCCGAACTAAGCCATTACATGCTGCCGGGAGCTCGTAAACATCAAACTAGGCTCAATTAGCCATGTTTCAGCATTGAATTGTGAAAATTACTGAAGAATCTTGTGAAACGTCTTTGGTGTGGGGAGTGGTGAGGATCGGCGAATTAAGCACTCGTACAATTTGGTTGATATGGGTTAGGTTTATTCATCGAATGGACATGACGTATACAACTAACCGAACGCTTGCTGCCGATGCTGCGGGCGGAGTGGAGTGTTGAGCGTGCTCGAGGCTGCGGTGCCTGTCGGCGTAAAAGTGGGGCGCTGACGCATGCCCAATAATCAAAGCGCGAAACTCAATACTTTACAATTACCTCGTTCATCATTGAACTGCTCCATTCACAAAAGACTTCTACACTTTGCAAATGATAAAAGACAAAACTGAGCTATTTCATGCTGCCCGAAGCTTGTAAACACAAAATTAAACTCAACTAGCCTTGTTTCAGCCTTAAAACTGTATAATACACCTCGTTTATCTTTGTACGGTTTCTTTTACAAGTGATTTTCATGCTTCCCAGGTGATTAAGGCCAGTACTAAGCCTTTTTATGCCGCCGGGAGCTTGTCAACACAAAACTAGGCTGAATTAGCCATGTTTCAGCTTTGAAACTGTTATATTAACCTCGTTCTTAGTTGAACTGGTCTATTCACAAGTGATTTTCACTCTTTGCAAATGATTAAGGCCAAAACTGAGCTATTTCATGCTGCCCGAAGCTTGTAAACACAAAATTAAACTCAACTAGCCTTGTTTCAGCTTTTAAACTGTGTATTACACCTTGGCCATCTTTGTACGGTTCCTTTTACAAGTGATTCATATGCTTCCCAGATGATTCAGGCCAGAACTGAGCCATTTCATGCTGCCGGGAGCTTGTAAACACAAAACTTGGCTCAATTAGCCATGTTTCAGCTTTGAAACTGTTATATTAACCTCGTTCATAGTTGAACTATTTTATTCACAAGTGATTTTCACTCTTTGCAAATGCTTTAGGCCAAAACTGAGCCATTTCATGCTGCCCGAAGCTTGTTAACACAAAATTAAACTCAACTAGCCTTGTTTCAGCCTTTAAACTGTGCAAAACACCTCGTTTATCTTTGGGCGGTTTCTTTTACAAAAGATTTTCATGCTTCCCAGATGATTCAGGCCAGAACTTAGCCATTTCATGCTGCCGGGAGCTTGTGAACACAAAACTAGGCTCAATTAGCCATGTTTCAGCTTTGAAACTGTTAAATTAACCTCGTTCATTATTGAACTGCTTTATCCACAAATGATTTTCACTCTTTGCAAATGATTAAGGTCAAATCTGAGCTATCTCATGCTGCCCGAAGCTTGTGAACACAAAATTAGACTCAACCAGTTTAAGCTTTGTTTCAGCCGTTGAACTGTGTAATACACCTCGTACATCTTTGTACGGTATCTTTCACAAGCGATTTTTATGCTTCCTACATGATTCAGGCCAGAACTAAGCCATTTCATGCTGCCGGGAGCTCGTAAACATCAAACTAGGCTCGATTAGCCATGTTTCAGCATTGAACTGTGAAAATTACTAAAGAATCTTGTGAAGCGTCTTTGGTGTGGGGAGTGGTGAGGATCGGCGAATTAAGCACTTGTACAATTTGGTTGATATGGGCTAGGTTTATTCATCGAATGGACATGATGTATACAACTAACCGAACGCTTGCTGCCGATGCTGCGGGCGGAGTGGAGTGTTGAGCGTGCTCGAGGCTGCGGTGCCTGTCGGCGTAAAAGTGGGGCGCTGACGCATGCCCAATAAATACAGCGCGAAACTTAATACATTACAATTATCTCGTTCATCATTGAACTGCTCCATTCACAAGTGATTTCTACACTTTGCAAATGATAAAAGACAAAACTGAGCTCTTTCATGCTGCCCGAAGCTTGTAAACACAAAATTAAACTCAACTAGCCTTGTTTCAGCCTTAAAACTGTGTATTACACCTCGTCAATCTTTGTACGGTTCCTTTTACAAGTGATTCATATGCTTCCCAGATGATTCAGGCCAGAACTAAGCCATTTCATGCCGCCGGGAGCTTGTGAACACCAAACTAGGCTCAATTAGCCATGGTTCAGCTTTGAAACTGTTATATTAACCTCGTTCATAGTTGAACTGCTTTATTCACAAGTGATTTCCACTCTTTGCAAATGATAAGGGCCAAAACTGAGCCATTCTATGCTGCCCGAAGCTTGTTAGCACAAAATTAAACTCAACTGGCCTTGTTTCAGCATTTGAACTGTGTAAAACACCTCGTTTATCTTTGGGCGGTCTCTTTTACAAGAGATTCTCATGCTTCTCAGATGATTCAGGCCAGAACTGAGCCATTTCATGCCGCCGGAAGCTTGTAAACACAGAACTTGGCTCAATTAGCCATGTTTCAGTTTTGAAACAGTCAAATTAACCTCGTTCATCGTTAAACTGCATCATTCACAAGTAAATTCTACACTTTGCAAATGATTAAGGACTAAACTAAGCTATTCCATGCTGCTTGAAGCTTGTAAACACAAAATCAAACTCAACTAGCCTTGTTTCAGCCTTCACATTGTGTAATACACCTCGTCTATGTTTGTTCTGCTCCTCTTACAAGTGATTTTCATGCTTCCCAGATGATTCAGGCCAGAACTAAGCCATTTCATGCCGCCGGGAGCTTGTAAACACAAAACTAGGCTCAATTAGCCATGTTTCAGCTTTGAAACTGTTGAATTAACCTCGTCCATCATTGAACTGCTCTATTCACAAATGATTTTCACTCTTTGCAAATGATTAAGGCCAAAACTGAGCCATTTCATGCTGCCCGAAGCTTATTAGCACAAAATTGAACTCAACTAGCCTTGTTTCAGCCTTTGAATTGTGTAAAACACCTCGTTCATCTTTGGGCGGCTTCTTTTACAAGTGATTTTCATGCTTCCCAGATGATTCTGGCCAGAACTGAGCCATTTCCTGCTGCAGGGAGCTTGTGAACACACAACTAGGCTCAATTAGCCATGTTTCAGCTTTGAAACTGTGAAATTTACCTTGTTCATCATTGAACTGCTCCACTCACAAGTGATTTCTACCCTTTGCAAATGATTATGGACAAAACTGAGCTATTTCGTGCTGTCGAAGCTTGTAGACACAAAATTGAACTTAACTAGCCTTTTTTCAGCCTTGAAACTGTGTATTACACCTCGTCCATCTTTGTACGGTTCTTTTTACAAGTGATTCATATGCTTCCCAGATGATTCAGGTCAGAACTGAGCCATTTCATGCTGCCGGGAGCTTGTAAACACAAAACTAGGCTCAATTAGCTTTGTTTAAGCATTGAAACTGTGTAATTAACCTCGGTCATCATTGAACTGCCTCATTCACAAGTGATTCTCACTCTTTGCAAATGATTAGGTACAAACCTGAATTATTTCATGCTGCCCGAAGCTTGTAAACACAAACTTAAACTCAACTAGCCTTGTTTCAGCCTTCAAACTGTGTTTTACACCTCGTCCATCTTTGTACGGTTTCTTTCACGAGTGATTTTTATGCTTCCCAGATGATTCAGGCCAGAACTAAGCCATTTCATGCTGCCGGGAGCTCGTAAAAATCAAACTAGGCTCAATTAGCCATGTTTCAGCAATGAAACAGTTATATTAACCTCGTTCATAGTTGAACTGCTATTCACAAGTGATTTTCACTCTTTGCAAATGATAAAGGACAAAACTGAGCTATTTCATGCTGCTCGAAGCTTGTAAACACAAAATGAAACTCAACTAGCCTTGTTTCAGCTTTTAAACTGTGTATTACACCTCGTCCATCTTTGTACGGTTCCTTTTACAATGATTCATATGCTTCCCAGATGATTCAGGCCAAAACTGAGCCATTTCATGCTGCCGGGAGCTCGTAAACACAAAACTTGGCTCAATTAGCCATGTTTCAGCTTTGAAACTGTTATAATTAACCTCGTTCATCATTGAACTGCTTCATTCACCAGTGATTTTCACTCTTCGCAAATGATTGAGGCCAAAACTGAGCTATTTCATGCTGCCCGAAGCTTGTAAACACAAACTTAAACTCAACTAGCCCTGTTTCAGCCTTGAAACTGTGTATTACACCTCGTCCATCTTTGTACGGTTCTTTTTACAAGTGATTCATATGCTTCCCAGATGATTCAGGCCAGAACTGAGCCATTTCATGCTGCCCGGAGCTCGTAAACACAAAACTTGGCTCAATTAGCCATGTTTCAGCTTTGAAACTGTTATAATTAACTCGTTCATAGTTTTGAACTATTTTATTCACAAGTGATTTTCACTCTTTGCAAATGATTAAGGCCAAAACTGAGCTATTTCATGCTGCCCGAAGCTTGTAAACACAAACTTAAACTCAACTAGCCCTGTTTCAGCCTTGAAACTGTGTATTACACCTCGTCCATCTTTGTACGGTTCTTTTTACAAGTGATTCATATGCTTCCCAGATGATTCAGGCCAGAACTGAGCCATTTCATGCTGCCGGGAGCTCGTAAACACAAAACTTGGCTCAATTAGCCATGTTTCAGCTTTGAAACTGTAACCTCGTTCATCGTTGAACTGTTTTATTCACAAATGATTTTCACTCTTTGCAAATGATTAAGGCCAAAACTGAGCCATTTCATGCTGCCCGAAGCTTATGAGCACAAAATTGAACTCAACTAGCCTTGTTTCAGCCTTTAAACTGTGTAAAACACCTCGTTTATCTTTGGGCGGCTTCTTTTACAAGAGATTTTCACGCTTCCCAGATGATTCAGGCCAGAACTAAGCCATTTCATGCCGCCGGGAGCTTGTAAACACAAAACGTGGCTCAATTAGCCATGTTTCAGCTTTGAAACTGTTAATTAACCACGTTCATCATTGAACTGCATCGTTCACAAGTGATTTTTACACTTTGCAAATGATTAAGGACAAAACTGAGCTATTTCATGCTGCCCGAAGCTTGTAAACACAAAATGAAACTCAACTAGCCTTGTTTCAGCTTTTAAACTGTGTATTACACCTCGTCCATCTTTGTACGGTTCCTTTTACAAGTGATTCATATGCTTCCCAGATGATTCAGGCCAGAACTTAGCCATTTCATGCTGCCGGGAGCTTGTAAACACAAAACTTGGCTCAATTAGCCATGTTTCAGCTCTGAATCTGTTGAATTAACCTCGTTCATCATCGAACTGCTCTTATCACGAGTGATTTCCACTCTTTGCAAATGATTAAGGCCAAAACTGAGCTATTTCATGCTGCCCGAAGCTTGTAAACACAAACTTGAACTCAACTAGCCTTGTTTCAGCCTTGAAACTGTGTATTACACCTCGTCCATCTTTGTACGGTTCTTTTTACAAGTGATTCATATGCTTCCCAGATGATTCAGGCCAGAACATAGCCATTTCATGCTGCCGGGAGCTTGTAAACACAAAACTTGGCTCAATTAGCCATGTTTCAGCTTTGAAAGTTATATTGACCTCGTTCATAGTTGAACTGCTTTATTCACAAGTGATTTTCACTTTTTGCAAATGGTAAAGGACAAAACTGAGCTATTTCATGCTGCCCGAAGCTTGTAAACACAAAATTAAACTTAACTAGCACTGTTTCAGCCTTTAAACTGTATAATACACCTCGTTTATCTTTGTACGGTTTCTTTTACAAGTGATTTTCATGCTTCCCAGATGAATTAGGCCAGAACTAAGCCTTTTTATGCCGCCGGGAGCTTGTAAACACAAAACAAGGCTCAATTAGCCATGTTTCAGCTTTGAATCTGTTGAATTAACCTCGTTCATTATTGAACTGCTCTATTCACGAGTGATTTTCACTCTTTGCAAATGATTAAGGCCAAAACTGAGCTATTTCATGCTGCCCGAAGCTTGTAAACAAAAACTTAAACTCAACTAGCCTTGTTTCAGCCTTCAAACTGTGTTTTACACCTCGTCCATCTTTGTACGGTTTCTTTCACGAGTGATTTTTATGCTTCCCAGATGATTCAGGCCAGAACTAAGCCATTTCATGCTGCCGGGAGCTCGTAAAAATCAAACTAGGCTCAATTAGCCATGTTTCAGCAATGAAACAGTTATATTAACCTCGTTCATAGTTGAACTGCTTCATTCACAAGTGATTTTCACTCTTTGCAAATGATAAAGGACAAAACTGAGCTATTTCATGCTGCTCGAATCTTGTAAACACAAAATGAAACTCAACTAGCCTTGTTTCAGCTTTTAAACTGTGTATTACACCTCGTCCATCTTTGTACGGTTCCTTTTACAATGATTCATATGCTTCTCAGATGATTCAGGCCAGAACTTAGCCATTTCATGCTGCCGGGAGCTTGTAAACACAAAACTTGGCTCAATTAGCCATGTTTCGGCTTTGAAACAGTTATATTAACCCCGTTCATAGTTGAACTGCTTTATTCACAAGTGATTTTCACTCTTTGCAAATGATAAAGGACAAAACTGAGCTATTTCATGCTGCCCGAAGCTTGTGAACACAAAATTAAACTTAACTAGTTTTGTTTGAGCCTTTAAACTGTATAATACACCTCGTTTATCTTTGTACGGTTTCTTTTACAAGTGATTTTCATGCTTCCCAGATGATTTAGGCCAGAACTGAGCCTTTTTATGCCGCCGGGAGCTTGTAAACACAAAGCTAGGCTCAATTAGCCATGTTTCAGCTTTGAATCTGTTGAATTAACCTCGTTCATTATTGAACTGCTCTATTCACGAGTGATTTTCACTCTTTGCAAATGATTAAGGCCAAAACTGAGCTATTTCATGCTGCCCGAAGCTTGTAAACACAAACTTAAACTCAACTAGCCTTGTTTCAGCCTTCAAACTGTGTTTTACACCTCGTCCATCTTTGTACGGTTTCTTTCACGAGTGATTTTTATGCTTCCCAGATGATTCAGGCCAGAACTAAGCCATTTCATGCTGCCGGGAGCTCGTAAAAATCAAACTAGGCTCAATTAGCCATGTTTCAGCAATGAAACAGTTATATTAACCTCGTTCATAGTTGAACTGCTATTCACAAGTGATTTTCACTCTTTGCAAATGATAAAGGACAAAACTGAGCTATTTCATGCTGCTCGAAGCTTGTAAACACAAAATGAAACTCAACTAGCCTTGTTTCAGCTTTTAAACTGTGTATTACACCTCGTCCATCTTTGTACGGTTCCTTTTACAATGATTCATATGCTTCCCAGATGATTCAGGCCAAAACTGAGCCATTTCATGCTGCCGGGAGCTCGTAAACACAAAACTTGGCTCAATTAGCCATGTTTCAGCTTTGAAACTGTTATAATTAACCTCGTTCATCATTGAACTGCTTCATTCACCAGTGATTTTCACTCTTCGCAAATGATTGAGGCCAAAACTGAGCTATTTCATGCTGCCCGAAGCTTGTAAACACAAACTTAAACTCAACTAGCCCTGTTTCAGCCTTGAAACTGTGTATTACACCTCGTCCATCTTTGTACGGTTCTTTTTACAAGTGATTCATATGCTTCCCAGATGATTCAGGCCAGAACTGAGCCATTTCATGCTGCCCGGAGCTCGTAAACACAAAACTTGGCTCAATTAGCCATGTTTCAGCTTTGAAACTGTTATAATTAACTCGTTCATAGTTTTGAACTATTTTATTCACAAGTGATTTTCACTCTTTGCAAATGATTAAGGCCAAAACTGAGCTATTTCATGCTGCCCGAAGCTTGTAAACACAAACTTAAACTCAACTAGCCCTGTTTCAGCCTTGAAACTGTGTATTACACCTCGTCCATCTTTGTACGGTTCTTTTTACAAGTGATTCATATGCTTCCCAGATGATTCAGGCCAGAACTGAGCCATTTCATGCTGCCGGGAGCTCGTAAACACAAAACTTGGCTCAATTAGCCATGTTTCAGCTTTGAAACTGTAACCTCGTTCATCGTTGAACTGTTTTATTCACAAATGATTTTCACTCTTTGCAAATGATTAAGGCCAAAACTGAGCCATTTCATGCTGCCCGAAGCTTATGAGCACAAAATTGAACTCAACTAGCCTTGTTTCAGCCTTTAAACTGTGTAAAACACCTCGTTTATCTTTGGGCGGCTTCTTTTACAAGAGATTTTCACGCTTCCCAGATGATTCAGGCCAGAACTAAGCCATTTCATGCCGCCGGGAGCTTGTAAACACAAAACGTGGCTCGATTAGCCATGTTTCAGCTTTGAAACTGTTAATTAACCACGTTCATCATTGAACTGCATCGTTCACAAGTGATTTTTACACTTTGCAAATGATTAAGGACAAAACTGAGCTATTTCATGCTGCCCGAAGCTTGTAAACACAAAATGAAACTCAACTAGCCTTGTTTCAGCTTTTAAACTGTGTATTACACCTCGTCCATCTTTGTACGGTTCCTTTTACAAGTGATTCATATGCTTCCCAGATGATTCAGGCCAGAACTTAGCCATTTCATGCTGCCGGGAGCTTGTAAACACAAAACTTGGCTCAATTAGCCATGTTTCAGCTCTGAATCTGTTGAATTAACCTCGTTCATCATCGAACTGCTCTTATCACGAGTGATTTCCACTCTTTGCAAATGATTAAGGCCAAAACTGAGCTATTTCATGCTGCCCGAAGCTTGTAAACACAAACTTGAACTCAACTAGCCTTGTTTCAGCCTTGAAACTGTGTATTACACCTCGTCCATCTTTGTACGGTTCTTTTTACAAGTGATTCATATGCTTCCCAGATGATTCAGGCCAGAACATAGCCATTTCATGCTGCCGGGAGCTTGTAAACACAAAACTTGGCTCAATTAGCCATGTTTCAGCTTTGAAAGTTATATTGACCTCGTTCATAGTTGAACTGCTTTATTCACAAGTGATTTTCACTTTTTGCAAATGGTAAAGGACAAAACTGAGCTATTTCATGCTGCCCGAAGCTTGTAAACACAAAATTAAACTTAACTAGCACTGTTTCAGCCTTTAAACTGTATAATACACCTCGTTTATCTTTGTACGGTTTCTTTTACAAGTGATTTTCATGCTTCCCAGATGAATTAGGCCAGAACTAAGCCTTTTTATGCCGCCGGGAGCTTGTAAACACAAAACAAGGCTCAATTAGCCATGTTTCAGCTTTGAATCTGTTGAATTAACCTCGTTCATTATTGAACTGCTCTATTCACGAGTGATTTTCACTCTTTGCAAATGATTAAGGCCAAAACTGAGCTATTTCATGCTGCCCGAAGCTTGTAAACAAAAACTTAAACTCAACTAGCCTTGTTTCAGCCTTCAAACTGTGTTTTACACCTCGTCCATCTTTGTACGGTTTCTTTCACGAGTGATTTTTATGCTTCCCAGATGATTCAGGCCAGAACTAAGCCATTTCATGCTGCCGGGAGCTCGTAAAAATCAAACTAGGCTCAATTAGCCATGTTTCAGCAATGAAACAGTTATATTAACCTCGTTCATAGTTGAACTGCTTCATTCACAAGTGATTTTCACTCTTTGCAAATGATAAAGGACAAAACTGAGCTATTTCATGCTGCTCGAATCTTGTAAACACAAAATGAAACTCAACTAGCCTTGTTTCAGCTTTTAAACTGTGTATTACACCTCGTCCATCTTTGTACGGTTCCTTTTACAATGATTCATATGCTTCTCAGATGATTCAGGCCAGAACTTAGCCATTTCATGCTGCCGGGAGCTTGTAAACACAAAACTTGGCTCAATTAGCCATGTTTCGGCTTTGAAACAGTTATATTAACCCCGTTCATAGTTGAACTGCTTTATTCACAAGTGATTTTCACTCTTTGCAAATGATAAAGGACAAAACTGAGCTATTTCATGCTGCCCGAAGCTTGTGAACACAAAATTAAACTTAACTAGTTTTGTTTGAGCCTTTAAACTGTATAATACACCTCGTTTATCTTTGTACGGTTTCTTTTACAAGTGATTTTCATGCTTCCCAGATGATTTAGGCCAGAACTGAGCCTTTTTATGCCGCCGGGAGCTTGTAAACACAAAGCTAGGCTCAATTAGCCATGTTTCAGCTTTGAATCTGTTGAATTAACCTCGTTCATTATTGAACTGCTCTATTCACGAGTGATTTTCACTCTTTGCAAATGATTAAGGCCAAAACTGAGCTATTTCATGCTGCCCGAAGCTTGTAAACACAAACTTAAACTCAACTAGCCTTGTTTCAGCCTTCAAACTGTGTTTTACACCTCGTCCATCTTTGTACGGTTTCTTTCACGAGTGATTTTTATGCTTCCCAGATGATTTAGGCCAGAACTAAGCCATTTCATGCTGCTGGGAGCTCGTAAAAATCAAACTAGGCTCAATTAGCCATGTTTCAGCAATGAAACAGTTATATTAACCTCGTTCATAGTTGAACTGCTATTCACAAGTGATTTTCACTCTTTGCAAATGATAAAGGACAAAACTGAGCTATTTCATGCTGCTCGAAGCTTGTAAACACAAAATGAAACTCAACTAGCCTTGTTTCAGCTTTTAAACTGTGTATTACACCTCGTCCATCTTTGTACGGTTCCTTTTACAATGATTCATATGCTTCCCAGATGATTCAGGCCAAAACTGAGCCATTTCATGCTGCCGGGAGCTCGTAAACACAAAACTTGGCTCAATTAGCCATGTTTCAGCTTTGAAACTGTTATAATTAACCTCGTTCATCATTGAACTGCTTCATTCACCAGTGATTTTCACTCTTCGCAAATGATTGAGGCCAAAACTGAGCTATTTCATGCTGCCCGAAGCTTGTAAACACAAACTTAAACTCAACTAGCCCTGTTTCAGCCTTGAAACTGTGTATTACACCTCGTCCATCTTTGTACGGTTCTTTTTACAAGTGATTCATATGCTTCCCAGATGATTCAGGCCAGAACTGAGCCATTTCATGCTGCCCGGAGCTCGTAAACACAAAACTTGGCTCAATTAGCCATGTTTCAGCTTTGAAACTGTTATAATTAACTCGTTCATAGTTTTGAACTATTTTATTCACAAGTGATTTTCACTCTTTGCAAATGATTAAGGCCAAAACTGAGCTATTTCATGCTGCCCGAAGCTTGTAAACACAAACTTAAACTCAACTAGCCCTGTTTCAGCCTTGAAACTGTGTATTACACCTCGTCCATCTTTGTACGGTTCTTTTTACAAGTGATTCATATGCTTCCCAGATGATTCAGGCCAGAACTGAGCCATTTCATGCTGCCGGGAGCTCGTAAACACAAAACTTGGCTCAATTAGCCATGTTTCAGCTTTGAAACTGTAACCTCGTTCATCGTTGAACTGTTTTATTCACAAATGATTTTCACTCTTTGCAAATGATTAAGGCCAAAACTGAGCCATTTCATGCTGCCCGAAGCTTATGAGCACAAAATTGAACTCAACTAGCCTTGTTTCAGCCTTTAAACTGTGTAAAACACCTCGTTTATCTTTGGGCGGCTTCTTTTACAAGAGATTTTCACGCTTCCCAGATGATTCAGGCCAGAACTAAGCCATTTCATGCCGCCGGGAGCTTGTAAACACAAAACGTGGCTCAATTAGCCATGTTTCAGCTTTGAAACTGTTAATTAACCACGTTCATCATTGAACTGCATCGTTCACAAGTGATTTTTACACTTTGCAAATGATTAAGGACAAAACTGAGCTATTTCATGCTGCCCGAAGCTTGTAAACACAAAATGAAACACAACTAGCCTTGTTTCAGCTTTTAAACTGTGTATTACACCTCGTCCATCTTTGTACGGTTCCTTTTACAAGTGATTCATATGCTTCCCAGATGATTCAGGCCAGAACTGAGCCATTTCATGCTGCCGGGATCTTGTAAACACAAAACTTGGCTCAATTAGCCATGTTTCAGCTTTGAAACTGTTATATTAACATCGTTCTTAGTTGAACTGCTCTATTCACAAGTGATTTTCACTCTTTGCAAATGATTAAGGCCAAAACTGAGCTATTCCATGCTGCCCGAAGCTTGTAAACAGAAAATTGAACTCAACTAGCCTTGTTTCAGCCTTTAAACTGTGTAAAACACCTCGTTTATCTTTGGGCGGCTTCTTTCACGAGAAATTTTCATGCTTCCCAGATGATTCTGGCCAGAACTTAGCCATTTCATGCTGCCGGGAGCTCGTAAACATCAAACTAGGCTCAATTAGCCATGTTTCAGCATTGAATTGTGAAAATTACTGAAGAATCTTGTGAAACGTCTTTGGTGTGGGGAGTGGTGAGGATCGGCGAATTAAGCACTCGTACAATTTGGTTGATATGGGTTAGGTTTATTCATCGAATGGACATGACGTATACAACTAACCGAACGCTTGCTGCCGATGCTGCGGGCGGAGTGGAGTGTTGAGCGTGCTCGAGGCTGCGGTGCCTGTCGGCGTAAAAGTGGGGCGCTGACGCATGCCCAATAATCAAAGCGCGAAACTCAATACTTTACAATTACCTCGTTCATCATTGAACTGCTCCATTCACAAAAGACTTCTACACTTTGCAAATGATAAAAGACAAAACTGAGCTATTTCATGCTGCCCGAAGCTTGTAAACACAAAATTAAACTCAACTAGCCTTGTTTCAGCCTTAAAACTGTATAATACACCTCGTTTATCTTTGTACGGTTTCTTTTACAAGTGATTTTCATGCTTCCCAGGTGATTAAGGCCAGTACTAAGCCTTTTTATGCCGCCGGGAGCTTGTCAACACAAAACTAGGCTGAATTAGCCATGTTTCAGCTTTGAAACTGTTATATTAACCTCGTTCTTAGTTGAACTGGTCTATTCACAAGTGATTTCCACTCTTTGCAAATGATTAAGGCCAAAACTGAGCTATTTCATGCTGCTCGAAGCTTGTAAACACAAAATGAAACTCAACTAGCCTTGTTTCAGCTTTTAAACTGTGTATTACACCTCGTCCATCTTTGTACGGTTCCTTTTACAATGATTCATATGCTTCTCAGATGATTCAGGCCAGAACTTAGCCATTTCATGCTGCCGGGAGCTTGTAAACACAAAACTTGGCTCAATTAGCCATGTTTCGGCTTTGAAACAGTTATATTAACCCCGTTCATAGTTGAACTGCTTTATTCACAAGTGATTTTCACTCTTTGCAAATGATAAAGGACAAAACTGAGCTATTTCATGCTGCCCGAAGCTTGTGAACACAAAATTAAACTTAACTAGTTTTGTTTGAGCCTTTAAACTGTATAATACACCTCGTTTATCTTTGTACGGTTTCTTTTACAAGTGATTTTCATGCTTCCCAGATGATTTAGGCCAGAACTAAGCCCTTTTATGCCGCCGGGAGCTTGTAAACACAAAGCTAGGCTCAATTAGCCATGTTTCAGCTTTGAATCTGTTGAATTAACCTCGTTCATTATTGAACTGCTCTATTCACGAGTGATTTTCACTCTTTGCAAATGATTAAGGCCAAAACTGAGCTATTTCATGCTGCCCGAAGCTTGTAAACACAAACTTAAACTCAACTAGCCTTGTTTCAGCCTTCAAACTGTGTTTTACACCTCGTCCATCTTTGTACGGTTTCTTTCACGAGTGATTTTTATGCTTCCCAGATGATTCAGGCCAGAACTAAGCCATTTCATGCTGCCGGGAGCTCGTAAAAATCAAACTAGGCTCAATTAGCCATGTTTCAGCAATGAAACAGTTATATTAACCTCGTTCATAGTTGAACTGCTTCATTCACAAGTGATTTTCACTCTTTGCAAATGATAAAGGACAAAACTGAGCTATTTCATGCTGCTCGAAGCTTGTAAACACAAAATGAAACTCAACTAGCCTTGTTTCAGCTTTTAAACTGTGTATTACACCTCGTCCATCTTTGTACGGTTCCTTTTACAATGATTCATATGCTTCCCAGATGATTCAGGCCAAAACTGAGCCATTTCATGCTGCCGGGAGCTCGTAAACACAAAACTTGGCTCAATTAGCCATGTTTCAGCTTTGAAACTGTTATAATTAACTCGTTCATAGTTTTGAACTATTTTATTCACAAGTGATTTCCACTCTTTGCAAATGATTAAGGCCAAAACTGAGCTATTTCATGCTGCCCGAAGCTTGTAAACACAAACTTAAACTCAACTAGCCCTGTTTCAGCCTTGAAACTGTGTATTACACCTCGTCCATCTTTGTACGGTTCTTTTTACAAGTGATTCATATGCTTCCCAGATGATTCAGGCCAGAACTGAGCCATTTCATGCTGCCGGGAGCTCGTAAACACAAAACTTGGCTCAATTAGCCATGTTTCAGCTTTGAAACTGTAACCTCGTTCATCGTTGAACTGTTTTATTCACAAATGATTTTCACTCTTTGCAAATGATTAAGGCCAAAACTGAGCCATTTCATGCTGCCCGAAGCTTATGAGCACAAAATTGAACTCAACTAGCCTTGTTTCAGCCTTTAAACTGTGTAAAACACCTCGTTTATCTTTGGGCGGCTTCTTTTACAAGAGATTTTCACGCTTCCCAGATGATTCAGGCCAGAACTAAGCCATTTCATGCCGCCGGGAGCTTGTAAACACAAAACGTGGCTCAATTAGCCATGTTTCAGCTTTGAAACTGTTAATTAACCACGTTCATCATTGAACTGCATCGTTCACAAGTGATTTTTACACTTTGCAAATGATTAAGGACAAAACTGAGCTATTTCATGCTGCCCGAAGCTTGTAAACACAAAATGAAACTCAACTAGCCTTGTTTCAGCTTTTAAACTGTGTATTACACCTCGTCCATCTTTGTACGGTTCCTTTTACAAGTGATTCATATGCTTCCCAGATGATTCAGGCCAGAACTGAGCCATTTCATGCTGCCGGGATCTTGTAAACACAAAACTTGGCTCAATTAGCCATCTTTCAGCTTTGAAACTGTTATATTAACCTCGTTCATAGTTGAACTGCTCAATTCACGAGTGATTTTCACTCTTTGCAAATGATAAGGTCCAAAACTGAGCCATTCCATGCTGCCCGAAGCTAGTTAGCACAAAATTAAACTCAACTGGCCTTGTTTCAGCATTTGAACTGTGTAAAACACCTCGCTTATTTTTGGGCGGTTTCTTTCACAAGAGATTTTCATGCTCCCCAAATGATTCAGGCCAGAACTAAGCCATTTCATGCCGCCGGGAGCTTGTAAAGACATGACGTGGCTCAATTAGCCATGTTTCAGCTTTGAAACTGTTAATTAACCTCGTTCATCATTGAACTGCATCGTTCACAAGTGATTTTTACACTTTGCAAATGATTAAGGACAAAACTGAGCTATTTCATGCTGCCCGAAGCTTGTAAACACAAACTTAAACTCAACTAGCCTTGTTTCAGCCTTAAAACTGTATAATACACCTCGTTTATCTTTGTACGGTTTTGTTTTACAAGAGATTTCCACGCTTCCCAGATGATTCAGGCCAGAACTAAGCCATTTCATGCCGCCGGGAGCTTGTAAACACAAAGCTAGGCTCAATTAGCCATGTTTCAGCTTTGAATCTGTTCAATTAACCTCGTTCATCATCGAACTGCTCTATTCACGAGTGATTTTCACTCTTTGCAAATGATTAAGGCCAAAACTGAGCTATTTCATGCTGCCCGGAGCTTGTAAACACAAACTTAAACTCAACTAGCCTTGTTTCAGCCTTGAAACTGTGTATTACACCTCGTCCATCTTTGTACGGTTCCTTTTACAAGTGATTCATATGCTTCCCAGATGATTCAGGCCAGAACTGAGCCATTTCATGCTGCCGGGATCTTGTAAACACAAAACTTGGTTCAATTAGCCATGTTTCAGCTTTGAAACTGTTAATTAACCTCGTTCATCATTGAACTGCATCGTTCACAAGTGATTTTTACACTTTGCAAATGATTAAGGACAAAACTGAGCTATCTCATGCTGCCCGAAGCTTGTAAACACAAAATTAAACTCAACTAGCCTTGTTTCAGCCTCCAAACTGTGTAATACACCTCGTCTATGTTTGTTCTGCTCCTTTTACAAGTGATTTTTATGCTTCCCAGATGATTCAGGCCAAAACTAAGCTATTTCATGCCGCCGGGAGCTTGTAAACACAAAACTAGGCTCAATTAGCCATGTTTCAGCTTTGAAACTGTTAAATTAACCTCGTCCATCATTGAACTGCTCTATTCACAAGTGATTTTCACTCTTTGCAAATGATTAAGGCCAAAACTGAGCTATTTCATGTTGCCCGAAGCTTGTAAACACAAAATTTTACTTAACTAGCCTTGTTTCAGCCTTTAAACTGTGTATTATAACTCGTCAATTTTTGTACGGTTCCTTTTACAAGTGATTCATATGCTTCCCAGATGATTCAGGCCAGAACTGAGCCATTTCATGCTGCCGGGAGCTTGTAAACACAAAACTTGGCTCAATTAGCAAGTTTCAGCTTTGAAACTGTTATATTAACCTCGTTCATATTTGAACTATTTTATTCACAAGTGATTTTCACTCTTTGCAAACGATTAAGGCCAAAACTGAGCCATTCCATGCTGCCCGAAGCTTGTTTATACAAAATTAAACTCAACTAGCCTTGTTCCAGCCTTTAAACTGTGTAAAACACCTTGTTTATCTTTGGGCGGTTTCTTTTACAAGAGATGATTCAGGCCAGAACTGAGCCATTTCATGCTGCCGGGAGCTTGTAAACACAAAACTTGGCTCAAATAGCCATGTTTCAGCTTTGAAACTGTTATATTAACCTCGTCCATAGTTGAACTGCTTTGTTCAAGGATAAAGGACAAAACTGAGCTATTTCTTGCTGCCCGAAGCTTGTTAACACAAAATTAAACTCAACTAGCCTTGTTTCAGCCTTTAAACTGTGAAAAACACCTCGTTTATCTTTGGGCGGTTTCTTTTACAAGGGATTTTCATGCTTCCCAGATGATTCAGGCCAGAACTTAGCCATTTCATGCTGCCGGGAGCTTGTAAACACAAAACTGGCTCAATTAGCCATGTTTCAGCTTTGAAACTGTCATATTTACCTCGTTCATAGTTGAACTGCCTCATTCACAAGTGATTTCCACTCTTTGCAAATGATTAAGGACAAACCTGAGTTATTTCATGCTGCCCAAAGCTTGTGAACACAAAATTAGACTCAACCAGTTCAAGCTGATTTTTATGCTTCCTACATGATTCAGGCCAGAACTAAGCCATTTCATGCTGCCTGGAGCTCGTAAACATCAAACTAGGCTCAATTGCCATGTTTCAGCATTGAAACTGTGAAATTAACCTCGTTCATCATTCAACTGCTCTATTCACAAAAGATTTTCACTCTTCGCAAATGATTAAGGACAAAACTGAGCTATTTCATGCTCATGTAAACACAAAATTAAACTCAACTAGCCTTGTTTCAACCTTTAATAAATCTTGAAATTTCTTCTTATAAGCAGGATTTGAGGTAAAATTGTGGTCAACTTAAAAATTCCTTGGTCGCTTGATTTTCCCATTTCGAGATCGCCACAGGTCACAGTTTTCGCCACAGCCATACTTTCTGAAATCAGAAGGGCGCTTAGTAATGGATAATTTGTAAATTATATCACATTTATTCTGTATTCCAACAATTTAGTCAGCTTTTTACCTTATCGGCAGGATAATAAACTGGCATATTTTCTCCTTCCCAGATGTCTTTGAGTCGCATTTCTTGACACTTTGAGATACTTCCTGAGATGCTCTTTTCTTCCAGGAATCTAGTTTTCCGAAAAAGTTACGGATTTCTTTTTTTTTTCGACGAAAATGATTTAAGCACTCCACCAAACTTTCTTGTTTATTGAGCTATATACAGGGTGATTTTTTGAAAAGTTTCCACCTCCAATATTTTCCCGCACAAATTTTTTTTGCAAAAAAGCCAAAACAGGTCGATTTTCTTTTCGAGGGGGACATCTAACCAGCGTATTTTCAATCTTACTGTTTCATCCCCCTAGGCAGGGTGATTACCCCTTCCAAAATCTTAAATGGGACTAGGGGTCAAGATACACATTGTTTTGAAGGTCATTCAATTCTCTTTATACTGGTGCATCTAAAATGAAAATCTAACCATTCGTTCTCAAACTATGAATTTTTTAAGCCAGGAACCTTCGCTGAATAAATTTTTGTTTTTATTATGCATTGGCGTATCAAGAACCGCCAACACACGTCTATTTCAATCAAGTATTAGGGGAAGGGGCATTTTTTGACAGATCGTTGAGATACGTACCTCTCACCCACTCCTTCGAACCCCTTGGAAATCTGAAATGGGATATGAGCCATCTTGTGATACCTCATTTGAAAGGGGTATCAATAATTCGCCAGTGCATTCGATTCTAATGAAGTCGTCAACAGGTGCCTAAAACTCAACGATCATTTTGGAAAAATTATTCAGAAAGCATTTTTATTCAAATAATTTCTTTTATTCTGAAAATGCAAACGTTTCAACAGACAGAAGCAAGTGGAACTGAAAGAAGTCAGTAGTCACAATCACAAAAGATGCTCAAAGTGACCACCGTTATTCTCCATGCAGTGGTAGAGACGATTTTCGAATTCCTGTCTCACTCTAGAGAACGTTTCTCTAGGAATCCTTCTGCATTCGTCAACTATCCGCTGTCGTAAATCTACCAAATCCACTGGCTGAGTTTTGAAGACAACAGATTTAAGATGACCCCAGAGGAAGAAGTCGGGACTTGTCAAATCTGGTGATCGAGGTGGCCATTCTATCGCTCCACGCCTGCCAATCCAATGATTCGGAAATCTCTGGTCGAGCCAGTTTCGCACATTGACAGCGTAATGAGGCGAGGCTCCATCTTGCTGAAAGAATAGCCCATTTTCATCCAGGATCGGATTTCCACCTTGATCACGTTGATTTTCAACTTCATCGGTTATTAAAGGATCGATGGTATTCTCCAGCAAGTCCAAATACACATCACCATTCAATGTTTGTTCAATGAATAGGGGACCGACTACCGCATCTCCAAGTATTCCTGCCCAAACATTCAATTTTTGAGGAGCTTGCGTATGTCCCTCTCTGAAAATGCGTGGATTTTCATCACTCCAATAACGCACATTTTGTTTATTTACACAGCCGTTTGAATAGAAACTGCATTCATCACTGAAGCATATGTTCTTGACCAGATTTGGGTTTGCAGTGATCATTTCTGTCATGGTCTCGCAAAACTCTAGTCTCCGATCAGGATCTTCTTCAACAAGCTCCTGCAGCATTTTCATTTTGTATGGACGGAATTTATGAAGTTTTGTCACTTTGCGCACGGATGAGTACGAAAGTCCTGTAGTTGCAGAAATCCGACGCAAAGAGTTAGTTGGATCCAAAGCCAGATGACCTAGTACTTCAATCTGAGCCATTTCATCTACCACCACGTTACCTCTTCTATTCACATTCTTCACCGACCCCGTTTCCTGGAATTTTCGTAAAAGCTTTCTGACGTACATATGGCTCATTTGTCTATCTGGATGTTTTTCACTGAAAACTCTGGCCGTGGCTCGGTAACAGTTCATTGCACCATAAATCAAAATTACTTCAACCCTCTCGGCAACAGCGTAAGCCATTTTTTACATGTAACAATTCAACCGACGTCGAATACGGTACACTTAGTGTATTGTAGAAAACAAAATAATGTACCTGAAAAACTGGGAAAAACTGAAGTAAAAAAATTATCTTATCTTTTGTGATTGTAACTACTGACTTCTTTCAGTTCCACTTGCTTCTGTCTGTTGAAACGTTTGCATTTTCAGAATAAAAGAAATTATTTGAATAAAAATGCTTTCTGAATAATTTTTCCAAAATGATCGTTGAGTTTTAGGCACCTGTTGACGACTTCATTAGAATCGAATGCACTGGCGAATTATTGACACCCCTTTCAAATGAGGTATCACAAGATGGCTCATATCCCATTTCAGATTTCCAAGGGGTAAAAACAACTGATTTATTGAAAAAAGAAAAAAGTTGAAGAAATTTCACTTCTTCCAAAGTATTTCGGAAACGCCTCAAGATATTTCGAAACTGTTTGCAGCATCTTCATGGGCATGAGTTCAGTCATCAATATCCTGATTTACATACGTCCACCGGTTATGGTTCACGATTTACGATTTTTCAACAATTTTTTTCTACTGAACCCTGTAAAGTGTCTGCACGATTTCCGCAGATGGTGGCAACATCTCTTAAATCGAAGAGTAGGGTCTAGTGAACAAGTGTGCCAAATTTCGTCGCTTGTCTCTAAAATGCAAGGTGGTTCCTCTTACCAGCCGGACTATATCGGGTATTTTGTCACTCGATTAGTGTTGTCGCCATCTCTCGTCGGTCTGGTACTGCGTGCTTTCCAACTAGCCCCAAGTTCGGTACACCTGTCATTTGCGCATGTGCGGGTGCCAAACGGTGCTTTCCATCTACGTGTTCCTACTCGGTTCTGCGCTGTTCATTGGATCACCTAAAATTTTGTGCCACACCATGTAACATGTGCCGTCTGGTGGTATTTGTACCGTGTAGGTGGAAAGCACCCAGACTATTTCCGCAGTGGCTACGATTTTCTCGCGGCGTCGCGACCCCCCTGCTCAGATCGATCCGACGTAATATCCGAACGCAGGCGCAATTTAGTGAAAACGGTCCGGGCATCGATCCTTCATCGTCACTCATGCAAACAGGAAGACGTATCGTTCCTCGTGCCGCTTAGATCCCTTCCCGAATTGTTGAAGAACATATTCATCATCCCAAAATGTAAATTGCTACCTACTGAATCTATTGGATAGTTATTTTCTATGAATTTCTGTGCTTATTTCAGGTTAGAACTTCCGGAAATAGATGACACATACAATTGTTCGCAGTGTTCGCATGGTACCTCATCCATCTTTCAACTCAACAACCATGTCCAGAGGAACCACAAGAACGTTTATGCGGCCGAACTGTTCCACGCAATTGTTGAACCAGGACAGTTCCTCTGCATCTACTGCGACCACAAGAGCTACTATCAGTTCGAATTGTACGAACATTGTAAACGGCTACATAATTTGGGGACCGGAAACAATGAAAATGAGACTTTCTGTGAGGAGATCGAGAGATATCCGTGTGAGCACTGCAAATTCAAATCGGATTCGAGTTTATCTCTTGTAAAACATCACAATGTGTGTGAAAATTGTCCAATGGGGGCGCCACAAGATGCCGCAGAAGAGCCCGAACGCATGGATTCACCAGTTTTGAATGGAATTGTTGCAGGAAGAACCATCAGAAATGATGCAACAATGGGATCGAACATGTCGATGCATGATTCAAGGAAGAAAATTGATTGGTTTCAGTGCAACTATTGTTCGTACCGAACCATATCGAAGTCGAATCTAAGAAAGCACATATTATATAAACATACTGTGAATGAAGAAATCGACTGGATTCAGTGCAATAATTGTTCGTACCAAGCTAAAGACAAGTCAAGTTTAAAAGCGCACATGATCTGGAAACATACTGCGACTGAAGAAATCAACTGGTTCCAGTGCAGTCATTGTTCGTACCAAGGTAAACAACTGTGCAGTTTGAAAAAGCACATGATGTGTAAACATACCGCGAATGAAGAAATCAACTGGTTCCAGTGCAATCATTGTTCGTACCGAGCTAAAATGAAGTCAAGTTTGAAAGAGCACGTGATGTGTAAACATACTGTTATTGAAGAAATCGACTGGTTCCAGTGCAACCATTGTTCGTACCGATCTAAAATGAAATCAACTTTGACAAAGCACATAAAGTGTAAACATACGTTTAAACATACGTGTAAACATACGTATAAACATACTGTAGATGAACAAATCAACTGGCTCCAGTGCAACCATTGTTCGTACCGATATAAACTGAAGTCGAGTCTGAGACGGCACATCAAGAGTAAACATACTGCGAATGGAGGAATCAGTAGTTGGTCTCAGTGCAACCATTGTTCGTACGGATCGAAACTAGAGCCAAATCTGAGACGGCACATGAAAAGTAAACATACTGCGCATACAGAAATCAAATGGTTCCAGTGCAACCATTGTTCGTATCAAGCTAAACGAAAGTGGTATCTGAGAAGGCACATGATAAGTAAACATACTGCGCATGAAGAAATCAACTGGTTCCAGTGCAACCATTGTCCGTATCGAGCCAAACAAAAGTGTCATCTGAGAATGCACATGATGAGGAAACATGCTACGAACGAAGAGATCAACTGAAGAGAAAGTGTAGGCACACTACAAATTGGAAGATACATGGAGGCTATAGTCACCCACATCTTCAGAGATTTCTTCGTCCTCTCGGGACGGTTGTATAACTGTAAATAGATTACAGATAGGTCGTATCTATTTGGATATAATGATTGAGCATAAGAGATGTTTTGACTATAGGTTATTCCTTGTCCGACGTATCCTCATCGTTGGTCAACGATCGTTTATCCAAAAATCACAATTTTTCGAGAAAACAAAATTTAGAAATCGGAGCGGCGGTGGCCGAGTGGTCTGGGTGTTGGCACGCCAAGCCAGTCGTGACACACCGCGCGGGTTCGAATCCCGCCTCGTCCATGGATATTTTGTGTTGTCCAAAAATTGTTCCGACCTTACTATGCCATATCTGCACCTGTCTGACTACAGCGGTTACAGAAAAAATGGATTTCTGACTACAGAGTTGAGTACTATCAGAGTACTGAGGCCGCACATAGCTAACAGTAGGCAATTCAAGTAATAGAAACGTGTACCAAAAACCCACTGAATGTCCCGTCGACGCTAATAACCTCGTAGTTGATGCGTCGCGAGATGCGTCGTAAAACATTCAAGAAAAAAAAAATAGAAATTCTACATTCTTGCGAAGCATAACGACCTTAATAACCATTGAATTCCAGAAATGTTCAAGTCATCAAACAACAGCACAGTTCATTGTTTGAATGATTGCGTTGAATT
The DNA here is from genome assembly GCA_949128115.1 of Anaspis maculata. Taxonomy (NCBI): domain Eukaryota; kingdom Metazoa; phylum Arthropoda; class Insecta; order Coleoptera; family Scraptiidae; genus Anaspis; species Anaspis maculata. Next base: position 95,258,326 of record OX421963.1, on the reverse strand, counting down.
TCTATTCAATAACATACATATAATGCATCACCTTTATCGTCAGTTACCTTACATAAAGTTTAAGCGTGAAATAAAGGTCCTTTTGACGAAAAACGTTTTTTATTCGGTGGATGAATTCGAGAGATTCATGAAGTATTACACTGTGGTTTGATTCAATAATTTTAGATGACTAACTGCGAGGACTCGCAAGCGTCGTTTCATTTCAGCGTTCATCGTTATGTACACGACTTGTATATATTGTTGCGGAGCAATGTGGACTTTGACACTCACAACACCTCCGGCGGCCGCGGGACCTGAGGGGGCATGAACTTATGCCACCTAAGCACAATACATTGTATTAGAGTTAAGGAATAAATGTAGATATTGGCCACCAGCCAGTGGTGGTCTGGGTGAGCTCGGGCTAACATGTAATAGATGCGATAAGTAAAGCAAATCCAACGAGAATCCTTCTTGTTATTTCTGAGTCACCACAGCATCGCCACAAATTTGGTGGAGGCGCCGGGTAGTTCACAAAACAGTGCAACAAAAGACTTCCGACTACAAAAAATCGAGTGCTGTACCTACAAGAGAAAACTAACCCGAGAATTTGTGTGGTGAATGCCGGTGGTGACGAGGAAGCAAAGAAGGACCCTTCAGCTCGAACAACAACAACAACAACAACAACATCAACAACAAGAAGTAACTATGGCAGACGACGACCAACAAGACGCAAGAGGCGAAGCAATCCCGACAGTAATCCCAATCAAATTCGGCGGGCGACCGACGGAGAACGTCGAGAGGTTCATCCGACAATTCGACAGAGCTGCAAGAGCGAATCAATGGTCGGATGAGACGAAATTGACTCAATTTCCGTGTTACCTGGAAGGAGCGGCCTTGGAGGTGTACGAGGAAACCGAGGACGACGAAGTCAATTACGAGGACGCCTGTGAACAACTCAAAAATGCATTCAAGGTAGAGCCGTCCGACGACAAAGCATTTTTTGAGTTAACCACACGCAGACAAGGCCCAAGGGAAAGCGCGAACGATTTCGTCAGCGAAATCGTGAGACTCTGCATAAAAGTAAATGCGATGATGGAGGAAAGAGAAAAAGTCCACTACGTGCTGCGTGGACTTACCAACAAAGCTGTCCTACAGAAAATCACGCTGATGGAGAATCCGACCATCGGCAGGCTGAGGACGAATCTGCAGAAGATTGAGGTAGCTGAGAGATTCGTGGGAGAAGACACCAGGACGCAGCCATCCACATCGCATGAGAGGGACGAGATCCAGAGACTACAGAGACGGGTCCAGGAATTGGAGGTTCAAGGTAGGAATAGAAATTCTTACGGACGTCGTAATTTTTGGAATAACAGTAATGTAAAGAGGGAAATAAAAGCAGAGCCCCGAGGACGAACTCAAGATGGCCAAGTAGTTTGCTACAATTGCCACAAACGGGGTCATTATGCAAAAAACTGCCAAGAGCGACGGGCTTAAATCAAAGATCCGTCGAAAAAGCATCCAAAAATTACGACAACCACCTACCTGCCTCGAAAATTTTTATTAATCGGAAAAGAAATCGAAACCGTGAACTCAAATGTTATTTTTGCAAGAAATTTGGCCATAAAAAATTAAATTGTAGAAGAAGAAAAAGAATTTTGCAAATTTCGAAGGAGTCCAAAGAAGTTAAATGTGAAAAAATTAATGTAACTACGCCACTGAGAATAGAGGGAATTATTGAAGATAAACATAAAGTAAATTTTATTGTAGATACCGGAGCCGGTATTAGTTGCCTGAATTCAAAGTTGATAAATTCTTTGGGAACTTTGGAAAAAATTCCTTATCTCAATCTTTGCAGTGCGTCAGGAGAGAAATTGTGGATTCTAGGAAAAAAAGCTCTCACTTTTAAAATTGCCGATCTCGAATTTATTCACGAATTTGTAATAATCAAAAATTTAAGTACCGATGTCCTGTTAGGGAACGATTCCAATTTAAAATACGGAATAAAAATAAGTTCCCAAAAGAAACAATTGGAATTTGAAGTCAGCGGTTCTCGAAATAAAATCTCCTTCGACTGTGAAAATAAACGTTTGTATAACCTCTTGAGAAGCGTAGCCGATAAGGATGACGTAAGCCAGAATGTAAGCACGCCAATAAATGCGTTAAAAGTATCGCCCACGTTAGAGCTTGATGTAAATTCAGAGCTGCCTGATAAGGAACAAGGAGCTATTGTCACGTTCTTGAGATCGTTTCGAGACATTTTTGCAACATCCAATAATGAATTAGGTCAGACTAAACTAAAAGAGCAGAAAATTGATACAGGTGACGCAACACCAGTACACCAGCCACCGTACAGGGTGTCCCATAAAGAAAAGGCCATTATTAGTGAGCAAGTCCAAGAAATGTTAAACACTGGGATAATTAGAAAATCGCGTAGTAGCTGGAGCTCGCCAGTGGTCCTCGTTAAGAAAAAATCAAACGAGTGGCGCTTTTGTGTCGATTATCGAAAAGTCAATAAATTAATAAAGATAGACAGCTATCCGACCCCTAAAATTGATGACGTACTATCTTATTTGGACGGCGCTAAGTACTTCGCGAGTCTGGATCTTTTCGCGGGCTTTTGGCAAATAAAGCTCGCTGAAGAAGATAAAGAAAAAACCGCATTTTGCACTTCAGACGGTCTGTTCGAGTGGACCGTCCTCCCATTCGGTTTAATGACAAGTCCAGCTTGTTTTCAAAGATGCATGGACCAGGTGTTAGGAGACCTGAAGTGGAAGGTGTGCCTGGTCTATCTGGATGACGTCCTAGTCAAAGGAAACAGTTTTGAAGAATACATGCAAAATTTAAGAATTGTCTGTGATCGTTTCAGAAAATTTGGCTTGAAACTTAACCCATCAAAGTGTACGTTTGGCTATCAATCAATAAAAATATTGGGGCACGTAGCCACCCAAGAAGGCTTGTTACCAGACCCAGATAAGATAATCGCCGTCACGAAAATCCCACAACCGAAAACGGTAAAGGATGTGTACAGTCCTTTATCGGCCTCTCAAATTTTTACCGTAAGTTTGTGAAAAACTACTCAGACATCGCTAGACCACTAACTTTGCTAACTCGAAAAAATCAAAAGTTTGAATGGGGAGATACCCAGGAAACAGCGTTCAAAAATTTGAAAGAAGCGTTAGTCAATCATCCGGTGTTAAGACATTACAATGACGATTTACTCACGGAAATTCATACCGATAGTAGCAATTTCGGATTAGGTTGTGTACTGTTGCAAACGGAAAATAATGAGACCCACCCCGTAGCGTACGCGTCCAGGCGGCTAACGGATGCAGAAATCAAATACAATACGACCCAAAAGGAGTGTTTGGCGGTAGTATGGGGAATAAATTATTTTCGACACTATTTGTGGGGAAAGAAATTCAAAGTAATCGTTGATCACCATGCTCTATGCTGGTTACAGAAAAATAAAGATCCAGCCGGGAAACTAGCAAGGTGGAGCATTGCTCTACAAGATTTTAATTTTGAGATTTTCCATAAAAGTGGTAGGAAACACACAGATGCGGATTCATTGTCGCGTAATCCAGTGCTCGACGCCACTGGTGAAGAAATTGATATCCCCGTGCTTATGTTAGAAAATCACGATATCGCGAGATTACAAGCCGGCGACCCGAAGTTATCGCGGCTCCGAGACGCGATCACTCAAGACGCGAAAGATTTACATCCAAAATTAAATAAAAAGTGCAGAAGTTATTTATTGGAAAACGATATCCTTTACAAGAAAAATTATCAACCGCACAATAAATCCGGGAAACTTTTGGTGATACCGGAAAGTTTAAAAAGAGAGATTTGCAATGCTTGCCATGACCAACCGCTGGCGGGAGGACATTTAGGTTTTGCAAAGACTTACGGAAAAATTAAAGATCGCTATTTCTGGAAAAACATGTATGCGGATGTTGAAAATTATGTAAAATCGTGTCTTGATTGTCAAATGCGTAAAAGAATTCCAGGAGTGCCAGCGGGTATGATGCAACCAATCAAAGTTGGAGACAGATTTGATAGGATAGGAGTAGATTTGGTAGGGCCCTTTCCAAAGAGCTCCTCGAATAACAAATTTATCATAACAGCGATTGATTACCACACTAAGTGGGCAGAGGCCAAAGCCATTCCGGATGGTACAGCCGAGTCAGTAGCCAACTTCCTGCTCGAGACAATTATTTGTAGGCATGGTTGCCCCTCCGAGATACTAAGTGACCGAGGTCGAAATTTTAAGTCAAAGATGATAGCACATTTGACAAAGGGGATGGGGATAAACACGACTTTCACGACTAGTTTCCACCCAAGAACGAACGGACTTTGTGAACACTTCAACGGACTTCTCTCATCAATGCTTTCTATGTACGTGGCTACTAATCAACGCGATTGGGACACGTATATTTCGTTGGTTGTTTTTGCTTATAATTGCGCGAAACAAGAAACAACTAAACAAAGCCCTTTCTTCTTGGTTTACGGACGCGAACCACGTTTACCGGTAGACGTCGCGCTCGATTTAAGCCAGGAAGATCGGAATGAAACAGTCGACGAATGGTTAAAGCGGATGAGGGAGGTACGAGAAGATGTTTTAGAGAAAATTGAAACGGAACAACAAAAACAGAAAACGAGATTTGATCAAAATCGCAGACAACAAAGTTTCAATGTCGGGGATAAGGTTTTGATTTACAGTCCGACGCGGAAAAAAGGTAAAGCCCAAAAGCTGTTAAGTCAATTCCATGGCCCATACGAGGTCATGAAGAGGGTTAATGATCTAAATTATCAGATAAAGATCAAGAGAGGAAAGAAAGAAATTCTGGACACAGTGCACGTGGAAAGAATGAAAAAGTACATTCACCGTGATTAATAGGCGTTTTGATGACGAAAAATATCAGGCGATCGAGGATCGATTTTACGACATAACGCAAAGTAAGCAAATTCCGGGTTTCAAAACTCTGAAACGCCGATGGAGCAGTCAGGTGAATATTAGTGAAAGATGCATGTAGGTAATTATTGCAAATCGGAATTGCAATAATGAAATTGAGAGTCAGCAACTTCACAATTGCAAAAGCGAACTTTGTAATTGTGCGAAATAAGATTTATAGTTAGGGGTGTAGTGGGGCTTGGAGGAATTATGCGATTTGAGTGAAAAATAAGAAATGACATCATTAATCATTGCAGAGCTCAAAAAATTCCAACGCAATTAATTAATCCAGCTAAGTTGAAAAAAGACCTAAGTGTGTTGCAGGATTACCTAAATAAGAAAAATCATACGTTAGCGATTTCACTTGATAATAATTTTGGAAAGTATTTTACGTTACAATTAGCTAACTGCGTTATAGTGAAAGACCAAATTACAGTACGTGTACAAATTCCAATCAAGGCAACTCACAACATAGACGTGTATAAAATACACTGCACGCCTTTTGCTTACCTAAACAAAACGTGCACCATATGCAGTGAAAAGATGTTTCTCGCAAAATCAGAGTCATTCACGCGTATTATTTCAGGAAAGCTATTAGATAATTGCAACGAACAACTATGTCAGGTACCAAGGGTATCAGGACTTCCGTTATTGAATGAGAAGTGTATTCTAAATTTAGCGATAGGTTCACGCGTATCAAAATTGATAGAAAATTGTGATTTTGTGTGTACTACGGAATCGAGGAATTCTATTTTCCAATTAGCACCGGAAAGATTTGTGTTACTTCATCCATCAGAAAATGCTTCGGTAAAATGCAGAGATAAAGAGGAAACGATTAAATTACCTCCAGTCGAGGGTGCGGGGGCATTGGAACTAAATATTCCGTGCCACTGTTCACTACGATTGGACGAGAATGAAGTAATCTCGGAAAACTTCCCGTGCGATTTGAGGAGTATTCCCGATTTTAGCTACAGACAAATAATTCCAGTCCATTGGACGAACCTGGAATACTTAGAGGTTCCTCCAATGGTAGGTTTTTCAAAATTATCATTTTCAAATTCATCGAACTTCCTAAAAAAGGAATGGAACCAGACATTTCCACATTTAAACATACACTCAATGGAGAATTTTAACAAAGAACCAGATTTCGAAATTAAATTGAAACCGTTTGAGCAGGCAGGGCAACACCTAAGCATGTTAAATAGTTTCAACGTTATCATGTCAATTGTTTTAGTTTTTGTTTTAATAAAAAATCCATTTTTATTGGGCTTCCAACTGGTGAGACCAGTCAATGCTATCGAAGTAGCAGAAGCGTGCAATTGGACGAGCACCATCTTAGTTATTTTCGCGATGGTAATAGCAATGGTACTCATATTAATAAAAAGTTTTAGAAAAAAGAGAAGAGTGACAGAAACGAATGAGTCACCTCCTCTAGAAGTCCTAATCCAGAGCACTTCCAAGAAAAATCCCCAAGCGCAGCCACGCACTACGTCATCTAAGAAATGACCAGAGGGAATGAAAATTTCCAAAGTTCGCAGAGAGACATGTCACACTAGATTAGTAAAAAGGCCTTAGCGTAAGAACTTCATTGGAGAAGTGTAATTTTTAGTAATTAAGAAGTTATGTAAAATTTAATTTTAGGTGTTTGAGAAAGAGAAAACAAAATCTCGTTGGAAATAGTTTTAATTAGATTTTAGTGTCTTAAACAGAAAACTGCTGTTTTTTTTTGTGTGTTCCAGGTGGCAGACCGAAGATGCAACCCAAGGGACCCACAGCCGCCGATGGCCTTGCAAAATGGCTACGTCCAGACATCGAGGGCGATGTCTTTTGAGGCGGAGGAGTGTTGCGGAGCAATGTGGACTTTGACACTCACAACACCTCCGGCGGCCGCGGGACCTGAGGGGGCATGAACTTATGCCACCTAAGCACAATACATTGTATTAGAGTTAAGGAATAAATGTAGATATTGGCCACCAGCCAGTGGTGGTCTGAGTGAGCTCGGGCTAACATGTAATAGATGCGATAAGTAAAGCAAATCCAACGAGAATCCTTCTTGTTATTTCTGAGTCACCACAGCATCGCCACAATATTGTTATTATTATTGTGATACTCACTCAACAGGTGATACCCATTTAAAGAGTGAGGGCTATCTAAAGAAAACAAAAAGAAACAAAGAAAAAGAAAGAAAACAGAAAGAAAGAAAGTGAACGAAAAAATCAGATATTATACGATGTTATGACTGAAACGCAACCTGATCTCGCTCAGAGAACAGCTGAAAATGTCTACAGTATCCTGGATAGATGCATAACCCGAGCACATCTGATGTAGAGGAGAAGCTGTCAAGGCATTTGTACTCGCAGTTGGAAGATAAAAGGTTTCAGTGCATCTCGAGGTGCATCTCAAGTTTGCACGTGGGACCCTGAACAGCAATTCCTGGAGCAAGCCCGCCGAATCAATCCCACTGTTGATAAGTTTATACAGAAAAACGACCAAGTGCAGGTCTCGTCTGGATTGTAAACTCGAAAATTGTGTTCGTGCCAAGAGTATGTCCTCGGGACATCCCCGAGGGGGATAGATCCCTTCGCTTTTGAACAGCAAGAACTTCAAAAAACGCCGTTGTACTCTCTCAAGAGCCGAAACGTGTATTGAGTATATGAGATTCCAAACCACCGATGCGTACTCCAGGCGAGGTCTGACGAACGACTTGTAAAGGAGACAGGCGGTGCCGAGATTCCGGAAGGGCTTAACACTTCTCATGACAAAGCCAAGAGTCCTGAAGGCCGCAGCAATGACATCAACAATGTGAGGGACAAAAGTGAGTTGATCGTCGAACAGCACTCCAAGATCGCGCACCTCACTGAATCTAGGCAGAGAGACGTCATCGATCTCGTAGCCAAACCGTATCACATCCCTGATCCTACTGTAAGAGACAACAGAACACTTATTGGGATTCAGAGGCAGCTGATTCTTTCCACACCACTTCTCGATCCCACTCAAGGCAACCTGGAGCTCTCGGCAGTCCGCAGTATTTCGAATTTCTTTGTATAACTTGAAATCGTCAGCGTACATCAAAAAGTCAACCTTAACGTTTCTACCGATGTCGTTTACACAAATATAACCTTATCGAAAGCCTGACCCAAGCGGTGAGATGTATAAAAATAAAAATTCTACATAATTTCCTTTCAACAACAGTAATTATGAAGTTATGAACGAAATTCTCACGTACACTTACAAAGCAGAATAATTCTTTGGTGGCGATGTAAATGTGACCACAAAAGACCTATCGGTGTTTCACAGCAGACGACATGTGACTGTTGTCTTTGATAATTGTTTGAAATATTGTTGTGTGTTCAATATACTAAATAAAACCCAAATCTTGTTCAATTCTTTGCGGTGGGGCAAGGTGGCGTCCGGGCAAACCCAATAGAGAGAAACGCATCGATTCACGATGTGGGGAGAGTACGAACCCGCGACTTATCCGAGTAGAAAGCCAGAAGTACCCCAGTCAGACAAAGAAAAGCGTTACAAAACTGGCGCCCGAGCGGGGACCAGTTCGAAGTAAGCCACCAAAATCCTCTTTTTCCCCGTTACCTACAATTATTGCAGCTTTTGGGCAGATGAGTTTATGGATAAAACTAGCCGTCTGATAAGGATAGGTACCCTCTTCATGGATTTTGGGAGCAAGAGGCGTGGAGCCTGAGGATTTGGCAAAATCAGAGCAGATGGAGTGGTATCGAAAGTTTTCAGGAACAATGAGTGTTCCTCCAAAGAACTTTTGATGAGGGAGGAATAGGTAACTATTGGTGGGATCCTTAGGCAGAACCTCGAAGTCCTGTGCACCGAAGAAAAGCTCTGTTTTATCCACACAGGAGGGTCTATCCATTATCAGCAGGCAGTTACCCCTGTCTGCCTTGGTGATTACTGTGTTGTCTTAGACTAAAGCTTTTTGAAGCGAACAAAGCTGCGAAATAATCATCCTTGTCTCGAATGAGGCCGACAAGAGCGAAACGCGTCAATATTTTTTAACAAAAATTGTAAGGAGTTGACAAAAATTTGAAAAATAAATTAAAAAATCTAGTCTATATAAGTCTATAATAATAGTCTATTAGTCTATCGCAACAGTTGGAACAACGGCTTATTATCGATTGCTTTCGCTTTTCTTGCTGCAGTCCTTTTCTCTTGCATGAGGATATCTGGACAAACTGTGGAAGATATGGTTAGCTACAGTTTTTTTTTTCAATCCACAATATGTTTTTGGTTTTTCTCAAGAATTTTCTCAACCATTGATTTTTTCAGTCAGAAAAAGCACTTTTGTCGGTCATGAACATGAAATGGTACACTTTCCAGAGATCAAATCAGATGACTATGATGGTCTTCATGCTAAACTCGCTGAAGCCGTTGAGATTACATTTCTCTACAACTTTGGCCATCAATTACCAATTAGGACTTGAAGTAAGCATACTGTTTCTTCGAGGTTTAAAGGTTGAGTTTAAAATTTCGATGTTTATTCATGTACGAATATCATCATTCGTAGATGGTCAAAGGAATGTATTCAGTGGTTTCGCTCATAGTTACCATGCATTTGAACCGCACTACGGGAGGTCGTGGCTGAAATGATAGTTTCTTCGTTGGGAGACTGGATGTTGATTGGAATATGCGTACCTGTTCTATATTGTAGGTTGAATCTGGATTAGTAGAAGCAAATGTAGTACAAGTAAACACAGCTAATACTACAGACCGCATCATTCGCTACAGTATGAAATTTTCATCAGTGCATCAAAAGTTATAAATATGTGGGGTGAAGCATTTGCTACAATATTCCAAACAAAAAAAAATAGTTTACTTTCCGAATTATTTTTCTAAGGCCCAACTGCACCGCTCACCCTTCAATCTCTACTTTAGTAAGCTCGGCTTAAGTGAGGGTTCACCTAAGGACCATGAGTTCACTGCACCAATTTAGCTTAGTCAAAACTTAGCTAAGCCAGGGCTAAGCTTTAGCAAAGTTTCAAACCTTGGGGATATTTAATTTTTCTCCATTAAAGTTGGTTGTTTTTTAATTTCCCTCGCTTTTTTGTCACACAGATTGGTAACCGTGTCGATCACAGAGTCTGAACCGTCAATAGTTTGAATTTATTGGCATTTATCCCAGATTTTGCACAGGTAAGTGTAATGGCGAATTCCCAGAGCTGCTCGACCGCTCTCCGCTCTCGTTTTCAGAGAAACTCCAATAGTTTGAATTAGATTTTTTGCATGAAAAAAAAGTTCTCAAACAGTTTTTTGCCAGATGGTTAGCTCATCCCTACCTGTTCAACAAGTCAAAAGCATATATACGCGTTATATTTAGTATACAGGGTGAAAATTGAAAGACAAATGGTTTTTTTTTATTCTGCTGAAATAATTTTTGAGAAAAACAGACTTTAATTATTCAGCAACCTCATGATCTCCTGTTGAACATGTGAAAAATGTACTCCTCTTATTCAACTGCTGGTATTCTACCTACAGGGTGGTATATACAGGGTAAAATCAACTTTTTTTCCGATGTTTTCTGTTTTGTGTCGCAGTTTTGGGTTTGGTGCCTATGTTCATTGATATTATGAAATAAGCGGAATATATGTCTAGTACTTACATGTTAGATGGATATTCAAGTTCATCTTAATTGAATTCTAAAACAATAAATTGCACGAACTCTTTGGTGAATCTAGTTTTTTTTTTAATGTCATTTCATCCAAAGTTTTAAAGTAATTCGATCTATCTGTTTCTTTGCCTCGGAACACCGAAATTCACGATATCCAATAGGGTACTTGCCAATGAAATAGATTTGATTGAAAATACTTTTAATCAACAAGAGTAATAATTAGTATTTTCTGAAAATTTCCGGAAAATACAGGGTGTCTCAAAAGTAATGCATTCCGAGTCCATAGCGGTATATAGAATCCACCCAAGAACGCAAGAAAAATGCAAAAAATAATTAATAACGTTTATTTTTTAAGATATGGGGGGAGGGGGGGGGGGGCAAAAGGGTGGAACTTCTTCCCCCTTTATTTTCAATATTCAAAGTGGTTTTGAGGAACTGTTTGTGATAGATTTATCAGTGGAAATTATCAACCCGTGGGTGTGCAGTGAATTTCTGTTCACGATACAGGGTGAGTCATGAATCACAAAAATCCAGTATTCTACAATTATATCTAAAATATTCCATTGGTTCCTCAAATAATTTAGAATAAGAAGATATGACTCTTTTTATTGCCATAGATAAAATTTTATTGACGTTTTTGGAGGGAAATGAATTCTTGACATTCATGAATCACCCTGTATATCAAATAGAAGTTCAGTGCACATCCAGTGGTTGATAATTTTTCAATTTCCACTGATTATAATATCACAAATAATTCTCCAAAATAATTTTGACTTACGAAAATAGAGGGGAGCGAAGTCCTCTACACCTTGATCCCCCATATTTCCAAAAATAAACGTTACAAAAAAAATTTTATATTCTTCTCGTATTTTTAAGTGGATCCCATATTTCGCTCTGAACTCGGAATGCGATACTTTTGAGACACCTGTATAGGTATCCATCGGTTACAAAGATTTTTTTTCGATTTTTTTATTCCAAATAGTTGACAGTTAACAGCAGGGAAACTTCAGTGAAGTTTTCATGTCTGGTTTTTCCAAATAGTGATGCCACTTTAACAGTTTTTTGAGTTTTCAATCCAGCAGTGCTGTTTTCAGTATATTTGTGACGTCACAAAAATATTATTCAAACACCCATTACGGCCGCAATTTTAGGAATCAGGGAAAAAGACAAAATACGGGTGCATTATTTTCAACCATACTGTGGCGATGCTGTGGTGACTCAGCCTATGGTGACCCTGTGACGTGGAGAGGTGATCACAGGCTAAAACTTTTTTTTCAAATTTTATATTGGAATTATTTTTATTGGTAAAAGTATTTGCAACTACCTGGTAAAACCTACCTTATTGCGCTATAATATCACTGCCCTTTATTGAAGAAAAAATAACAGGAAGGAGGCCTCGGGGCCCATTTTGTTGTCGTGTAATTTTTTGTGTATTCTTTTAACCCAATTACTTTTGGTCTGAGGGGGGCCCTAATTGACCAAAGTTTTGGGGGCCCTTCGCCAAAAATCTAGGCCGGGATTGCGGCCTAGCGGCCTTGGCCAGTCCGCCCCTGGGCTCTACCTTGAATGCGTTTTTGAGTTGTTCACAGGCGTCCTCGTAATTGACTTCGTCGTCCTCGGTTTCCTCGTACACCTCCAAGGCCGCTCCTTCCAGGTAACACGGAAATTGAGTCAATTTCGTCTCATCCGACCATTGATTCGCTCTTGCAGCTCTGTCGAATTGTCGGATGAACCTCTCGACGTTCTCCGTCGGTCGCCCGCCGAATTTGATTGGGATTACTGTCGGGATTGCTTCGCCTCTTGCGTCTTGTTGGTCGTCGTCTGCCATAGTTACTTCTTGTTGTTGATGTTGTTATTGTTGTTGTTGTTCGAGCTGAAGGGTCCTTCTTTGCTTCCTCGTCACCACCGGCATTCACCACACAAACTCTCGGGTTAGTTTTCTCTTGTAGGTACAGCACTCGATTTTTTGTAGTCGGAAGTCTTTTGTTGCACTGTTTTGTGAACTACCCGGCGCCTCCACCCAATTTGTGGCGATGCTGTGGTGACTCAGAAATAACAAGAAGGATTCTCGTTGGATTTGCTTTACTTATCGCATCTATTACATGTTAGCCCGAGCTCACCCAGACCACGACTGCCTGGTGGCCAATATCTACATTTATTCCTTAACTCTAATACAATGTATTGTGCTTAGGTGGCATAAGTTCATGCCCCCGCAAGTCCCGCGGCCGCCGGAGGTGTTGTGCCGGTGTCAAAGTCCATATTGCTTCGCAACAATACTATCGAATGGGCCAATAAAAAAAAAATAGGCAAGTAACCCATTCTCGCCCATTCGTCTAATAGTAAAGTCAAAATAGATTTTCACCGGAAAGAAATTCGGAAGTTGACGAAATTTGATGGATCGATGCAGAATTTAACGTGGAATAACATACTGAAATTCCCGAGAATTCCAATGCTTGGCTTTTTTTCTAGGACCAATAAAAGAGCGCCATCCTTGTAAATTGTCGATTTTTTCTGAATAACTTATAAACTATCACCTTTAGAACACAAAAACCAGCGAAGCAAATGTACGTTAAATTATCAAGAGATCAGTATCAAATTCATCACTTTGTGGTTAACAGTCTCCGAGATACAGCGTCTGCTAGAACGCAGTGAAAATGACTCAAAATTTATCTCCGGATTTTACGTAACAATTTGCATAGTGTCAGTTCAAGGGCTGTAACGTGGACAGCAAATGTGCGGATTTCAGTGTGTTTTACAATCTTGGAAATCCAATTCAACATTTGGTATCACACTTTTATCTAGAAGTCGCCAACTTCAAAATGGTACTTTTCCTCGACCTTTCAAATTTATACTTGAAGTTCCGAAGAATCCCCAAGAATCGATTATTTTCATACCATACCATTTGATTCATTTTTCAAGTATGGAAAAGCCGAAGGAAAAGCCATATGGAGAATATGTGAAGGATTGAATACAAAAAAAAAAAAGTTTCAGAATCTTTTTCCTAGTGATGGTTCCTGAGGTATATGAGTTATAAGACTAAAACGACCTACTTGGAAAAAAAAATTGGCAGTTCGGACACTAACTGCTGAATACTGTACGGACCTTGCATTTTAGGTGTAAGACGCCACTTGGCAGACGTGGACAGTACATAAATATATTCACTACGTCTGCTGAGTGGCATTTTGTATCATCAAATGCAAGGTCCGTACAGTATTCAGCAGCTGGTGTCCGGTCTACTTATCTTTTTCTCCAAATAGGTCGTTTTAGTCTTTCAAACCATATAACTCAGGAACCATCACTGGGAAAAACATTCTGAAACATCCTATGATTTTGGTATCCAATTCTTCACATATTTCCTGGATGGTTTTGCTCTACTTGAAAAAGTAGGCAAATGGCATGGTATCAAAATAATCGATCTTTAGGGATTCTTCGGGACTTTAAGTATCGATTTCAAAGGTTGAGGATAAGTACCATTTTGAAGTTGGCGACTTCTAGACAAAAGTGTGGTACCGAATGTTGAATCGGCTTTCCAAAAATGTGAAACACGTTGAAATCCGCACATTTTCTGTCCACGTTACAGCCCCTGAACTGACACTATGCAAATTGTTACGTAAAATCCGGAAATAAATGTTGAGTCATTTTCACTGCGTTCTAGCAAACGCTGTATCTCCGAAACTATTAACCACAAAGTGATGAATTTAATACTGATCTCTTGAGAATTTAACGGGCTACATTTGCTTCGCTGGTTTTTGTGTTCTTAATGTGATAGTTTACAAGTTATTCAGAAAAAATCGAAAATTTACAAGGATGGCGCTCTTTTATTGGTCCTAGAAAAAAAGCGTTGGAATTTTCGGGAATTTCAGTATGTTATTTCATGTTGAATTCTGCATCGATCTACCAAATTTCGTCAACTTCCGAATTTATTTCCGGTTGGGCCAGATTTTTGCTTAATTTGACTGGACTATAAATCATTATCCAATAACTCCTTCTCCATTGGGATATTGTTATTTACGATATTGTTCATTTTTTAACTGCACACACAGCTGCATATGATCTCAAATGTTGATAAGTGGTGGCTAAGCCGTACCACACCTTGGGCTTATTTTAGGCAAAGCTTAAGCATCCCCAAGCCACAGTTTGTTGACGGTGCAGTGTACTTTTAAGTTAAGGACCAGTAAAGCTTCACTTTAAGGTTGAGTGTGAGTGGTGCAGTTGGGCCTAAGCTCCTTCATAACGTGAAATTATTACGGATAATTCAAGTCGCGAATTTACCTACCTATTCCTGAGAAACTCAAAAAAAGTGTAGTAGGTATTTGCTTTGATTTCTAGCAGTTGCTCCAAGTCCTGGTACATAGATAGGTACCTACTCTGGTTTATTGAAGCGAATACTACGGTTTGTGGTGTTCCCTTGCAGCAATTAATACCACTCAAGATCTACCTATCTCAGATTTACTAAATTCCAGTCAAATATAAAGATAACTATAATTTAAAATAAATAATTTATTTAGATTCGGATACCTAATCGGATTTATTTAGATGCAGATTTGATCTTATAATACATACAAGAACTAACATGTTATGTCTATTCAATAATAATACTTTCTCAACCTTGGTAGGTATATAATATAGGTCGGTAGGTACTATTTTTATGTATTCTCATGTTTGTGACATTCTTGCGTTCTTTAGGTATTCGTATCTTACGAGGTATCTTATTTGATTTGAATTTTTATAATTTGGGTTTTCCTGTAATTGAGCGTTGCCTGTTGGAAAATAAATCTATAACTAGGTACCTATATTATTATTGTTATCATCTGGTTAAGTACTACCGTATGATCAAAAACTTTCCTCTTCTAGGCAGGCTGTGGCCTGGCCAAAATCAGCTTCCTTTGCCTGCCAATGACCAGACACAGCCTGCCTAGAGGAGGAAAGTTTCTGATCATACGATAGCTGCATCCCAGATATTCGTGAGTACCTACGTAAATTGCCAGTTGTCTAAAGGAAGATTTTATTACAGTGAAGGTAAACAAGATTGTTTTAGTAGGTAGGTAACGGTTGAAATTTATGTCGATTATATGTTATATGGTTAGCTGACAACTGATGTGAAATGTGATCGGGACTTATCCACTGACTTATCCTTTCATTTCGTACCTACCATGTTTATTCAACATGTGCGTCTCAAATGTGACTGTCGCTTGGCCTTGTACGAACAATGGTTGCACTGGAAACAGTTGATTTCTTCATTCGCAGTATCTTTACTTATCATGTGCCTTCTCAAATTGGACCTTCCTTCAGTTCGGTACAAACAATGACTGCACTGGAACCAATTGATTTTTTTATTGGCACTCGTATTGGCAGTATGTTTACGCATCATGTGCCTTTTCAAAGTTGACTTTTCTTTAGCTCGGTACGAACAATGGTTACACTGGAACCAGTTGATTTCTTCATTCGCAGTATGTAACACTAATCATGTGCCTTCTTAAATTCGACATTTCTTCGGTTCGGTACAAACAATGATTGCACTGGAACCAGTTGATTTTTTATTGGCACTCGTATTGGCAGTATGTTTACGCATCATGTGCCTTTTCCAATTTGACTTTTCTTTAGCTCGGTACGAACAATGGTTGCACTGGAACCAGTTGCTTTCTTCATTCGCAGTATGTTTACTCATATGTCTTCTTACATTCGACTGTTGTTTGGCTCGGTACAAACAATGGTTGCACTGGAACCAGTTAATTTCTTCATTCGCAGTATGTTTATTCGTCATGTGCCGTCTCAAAGATGACTTTTCTATAGTACGGTACGAACAATGGTTGCACTGGAACCAGTTGATTTTTTTATTAACACTCGTATTGGCAGTATGTTTACACATCATGTGCCTTTTCCATTTTGACTTTTCTTTAGCTCGGTACGAACAATGGTTGCACTGGATCCAGTTGATTTCTTCATTTGCAGTATGTTTACCTATCATGTGCCGTCTCAAAGACGACTTTTCTGTAGTACGGTACGCACAGTGGTTGCACTGGAACCAGTTGATTTCTTCATTCGCAGTATGTTTATTCATCATGTGCCGTCTCAAAGATGACTTTTCTATAATACGGTACGAACAATGGTTGCACTGTAACCAGTTGATTTCTTCATTCGCAGTATGTTTATTCATCATGTGCCGTCTCAAAGATGACTTTACTATAGAACGGTACGAGCAATGGTTGCACTGGAACCAGTTGATTTCTTCATTCGCAGTATGTTTACTAATCATGTGCTTTCTCAAATTCGACCTTTCTTTGGTTCGGTACGAACAATGATTGCACTGGAACCAGTTGATTTTTTTATTGGCACTCGTATTGGCAGTATGTTTACGCATCATGTGCCTTTTCCATTTTGACTTTTCTTTAGCTCGATACGAACAATGGTTGCACTGGATCCAGTTGATTTCTTCATTTGCAGTATGTTTACTCATCATGTGCCGTCTCAAAGACGACTTTTCTTTAGTACGATACGAACAGTGGTTGCACTGGAACCAGTTGATTTCTTCATTTGCAGTATGTTTACTCATCATGTGCCGTCTCAAAGAAGACTTTTCTTTAGTACGATACGAACAGTGGTTGCACTGGAACCAGTTGATTTCTTCATTTGCAGTATGTTTACTCATCATGTGCCGTCTCAAAGACGACTTTTCTTTAGTACGATACGAACAATGGTTGCACTGGAACCAGTTGATTTCTTCATTCGCAGTATGTTTACTTATCATGTGCCTTCTCAAATGCGATCTTACTTTAGTTCGGTACGAACAATGGTTGCACTGGAACCAGTTACTTATATCAGTGGGCGTTTTTGATTCCGACACTCCAACATCTCTGATGGTTCTTGCAAGAGTTCTATTTAAATCGAGCGGTTCCATGGCTTCCGCCTTTTCAGTGGTTTCTTGGGACTCACCACTGGTCAGCCCATTTCCACACAAATCGTGATGTTTTACAAGAGATATACTCGAATCCGAATTGTATCTGCAGTGATCGCACGGATATCTTTGAATTTCTTCACAGAACGTCCCATTTTCACTGTTTTCCGTCCGCGGATTATGTATTTGTCTGCAATGTTCGTACAATTCGAATTGATAGTAGCTCTTGTAGTCGCAGCATATGCAAGGGAACTGCCCTGGTTCGACAATGGCATGAAACAGTTCGGCCGCATAAACGTTTTTGTGGTTTCTCTGGGTGTGGTGGTTGAGCTGAAGTACTGATCCAGTTCGATGCGAACATTGCAAACAACTGTACGGGGCAACAACTTCGGGTGGTAGTTCTAACCTGAAATTACACAGAAATGAGACCTGATCGAAATTATCCGAGGCATTCACTAGTAACTCACATTTTGTGATGGTGAAAGGCTGAACGGTACATACAACGAATCGGGAAGTGGTTTCACGGATATGAGGAACGATACATCTCAATCTTTCATTTATCCGTTAGTGTTGCCTGAGTAGGGTGGAGTGGGCGTGGGGTGGTGCAAGAGTGGATGACGTCACGATTAAAGTGGAGTGGAGTATCCGTAAGTGGAGTGAACTTCATGTGCTCTCCTTGCGCATGTCCACTCTGTTAGTACCTACTAATGATTTCGCCATCAAGTCATTGGTAGGTACCTACCGAAAGAATGACATTAAAAGAAATAGAAACAAAAATGGCGTCCTAAGGATGGGTAGGTATATATTGGTAAGATGTTATTTTCACTAGTAGGTAGGTACCTACTTGATAATTCAATTTTATTTAGTTGTAAAGTTGTAATAAATACACTTCAATACGCTCAATTAGTATGACGTTAAAGCGTGGCCTTGGTCAAGGTTTTGTATGAAAACAATAACGAACACGTAACTTGGAAACACTTCTTGTCAAAGTGACAGCTAACGGAATATTTGCGTATTGTGGCTTATTTATGTTAATCAAATGTTTAGAGGTAAAGTACAACAACCTTCCCGTAGGGTCTTCACTCTTCCGTAAGCAAAAGGGCCTTCGAGGGTGGGAATGCTGGTAAAATCTCGGGTTATTATCTACATTTTACATTTTAATTGTTTGTCAGCTGCAGTGGAGGCAGTGATGTGAGCCGGGTATCTACCGGGTACCTATAGGTAACTAGGTAAATACAAATCGGGTATTTACCCGGTATTTTCCCGAGTCATATTTACCTACCCACCCTACCCACTACCCAGTTTTACAGAAAAGCTGATACTGTTGACAGCTCGGTTGACAGTCATGGTAGTCCATGCTGTTTCTTTTCAACACGGTGATACATGACAATAACGTTGCGCATAACTCGAAAATAAATTCGTGACGTGAGGTGCATCGTTTAAGAATTCACCTTTCCCATGAGCACATCACGCATACCTGTGAAGGCACAACTGGCAGTCTGTAGCAGCCGTCTGTACTAGCGGGAATATGCGCTCACAGGTATGCGCGCCTGTGATTTCCCTGATGGGAAAGGTGGATTGAAGTGTATTGTTACGAGCGGCGATCCCGTGCATATTGGTAAACACGGGATCTTTCTGGATTCCTCCATCCATTAGATCGCAGTTCGCAGTGTAGAAGTGCGGAGCGATCTGGTGCATTCCAGAGCGTGCGTTAACGTGAAACTGAATGGGGACCCAACGCTCGATCAGGGCACATCTGTCCACTTTGGCGGAGGTGCAGACATTCCGTAGCACACGGGAAACACGCGGAAGGTGTGTTATTATTCAGGAGTGCTCTAGAGACCGCATATATGCCGGGCCACTATGGAAATTGCTGGAAGACTATAGAAAGTTCGGGAACGTTATTCGGAGATCTATATAAGGCATCAATCGTTGCCCCACTAGCAGTATTGAATTGGAATGCGAAGTAGCAGCTAGCGGATAAGCGGGCGATAATCACAGCGATAGGTAATTCCAAGTAGATAATTGTTGGCGTGTATCGTGTATTTATTGTAGTACGCAGAAATAAACAGTGAGTGTTTTGAAACGATCGTCTCAATTATATTCAAACCCGTACGCGAAATACGTAACAGTATACAGGGTGGTGAAAATTTCGATGCTCACCATTGGTATCTTGGAAACGGTAAGAGATACGAGGTCGGTTAAATTAGAAAAAAGTTGCGCATTTTTGTGGCGATTGAGAATCTGGAAAGAAACTTTGAATGTTTTGATTGGTTCACGATTTATCACGAAAAAACAAAAAATTTTGATTTCAGAAATTGTTTTTTATTTCTTCAACCATTAGAGCTATTTCCTCGGCTATTTCAATCAAACTTGGTAGTTTTATGTTTTTGATCACTCCGAGTCGATCAACGTTGACAGAAATTTTCCAGGCCTTCTAGATGTCAAATTATGACAGTCAACTTTTGTTTTTCTTATGGCCGCCATATTGGATTTTTGCACAAATAGATAGAGAAAAAAATTAGCTTTCCGAATTAGTAACCAACATGTTCTTTTTATGACATTTTAAGCGTCAAATTTTAAAATTTTCGTAAATTATTGACAAAATCAGGAATGCTTTGAAAAACAGTCGGGAATGCAGTTGAAATATTATCAATAGCAACAACAAAAAAGTGACAGATGGTGTTCAATTGACGTATCTAACTTCTTAATGGTGTTTTGTGCTTGTTTGTACCGGTAGTTCATAAATTGCATGGGTCAAGGGTGTCTGTGAGTTCAAAAACGTCTGTCGGAACTAGCATATCGTTCTTATTAAAGTTTGACAAATTTATTAGAAACGGAGTAAGGATTACCCTAGTTTCGACAGACGTTTTTGAATTCACAGACACCCTTGACCCATTTAATTTATGAGCTCTCGGTACAAACAAGCACAAAACACGATTGAGAAGTTACGGCTCGATACCAAGTTGGGCAGGCGCGTGCTGGGAGGCATTCGAGGGCCCGGGAAAATATTTTTTACGAGGGCCCACCTGGCCTAAAAGGCAATAGGGGGTTTTTACTGCAGCCGAGCATTTTTCGGTATGGGGGGGGGGGGGGGTCAAAATTGACCTCTTATTTTAAGAAAAAAACGTGACGGACCAAAATAATTGCAAAAAATATCCATCTAACTCGTAAATTAGGAATTATATTAATAAATAAAACATTAACAAAATAAAAAATCTTCATTCTCAAAATCTAAACTAAAAAAAAAATTTGCAATTGAAAATATTAGGAACAAAAATAGGTTCACCTTACCACTGGAAATATGCCTTAAATGCCTTACTTTTTTGACACAATCTTTCAATAATGGTTTCTGGAGCAATACTGTTCGTTATTTCAGGCTCGCAAGCCATACAAAACAAAGCTTCTAAATTTTCCTGCACGATACAACTGCGAAGTCTTGTCTTCAACAGTTTAAGTTTCGAAAATGACCGTTCACATGATACTTGTGTCAATGGAATCGTCAGTAAAAATTTATAAACTACAAATAATTGCTTGAATTCTGTGGAATATAAATTATAGTCGCACAACACCAGAAACACACACGATAGGCACGAGTTACAATTATTAGTTGAAGTTGTGCATTTTTTTCTTGAAGAATCCCAGATCACTTCTTCATTTTCAATTTCTGACTCCTCACTCGAAAAATAGGGATCAGTTTCCAGCTTTTCATCATACTGTTTTGTGTAAATGTCTTGAAAACCTCGTTTCGACAAATGCGGCCAAAGTCTGGAAAATGTTGTAAGTTCCTCCTTCAGTTTTTCTTTGTCCAATGATGGAATAACTTCACAAATTTTGTTTAAAGACTGTTGTGGAAGGGATTGACTTATTTCTGGAAATCTTCTAGGATCAAAGCATTCCAAGTCTCCATAAAATGCCCCATGTTCTGCAAATCTGGTCTCAATGCTGTTTACAATGCTATCCATGATAACATTGTAAACGGTTAAACGAAAACGATCTTCTGGGTCTGCGCCAATCTGTTCATCTTGAGCTAATTCCCCTGGCATTATCTTCACGACTCTTCTTCTTCTACTTGGGAGAGCATCTTCCAAAAATATATCAGAATCCATTTTTTCAAGCTCCGCATTTATAACTTGAACAAACCGTTTTGATGATTCTAGGACATTTACGAAATTTCGTTGCTCTGCTTTTAGCTGATCTGTTGCATTCGAAATTTGCCGCCATGCCTGCACATAATCCAAACGTTCCGTTTGTAAATAGTCGGAAACGGGAGTAGTTATTGCAAAAATCTGTATAAATGTCATAGCAAGTAAAACTATTTCAAAGGAACAGAACTTCTTGAGTAAACCATCTGCTTGACTCCTAGCGTTGGGTTTAAATAAGGAATTTGATTCTGAAATTTCCTTCAGTGCCAATACCAAATTCAAGAGAGCAATGTTTTTCAAATTAGAACTGTCTTGACAATCCTCCGACCACATACCTCTATGCCCAAATATTTTGATGGTAGCGTCACTTCTGCTCCTCCAACGTGTGGCGCCGATTGCATTCAGTTGCAGACGAACTCCAGTGCGCGTCCCAGATTTTTCGAAAACATTTAATCGTTTGTACGATTCTTTGAAAAATACGTGAGCTTCTTGTAGTAGATTGAAGAATGAAGCTGAAGCTGTTAAAGACTGGGTGGTATCAGTGATGACCAAATTAAGCACATGAGCGTAACACCAAGTGTGAATATGAGTGGCACAGTCTTCTTTTAGTTTTGTAGTAACCCCTTTATACTGTCCACTCATATTAGCGGCACCATCAAAAGCATCAGCTATGCAGTTTTTCAGTGAAATTTCGTTCTCATTCAAAACTTGTTTTAGTGTCTCGTAGAGGAATTCTCCAGTGGTAGAAGTTACATGTTTCAAAGCAAGTGCACGTTCAACCACTTTGTTACCAGTAACAAATCGAATAAATATTGCGCATTGATCGTGTGAAGTTATGTCCATAGTAGTATCCATTGTCACTGAATAAAGCTCAGCTTGTCGAACTTCGTCAGCAATGGTTCTAAGAATCTCTCGCCCGACTTCCAAGATAACTTGCGTGGTTGTCCTATTACTTAACAGGGTGATCAGGCTGCCTCTACCAACGCCGTGTTTACTTGTTTCAGCACTTAAGGCAGGTTGCCGGCTTTTATGTCGTTTGCTTTGTTCGATCGCTTTTGTGACATGAGTATTCAAAACAACATCGAACTTGGATAGTAACAGAATAATCTCGAGAAAATTTCCATGGTTCAATGATGTGTCCTCCAAATTATAAGCAGCTTCATTCCTGTGGCCCCGAAAGGGCAACATTTGCTTCCCGATCAATTTGACGACTTCAACAATTCTGACCATTACTGCTCTTCTATCCATCACTTCCTGACGATGTTTGTCATGCAGTTCTCGATTTATATAATGTTTAATAGATTTGCCATGTTTTTCACGCATGAAAGATTGGACAGCATCGCAGTGACTCTTCGAATTTTCGTGTTCTGCGACTCGTTGATAGGTGTGTTTCCATTCGTTAAAACCATGCACAAATTGAGACTTGAAGTTGCTACTGAACACAATACACACTGTGCAATATAAACTTTTGTTTGCTTCGTTGAAACTCAACCATTTGCGATTCGTTGTTTTTGACTTATCGATGAAGTCCGTACGGTAGAACACTTTATTTGAATCAAATGGTAACGAAGTTCTGGTTTTCGGCTGTATTGGATGGTTACGGAAAAAATCCAAAACATCTAAATTTTTTGGTTTATCAAATAACGATGGAGTTCTTTCTTCAGTCGCTATGTCACTGTCGGATTCGGATTTCGAAGCATTTAAATGTTCCGATCTTTCTGCTTCTGAATGATAGCTTTCATCTAATTAAAAAAACGAAACTCAAAAAGTGCGGAAATTAAATCTAGAAAAACTTACGGGTGGTAATAACCGCAGGTTCTTCCTCAGCGGGTTCCTCCTCAGCTTCGGTTTCAGTGATGGTTTGGGAGGTTGAAGGGCCTGCTTCTAATTCATCTGAGACGCCAGCTTTTTGCACTTCTTGTGGCGTTTTCGATTTCGGTTTCCACGAATCGAAATCCGTAAGCTTTGGCATTTCTGTAGCAGCTCGTTGCAAATCTTTTTTTTTTTTAATTTGGCGTTTTTCATAGCCAGAAGCTGCTCGTTTCTTCATGTTGATGAATTTTTCTAATTAATTATGGCTATGGGTATGTTCCAATAATAGGTACCTATAGGTAGGTAAAAAGTGCAAAAGTGCGCACTTATGCGGAAACGAATATGTCGCTTTACTTTTTCACATGTGGCATGTACAGAAGTTGCAAGTCAAATCAGTAATTTCCAGCTGATTTTTAGAGAAAGAGGTGAGGATGAGAAACATTAGATTTTACAAAAAAAGTTCCAAGAACGATCGTAAACCATAGGCACAACAAGAGCATGTATGTGACAATATCCAGTTTCAAGTGGCATCAAATCACCACCAAATTAACGTGAGAGCGCGCGGGCCCGACCGTGCAGAAGTATCAACAAACCAAATAAGTAAACACATCCTTGGTTAGGTACGGTAGCTACGATTTTCATACCTAATGATGAGATTTTAAAAATCAAATCAATATAAATTGTTAAATTGCCACTTACCATAAAAAAAAAAGTTTTTAATGTAAGTATAACCTTCTTTGCGTTAGAAAAGATAATTTAACTGAAAAACTAAGTGGAGAGGGGCAGAGGGCCCTCTTGCTCACTGTATGGGGGGCCTACCGGGAAACTCCCGGCCAGCACGCGCCTGAAGTTGGGGCTGAGACCGCCGTAAGTGCCGTTTCCATAGCAACGGCGGATACCAACCA
Organism: Anaspis maculata; assembly: GCA_949128115.1. NCBI lineage: Eukaryota > Metazoa > Arthropoda > Insecta > Coleoptera > Scraptiidae > Anaspis > Anaspis maculata. Next base: position 95,234,004 of record OX421963.1, on the reverse strand, counting down.
ATCAGACCGCGCTGTATTTGGCGAGTTACGCCGTCCCAAACTTCGCGCCTGCAACTTGGTATCGAGCCCTTAGATACGTCAATTGAACACAATCTGTCTTTTTTCTGTTGTTGCTATTGATAATATTTCAATTATTTTTCAAAGCATTCCCGATTTTGTCAATATTTACGAAAATTTCAAAATTTGACGCTAAAAATGTCATAAAAAGAACATGTTGGTTACTAATTCGGAAAGCTAATTTTTTTCTCCATTCATTAGTGCAAAAATCCAATATGGCAGCCATAAGAAAAACAAAAGTTGACTATCATAATTTGACATCTAGAAGTCCTGGAAAATTTCTGCCAACGTTGATCGACTCGGAGTGATCAAAAACATAAAACTACCAAGTTTGATTGGAATAGCTTGAATGGTTGGAAAGATAAAAAATAATTTCTGAAATCAAAATTTTTAGTTTTTTCGTGATAAATCGTGAACCAATCAAAATATTTGAAGTTTCTTTTTAGATTCTTAATCGCCACAAAAATGCGCAACTTTTTTCTAATTTAACCGACCTCGTATCTCTTACCGTTTCCAAGATACCAATGGTGAGCATCGAAATTTTCACCACCCTGTATACAGGGTGTTTCAGGGATGATAGCAAAAAAATTAACTGTGGGTAGGTCTCGTCAAAATATGACGAAAACCCATATACTATCGAAGTTCGGCCTGATGACGAAGATACCTACAGCCCTCCAAAGTTCACTTTTTTCGGATTTCAAAAATTTGTAACTGAAGAACGTTCGACAAATTCAGCGTTAATTCAGCATAAGCTGGTTTGTTATAATTATCTATCAACCTGCCAAATTTGGAAAAAATCCAATCAGTGGCGTAGAAGTTATGAGGGGTCACCTTGAGTCAACTTTTCTTCGGATGCTTCTAAATTATCGACCCCCATAACTCTTTCACCACTGGTTAGATTCTTTCCAAATTTGGCAGGTTGATACATAATTATGACAAACCAGCTTTTGCTGAATTAAAGCTAAATTTGTCCAAATGTTCCTGAGTTACAAATTTATGAAATCCGAAAAAAGTGAACTTTGGAGGGCTGTATCTTCGTCATTAGGCCAAACTTTGCAAAATGTAATATAGGTTTTCATCATATTTTGACGAGATCCCCCCACAGTTAAATTTTCTGCTATCATGCAGGAAACAACCTGTAGATAGTTTATTGAACAATTGTCGCTTTATCATGAAAACTAATTTGTCAAACACAAGCGAATCTCTACAGCGGTACTTTGGCACTCCATCATGCGCAAGCGTGGACAAGAAGCTGGCAAGAGGCGCTTTTGTTGTGCCGGCAGGAGCTTCAGGGTAGATCACTAGACAAAGAAAGTAGATCCAGCTGGTCCGTGATTGGCGTATGTATCTACTTTCTCTATCTAGTGATCTACCCGGAGCAGATCCTGACGCAAAACGAAAGCGCCTAAGAAGCGCGGAAATGCGCGATGCGCTGTTGTACTTGGAACGTTGCCGTAGCGGGTGCCAAGGTGACGGTTATGTTATCGCGACCTATTCCTTTTACTTAATGAATTTCTTCCACCTTTGAAATCAAAATTTCCATAAATACCTATAACAATCATCGCTAACTCACCCAAAGAAGCCCCAAATTAGAGGCGAAACGTTGTGCGTTAAAAAAGCAAAAATTTCAACTCATAGTCTCCAAACCCTCGAAATTTGCCGAACTATAACTCTTCCACAAGGACAAAAATACATACTTAACTGATTAGTCAACAATAAACTGAAGAATTTGCAATCAGCACATATTCATAATAGGTACCTATAGTTCATTTTCATAGCTTACATACCTATGTCTACTTCCCGCATGCTTTATAGAAATGATTTTTTCCTACGGTCACCTACGAAAGTGACCCCTGCTTTCACACGCTATAGTAGGCCCGAAAGCTGTCAATAACGTCAACCTACCCAACCTGTGCGTTATGAGCCGTGCGTTATTATAACACACAGTTTATTCGGACCCCGAAACAATACGAATTTGAACGATAATTTAATCACAATTTCGAAAAACCGGCTTTCAATACTACCCTAACTCTGATTCACAAGCAAATCAACAATAATTCGCACCTACAGGACTGGCCTCAGTCATGTCCTCTCAACCGATAGTATGTGTTTGACATGCTTATACCGGGTGATCATTTGAAAACTATCCACCTGCAATAACTCCCGATCCCTAGTGAATATTTTTTCGAGCAAAAATAGGTCGATTTTTATATCGAGGGGGACATCCAAAACATACATTGGCAAATTTCTATATTCACCCCCCTCGCCCTCACTCACCCCAACTTTGAAAGTTCAAATGACACTATCTACCTTGCGATACATCAAATTGAAGGAAATTAAATTTTCTTTTTGAGAAAAATATTTTAGAATTTCTCAACCCCACCCCCTTTTCCCTAAAAATTCTCTGACTGTCCCATTTTATATTCTGGACCCCTTATTTTTTTCTCAATTTAGTCGGCGTCATCCTAGATAGCATCGAAGAAGAAAATTCTCGGTGGAAAAATTGCTACCCAAATTCACCACTTTGCTCTCCCCCACCTCAACTCCCAAATTTAACGAAACACCACCTACTTTGTGATACATCAAATTGAAGGGAATTGAATTTTTTTTCCGAAAAGGATTTTTTGAAATTTTTCACCCCTCCCCCAATAAATTGGCTATTTGGAATATTCTAGGGGAAAATGGGGGGCTTTAAAAATTGTGAAAAAATCTTTTTCTGGAAGAGAATTCAATTTCCTTCAATTTGATGTGTTACAAAGTGGGTATTGACATTTTGAATTTTTGAGGTCAGGTGGGGGGAGCGAAGGGGTAAATTTGGGTGGCACTTTTTTCATAGAAAATTTTCTCTTTTGATGCTGTGCAGGATGACGTTTATTGTATTGAAGGGAAATGGAGGTCAAGAATATTAACTTGGACACTCAGAGAATTTTAGGGAGAACGGGGGGTGGGGTTGAAAAATTTCAAAATATTTTTTTTAGAAAGAGAATTCAATTCTCTTTGATTTTATGTATCGCAAGATAGGTGGTGTCATTTGAAATTTCAAAGTTGGGGTGAGTGGGGGTGAGGGGGCTTAAGATATAAATTCTCCAATGTATAAAAGTAAAAATTCTACATAATTTCCTTTCAACAACAGTAACTGTATGGTATGAATGAAATCCTCACCTACACTTATAAAGCAAAATAATTCTTCGGTAACGATGAAAATGTGACCACAAAAGACCTATCGGTGCTTCACACCAAACGACATGTAATTGTTGTCTTTGATAATTGTTTCAAAAAATGTTGTGTGTTCAATATATCTACTAAAGTAAAACCCGAGTCTTGTTTAATTCCTTGCGGTGGAGCAAGGTGGCGCCCGGGCAAACCCGATTGGCGAAAATCTTTTCCGCGTGGTGGCACTGTACGCAATAAAACATGGTGGCCCAAGGGGCCTTGACAAATAGGTAGTAAACGCAGTGCGCATTTACATCACAACAGCTGTCAACAGTGATAGCTGTCAGTGAAAGCGTAACAGTGGGCCTGTGCAGTGGGCCAAGAACTGGGGGTTCGTTGGGAATGGAATTTCGTTGCAGTATCTCTAACTTATTTTTGTTTTAGAAAATGACAATAATACAGATTCATTTGCCCAATATTTATGGTCATGTTGGTGACCAAATCAGCCCCCTCTCGACAAAGTGCGAAGGCGAAGAAGTGATTGAGGCAGGTCATTTAATCGTGTGTGGGGTGACTGGGGTTCACTGCGACTGAGACTCTTGTGCTTTGTTATGTCTCATAAATGGATAATTGAAAACCATTTGGAGGTCAGGTTCTGTGGACCAGTTGTTGGAACAGTGTTGTGAACTCGTGAAGCCATCTCCGATAAGCCAGTGAGAGCAGCCGGAGAGCCTGAAGATCAACGCCAGCGGTATTGAGAGAAGATACCTGGCCTGCAAATCAGAATCCGTCACTCGCCTCATCAGTTCAGATTTAGAACCTTGATCGATATGAAAATATTTTGCATTGTAGAAACACTAACATCAACCGATGAGCTATGATTAAACTTATCATTGAAGAATACTCAATTATTATTGATAAACTATGATTTTTATTATTCTAGACAGCGGTAAATGCTTATTACCTACTGAAATTTTACTTTACAGTCAATGTATGAGTCGTACGATTACGCCAAAAGAATGTTCATCTTTTCTGGCCTAAATGATAATAATTGTTGGCTCATTTTCGTGATGCGTCCTGCTGTACCTATGCCTTGTCTTGTGAGGGCTTAGTATTTCCACCTTGTGTGCAAGGGGCTCACACAACTCAACATCTGTAACGTAAATAAGCATTCAGAGATTGCTTTTTCGGCTATCATTTCACCAACTTACGTATCGACTTTTGCTGCTGCATTGTGTATTGTGTCCATCGGCGTATACTAACGCAGTAATTCAAGTCAAACTACAACACTCACTCGCTCACATTCACGACAATGTGGAAAACAAGGAACAAAAAAAAAATTAATTATTTTTCAACTGTCAAAACTGTCAATATTCTTCTGATTTGGAGTAGGTACTGTCAACTGTCGAGTGCTACTGCGCTACTGCGCTGGGCTGTGCGCTGGGTACCTATTTGTCAAGGCCCCTTGGGCCACCATGTTTGACTGCGTTCAGCGCCTTCTGGTGGCCGCTGATTTTCGCCAATAGAGAGAAACGCATCGATTCATGTGGGGAGAGTACAAAACGAACCCGCGAGCTTATCCGAGTAGAAAGCCAGAAGTACCCCAGTCAGAAAAAGAAGGGCGTTACAAAACTGGCGCCCTAGCAGGGACCAGTTTGAAGTAAGCCGCCAAAATCCTCTTTTTCCCCGTTGCAATTGTTGCAGCTTTTGGGCAGATGAGTTTATGGATAAAACTAGCCGTCTGATAGGGATACCCCTCGGGATACCCTCTTCGTGGATTTTGGGCAGGGGGCAGAGGCGTGGAACCTGAGGGTTTGGAAATATCAGAGCAGATGGAGTGGTATCGAAGGTTTTCAGGAACAATGAGTGTTCCTTCAAAGAACTTTTGATAAGGGAGGAATAACTATTGGTGGGATTCTTAGGCAGAACCTCGAAGTCCTGTGCACCGAGGAACAGCTCGGTCTCATCCACACAGGAGGGTCTATCCATTATCAGCAGACAGTTACCCTTGTCTGCCTTGGTGATTACTGTGTTGTCTTGGACTAAAGCTTTTTGAAGCGAACAAAGCTGCGAAATAATCATCCTTGTCTCGAATGAGGCCGACAAGAGCGAAACGCGTCAATATTTTTCAACAAAAATTGTGAAGAGTTGACGAAAATTCAAGAAATAAAATAAATAAGATCGCCTCCACTGAATACCAGAGCGTCAATTAAACTTATTTATCATTCACTTGATTATTCAGTCACTTGCTGCTCTCCACATCCGTCTTCACAGTAATAAATGTCAAATATTTGATCATTTGACAGCTTATTGAAATGTTGAAAGACATAATTTAATTCGGAAAGAGTTTCGGACAATTTGGACATTATATATAAAGAAATTTATTAACAACAAATTACATCTTCCCAACATTTTGGGTTGCTGTAAAACAAAGAATACACAACATAATTTATAAAACTCTAAAACAGTAAAATTAAAACTGGGTAAAATAAATTACTTTTTGTATAAGTGATTCCTCAAAATGTAAATGGAATTTTTCAAAGCGCTTGCGCGATGATTTTTAATGATTTTGAAGGAAGGCCGAAAGAGTCCCAAATTTTTTTGAAAAAGGTGGTGATTGTTCCACGGGCCCCGACGAATATACCATTGACTTTTATTTCTTTTAGGCGGTGTGAGTTTTTGAAAGAAGGGTATCGTTGGATCATAGATCCCTTGTTTCTCGATGTTTACGTTTTCTGGCTGTTCTTTGTTTATTTCAAATCTAACTGTTGGATCTATGATCCAACCCATACTCTTCTTCTCGATATTGAATGCCCTCAGTGGATTTGATTAATGAATAACAGTTCAGCTTTATTGATCGTAAAACACAGTTCTCAATCAAAGAATTCGATAAGCGATTGCTCGCGTTAAGCACCCTTAATATACTCAAGTTCAACTACAATGTGCACTAATTGATTCCCGAGTTTTCCATATAATTAGGAGTCGTCCACGTCTCAATTATAACAAACTACTTCAAGGAGGAATCGATACAAAATATAGCCATAATTAGCAACAGGCATGATAGACCGGCATTTGCAGCTTATTGCTTAAACCTGGTAGGTTCTGCCTGAATGCCGTCAAAAAGGTGTGCTGCTGAATACTTTAAGGTAAGTATGCCTAAGCGGTCACGGCCTTCTTCTCAAGCTTTGGTTCTTGTGCCGTCCAGCTTATTGTCCTCTTGTCTGTGCACTTTGTCTTGACGCTCGGTGTTTGATTTGAACATCGGCAAATTGAAACATCACAGACTTTGGCATGACAGTCATGACATCAATAACTGGCATTGAAGTACCTACTTACTACTGAACAGGGAGCTGGTACCTCAAAACTTACGTCATAACATAAGGTACATGATTTTAACCCTGTAGGTCTAATGTGCGTTGATAAGGTTGTTGAAAATATCTTTGTCTCACATGTCAGACCGGGGGCTTTAGGCTGGTACAGGCTTGTCAATTTTCGAAAAATGTCAAAAATTTATGTCATAAGGTACATGAATGAAACCAACGGGCTTTTGTGTGGGAACATCCCCTTAATCAAAAATCGGGTCATAAGACAAAATTTTTTGGGGCTCTCGGTCCATAAGACAAGTTTGAAATTTTCAAAAAAGGCCAAAATTTACCTCCTCCTGGGGACTTCTCCTTCGGCATAATTTTAGGAATGAAAACGATTCTCACATGATTTTTCACGCAGGTCTCGAATCTGTCCACAAAAATTTACAATGGTACATCGCTTACAGGGTGCAACATCGAAAACTTTTCCTCAAATCGTACACCCTGTATTTTAACATGGAAACCGATTCCGTTTCTCATGCTGATTACAAATATATATCACACTTGGTGGGTTAGTTAACAAAACGCCTGTGAAAAATTTGATGAACTTGGTCCTTTTTTCAAAATTTCAAACATGTCTTATGGACCGAAAGCCCCCAAAAATTTTGTCTCACGACCAGATTTCCGATCAAGGGGATGTTCCTACATAAAATCCAGTTGGTTTCATTCATGTACCTCATAACGTGAATTTTTTTACCATTTTTTTGAAAATTGACAGGCTCATACCAGCCTAAAGCCCCCGGTCTGACATGTAAGACAAAGCAATTTTTAACAACCTTATCAACGCACATTAGACCTACAGGGTTAAAATCATGTACATTATGACGTAAGTTTTGAGGCACCATGCTCCCTGTCCATACATTCAAGCCAATAAAATCTTTTGAATTTATGGCGACTCGATTTAAAAACAATACCACTTAGATTTGAAATCAATATTACCGACCCAGGTAGGTATTTCCTCCACCTTACATTTTGCAGACCGATGATGGTAATCACAAAGAAACCTTCCACAATGCTCCGGGGTAAAAAAAAAGATTATTCCATAGCAGAGACTAGGGGGTTTGATTCTACCTCGGATTCTACCATCCCAGTGCCACTTGAAGATAAAGTACCTGTACCTATTTATCCACAGGATGTCCCGGAATAAGGTTTATAAAATTCACAGGGAGATAGAGAACTGAAAAATGATGGAACTCTTCTTGATGAACATATTTTTGCAAAAGTATAATAAGTACGGTTTTTTTGCATAACTTTCGAACCGTTCAACTGATTATATTCAAATTCCAACCAAAGTGAACTAAACAAGTTTTTATACTGAAAAATATTAATCCATTTTGTCAAACATTTCTAGAGGCGAAGACAATAGAGGGTACCCTCTACCTTTTTGTCCTTTTTTGCGAAATTTTGATTAGGGACTTCATTTTCGAGATGTTTAGGTTTGAAAATTTGGAAATCGCGGTTTTCCAGAGACCAAATTGTTTTTCTCTGAAAACTCCTTCATCAACTGAAAACACCGATAAAAAATTTGCGTTTTCTTGGATTTCAATTTTCAAGCCTTTGAAAGTGATGATTTCGAGATGTTTTCCAAAGTTTCAAACCCATATCTCGAAAATGAAGCATCCAATCAAATTTTACAAGATTAACATTTGTGTTTGAATTGAACGTAGAATTCAAAAATTGTAACCACTCTCAAAACTAATAAAGGGAGGAAGTGAAAAATAGGGTGAAAGAAGGAAGGGTAACCTTTATCATCTTCCCCCCTCAAAATATTTGATGAAATGCGTTAGGTACCTACTGTTGACAGACAGGGTGGAAGGACGACTCGTGAACTACATCGTCAAGCAAAAGAATTTCCAAATTATTTTATTGAGAAATGAAATAAAATTATTACGCGAACATATCGACCTATTGAAGAAAGATAGCACTGCTCACAAAAAAGTCAACCCATCATCGCTGTGGAAGCCAGATAACAACACAGCCGAGAGACGACACAAAAACCACAAACAAACAAACACCTCCAGGAGCCGAGCAGCACCGGGACATGGGAACCAACCAACTGTATCACGGCAGACTTCACAGAACGATCAGCCAGCCGTGCACCGTGTATCTGTGTCGGCTCCGGCCTCCCAACCCGGTGTCTGGAGCACTGTCACCGGCAAGAGAACGCGTCCAAAGAAGAAACGGCAGCAGCAGCCTGTTGTCGTAGGCACGAACTGTGGTACGCAACTGAAGGCAGTCGCAAGAAAGGCCTACCTTTTTGTCACAAGACTCGCTCCGGGGACCGGAGAGCGAGACGTTATCAGCATGCTTCGCCCAGTTATTCCCGAAGTGATATGCGAAACTGTTCCTACGGCTCGCCAGGGAACGTACACTCCATTTAAGGTTACAGTCAACTTTTCCAGCTTAGAAAGGGCAATGCAACCCGACAACTGGCCAGCAGGAGCGCAGGTCACTCGTTTTTTCCACTGGCGAGTAAAACCGCCGCAGCTGACGCAGGGGTCGGCCGAGGCTTGAGTGGAACACCAACCCTTCTACACATAAATATCCAGTGCCTCCGGAACAAGAGCGACGAACTGGAATTTTTCCTAAATGAAAGCAATCCACTTTTCCTCTGTGTGAACGAACACTGGTTGGTCGAGGACGAGCTGAGACATCTTCAACTGAAGAACTATAGCCTTGCCGCCGGCTTTTCCAGATCCCATCACATCCATGGAGGAGTGGCAATTTTTCAAAGAACGAACCTCCCGGGCGATTTTGAAGAGCTTGCGCGGGTGAAAGAACTCTCGGTGGAGACTGTTTGTGAGATGGCTGCCATCGAGACTCCTGATGCGTTCATTTTAACAGTTTATAGACCGCCGGGCGGTGACTTTGACCAGTTCATTGAGCGTCTCTCCCGAGCGCTTAATGTGCTGTTTGTAAAAAATAAAAATATAATCGCAACGGGCGACTTTAATGTTCTTTTCGGAACCAGTGCTCGAGGCGCAATTTCGCTGGTGTGTTTGTTTGAATCCTTCGGGATGTCACAGTTAAATAATATGCCTACTAGACTGAGAAATTGTTTAGACAATATATTTGTCAGTAATGCACTGGTGTGTGATTGTGGATTGCGAATTGTTGACACCGGCTTCTCCGATCACTTGGGTGTTTTCTTCTTTTGTAGTTTCAGACCGACGATGCCACGACGGGTCAGTTATCAGCCGCTGACTGACGTGGGTCTGTTCAACCTCAACCTCTTCATGCAGGGAGTTGACTGGTCCTTCATTGACAGTGACGTTCATGTAGAGATTAGATTCCAATCATTGATTAATATTATTTCAGATGGAATGAATCGAAGTTTCCCAGCCAGGTCAAGAATTGTGGGGGTTTCTCGAGATAAAATAAATTGGTTTTCTGATGAGCTCAGATTCAAGCGCGACGAGCTTCAGAGCTTGCGCGATATGCACAGGCTGCATCCGGATGCCGGCCTGGGCGACGAAGTTAGACAACAGAGATCGGCATATAGGGCTGAATTGCGCAGAGCCAAAATAAGCGCTCACGATAGGTTTATTCGGGAAGCTCAAAACCGTCAGAAAGCCATGTGGTCTTTGATTAACCATGGTAGTTCGAGAGACCACAGTCGAAACAAAACCGGCGGGCCATCAGCCAGTGATTTCAACGAGTATTTTTCCAATATTGCCAGCACCTTGGTTGGAGACTTGCCTAACGCGGACGGAACCTACGAGGAATATTTAAACAAAATGCCACGAAACGGTTACACTGATCAATTCTCCTTTACGGAGGTTTCATACATCCAAATCAATGACATAATTGGTAAACTCGGAAACTCTGATGCCCGCGATCCATACGGAATGAATAAAAAAATTATCACGACTATCAGATATATAATTCTTGTGCCGTTGACGAAACTTTTAAATGCTTGTTTGCGGGCCGGCATATTCCCGGGAGTTTTGAAGACAGCTAAAGTCATCCCAATTTTCAAGAAAGGCAATCCGGAGAATCCTTCAGATTACAGACCGATCTCAATAATACCAATTCTTGGTAAAATTTTCGAGTCGGTTTTAAATGTTCAAATCACGGATTATTTCGAGAAACAAAAGCTTTTCAACGAGTGTCAATTCGGTTTCCGTTCGGGAAAGTCCACGACTCTTGCCATGGCGTCTCTCGTGGAACAGGTCAACACGGGATTCGAGAGAGGCCACTTCACACGGGCTCAATTTTTTGACCTCACAAAAGCATTTGATTGCGTCTCACATTCCATCCTGCTCAAGAAGTTGAAGTTCTACGGCTTTGACGCTGGCAGTTTGGATGTGATGGAGTCATACCTTGGTGGGGGGCGTCAATTCGTCTATCACGGCGGCGTTGCCTCGGACACGGCGGGACTACACGACGGCGTTCGGCAGGGGTCCATCTTGGGCCCCAGCCTCTTCCTTATCTATGTGAATGATCTTCCCTGTGCGGGTGTTGATTCCGAGTTGAGGTTTATCCTGTACGCGGATGACACGACACTTGTGCAGAGTGATCGCAACTTGAGTCGCCTTGTGTCCGGGGCGGATAGCGTCAAGTTTGCCATGACCGAATGGTGTCTTGCAAACAGATTATGTCTGAATGCTGCTAAGACAGAACTCATGGTTTTTGGACTGCGAAATGGGGTCGGGGAGACTTCGGATGCTGCTGCGTCTGTGAAGTTCCTGGGAATCACTATATGCCCGCGGCTTGGCTGGGAGACCCACACGGGGTCGGTCTGCTCGACAGCCTCAAGAAGGATCTTTCTTCTGAGAGGTCTGGCGGGTAGGGTATCTAGACAAACTTTGAGAACGGCATACTTCGGCTCAGTACACCCTATTATGTCATATGCGCTCCTGATCTGGGGCCACTCCCCCCACGCCTCTTCTGTATTTGCGATACAACGGAGAGCCGTTCGTGTGGTTGCAGGCCTGGGATATCGTGACGACTGCAGGGAGGCCTTCAGGTCGCTGCGTATTTTGACATTACCGTCTATGTACATCTTGGAATGCTTGCTCTACGTGAGGGACCATCAACTCGAGAGTAGCGTGTCCAGGGGTGAGACCCACCGCTACGAAATCAGGAACAGGGAAGACATCCACCTGAAATTTTTGAGGTTGAGCAAGACCCGCGATGGTGTCAGCTATTATGGAGTGAAGTTCTTTAATTCTATTCCATCCACAGTCAGAACACTAGAACGTCAAACGTTTAAAAAAATTATAAGAGAGTACCTCATCGACGGTGCATTTTATTCAATAAGTGAATTCATGACATGTAGCTTCACCCCACGACAGTGATCTTGTTTTTCGTTTGCTTGGTTTGTTTGTAATGATGTTTGTTAATATGTTTCTAGTTTTGAATAATATTTTATCTTATACTTATATGTACCTACAATTTGACGTGTGTAAACATACTTATGTGTGTAAAACATTAATAAAGATTATTATTATTGTTGTTCAACAGAGACTTGTTCTGTAACCTTTGGTTTGAATTAGAATAACGCTGGGGCAGGTGGCTTCTCTTTCTGCGCTCCCTAGTACTTTGGCGTGTACCAACCGAGCTGTCACGTCAATGGAAAAAGGGTGGAACGGAGAAAGTCACCGAAAGGGCGCTTTTGAGCTATAACACTCCCGATAAAAAAAAGATTGAAAAACAGATACTTTAGGTTGGGTAGAGGTGGTTGATGGCACAGGAACGACTTTCACGATATTCCAGGAAAGATAAGTCACACACCAAGCTCTGTCATACTCGCAAGCGGCAGGTCAAAATAGCAGTGAGTATAAAAAACTAGCATGGAAATATTTGAGAGGCACAACAGAAGGAGGACATGAAACATTGGCACAGCAATTATGACACATCGAATGAAATCATTACACAAATCACAGGTAGGCGGCGTGTGATCTGATTTTATAGTTAAAAAAAAGGGGAAATCATCACAGAGTCAAGGAGCTGGACCTTTTTTGGGACTATGGCAAATCAAGCATGCTGCGAAATTGCATAACGTGTTAAATGGCCCAGGGTGATTCGAAATGCGGCAGTGGCAAGTATCCGTTGCATCAAGGATGCCAGTTTCTTCTCCCATCAGAATGCTTATTCTACTGCTCACTGCTCAATCCACAAATTGCAAAACAATCGATATCGATAACTTGTTGAAAAAATGAATAACGATTAGAAGTGCAAAAACTGTTTCGAGGTATTGGTGTTCGCCTTGCAAAAATGTAACCTCGAAAATGCTGCGGCTTTGTTTTCTCAAAACGGGACCTTGCTGAAATCGGGTTATTTTTGCACTTCTTTCGTTATCACCCTGTGTATTTTACATGAAGTCAACAATCAGGTGATCCAAAATAGTGCCCATTGGCTATAAGATTACTTTATCGAGCGCCACACAAATTTATAGAATCTGGCAATTTTTTCTCGAGATTGTGGTATACAGGGTGATTCAAAAATGGCGCATTTCCTTTCGGGCACGTTATAGTGGACGTTAACGGAGCATGGGAAAAATAATTAAAAAAATTAATCGGCTTCGATTTGCAAGTTATTAACAAAAACAAATCTGTCCAATCTGGCAGCATCGCATTAGTACCTACCTGGCACCTTTAGATCAAACCGGTACATCACAACAGGGATCACGCCATCACAATAGCACGATTATAAAGTCTTCTTTAGCCCTGTATTTCAGTGTAATTATGCTTCTTTAGACCCGAGTCACCCCGTACATACACCGTCGTAAGTCAATGTTAAGAGGCACCTTAGCCCCGCATACTGTACTGGCCTATGAGAAATTATTATTATTATTATTATTAATCTGGTAACTTGGCTAAAAGTTAAGGAGTGTTCTGATAGATGGCGCTAAAAGAATGATCCCACACGATCCTAAGAACATAATCATTTAGGCCCGTACTGGCCCGTGCCACATTTACACATTTACACTCACAGCCTAGCCGTTTCAGTATTTTGAGTTGAGGGAGGGAAGAAAGGGAGGTTTGAAATTTAATTCGTATATTTCATCACCAGGGTATCTACCTTGAATTGTAGTAATGACAAATCCAAATGAAATCGTGCTTAAACTTACTTAAGAGACTGACCCTTGGTCTCAATTAATCAATCACCCTCAATCAGATTTAGTTCATAATTAACAACGCATGAAGCTCTTCCCATTTTCATTCATGAATATGCAAATTGGCCAATGACAAGCCTCACAAGCCTCAATTAAAATTTAGTAGCGAACTAAATTTAATTGAGGTTTGATGCAACCCAGGGCTAAGTAGTAAGAGTAGTGCAGTCAGAAAAAATTCAACTAACCAGTTAATCGTTTACGAAATTTTTGACTAGTTACAAAACCAGTTATGGTTAACCAGTCAATATCTGGTCAAACCGGTTAAACGGTCAGCAAGAAATTGAAAATTTTGAAAATTACTCGCAAATAGTGAGTCTATTCTGAAGGCTTCGAACCCAAACACGTCTTCTGAAATATTACCACCTAAAAAACAACTTTGACTTTTTTCATTTCCAATCGTGACCAATTTGCCCGAAAAAGTCAGTTCGACTTGGTTGAAAGACGAAGCGGTTTGTTGGTGAAAGTTGACGAAAAAAAAAATGCGACCAATGTCGATGTTTTTCGTGGGCAGTTCAACTGACGACAAAATCTGAACGATTTTCTTGGATTGGATAGGAAAGAACTCCCGGAAATCTGACACCAGTCTGTGGACAAGTCGTCTTCTTAAGTCCGTACCTACGGGATTAAGAAGTTGGAAATTTTGAAAATTATTCGCAAATAGTGAGTCTATTCTGAAGGTTTCGGACCCAAACACGTCTTCTGGAAGATAACCACCTGAAAAAAACAACTTAGACTTTTTTTCATTTCCAATCGTGATCAATTGGCCCAAAAACCAAACACCAAAAAATTGGGAATTTTGGAAATTTTGAAAATTATTCGCAAATAGTGAGTCTATTCTGAAGGTTTCGGACCCAAACACGTCTTTTGGAGGATAACCACCTCAAAAAAACAACTTTCTCTTTCTTTCGTCTTTTTTTCATTTCCAATCGAGGTCAAATTGACCGAAAAAGTCAGTTCGGTTTGGTTGAAAGACGAAGCGGTTTGTTGGTCAAAGTTGACGAAAAAAAAAGCGACCAATGTCGATGTGTTTCGGTGGCAGTTCAACTGACGACAAAAACTGAACAATTTTCTTGGATTGGATAGGCCAGAAGTCCCGAAAACTGACACCAGTTTGTAGAAAGGTCATTTCTTAAGCCCGTACACGATTTTCTTGGATTGGATAGAAAAGAACTTTCGAAAAGCTAACACCAGTTTATATAATAGTCGGCTTCTTAAGCCCGTAGAGGGTTAAAAAGTTGGAAATGTTCAAAATTATTCGCAAATAGTGAGTCTATTCTGGAGGTTTCGGACCCAAACACGTATTCTGAAAGATTACCACCTCAAAAAAACAACTTTGACTTCTTTTCATTTCCAATCGTGGTCAATTTGCCCGAAAAAATCAGATCGGCTTGGTTGAAAGACGAAGCGGTTTGTTGGTCAAATTTGACGGAAAAAATGCGACCAATGTCGTTGCTTTTTGTGGGCCTTTCAACTGACGACAAAATCTGGACGATTTTCTTGGAATTGATAGAAAAGAACTTTCGAAAAGCTAACACCAGTATATATAATAGTTGGCTTCTTATGCCCGTACAGGGTTAAGAAGTTGGAAATGTTCAAAATTATTCGCAAATAGTGAGTCTATTCTAGAGGTTTTGGACCCAAACACGTTTTCTGAAAGATTATCACCTCAAAAAAACAACTTTGACTTTTTTTCATTTCTAAACGTGGTCAATTTGCCCGAAAAAGTCAGTTCGGCTTGGTTGAAAGACGAAGCGGTTTGTTGGTCCAAGTTGACGAAAAAAAAAAGCGACCAATGTCGTTGCGTTTCGTGGGCTGTTCAACTGACGACAAAATCTGGACGATTTTCATGGATTGAATAGAAAAGAACTTTCGAAAAGCTAACACCAGTTTATAATAGTCGGCTTCTTAAGCCCGTACAGGGTTAAGAAGTTGGAAATTTTAAAAATTACTCGCAAATAGTGAGTCTATTCTGAAGGTTTCGGACTCAAACACGTGTTCTGGAAGATTACCACCTCAAAAAAACAACTTTTATCTCGGCATTTCCTGGCCTCGTCAAAATTTAAAACAGAGTTAGCTGCGGTGGGCGTGGTTGCTATTGACATTTGTCATTTCCCCGATTTGTTTACAAATTTGAATTGTCATTATTTTGCATGCCGAAATCGCCGAAATCCGGGCTAAAAATGCCAAAACGAAAAAGGTGCACCGTGGAGCAGTACAAGAGTCGGGAGGATGTGATGTTTTCCTTGCCGAAGAAACCATCAGGTATAGAATCTTGCAAAATTGATGGACTTCTATAATTGTACTTTTTGGGTTTTCCAGCTGTTCGGGGCCAGTACCTACTGGAATACATAATATACCCACTGCGCTTACGACAATTACAAATCTATCTTCACGATGGGGTCACCACGTCGACGGTTACTGCATTCAACGATCAACGGAATTTGCGTTCGACGGAATGAGTTGGATGATGAAACCTACGTTCGACGAAATGCCAGCAGTACTTGAAATACGGTGATCGAAAGCATCTGCTATGTATGGAACACAATATACATGACTCGAACAGTTTTTAAGAGTTTCTGTTAAATTTAGTGAAAAAATCTGTGTTGAAAGATAAAACAGTCGACTTAACCTAAACAAAAATATTGACAGCTCATGTCATGCATTTTGACTGTGACGCAGGGTGGTTTAGTAACAAGCAATGGCACCACACCCTGACGTGCAAATACCCTAGTGCTCTAGCTTTCACTCTCTCTATACCCTCTCGCTCAATGACTTGGCTTTCGTCACTCTCTGGTTAACCAGATCCAGGTCTCTCTAGATCCCACACGATCCTAAGAACATAATCATTTGGGCCCGTACTGGCCCGTGCCACATTTACACATTTACACTTACAGCCTAGCCGTTTCAGTATTTTGAGATGAGGGAGGGAAGAAAGGGAGGTTTGAAATTTAATTCGTATATTTCATCACCAGGGTATCTACCTTGAATTGGAGTAATGACAAATCCAAATGAAATCGGGCTTAAACTTACTTAAGAGACTGACCCTTGGTCTCAATTAATCAATCACCCTCAATTAGATTTAGTTCATAATTAACAACGCATGAAGCTCCTCCCATTTTCATTCATGAATATGCAAATTGGCCAATGACAAGCCTCACAAGCCTCAATTAAAATTTAGTAGCGAACTAAATTTAATTGAGGTTTGATGCAACCCAGGGCTAAGTAGTAAGAGTAGTGCAGTCAGAAAAAATTCAACTAACCAGTTAATCGTTTACGAAATTTTTGACTAGTTACAAAACCAGTTATGGTTAACCAGTCAATATCTGGTCAAACCGGTTAAACGGTCAGCAAGAAATTGAAAATTTTGAAAATTACTCGCAAATAGTGAGTCTATTCTGAAGGCTTCGGAACCAAACACGTCTTCTGAAATATTACCACCTAAAAAACAACTTTGACTTTTTTCATTTCCAATCGTGACCAATTTGCCCGAAAAAGTCAGTTTGGCTTGGTTGAAAGACGAAGCGGTTTGTTGGTCCAAGTTGACGAAAAAAAAAGCGACCAATGTCGTTGCGTTTCGTGGGCAGTTCAACTGACGACAAAATCTGGACGATTTTCATGGATTGGATAGAAAAGAACTTTCGAAAAGCTAACACCAGTTTATAATAGTCGGCTTCTTAAGCCCGTACAGGGTTAAGAAGTTGGAAATTTTAAAAATTACTCGCAAATAGTGAGTCTAATCTGAAGGTTTCGGACTCAAACACGTATTCTGAAAGATTACCACCTCAAAAAAACAACTTTGACTTTTTTTCATTTCCAATCGTGGTCAATTTGCCCGAAAAAATCAGATCGGCTTGGTTGAAAGACGAAGCGGTTTGTTGGTCCAAGTTGACGAAAAAAAAAAGCGACCAATGTCGTTGCGTTTCGTGGGCAGTTCAACTGACGACGAAATCTGGACGATTTTCATGGATTGGATAGAAAAGAACTTTCGAAAAGCTAACACCAGTTTATATAATAGTCGGCTTCTTAAGCCCGTAAAGGGTTAAGAATTTGGAAATGTTAATAATTATTTGCAAATAGTGAGTCTATTCTGGAGGTTTTGGACCCAAACACGTCTTCTGGAAGATTACCACCTCAAAAAAACAACTTTGACTTTTTTTCATTTCCAATCGTGGTCAATTTGCCCGAAAAAATCAGATCGGCTTGGTTGAAAGACGAAGCGGTTTGTTGGTCCAAGTTGACGAAAAAAAAAAGCGACCAATGTCGTTGCGTTTCGTGGGCAGTTCAACTGACGACGAAATCTGGACGATTTTCATGGATTGGATAGAAAAGAACTTTCGAAAAGCTAACACCAGTTTATAATAGTCGGCTTCTTAAGCCCGTACAGGGTTAAGAAGTTGGAAATTTTAAAAATTACTCGCAAATAGTGAGTCTATTCTGAAGGTTTCGGACCAAACACGTGTTCTGGAAGATTACCACCTCAAAAAAACAACTTTGACTTTTTTTCATTTCCAAACGTGGTCAATTTGCCTGAAAAAGTCAGTTCGGCTTGGTTGAAAGACGAAGCGGTTTGTTGGTCCAAGTTGACGAAAAAAAAAAGCGACCAATGTCGTTGCGTTTCGTGGGCAGTTCAACTGACGACAAAATCTGGACGATTTTCTTGGAATTGATAGAAACGAACTTTCAAAAAGCTAACACCAGTTTAAATAATAGTCGGCTTCTTATGCCCGTACAGGGTTAAGAAGTTGGAAATGTTCAAAATTATTCGCGAATAGTGAGTCTATTCTGGATGTTTTGGACCCAAACACGTCTTCTGAAAGATTACCACCTCAAAAAAACAACTTTGACTTTTTTTCATTTCCAAACGTGGTCAATTTGCCTGAAAAAGTCAGTTCGGCTTGGTTGAAAGACGAAGCGGTTTGTTGGTCCAAGTTGACGAAAAAAAAAGCGACCAATGTCGTTGCGTTTCGTGGGCAGTTCAACTGACGACAAAATCTGGACGATTTTCTTGGATTGGATAGAAAAGAACTTTCGAAAAGCTAACACCAGTTTATATAATAGTCGGCTTCTTAAGCCCGTACAGGGTTAAAAAGTTAGAAATGTTCAAAATTATTCGCAAATAGTGAGTCTATTCTGGAGGTTTCGGACCCAAACACGTATTCTGAAAGATTACCACCTCAAAAAAACAACTTTGACTTTTTTTCATTTCCAATCGTGGTCAATTTGCCCGAAAAAATCAGATCGGCTTGGTTGAAAGACGAAGCGGTTTGTTGGTCAAATTTGACGGAAAAAATGCGACCAATGTCGTTGCTTTTTGTGGGCCGTTCAACTGACGACAAAATCTGGACGATTTTCATGGATTGGATAGAAAAGAACTCTCGAAAA
The DNA here is from genome assembly GCA_949128115.1 of Anaspis maculata. Classification (NCBI taxonomy): domain Eukaryota; kingdom Metazoa; phylum Arthropoda; class Insecta; order Coleoptera; family Scraptiidae; genus Anaspis; species Anaspis maculata. Next base: position 95,214,927 of record OX421963.1, on the reverse strand, counting down.
GCTAACACCAGTTTATGGAAATGTCGGCTTCTTAAGTCCGTACAGGGTTAAGGAGTTGGAAATTTTTGAAATTTCTCGCAAATAGTGAGTCTATTCTGAAGGTTTCGGACCCAAACACGTCTTCTGGAAGATTACTACCTTAAAAAAACAACTTTGACTTTTTTCATTTTCAAACGTGGTCAATTTGCCTGAAAAAGTCAGTTTGGCTTGGTTGAAAGACGAAGGGGTTTGTTGGTCAAAGTTGACGGAAAAAATGCGACCAATAATGTCCTTGCTTTTCGTGGGCAGTTCAACTGACGACAAAATCTGAACGATTTTCTTGGATTAGATAGGAAAGAACTCCCGAAAAGCTGACACCAGTTTGTGGACAAGAGTCGTCTTCTTAAGTCCGTACAGGATTAAGAAGATGGAAATTTTGAAAATTACTCGCAAATAGTGAGTCCAATCTGAAGGTTTCGAACCCAAACACGTCTTTTGGAAGATTACCACCTCAAAAAAACAACTTTGACTTTTTTTCATTTCTAAACGTGGTCAATTTGCCCGAAAAAGTCAGTTCGGCTTGGTTGAAAGACGAAGCGGTTTGTTGGTCCAAGTTGACGAAAAAAAAAAGCGACCAATGTCGTTGCGTTTCGTGGGCAGTTCAACTGACGACAAAATCTGGACGATTTTCTTGGAATTGATAGAAACGAACTTTCAAAAAGCTAACACCAGTTTAAATAATAGTCGGCTTCTTAGGCCCGTACAGGGTTAAGAAGTTGGAAATGTTCAAAATTATTCGCGAATAGTGAGTCTATTCTGGATGTTTTGGACCCAAACACGTCTTCTGAAAGATTACCACCTCAAAAAAACAACTTTGACTTTTTTTCATTTCCAAACGTGGTCAATTTGCCCGAAAAAGTCAGTTTGGCTTGGTTGAAAGACGAAGCGGTTTGTTGGTCCAAGTTGACGAAAAAAAAAGCGACCAATGTCGTTGCGTTTCGTGGGCAGTTCAACTGACGACAAAATCTGGACGATTTTCATGGATTGGATAGAGAAGAACTTTCGAAAAGCTAACACCAGTTTATAATAGTCGGCTTCTTAAGCCCGTACAGGGTTAAGAAGTTGGAAATTTTAAAAATTACTCGCAAATAGTGAGTCTAATCTGAAGGTTTCGGACTCAAACACGTATTCTGAAAGATTACCACCTCAAAAAAACAACTTTGATTTCTTTTCATTTCCAATCGTGGTCAATTTGCCCGAAAAAATCAGATCGGCTTGGTTGAAAGACGAAGCGGTTTGTTGGTCAAATTTGACGGAAAAAATGCGACCAATGTCGTTGCTTTTTGTGGGCCTTTCAACTGACGACAAAATCTGGACGATTTTCTTGGAATTGATAGAAAAGAACTTTCGAAAAGCTAACACCAGTACCTATATATAATAGTCGGCTTCTTATGCCCGTACAGAGTTAAGAAGTTGGAAATGTTCAAAATTATTCGCAAATAGTGAGTCTATAGGCGATTTACATTAGAAAAACGCCACCTGGTGTAGAGCTCGGTACTTGATCGTCGAGGACGTTTTTGCGAGGAAAACCTACTCCGACGTCTAGTAGCCTAGGTGGGCACTAGTGGATACCTGTAATACCCACATATTGACATGGAAATTTGACAAGTAGAAATAATCTGGAAAAGGGGTTTGCATTTGTGTCTCTTATTTCATGTTATGGTTAGCGTATTTAGCAGGTTTTTAGTAGATCGAGCTCCAGAGGTGCGCAGCTGAAAGACTACGCCCCCAGCAATGCACTACATTATTGCAATAAAAAAAGACAACGTTTACGTCGCGAACACAGAGGTAGCTACGGCGAGCTTGTTAGAATGAAAAATGCGGATCTCCAGCTGAAGTCGAAGCAGGAAATCTTTAGAAAAAAGCGAGGAAAAAAGGTAGGTGGTGGTTGACTCTGCACGGCCAGCCCGAGGTGATTTTTTCTTGGCTGGCAGGCTGGTCGACGGGCATGTGTGTTTCCCTCCGTGCGGGTGTGACAGAGTCTGTTGCTCTTCCTTGGGCGGAAGCTATGGATGATTTAGAGAAAGGTCTGCGACGACGCTGGTCATCAACATGGGGCCCAATAACGAGCCTATGGGGTCCCAAGGGTTCACAGGAACGAAAGTTTGCTTGTGGCGTACTGCACAAGACAGCAAAGTGACAGTTTTGACATGCCACCAATTGACGTAACCACCGCCGTTGCCGGACGGCAACTTACACCAGTTCTAAAAATTAATGCCCTAAAACTTCCTCGACGAAACGGCCATTTTCCCCAATAAGGTCAATCGCCTATTCTGGAGGTTTTGGACCCAAACACGTTTTCTGAAAGATTATCACCTCAAAAAAAACAACTTTGACTTTTTTTCATTTCTAAACGTGGTCAATTTGCCCGAAAAAGTCAGTTCGGCTTGGTTGAAAGACGAAGCGGTTTGTTGGTCCAAGTTGACGAAAAAAAAAAGCGACCAATGTCGTTGCGTTTCGTGGGCAGTTCAACTGACGACGAAATCTGGACGATTTTCATGGATTGGATAGAAAAGAACTTTCGAAAAGCTAACACCAGTTTATGGAAATGTCGGCTTCTTAAGTCCGTACAGGGTTAAGAAGTTGGAAATTTTTAAAATTTCTCGCAAATAGTGAGTCTATTCTGAAGGTTTCGGACTCAAACACGTCTTCTGGAAAATTACCACCTCAAAAAAACAACTTTGACTTTTTTTATTTCCAATCGTGGTCAATTTGCCCGATAAAATCAGTTCGGCTTGGTTGAAAGACGAAGCGGTTTGTTGGTCAAAGATGACGGAAATAAATGTGACCAATGTGTTTGCGTTTCGTGGACAGTACAACTGACGACGAATTCTAAACGATTTTCTTGGATTGGATAGAAAGAAACTTTCGAAAAGCTAACACCAGTTTAATTCGGCTTCTTCAGGGGTTAAGAAGTTGGAAATTTTGAAAATTACTTGCAAATAGTGACTCTATTCTGAAGGTTTTGGACCCAAACCCGTCTTCTGGAAGATTACCACCTCAAAAAAACAACTATGACTTTTTTTCATTTCGAAACGTGGTCAATTTGCCAGAAACAGATAGTTCGGCTTGACTGAAAGTCGAAGCGGTTTGTCGGTCAAATTTGACGGAAAAAATGCGACCAATGTCGTTGCTTTTTGTGGGCCGTTCAACTGACGACAAAATCTGGACGATTTTCTTGGATTGGATAGAAAAGAACTTTCGAAAAGCTAACACCAGTTTATATAATAGTCGGCTTCTTAAGCCCGTACAGGGTTAAAAAGTTGGAAATGTTCAAAATTATTCGCAAATAGTGAGTCTATTCTGGAGGTTTCGGACCCAAACACGTATTCTGAAAGATTACCACCTCAAAAAAACAACTTTGACTTTTTTTCATTTCCAAACGTGGTCAATTTGCCTGAAAAAGTCAGTTCGGCTTGGTTGAAAGACGAAGCGGTTTGTTGGTCCAAGTTGACGAAAAAAAAAGCGACCAATGTCGTTGCGTTTCGTGGGCAGTTCAACTGACGACAAAATCTGGACGATTTTCTTGGATTGGATAGAAAAGAACTTTCGAAAAGCTAACACCAGTTTATATAATAGTCGGCTTCTTAAGCCCGTACAGGGTTAAGAAGTGGGAAATGTTCAAAATTATTCGCAAATAGTGAGTCTATTCTGGAGGTTTCATCATCATCATCATCAATATTTTATTTGTTCCGTACATTGATACCTTTAAGGTGTAGAACGTTTTGGACCCAAACACGTTTTCTGAAAGATTACCACCTTAAAAAACCACTTTGACTCTTTTTCATTTCCAATCGTGGTCAGTTTTTGTTTTCGACTACCTACACAAAATAAACAGTCCATGCATAACGGGGCGGCAGTGCTGTAGCGGTCCGTAGACGCAACTATAGGATTCAGATTTCACCGACCCCCTTTAGATTTTGGGGAGATTACTGACGGCGTGGCGGGAACATATATGAGAGAACAGAAGGTACCCATGCCTGCTAGATAATCTAGACATACTTACCTTTTTGTGGAACACTTTTACATTCACAAGTGCTTTGAATTTCATTTTTCAGATAGTTTAACAAATATTGGGTAAATACCTACCTGCTTGCGCCTCATGTGCAGCGGCAATTCATTGCTCGAAAACATACCTACCAGCCTTCGATCGTTTCAAAATTCGGTAGCATATCATGCATATGCATGGGAGAATTTGAAAAACTCTGTTGGTCTCTTTTTCTCACAAAATGGACAAAGTTTAAATCTGGTTTAATAGTATTGTCGATGTCGAGGTAATTGTAAGATTAGGTTTAGCTCAATCCAGTCGGGAGATTTGGGAAGCCGGGAATCAAATAGGTGGATGAAAATCTTTAAAAGAAAAATCCAACCGACCATTCTCAAAATTTGGCATATTCTCATCTGTGTCGTTTGTCAGCTCTGATATTTTATTTGTTTGTTCTTGTGCTCGAAATAAAAAACTACATATGTGGAGGTGAATTCGTACCTACGTGCGAGGCATTTAATAATTATGCGTATAAGTGATGGATGGCTATGCAAAATTCGCGAAAATTCGAACGTTTACAGTACGCTAGAAATATAGTAGTAATGAATAAATAAGTAGCTATATAGCAAAATTTATTTGTATGCATGCGTTGAACAAAAGCGTAACATGAACGCCGAACGGGTAGGTAGCTGGGTACCTAACCGTAACAACTTATGTAACGAAAATATATTCCGGCAAATCAAAATCAGTCAAGTCGCGTAAATTGTGTAGAGGAAATCCACTCGTTGGAATTACCGAGCACACCTATCGTTATCTACCCGACTCCCTAAAACTTTGGCTCTTCTATACTATCGGGCATTTCGCGCCACCTATTGCAAGGAGAAATCACCGAACGCACCATAGACAATCACCTAACTTCTTAGCTCCGTTCTCCTCCCCTGCCGCTCGTATGCAGATACGGAGCTAAAGAAGCATGCACCATCCATTGTATTATTGTATTGTTACCCTGGAAACTCCGTAGAACCTGCCAGACCATACCAAACATACTTGCCACATGTACTTTCACGGCACTTGTGAGGTGAAAGACGAATTTTGAAATTTGAAAATACGACTCAAATCTCATTTGCAAGAAAAAATTTCAATCGGGAACTACTAACGACATGTGACTGTTCGCAAGTAACAATGCTTTGCTTTAAAATCATGCAAACTGAAGAAGTTAAATTCTCAACTTCACCTCTTCATAACTCGATGGATAAATGAGCCAATTTTTTTTTACTATTTTTTCCGTGCTCCCTCAACGTCTCCCACAACGTACACGGGAGGAAATGCGCCATTTTTGAATCACCCTGTATATCCTGGTCACGGCACCATTTCTGTAGTGTAACCCCCTTTTCGATGTTCGGCTGTGATCGTCGTTGTCCCTTGCCTTCCCAACGTTGTTTACCTCTCCCCTGCGCTGTGTAAGTTCTTACTCGAGATGAGAATGTGACCTTGGGGATGAGGTTGTCTTCTTAAATGAAACGCGAATGAAATGCAAGCAAAATGGATGTTTTATTGAAAATCAATAGCAAATTTTTTAATTAATTTGGTTCTTGTCTCAAAACACATCACAACAATAAACTGACAGTAATAAAATGACACAACATGAATGAAGAACAACAAAATACAAACAAGAAAGATCATGACAAATTATTTAGACAATGCAGGAATTTACAATAATTGAATGAACACAAAATCACATTAGCAAACAAAACAAGAAATCATGAAACATGTCAAACTGTCAATTTAATCGCAAAGGGAAAGTGACGTATTCGCTGACAGGCACACATGGGAAGAACACGTCAAAGAAACCCCTGCGTATTGTCTGGTTGATTGCTGAAAAATTCCTTCCCAAATGATCTGAACAAAAGTCGAGTGCGAATGAGTCATGATGAAATAACAGAGAAGTCACTCCAGTAATGCATTGATCAAGTCAGCGTGAATCGGTGCTTGTACCTCTCTGAAAGTTTGTTTCGTTCACAAGTTATTCACGTAACAAGAAAAGGAAACTTCACGCTCAGTATTTTACACTTTACAAGCAAAAGGAGTCAAATTGATAGATGAGTAAACCAGCTAGAAACAAATGACAAGCAATTGTGTAGGTAAATGAACAAGAAACACATGATAAGTAAATAAGGAGATGAATCAACAAGAAACAAATGATAAGTGATGGTGTAGATCAATAAACAATAGAAACAAATAAGAGATAAATAGGTAGATAAATGGACAAGAGAAAGGTGAGAGATAAATAAGTAGAGAAGTTGGAGTTGGTTATACTTTTTGTGAGCAATTGGAAGGAGCAAGTGTCTATAACGCATTCGCCCGAAATTCCCCAGAAATTACCCATCACAAACCCCACAGATGTATATTTACAGACAAAACAGAACAAAGGTTAGTGAACAGTAATCACATACAAGAAAATCGACTCAAGCCAACCTGTGGCCCTCTCTTAGTCATTTCACATAATTTCCCTCAAATAAGAAAAGATAAGTAGATTCAACAAGGCAGATTCATACGGGCAGGTGGACCCCCCCCGGACACGGAGAAGCGTGAAAGTCTCCTTTCCTTCCTTTACTTCCATGTATAACCCGATAATGAACAATGAAATGTGGATGAATCATCAAAAGTACTGTTCTCTACTTAGCGGCTGATTTTGGCGAAGGAGAGTTTCTTTTTGTCGTCTTACTGTTTGTGACGTGACTTGTGAAAAAGAAACATCAATGAAACCTCGAAATACGCGTGACAGTGCAATTCAGAGGCCACGTCATGAGTGCGCCAAGTGCACACTCACTGGACTACGGCCTTTGCCATCAAAATTCAGATCATTTGGGGAGTAAATAAATTACACAGAATTCAAAGTAGTGCGAAGCACCTTGATTTCAAAGGGGGAAAAATGGAAAAAAATGCGGGTTATGCAAGCCCGTTGAGAACAAAGAGAACAAAGAATTTCGGGTTATGTACAATCATTTTCGGACAAAATAGGTATCCAAATGCATGATTTGGTGAGTGGGTGGAAGCCAAAATCACGATACAATAATCAAAGAAAGACCGACCTTAAATTGGTGAAAACAACGCACACTCCTGCATTGAAAATCACGTGTTCTTCATCACAGCTGATTCTCTTTTCTGTCTGCCCACGGCTGCCGCTCGCGCGCCAGCGCCATCTCCTTTTCTCATCGGCAAACGCTACGAACGTCAACGGCCGTACCTACTTCAGGTACCAACGTACAAACAAAACAAAGGGGGAATACCACAAGATGTCTCCATTTTAACCAAGGCAAATTTTGAGTGATGCACTTCAATTTTGGCTCAGTTTATGTCGGTTAATCGGAAGCAAATCAAAGTGGGGCTGTATGAAATTATAGGATAAGCTCGCCAGTCAGTTTTGGTGGTAATGCCAAGCAAAGAAAAAAAGCTCTTGCGTCACACTGAAGAAATGTGTTTCTGGTTGCAGAATTCAAACTAATTGATAGATGCAATTTGTTGAGGATGACCCCAACAGCAGGAACCAGACAAGGAATGAATTTCTGCTCAGCTGACCTGATGAAGGGCAAGTATTAACAGACAATAATACTTACGCGGCAAAAAAAAAAATACGTTGAGACCGAGGTTGACACGGGATTATATAGTTTTTTTTTTATTCTGGCCAGTGTAACAATAATCTGTCAACCACATTAGCATCAAATTTCTATCCTTGATGTTAGCTACTTCGAGTTTTTTTTTTGTCCGTGATAGTAAAAGGTATAGCTACGTAAACTCATTATATTTTTGCTTCAAGGGGACTGTTTGTGGCGTCTCCACTTCATCACCATCGGCATTTTCAGCTCAAAAATCGTGCGAGTTCTTCTTGCGTGCGCAATTCTGGTTCAGTTGGCCGATTACGCCTTCGAAACGTACATGTTCAGCATTCATCCGGAATATTTCATGCAATATGCTGCATTCATGTTGTCCAGAAGTTATGTAAGAAAGCTTTATGCTTTTCAATAAGTATTGTGAAAGGTCTATTGTACGAAACTTCAATTTTAAGGGTACGGCTGCTGCTCTGGCGATTCTGTGGAAGCAAAAGTTCTCGGAAAATCTCTGGGAAGGTCTGGACATGTGGGCACCATCAGCCAGCCTCGGACAGGATTTTCAGGCCAAAACCACTGAAAAAATCATCCAAGAATCAAACGTGTTGGTCCTCTTCACATCTTTAATGGGTCTTCTGACTTGCATAGCATTCATGTGGCCGAGTGTCACAGATGTTGACTATTGTTTGATCATGTTCTTGTGTCAGGAATGGTACCCCAAGTTCAGCCCCGGTCTCATTGTCATTGTTAAATTGTCGTTCCAGCCAATATTCTATGCCATGGTTGTTCACCCGTTGTTCGCGTTTTACGCCACGCAGCACGTACGGATCCAAGTCTACATGTTTTTCGAAAAACTCGAGACCATCACCAGGGATTTTGATGGAGGCATCGAAGAAGAGCTGATCGATGATGATAGTTTTCAAGACGAAATACGCCGACGGTTGTCATACGTTATTGCCAGACACGTTCAATTAATTGGGTAAGCAATTGTTGGAACAGAGTCGTTAAGAGTCAATCAAGTGGCTATTCAACGTTCAACTGGTATTGTGTTTTCACGGAACACTTCTGGTATCTTCTGGTGTTTCAACGCTCCTAAAGTGATCGATCAGTAAACAAACCTCGAAAAAAACCAAATAGACAAAAATTTTACGCGTAGATGGCCCTGGCCAAATTACGCGGTTTGGTGGCCCTGTTTTTCCGCAAACGTTTGTAAGAACAATTAGCTAAGTTTAAGAGAATACCTGAAGCAACAATCGAGAAATTTTTCAAATCAATAATCAAATTAATTCAAACTACATACCTACTAGTGTTTATAAGAATGTAGTTGCTGGAGTGTCGAACTACCCCACGATACCAGTTGTTGACAGCTAAGCATTCTACCGAAACGAAATGAAGGTTTTACCGACACGCTGACTGGCCGACGGAGATAATTCACTCTAAAATATCTATATATTTTTTTGACGAAATCAGTTCCAAGGGCTCTATGTTCATTCAGGACAACTCAATGAATTTTTGAATTAGAATCAACGTTTTTTTTTTGCAACTGAGTCACGTTGGCATATCTGCTTTTAACCCACCAGGCGTGTCACATCCGTGTCAGTGACTTAATCTGACAGTAAAAGGGTATGACATGTCCTTACGGCATGTCGGTAATGCATGGTTAGTTATCGATTAGTTAAAATGTACTCTTAAGAAGTTCTCCCCAAACAAAACTTATAGGTAGGTACTAATAGAATTTAAGAGCTTATTGGGAGAAAAATCCCGCACCCTCGTCCCTCAACAGTGGAATTCTACGTGGTGTTTTCATAGCTTTTCACGGAGAGTTGTCGATGAAATGGTCAAGCCGCTATTCGTGATACTTGCAGGGATGGGATTCGTACTTGGTCTTTCCATTATTCTGATGATCTATGAGGTACCTAAGCATGCTTATGTACACCTACTTGTGCAGTGTGCATGCATATAAGTGGAGAGGGGTAAACCGCTGATGAAATATATTGTACTAAGTATCACCACTCCAAGATGTACCGGGTGATCATTTAAAAACAATTCACCTGTAATAACTCCTGATTCCTAGTGATTATTTGGAATATAGTGATGAATTCGGACATTCAGAGAATTTTAGGCAAAAAGTAGGTGAGGTTGAAGAATTAGAAATTTGTCAAAGTAGGTTTTAGATGTCCCCCTCGATATAGAAATCGACCTGTTTTTGCTCGATCAAATATTTACTAGGAATCGGGAGTTATTATGGGTGGATATTTTTTCAATTTAGAACTTTAAAAAATTCAAATGATCATCCGTTGGATTAATCATCTATTATAAAAGGTCATCCTCCAAAGATACTCTGATGGAGAAATGCTGGAAAAACTTGGAGGAACTCTGAAGGAACTCAGAGGAAAAACTGCAGAGAAACTAAAAAGAAAGCTCCTCCATACCTACACATTTCTTGTTAGCGGTTGACTCCTCGATACTTATTACACGCAAAAAAAATCATACAAATATCTTTTTTTAGCACCGATTAGGAGTCTACCGCAACAGTTGGAACAACGGCTTGATATCGATTGCTTTCGCTTTTCTTGCTGCAGTCCTTTTCTCTTGCATGATGATATCTGGACAAACTGTGGAAGATATGGTTAGCTACAGTTTTTTTTTGATCCACAATAGTGGCAATTCTGTAAAATTTAAAGGCCCCTTAAAATTTTTAGAGGTGTCGGCCACCTAGGAACGATCAGAAATAGGCTTCACGATTGGCTGATTTTTTTTTAACGGCCTTTAAATTTAAACGGGTTTGATACAGAATTGGCCCTAATAAGTTTTTGGTTTTTCTCAAGCATAGATTTTTTTCAGTCCGAAAAAATACTTTTGTCGGTCATGAACATAAAATGGTACACTTTCCAGAGATCAAATCAGATGACTATGGTAGTCTTTATGCTCAACTCGCTGAAGCCGTTGAGATTACATTTCTCTACCACTTTGGCCATCAATTACCAATTAGGACTTGAAGTAAGCATACTGTTTCTTCGAAGTTGAGTGGATTAGTTTGGAATTTTAATTTTTATTCATGTACGACTATCATTATTCGTAGATGGTCAAAGGAATGTATTCAGTGGTTTCGCTCATAGTTACCATGCATTTGAACCGCACTAATGGAGGTCGTGGCTGAAATGACAGTTTCCTCGTTGGGGACTGGATGTTGATTGGAATATGTAGGTACCTGATCTATATTGTAGGTTGAATCTGGATCAGTAGAAGCAAATGTTGTACAGGTGAACAAAGCTAATACTACAGACCGCAGCATTTGCTGCAGCAGGTATGAAATTTTCATCAGTGCATCAGAAGTGATAGATATGTGGGGTGGAGCATTTGCTCAATATTTCAAAAAAAAAAGTTCACTCTCCGAATTATTTTTCTAAGCTCCTTCATAATATGAAATAATTACTGATAATTCAAGTCGCGAATTCACCTATCTATTCCTGAGAAGCTCAAAAAAAGTAAAGTATCTATTTATTGTTTTGATTTCTAGCAGTTGCTTCAAGTCCTGGTACATATAGATAGGTACCTACTCTGGTTTATTGAATGAAGCAAATACTACGGTTTGTGGTATTCCCTTGCTCCTTGCAGCAATTCATACCACTCAATATCTACCTATCTCAGATTTACTAAATTCCAGTCAAATATAAAGATAACTGTAATTTGAAATATATTATTTATTTAGATTCGGATACCTAATCGGATTTATTTAGATGCAGATTTGATCTTACAATACAAACAACCACCTACATGTTATGTCTATTTGATAATGATACTTTCTCAACCTAGGTACTTATATAATACCTATAGGTAGGTATAGGTACTATTTTTATGTATTCTCATGTTTGTGTCATTCTTGCGTTATTCAGGTATTCATGTCTTATTTGATTTTAATTTTTGTAATTAGGGTTTTCCTGTAATCGAGCGTTGTCTGTTGGAAAATAAATCTATAACTACCTATTATTATTGATATTATAAACGAGTTAAGTACCGTATGATCAGAAACTTCCCTCCTCTAGGAAGGCCAGTTGACTTCTTCATTCGCAGTATGTCTACTCATCATGTGTGTTCTCAGGTCCGATTTTTATTTAGCTCGGTGCGAACAATGGTTGCACTAGAACCAGTTGATTTTTTTATTGGCACTCATATTGGCCTAATGTTTACGCATTATGTGCTTTTTCAAAATTGACTTTACTTCAGCTCGGTACGAACAATGGTTGCACTGGAACCAGTTGATTTCTTCATTCGCAGTATGTTTACTAATCATGTGCAGTCTCAAAGATGACTTCTCTTTAGTACGGTACGAACAATGGTTGCACTGAAACCAGTTGATTTCTTCATTCGCAGTATGTTTACTCATCATGTGCTGTCTTAAATATGACTTTACCTTAGTACGGTACGAACAATGGTTGCACTGGAGCCAGTTGATCTCTTCATTCGCAGTATGTTTCCTTATGATATGTCTTCTTACATTCGACTGTTGTTTGGCTCTGTACGAACAATGGTTGCAGTGAAACCAATTGATCGCTTTATTCGCAGTATGTTTACTCATCATGTGCTGTCTTAAACATGACTTGTATTGGCACTCGTATTGGCAGTATGTTTACGCATCATGTGCCTTTTCCAATTTGACTTTTCTTTAGCTCGGTACGAACAATGGTTGCACTGGATCCAGTTGATTTCTTCATTTGCAGTATGTTTACTTATCATGTGCCGTCTCAAAGACGACTTTTCTTTAGTACGGTACGAACAATGGTTGCACTGGAACCAGTTGATTTCTTCATTCGCAGTATGTTTACTAATCATGTGCTGTCTCAAATTCGACCTTTTTTCGGTTCGGTACGAACAATGATTGCACTGGAACCAGTTGATTTTTTTATTGACACTCGTATTGGCAGTATGTTCACACATCATGTGCCTTTTCCATTTTGACTTTTCTTTAGCTCGGTACGAACAATGGTTGCACTGGATCCACTTGATTTCTTCATTCGCAGTATGTTTCCTTATGATATGTCTTCTTACATTCGACTGTTGTTTGGCTCTGTACGAACAATGGTTGCAGTGGAACCAATTGATCGCTTCATTCGCAGTATGTTTACTCATCATGTGCTGTCTTAAACATGACTTTACCTTAGTACGGTACGAACAATGGTTGCACTGGAACCAGTTGATCTCTTCATTCGCAGTATGTTTCCTTATGATATGTTTTCTTACACTCGACTGTTGTTTGGCTCTGTACGAACAATGGTTGCAGTGGAACCAATTGATCGCTTCATTCGCAGTATGTTTACTCATCATGTGCTGTCTTAAACAAAACTTTACCTTAGTACGGTACGAACAATGGTTGCACTGGAACCAGTTGATCTCTTCATTCGCAGTATGTTTACTTATGATATGTCTTCTTACATTCGACTGTTGTTTGGCTCTGTACGAACAATGGTTGCACTGGAACCAGTTGATTTCTTTATTCGCAGTATGTTTACTCATCATGTGCCGTCTCAAAGATGACTTTTCTTTATTACGGTACGAACAATGGTTGCAATGGAACCAGTTGATTCCTTCATTCGCAGTATGTTTACTTATCATATGTCTTCTTACATTCGACTGTAGTTTGGCTCGGTACGAACAATGGTTGCACTGGAACCAGTTGATTTCTTCATTCGCAGTATGTTTATTCATCATGTGCCGTCTCAAACGTGACTTTATCTTAGTACGGTATGAACAATGGTTGCAATGGAACCAGCTGATTTCTCCATCCGCAGTATGTTTACTTATCACGTGCCTTCTCAAATTCGACCTTTTTTTAGTTTGGTACGAACAATGGTTGCACTGGAACCAGTTACTTATATCAGTAGACGTTTTTGATTCCGACACTCCAACATCTCTGATGGTTCTTGCAAGAGTTCTATTTAAATCGGGCGGTTGCATGACTTCCGCCTTTTCTGTGGTTTCTTGTGACTCACCACTCGTCAGCCCTTTTCCACACAAAACAAGATGTTTCACAAGAGATAAACTTGAATCCGATTTATATTTGCAGCGATCACACGCATATCTTTGAATTCCTTCACAAAACGCCTCATTTCCGCTGTCTTCGGATCTTGGATTATGTATCTGTCTGCAAGGTTCGTACAACTCGAACTGATAGTAGCTCTTGTAGTCGCAGCAGATGCAAGAGAACTGCTCGGGTTCGACAATGGCATGAAACAGTTCGGCCGCATAAACGTTTCTGTGGTTTCTCTGGACGTGGTGGTTGAGCTGGAGTATGGATTCAGTCCGATACGAACATTGAAAACAGTTGTACGTTTCAACAATTTCGGGTGGTAGTTCTAACCTGAAATGGGACCTGAAAGAAATTATTCAAAATATTCACTAGCAACTTACATTTTGTGATGGTAAAGAAAGAGTAACAAGTAACAACGGATCGGGAAGTTGTTTTAGCGACAGGTGAAATGATACGTCTTCCTGAGGTTCTATTTTTGGTGTACTGAACACAATAGTCTTTTTCGAGCGAGTAACCGTTCATGACCGGTTACACTTGGTTATAGAATTTGACGTTTGAGCGAGGATTGGTTATAAGCGGTAAAGGAAGTGCCGCCATTTTGATATCATCAACGGTAATGGGTGCTTTCCACCTAGACGGTACAAATACCACCAGACGGAACATGTTTCACGATTGGGTACACCTAGATGGAAAGCACCGGCATCGTTGACCGACGCGGCATCTCTGATCTGGAGGCGAAAGATGACTATGGCATTCAGAAATAAAGAAATGGCAGCGTAAATCTTAATCGATCGTACGTTATCCCTGCAGAGAAATAAAATGAAACATGGATGCATGGATAAAACGATAAAGAGAGAGACATATGACAACGGAGTGCTGGATTACAGCTGACGGTACGTCATTTTTCGCATCCGTTTCCGGTGTGCCTTTCGATGGGATAAAATTTTAGGTGATCCACGGGACGGCACAAAACCAGGTAACAACACGTAGATGGAAAGCACCGTTTGGAACCCGCACCTGCGCAACTGGAAGGTGTACCAAACTTGGAGCTAGGTGGAAAGCACCCTATACATTTTATAACCTGGTCATGAGGCTGGTTATTGTTATGGTGGGGGAACAAATTGTGGCGGCAACAGACCAACAGATTTGAATTTGAAACAAGCAGCGGTCCAGAATTTCCAAACGTGAAACGTACCTAACCTTACCTCAAAAACTTCGGTCGACCACTCTCTTCTGTTCAGTAAGTTGTATAGCGTCGGGGTGAGTGGAAAGGTCATACGAATTCTACAAAACATTTATCGCGGCGCTACGGTACATGTAAAGGAAGGCAACCAAACCACGAGCAATGTACGTGTGACAAGGGGAGTTTTACAGGGAGACAGCATCAGCCCCATCCTTTTTTCACTTTTCATAAGCGATCTAGAAATGTATGTCAGGGCAAATGGCTGTACAGGTATTGCTATCGATGGAAAGAATGATCTCGTCGTGCTTATGTATGCGGACGACCTTGTCATTTTCGCGGATTCCCCGGTTAAACTACAAAAAAAGATCAACCTCCTGAGTCAATACTGCAACATAAACAAACTGACACTTAATACACAAAAAACAAAAATTTTAATCTTTGCGAAAGGTACAGCGACTAGAACCTCAATCAAATTCTTTTATGATGGCGAAGCTCTGGAAACAGTCAAAAAGTACACATACCTCGGGGCTCCTTTTACAAGCTCAGGCATATTTTGTGAAGCACAACAACATTTCAATAACAAAACTAATGCGGCAGTCGGCAACACGATCAGCTTACTGAGTCGAAGCAGGTCAAATTCATGGGAAACGAAGAAAAAACTCTACTCCAGTATAATACTGTCTGTCCTCTTGTACGCTATAGAAATATGGGGTCTACGTTACATTGAACACGCGGAAAAAACCCAGGCAAAATTTGTAAAATCACTGTTCTACCTCCCCTCCTCCACACCTAATTCTTTCGTCAGATTGGAGACCGGTCTCCCTAGACTGGAACTCGCCATTTTAAGAAAGTCAATACTTTGGTGGTGCAGAATTTTGAGAATGCCCGACTATCGGTTACCAAAAATCTGCTACGAACGACTCAAAGAACTGGATAGCGCAGGTTTGAACACAAACATCAAATTTAACTGGGTGACACAATTCAAACAACTCCTTATTAACAACAACCTAAATGAAATGTGGCAGATGCAAAGCTTCTTGTATACCGAAAATAATTTAGACTTTACGCTTGAAACCGTTGCGAAGAACTTTTTTACTGTTGATGTCACGGCTGCGGAAGAATCGCGCTACAACAATGTATATCGAGACTACCTGCACGATAGGGACAACGCTGACTACCTTAACTTGGATCTTCACATAAACAAAATAAGAACAATATGCCAGATAAGATTGCACTCTAAACGATTCTTAAGATTATATCTCAATCATGTAAAGTACTTCATAAATCTAGAAGCGGAATGCACCTTATGCAACTTAAGGGAAAGGGAAGATATCTACCACATAACCTGTACGTGTCCAGCTCTGGTCTCCTTTAGAGCTTACCATCTTTCAGGATACCTAACACGGGAGGTACAACCTAATAATTATCACATTACACTGTTTGAAAACCTGACCAGCGAAAAAATCAACAACATCTACAACTTCCTCGTGAGTGCGCTGAGATTTAGGCAGGAAATGTTGCTAATTTGATGTGATTTAGTATATTATGTAAATAGGATAGGTACTTACTGAATGATTGTTTATTTTTGTCTCTCCTGATTGCTGGAATCCATATTATAATTGTTTTATTTTCAAAGTTGTATACCTTATGGTAAAGACAATAAATTATTACTTACTTACTTACTTACTTACCTTACCTCAAAAACTTGACAACTTGACTTGGCGACGAGAAGAATCGAAGATAATGGACTCATCTGCGATGGACCCACAAGAACATCGGGTAATCCAGAAGTCCGATGGCCGCCTGATGGTGGTTTAATCCTGAAAGTACTTGTCATACCTCCTATATTTATATAGTAGAAATATGAATAGTTGATTTTCAACTCAATTCAATATAACTATTTATTGTTCCTTCGATATTACACCATGAACAAGAAAACAAACAGGATTTCATAGAAATTGTATGTGTGATGTGATACGTGTATCGTGATCACATCACACATACAATTTCTATGAAATCCTGTTTGTTTTCTTGTTCATGGTGTAATATCGAAGGAACAATAAAAATCAGGGCCCTGATTGGGGCCCACCCGGGTGACTTCAGAAACGAGATGTTCATCGATTCAAGTGACTGGATTGGCTCAATGACTGAATTTTTCAGCTTCAAAGCTATCCTAGATTACGAATGGTTTAAGTAGGTACCTACACGGTATGTAGCAGGGGCAGTGATGTAAAATACCCGGGTTTTTATATTTAAGGGTAAATACCCGGTATTTACCCAAAATCGGGTCTCTAATAGGGTATCTATTTCCATTATTAATAATAATAATAACAACAATAACAATAATGATTTTTGCTCACAGCAGCAAAATAATAATAAGTGCTTTGGAAGGTATGTTTATAAAGCCTTGGAACGTGGAAAAGAGATCATTAATTCTTTAACCGTCAACACTGTCAACCGAGCTGTCAACAGTGTCAACTTTTCTGTCAAACTGGGTAGGGTGGGTAAATATCGCTCGGGAAAATACCGGGTAAATACCCGATTTATATTTACCTACCTACCCGGTAAATACCCGACTCACATCACTGAGCAGGGGACAAGTACAAGTACGTAACTATTTGAAGCTATCAGTTCCTCTTCTCCCACCAAATGCTGATAACCAAAGTTATAACCGCAACGTTCTAGCGAGAAATGTCAGATGTCAAAAAAATGACAGTATCTGTCAATATAATGTCAACCGCTAATAACCAACCGGTTACAAAAAGTTACTCGCTCGAAAAAGACTATTATAAGTGCAACGGCCATGTTTGAAGGTGGAGCCAAGTTACGAGCGCCATCAAGCGGATGGGAACAAAACTAGAATTGCGCGGCACTGGGAAATTCAAATGAGCCGATATGTGCAAAGTACCTAGGTATTTCATATTATTGCGGTTTGCGTTTTTCACTTATCAATGTATGTAGTTATGGGAGAGTGGAAAAATCCAACTGCTCCCAATGACAACAGAATTTGACATTAAAAAAAATGAAATAAGTACATATCATTGCGATTGGTCGAAAAGTCGTAGAGAGTACTGATTACAAGCGAAGGTTCATCAAAAGACTTGATACAAATAGACTGCAACAGATTTTTTTGGCTGTTCGGTGGGATTTTGTTCTTAACGATGAGGATGTGGAGTCAGCAACGTGTATATTTGTCAAGTTTGTTAATGAAAGGATGGACAGCTGTACAAATTTTGTACGGATTAATCATAGATGAATGGCAAAGAGAAAGTGCTGGATGACGGAATCTTTGGCGAAGTCAATAGGTAGGCGTGATATTTTATACAGGGTTATTCAAAAGTCCGGAATAAAATTCATATTTTTTTTCCACATTTATTTCGGAAAAAACGCTCAAACCGGTCGATTTTTAAAAACGGTAAGCCGTTTTTTCATGACACGTGTCATGTTCTACCGTCAATCCCCCAACCCCAAGCCATCATGAAGTTCCTCAAAACTTCATGGTGAAGCGTCCGATCTAATTTTCAATGGTAGATCTCAATAGAGTTTTTGATAAGCTTCCCAACGAGCCCCCACAAACCATAGGGTGCTATTTGAAAAAAATACCAAGGGTGGCTTGGGGTTAGGGGGTTGACGGTAGAACATGACACGTGTCATGAAAAAACGGCTCACCGTTTTCAGAAATCGACCTGTTCAAGCGTTTTTTCCGCATTAAATATGGAAAAAAATCATGAATTTTATCCGGACTTTTGAATAACCCTGTATAGGAAATGGCAAAGTCGAGGGCAAAGTGATAGACAGAATGTGATGCATGAGCGAGAATTTGAGAAATATAGAGATGCACTTAGGAGTTTGATAGAAACAGCCAAAAATACTCGCAAAAATATCTACTTCAAGCGTAAAATAGAAGAAAACAAAAACTGTTCCAGGAAATTATGGGAAGCACTCAATCAGGCAAATGATGTGAGGGGAAGTCACATATAAATAAAATAAAGGGGGAGGACGCGAGAGAGGACGGGACTATTACCACGTTTCCATGGAGAATTGAAATCGATTTGAAAACGGTATCGGGATTGAATACGGAAGTGTTCACATGAGTGGTTCGAACTTGGTATTCAAATCGATTTGAATTCTGTTTACATACCTATCTGTCATGTAAGTCTAATTATAACCTAAAACTATCCCAACCTAACGTATCAAAGAAAGTGCAAGTACTCTGCAAATTGCAAGTGTGCAGAAGGCAGAAGTACAGACAACAAGTGCAAGTAGGAATGCGACCCTCGATGCGACCAGAACAGCGGTTTTACTCATAGCTATGTATCAGTTTCTGTTTGTTGATGTCTCGATCCAATCCGATTGGGTATCTATGAGCATTATTTCGATCCGATCCCGATACGATCCCAGAACCCACTCAGCATAGCATGTCATGTTTCATAAATGAGATGATCTCAATCATGTCACAAGATAACATCACAATGAACGTTACTTCCACATCTCTGTCATGTTCATCCGCGATGTTATACGATATGTAATGTCTGAGAGATGTTTCGAAATGAACTTGAATTGAACATCACACAAGAGACATCTACCGGACATCACATTGTTACTGCTTTCAACTTGCCGAAGTGTAACATCTCACTGACGTCAATGAGATGTAGTCACTGAGAGATTTTTCAAATTTCGCGGGCTGTCATCGTTAAGCTCTGTGTGTCGGAAAATATTTAATAAATAGTTTTGTCCTCTATTCCATGTGTGTGATGCCAGAACAGCCTTATGTCTTCATGTTTAGTGTGAGGCCCTGCGGGCCCTCTTATGTCTTCAAGTGTCGTTTGGAACAACTTTTGTGTCTTCTTGTGCTTGTGGCTTTCGGAACTAGTGTGCCCCGTTTGTGTCTCCTTGTGTTCTTCAAAAGCCTACTGGGCCTTCTAGCATTTTGTCATGACTTTCGCACCTTTAGTGAACCCTTGTGTCTGCTTTTGCGTTATTCGGAACCCCAAAATGGGCCCTTTTTTGTTTTATTGTGCTTTCGAATACTTTGATGACTAATAACCTCAAAAATTACAAAAATTTCACAATTTTCGATAGAACAAACACGTAAAATGTTGTACAACACTCGTGGCTGGTTACACAAGATGTTTTCCGACACTCAGCCTCTCACAGAATTCGGGCTGCGCCCTCGTTCTGCAAATTTCGGCTTCGTGTCTGAAAACCACTTATGTAACAGCCAACTCGTATTGTAAACTACTATGACTGATTTGGTCAAGGCGTTCGACACAGTCATGGCCGGTTTATGCAGACTTAAAACTTAAAACCTTAAACTTGAGGAAAATGGCGCAGTTTATGCACATGTAAGATTTAACCCTTAACTGGCGTTGTGGTGTCCCAGGGACCGCTCCAAATATATTTTTGTCACTACCTCCGCCACTTTTTATTATTTTGCGCCGTTTCTCCCAGTACCTTCCGCATTCAGTGTCTTGCAAACCTGGGTGAATTGTCGCCGAGGTCGACCTGCTAATTTAGATAATATTGGGGTGTTGCGGTCCCACGGACCTCACGACGCACGGCAGGCAATAAATCGAGATTCTTCTATATTTGCAAATAACACGATTTTCACACTTTAGAGTCCACAAGATGGCAAAAATACCTGTTCCTAATGCAGTAAGGTACGATGATCCAGATTTTGATGATGAGGTGATGCTCTATCGGCCGAATCTTGGGGGGAGAACTTTCGATGCTTGAAGGAAAACATGCTATCTTTGTCCGTCAAAAAAAAGGAAAACTGCATAGGTACTTGTGTCATTCTTGAAAAAAGCCTATTTGCTTAGAATGCAGCAGAAAAATTTGTCTAGAATGCGCCAACAACAAACCTGACTGATCAGAAATTTACTATTCTAACCCCTTGCAGGTTTTTTTTTCTGCAATTTTTTTTCTGTTCTGCAGACTCTTTTATATTTGCTTATATGTATAGAGTTTATCCTTATTTGGTTTTGTCCTGATTTTGTTTCGTTCCTGAATTATAATTTTTTTGATCAAGCGATGCCATTTCATTCGTAAAATATCAACCATTCTAATTTAATTTGTTGTTTTTCGAGTATTCAAGTTTTTTGAAGATTTTGATGTATATTAGATGTCTTTTATATTGTACTTCCTAATTATATACATGCAGTCGATTCTTCTTAGTCGCGTAGTTTATTTCTAACGTTTTCAATATGGGGTCCGTGGGACCGCACGACGGTGCTTACGCGCAGATTTTTCACGACGCCAGTCAAGGGTTAACAGGAAGAACCAATCAAAAAGGTTTAAAAGTTACTTGTACTTGTACTTCACCTTGTAAAAGTTGAAAGTAGTGAACTTTCAAGCTCAAGGACATCGGATTGAGTCTCCAAGTGTTAAGTCTTAAGTTTTAGGTGCATAAACAAACGTCACGGAACGCAATGGTTTAACCTCACTTTTAACTTTATAAGTTTTAAGTGTTACGTGTTGAGTTTTAAGTTTTAAGTCTGCATAAACTGACCATCAATCACGGACAGCTGTTGGATACGTTGGAGAGGGTGGGCTTCCGGGGTCCAGCGTTGAATTTGACGCCTACTACAGAGTCTTACCACTGGCACTGACTAGCTAACTCGATCCTCAGCACTCATCCAACCAGAAAGACGTAGGTACCTATCGTACCTCGTAACGCTGAATTACTGTAAAAGTACCTCCTCTCCATCAGCCCAAAATGTAAGTTGCTACTTAATGTCTTGAATAGTGAGTTATTATAAATTTCTGTGCTTATTTCAGGTTAGAACTTCCCGAAATTCTTGACCCGTACAGCTGTTCGCAGTGCTCGCATTGTACCGCATCCGTCTTCCAGCTAAACAACCATGTCCAGAGGAACCACAAAAATGTTTATGCGGCCGAACTGTTTCATGCTATTGTCGAACCGCAACAGTTTCCTTGCACCTACTGCGATTACAAGAGCTACTACCAGTTCGAATTGTACGAACATTGCAAACAACTGCATAATCTGTGGTCCGGAAACAGTGAAAATGCGACTTTTTTTGAGGTGATTGAAAGGTATCCGTGTGAGCACTGCAAATTCAAATCGGATTCGAGCTTATCCCTTGTAAAACATCACCATTTGTGTAGAAGGAAGCCAAAGGGAGAGCCACAATATGCCACAAAAGAGTCTGAAGGCATGAAGTCACGAGAATTGACTAGAAGTGTTGCAGGACTGACCATCAGAGATGTTACATTAACGGAATCGAACATGTCGATTCGTGATTCAAGGAGAAAAACCAATCGGTTTCAGTGCAACCATTGTTCGTATCGAGCTAAACAAACGTCAACTTTGAAAAGTCATATTACAAATAGACATACTGCAAAAGAAGAAATTAAATGGTTCCAGTGCTATCATTGTTCGTATCAAGGTAAACGAAAGTCACATTTGCGAGAGCACATGATAAGTAAACATACTGCGAATGAAGAAATCAACTGGTTCCAGTGCAAACATTGTTCGTATCGAGCTAAACGAATGTCTTATTTGAAAATGCACATGTTGATACATGCTGGAAGTGAAGAAATCAACTGGTTTCAGTGCAACCATTGTTCGTATCGAGCAAAACAAAAATCAGCTTTGAAAAGTCACATTACACATAGACATACTGCGAATGAAGCAATCGACTGGTTCCACTGCAAACATTGTTCATATCGAGCTAAACGAATGTCACATTTGAAAAGGCACATGTTGATACATGCTGGAAGTGACGAAATCAACTGGTTCCAGTGCAACCATTGTTCGTACCGATCTAAGGCGAAGTCAAATTTGAGTCAGCACATGATGTCTGAGCATACTGCGAATGAAGAAATCAACTGGTTCCAGTGCAACCATTGTTCATATCGAGCTAATCAAAAGGCAAATTTGAGAAGGCACGTGATGTTTAAACATACTGCGAATGAAGAAATCAACTGGTACCAGTGCAACCATTGTTCGCACCGATCTAAGTCAAAGTCAGATTTGAGAAAGCACATGATGTTTAAACATACTGCGAATAAAGAAATCAACTGGTTCCAGTGCAACCATTGTTCGTATCGAGCTAAACGAAAGTCGCATCTGAGAAAGCACATGATGAGTAAACATACTGCTAATGAAGGAATCAGCTGGTTCCAGTGCAACCATTGTTCGCACCGATCTGAGTCAAAGTCAGATTTGAGGAAGCACATGATGTTCAAACATACTGCGAACGAAGAAATTAACTGGTTCCAGTGCAACCATTGTTTGTATCGAGCTAAACAAAAGTCGAATTTGAAAATTCACATGTTGAAACATGCTGCGAATGGAGAAATCAACTGGTTCCAGTGCAACCATTGTTCATATCGAGCTAATCAAAAGGCAAATTTGAGAAGGCACGTGATGTTTAAACATACTGCGAATGAAGAAATCAACTGGTACCAGTGCAACCATTGTTCGCACCGATCTAAGTCAAAGTCAGATTTGAGAAAGCACATGATGTTTAAACATACTGCGAATAAAGAAATCAACTGGTTCCAGTGCAACCATTGTTCGTATCGAGCTAAACGAAAGTCGCATCTGAGAAAGCACATGATGAGTAAACATACTGCTAATGAAGGAATCAGCTGGTTCCAGTGCAACCATTGTTCGCACCGATCTGAGTCAAAGTCAGATTTGAGGAAGCACATGATGTTCAAACATACTGCGAACGAAGAAATTAACTGGTTCCAGTGCAACCATTGTTTGTATCGAGCTAAACAAAAGTCGAATTTGAAAATTCACATGTTGAAACATGCTGCGAATGGAGAAATCAACTGGTTCCAGTGCAAACATTGTTCGTATCGAGCTAAACGAAAGTCGCATCTGAGAGAGCACATGATCAGTAGACATACTGCGAATGAAGAAATCAACTGGTTCCAGTGCAACCAATGTTCGCACCGATCGAAGTCAAAGTCAGATTTGAGGAAGCACATGATGTTCAAACACACTGCGAATGAAGAAATCAACTGGTTCCAGTGCAATTATTGTTCGTATCGAGCTAAACATAAGTCAACTTTAAAACGTCATATGTTGGGAAAACATGCTACGAACCAAGAGATCAACTGATAAAGAAAGTTAAAACACAGTTCAAATTTAGGATTAAATAGGAGCAAAGCATACCAACATCTTCAAGAATTTCTCCGTCATCTTTCAGTGGGGTTGGTTGTGTAACTGTAGATTACAGACAGGTCGTGAGTTTTCAGAAAAACTAGTTAGGCATGAGAGCCGTTTCAGACTAGGTACCTAGGTATATATTCCATACACTTCCTATTTTCAGTAGAATGACTTTTTGGAGCAAAAATAAAGTGACAAGCTGGAGCGCTAGGAGAATGCGACCGATGCGATCCCAGTGAACACGGCGAGGTTGTATGTAACTCTTATAGAGTTCACATGCGGCAAATATAAAGCCATTGCGATGTTCCCAGCGAGGTCTCCAAGCAATCCCTGCGATCGCGAAATGTCCGCCCCAAATGCAATGAAACGAACTTCCCATAGAAGTAACATTGTGGAGGTTACTGGGAGATCTTATTAATACTTCCTGGGGAAGTAATTTTCATACGCCTATTAGAATCACGATGTGACTTCCCAAAGATTTCTAGTTTTTGACGTCCACAGTACCTCTCAGTAGTACTTTTCAGATAGGTACTTCGATATGTGGGACCTCGTGAGGAGTAATGTAATAAAAAATGTTTTTTGTGTAACACATTTTATTACAACACATGACACATTAGCTACAAGTCTATTCAATACATAATTATTTCATTTGACTCTGAGATACAGAAATATAAAAATAGCTCAAATTAATTTGGCAGCTTCCCGCTTCCGACGTTGCTTGAAATAGCATAGTCATATTCTTTGACAAAGATCTCAAAATCTCTTTTGAAATTGAGTGTGTATCCCAAACTGCACCTGAACAAACAAAAAATGAATAATACAACATAATAGATATTTACGATACTAGTATAGTGACATTATTATAGCCAAATTCAAAAATTAGTGCTATTCCCGTTAGGAAATTGCACTAAAAGAAGCTAATAAAGTGTATACTCACCTAGAAGGATATTCACTCACCACTCAGGGCTTCTGATGATTAGTAGATACCTACTGCTCGATTTCGATATATTCATAATATTTCACTGCCAATAACTGAACAGCGAACAACATCCGTCATCACCCAAAGCCAAGAACGGAAAGAATGCCACGGCACTCGGAGTAGAAAAGCACCATCAACGGCCAATTCTCTCACTACGGCTTTTGAGCATCCCCCGGGCTGTCACAGAAGTACATCGCCAAGACTTCACATTGTGGTGAAAAATTGGTATTGCTAAATGCGGGTGCAATTACGAATAACATCTAAATGAACTCCTTTATGGGAAATCCAAATAAACATCGTTTTGCAACGTCCATGGGTGCTTGCAATGTTGACAATAATTGCACATAGGTTCTTGGACCTCCCGAAGCAAGCTGTGGGAAGTCGCTTTGAGAAGTCACTAATTTAACCTTTCATGGACATCGTAAAAATTCTCGGTTTTCGGAGAGACCTCCTCAGGCAAGCTATGCGAAGTTATTTTGGGACTTCACAAATTTCACTTAAAATGGACATCACAAAACCTCTTATAGAGGTCCGTGTTCACTGGGATGGCCGTTTATACTTTCGCTCCAAAACTTTGCAGGTGCCATCAGCCTAGCCGTAGCTCCCAAGCTTATTGTCACTTTGTTTTTGCACCAAAAAGTCATCCTACTGAAAATAGAAAGTGTATGGGATGTACTTCTAGTTTCTCGTCTGACACATCCTCATCTTTCGCGGACGGCTTTTTGAATCTTGAAATTCTAGAAATTCATAGGTTTCGGGGAGGGTGGTCCACAATGAGACACGGGGCGAGACACGGGGCACAGTGAAACCAAGGGTATAAATTTGAAACGCTGTTATTGTTTCAACTGGAGTTGAAGTCGGCCGTGGTTCAAATTTCAACCAACTTGCAACCGTAGGCATAGAGCGCTCCGCAGATATGTTATCGAGATTTTTATAGAACATTCTGTTGGGAGAGCCGGGACGTCGCATTCACTCAATAAGAACACTTTATAACGCTCGAAAACTTTATTATCACGGGAGCGACTTTACACACGTCCGCCCTGTTCATGCTTTTGTCCCGTACTGCCCGCTTGGTTCTGCTTCCTGTGGCACGCAGGAAGCAGGTACCTCGGGTACTGCCAACCTAACCATTGCCAACTTTGGCGCTAACACTCGGCCAATCCTGGCCTGAAAATGACCGCATTTTCGTCTAGGTAGCTTTCCGGACTTCAGTTACAAGCATTAACATTATATCATATGAACACTGAATTCTATCAAAGCTAAGGTACTACTTCGGCATACGATATGAACACTGGAAACAACCGAAACTAATCATCTAAACAATATGAACATTGGAAACAACCGAAACTCATCATCTAAACGATATGAACATTGGAAACAACGGAAACTACCGTAAAAATATGAACAAAAATATTCTTTCTACCTTTGAGTCTTATTTATTCACTCCGTATAATCCTCAAGGTATCCAGGCCGTCGTCGTGCCCGTTTGTCACTCACTTGTCTGAAGCTTTTTTCGACGGTGGGTATTAAAGGCCTTTCGCGAGCACTCCCGCACATTTCGTCGCCACTTTCTGGAGGATCCGCCTCACATTCACTACATGCCTTTTCAGCCGTTTCGGTATTTACTGACTTTTCGCGGAAACTCCCGGCACTTTCTTCTTCGTCCACGTCGCTTGCCTTCTCCTCGTCGCTGCTGTCGTCTTGTTCCGGAAGTCGATACACCTTGAGCTGACTCACCGTCGCCGTCGTGTGGTACTTTCGTCCCTCGATGTTCGACACTCTGTAGGTATCACTCGGCAAAATCTCTGTGATCACCAAGGGTCCTCGGTATTTTGGCTGCAACTTGGTGCTTTCGCCCGTCATTTGTGGCACACGTCGCAGGAACACCACGTCTCCTATGTTGTATTTCACTCCGTGAAATCGAGACTTGTCGTAGCGGCGCTTGTATTTCGCTTGTTCGGCGCGTATCACGTCTCGTACCTCTTCCTGCACTTCATGTGCTAGTGTCCATTGACCTTGCTCGTTTTCGGCGAGTGCCGATAATTTTCCGTCGTGGAAACGGGGCAAATATCCGTGTAGAATCTCGTACGGCGATTTCCTCGTAGTCTTGTTTGGCATCACGTTCAAGTTCTGCTCCACACGTTGAATTCTGCTGTCCCAGGTGTCTTCACTTTCCGCGGTTGTCATTATTGATGGAATTAGAGTCCGATGCACTCTCTCGCATTGGCCGTTGGCTCTTGCCCAATGAGTTGAAATAAGAGTCAGTTTGATTCCATTCTCTCTGACGAATTTTCCGAAATCATCACTTGTGAAGCATGTACCTCGATCGCAAATTATCCTGGCCGGAATTCCATACTGCTCTATGAACTTGTTCAGCGCTCGAATCGTAGTTTTCGTTTTAGTGTCCTTCACTGGGTACCTATAGCTTCGTGAACTTTGTCAGCGCATCTTTGTCGTTGCCTTTCTTGCTGGTGACCAGGTGTCCCACGTGGTCTAAAATAATGTATCCGTCCAAAAGGCCTGCTTGACGATGGTATGGGATGCAGCTCTTCTGCCTGCTTTCCCGCGGGTAATTTCGCGAGAATACACTCCGCGCAAGCACTGATGTGTCTCCTCACGTATCTTTTCATTCTGGGAAACCAATACAGTTCCTTAATTTTGGCCACAGTCCTGTCCGTCCCAAAATGTCCCAGCAAATCGTGATACTTCACGGCGATGCTTTTCCTCAGGGAATTCGGTATCACGTATCGTTCCACATCGTTCATTACACGCATCAGTCTTCCATCCCGCAGTACATAATTCGCGATGTCCCTTTTCTCCGCGTCCGTGCGGTTTGCGTCTTCTTTCCGGAAAATTTCTATTATTCGGCTCACTTTTGGGTCACTACGCTGCACCGTCAGCACGTAATCCTCTTCTTCCATTGTCAGCAGGACTTCGCACCTCTCATGAATTTCGTCCATCGTATCTTTTGCTGCACCAACTGGATCCCTTGACAGCGCATCTACGTGACACATCCTGCTTCCTTGGCGGTGCTTAATTTCAAGATCGTATTCCTGCAGGAGGTCGTACCATCTGGCCATCTGTGCGTTCTGAGTTTTCCACATGTTTAGGTGCACGATCGCCTGACAATCCGTTATCACAACGAATTTGATCCCGATTAAGAAATTACGCAGTCTTTCTACACACCAAACCACAGCCATCAGCTCCAATTTGGAGGAGTGGTACTTGGATTCAACTTCTGTTGTCTTTTTAGATACATAATATATCGGATGCATCCTGCCGTCTTCGGCTTCTTGTAGAAGCATGCCCGCTAACCCAATTGCAGACGCGTCTGTGTGCAACTCCGTTCGTTTTGCGTGCGGGTTATGCAGTTTCAGAACAGGTTCCGCGCACAAATTATCTCTTAATTTTTCGAACGCTCGGTCCTGTTCCTGATCCCATTTGAAAACTGCGTCTTTTCTCAGGAGGTCACTCAGGGGTCGCGCGGCCACATCATAGTCCTTCACGAATCGACGAAAATATCCGCTCAGCCCGAGAAATCGACGAACTTCACGCACGTTTTGCGGTCGCGGAAAATCTCTAATCGCTTCGATTTTTGCACACCCCGGTTTTATGCCGTCCGCTGACAATTGCATTCCAAGATACTCCACTTCGCGCGCGCCAAAAACACATTTCGAAATTTTCAAAGTCAATTTCGCACTTCTCAGTCTCTCGAAAACTTCGCGCAACTTGGTAATCATCTCTGGCCAATCCCTTGCTGGGCAGATCACGTCGTCCAGGTATGACATGACCACTTGATTTTTCAGGGGTCCTAAGGCTAAACTCATGGCTCGACTAAACTCGTAGGGCGCATTCACCAGTCCGAACATCAATCTTTCCAGCTGCCCGGTCTCATCCATCGTTATAAAAGCGGTCTTCTCTTTTGCTTCTTCGGACAGTGGTAACTGAAGATAACCATGAGCCAAGTCAAGAACCGAGAACAGTTTACAGCCGCTCAGATTCTCGAGGTGTTCTTCTGGATTCGATATCGGAAAATTCATTTTCACTGTCTGACTGTTCAATTTGCGGTAATCTATCACCAGCCGCGGCTCTCCTGTCTTCTTCGTTACCAGTAGCACTGGACTGCAGTAGGGTGAATTGGTTTCTTTCACCAAGCCATGCCTTTTCCACTCGGCAATGATCTCCTTGGTGACTTGTCGTTCCTTCATGCTAGCCCGGTACGGCTTCGCCTTCACTGGCACTCCGCTGTCCTCTATGTCGACTTCAACCAAATTCGTGCACCCTAGCTCCGCCAATGTAAGTGAAAAGCAGTCCCGAAACTCGTTGCAAAGCCGGAGCAGATCATCTATTATTTCAGGGGGTGTGTCTTGGTCCACATTC
This sequence comes from Anaspis maculata, assembly GCA_949128115.1. Classification (NCBI taxonomy): domain Eukaryota; kingdom Metazoa; phylum Arthropoda; class Insecta; order Coleoptera; family Scraptiidae; genus Anaspis; species Anaspis maculata. Next base: position 95,185,580 of record OX421963.1, on the reverse strand, counting down.
AACATTTCTTTCGTGATTGGAGCTTTCTCCTCATCCTTCGTCTCCAAGCACATCACCGCATTGAACGCCGAGGCCCTTCCCACGCAGGTACCCTCGCCAATGGTGACGTCCTTGCCTGAGCTGTTGTCCAGAGGTATCATCCATGTCGTGTCATCGCCCGTTGCTTCTACCTCAACGAAACTCACTGAGTTTTTCAACAACATGTTGTTTCCCACGGTACGAAGCTTGACTCTCGGAGAAATTTCACTTATTTCGAGATCTCTGAATGGCATCTCCTGTCTATAGCCAAACACTAAGGCGTCGCCCACACGCGCGTACGCCACTTCCTCCGACTCGGTGAAGTTGCGACCGACAATCACATCGATTCCTTGCGCACTGTCCGGCACTACCCGTAACTTCACGTTCTCGAGGGTAACATCGTCGATCGTCAGGCTCGCGCGCACGAAGCCACTACTCGGCACCGATTGTCCACCAAAACCAAACAGATTTTCGGGTTCCGACACGATTTCGCGTTTTTCCAGCCACGCCCCTTCGCGCACGGTGGAAACAGCTGACCCCGTGTCAATGAAACTTTGGCACTTTTTTCGATTCACCTCTATCTCCCGATAGAATTTACAGGCTGACGTGATCCTTTTGTCGTTATCCTTCCACGAATCACGGCTGTTTTCTACGGTCATCACTCTGTTATTGTTTCTGACATTTGTATGCGGCTGTCCCGCCGACGACATTGCCGCGCTCGGATCTCGGTTGGAACTCGCTCGCGGTGTACTGGTAGCCAATGGGCGTCCCGCTGGCACTTTTTGCCTACAGTCCGAAGCAAAATGCCCTGGCAAACGACATACGAAACACAGTTTTTCGCGAGGCTTTGTGCATTGTCCAGCTAGGTGACCATCTCTTTCCCCGCAATTGAAGCATCGTCTCAGCGGCACCGCCCTTTCGGTTACGTCACGTCTCCCGGTTCGCGCTCGACTGTCGCTCACACTCACACTGCCTCTATTCTGCTCGCCCGTGTTCGCCGCGTCGTAGGACACTCTATCGGAAAAGTTCTTCCTTTCGATAACGCGCGTTAGTCGCTGAATATCGTGCAGCAACTCCTCGATACTGGTGTGGTAGGCGGTGAGCAAACCAGGAACGAGAGACTTGTTCCACAGGCCCGCCACAATTTGTTCTTTGCACTCGTCGAACGACAATTTGAGTTTTTTGCAGAGTTTGTACTTTTCATGGAAATACATCTCTACCGGCTCCTTGTTGCCCTGCACTCTCGAGTTCATTTTGCGCCACAGTTCGGTCATGCTGTCCTGCACAACAAACGTCGCCTTGAAAAGTTTTTCAAACGCTCCCCACGACTGGATCTCATCACGTCGTACTTCATACCAATCCTTGGCTGGCCCTGTCAAGTGCATCCTTGCCGTCTCCAACTTTACTTCAACCGGCCAGTTGTGCAATGTTCCGCAGCTGTTGATCCGATCTAGCCACTCTTTTGCGTCGCGCTCTTTTATTCCGTCGAAATTCGGAACGGCCCTGTTCAAGTCGGGCATGACTTGATATTGTAAATTCGTGTTCGGGCGCACATCGCTCTCGTGTTGATTTTGTAGAACCGTCAACAAAACATTGTTGGTTCTTGCTCGCTCCTCCTCCATCCGTGTCATCATCTGCATGAACGCTGTAAACATTCCTTGCATTCCCGCTTCTGAGATGTTGGGAGAGCCGGGACGTCGCATTCACTCAATAAGAACACTTTATAACGCTCGAAAACTTTATTATCACGGGAGCGACTTTACACACGTCCGCCCTGTTCATGCTTTTGTCCCGTACTGCCCGCTTGGTTCTGCTTCCTGTGGCACGCACAGGCGTCAGCACAGGCTTCCTGTGGCTCGGGTACTGCCAACCTAACCATTGCCAACTTTGGCGCTAACAATTCTTTGTTTTTTTTTAGGCATACCTATGTGATATTTTTAATCAAATCCCTTTTGGTACATAATAACTCTGGTGGCTATTATGTTTCTGTTTCGGCTGTTTTATTTAGTGGTTATTACACTTTTTACATATAGTTGAAAGTAAAGTTGTGCTTATTGAAACCTCCCTACTCTTTAGCTCATGCACCTGGATGGATTGGCAACCCAACATATTCCAATTTAATCCAACTTATTCGAATTAAATCACTTTTCCCGCTTTTGGGACTGCTTGGTCAATGATTATCATCAGGAGACCATCTGTTGTGCTTTCTCCTTGTTGTTCGAGGATAGAGCTCCTGGGCTTGTTGAGATCGACTTGACCTCTAGTTTGAACGCAGTAAGACACAGAAATTAGTTGTAACATGAGATCATTTGTATTGACTTCTATAGACATGTCGAAGTGTTCCAATAAAGGCTCGTTCCTAGACCTGACCCTACCTTCACGCTGGTATCTAGGAAAGCTAAGTCTCCTAAATTGTTCACTGAAAGATGAGTTTCCCTTATAATTATCTCAAAGTCGTCACACATCAATACCGCGATGAACACTCATATTCTACACCTTGACCAACATTTGAACTTTGTTTGGGGAATTGTTGGTCGGAATTCTTATCGTGGCTTCATCAGATTCAACATTTAAGCTAGTGTTATAGGTAATGTTAGTGCTACGCCCAGCGTGTGAACACCGAAAAAGGAGTGAGTGAATTTTTCGAGCGATGGTAAACTTTTCCTTTTTATTCTGTTGTTTCCCTTGTTCCCTACTACGATCTAAGGGCTCGATACCAAGTTGCAGGCGCAAAGTTTGGGACGGCGTAACTCGCCAAATACAGCGGTCCGATTGGTTGGTATCCGCCGTTGCTATGGTAACCGCACTTTGAGTAGCTACGCGAAACCAAACCGAACGTTTCTCTAGGTGAAACTCCTCTCCATAACATTCGTCAGAAATAATAATCTTGTACCAACCTAATAACCCAACCAATCATGGAAATCTGAATAAGTGTCATTAAGTGTCAAAGTCATTAGTTCCAGCGACGGCGCCAGAGGGTGGCCAGGATGGGCCCGTGCCTCCCCTAAAATCATATGTGCCTACCCGCGTGCCCACCCGATTTCTCAGAAAATAATTCGGAAAATGTTAATATGAAAAAACCACACTACCTAAATTGCATAACTAAGTATATAGACACTAATAGAAACAACCTAAAATATGAATATAAACCGTTGTTTTTTTTCTCCAAATAAACCTTTCAGGCGCTTGACTGTTTTTTTATATCAAAAAAAGTTGTTTGAAGGATGGGAGGTTCAACATATAACTCTAGATGAGTTATCTCTCGGAATAGTTACGTTTTGGTGCCCACTCGTTCAAAAAATGTTGGCGCCGCCGCTGATTAGTTGCAAGGAGGGGAAGGGTGTTCGTTGCCCTAAACCGATTATTATTAACAATTGTGACTCTACGGCAGGGTCCGACCCTGATTCCAACAAACGCGATTTTAGTTATTCCCAATTATTATTCTTTCCGCGCTTCTCCAAATTTAACAACGCGTACTTATTCAGAAGTGTCGCCCGAAAGCTCCGTCGAAGTTCCAACCCCAACCCCTGAACCGCTGGTACCACCTATAGTGAGAAGTTGAAGTCTACCCCCGTGACGATCATGGCAAATCTCCATCGTAGGCCGTCTACCCCTCCCCACAAGAAAGCTCCTTTTCCACCGCGAGGTACCGTTTGTCAATCACAAGCGTCCATTCCCGAAGCCTAGCTGAACTGAAACAGGATAAGACTCACCTCGAAAGGTGGGCCTGACGCAACTAGTGAGCTGTCAGGACTCACCTCTAAAGAAGGGCACGCATCACAAGTGAAGGCCAGGACCGAGGTCAGGACACAACACTAAGGGAGAACCCGACCTGTGCAGCGGAAGGCCCAGACTCACCCTGAAAGAAGGACAGACGCAACCAGTGAACTGTCAGGGCTCACCTATTAAAGAAGGCCATGACGCATCACAAGTGAAGGCCAGGACACAACACTAAAGGAGAACCCGACCCGTGCAGCGGAAGGCCTGGACACACCCCGAAACCCACTCAGCATAGCATGTCATGTTTCATAAATGAGATGATCTCAATCATGTCACAAAATAACATCACAATGAACGTTACTTCCACATTCCACATCTATGTGATGTTCATCCGCGATGTTATACGATGTAATGTCTGAGAGATGTTTCGAAATGAACTTAAATCCACGTTTCCCGGAAGGCTTCTGCGCATACCTGTGATAGTAGGACGTTGCCAAATCTATATCACGACAACAAGTTGACAACACTGTAATACGGTGTGCGTGTGTAATGTCACGCAAATTTCAGCTGACAGCGCTTGACGTCGATTTGACGTTTCGACAGATCTAACCAAATAACGCTCTTGTTTTGTCGATCGCCTCGCAGCTCGTTGTGTTTCGTATCACCTGAATCTTTTCTGCGTCTTTCTGCCATACGGCACGTAACATTTCATTCTGAACAATATTAAATGTTGAATGGTTAGGAGGTTATGTTTGTTGTTTGTTTACATTTCGATTATTGATTGACAGTTGTCATTGACAGTGACACTTCGTGCGTCAAAATTGAAATTACCGCGCTCTGCAGGTATGCGTTCTCATGTATGCGCTGAAGTAATGTACATGATGGTAAACGTGGATTGAACATCACACATGAGACATCTACCGGACGTACCATTGTTACTTCTTTCAACTAATCAATGTGTAACATCTCACTGACGTTTATGAGACGTAGTCACTGAGAGTTTTTTTAAATTTCGCGGGCTGTCATCGTTAAGTTCTGTGTGTCGGAAAATATTCAAATAATAGTTTTGCCCCCTATTCCATGGGTCTGATGCCAGAACAGCCTTTATGTCTTCATGTTTAGTTTGAGGCCCTGCGGGCCCCCTTAGGTATGTCTTCATGTGTCGTTTGGAACTATTTTTGTGTCTTCTTGTGCTTGTGGCTTTCGGAACTAGTGTGTCCCGTTTGTGTCTCCTTGTATTCTTCGAAAGCCTACTGGGCCTTCTTGCATTTTGTCGTGGCTTTCGCACCCCTGGTGAACCCTTATGTCTGTTCTTGTGTTATTCGGAACCCCAAAATGGGCCCCTTTTTGTCTTATTGTGCTTTCGAATACTTGATTCGAAACTTCGAACTCGATGATTCCCGTTCATGTCTTATTGTAACGTCCGGGGCCCCAACGGAGCCCCTTGTGTCTTACTGTAACGTTTTGAGCCCCAGCGATGCTCTTTGGGCTCGGTGTATCGTTTGGAGTCTTAATGAAATATCCCGAGAAATATCCCAGAACATCAAGCGCGCTGTTTAAATATACTGTATTAGACAAGTTGGTAGCTTAGACGAATTGGCAGCAGTGTCTCTAACAATGACCTGTGGGTATCCAGGTTCGAATCCTCCGGAATACGCCAAAGAAGAACAACTTTTCTTAGGGAAAAAACGTGCTGTATACCTGTATAGTTTGTAAAAATCAGTAAAAGTAGGTGCGGAACCTCCTATGACATAAAACTATGTTGAAAAGTGGTGAAAAATTAATTTTTATATAAAAATACACATCCAAAATGCGACGTTATATGTACGTCAAAAAGTGATATCTACGAGATGTGGAATAGCGATGTAGATAGTATGTCACATGTGGACATCTTTGAGACATCTCATTCATGTTCTAATTACCCGGACATAAGAGGTAACAGAGATGTCCACTCAACATCGCATAAACTTTTTTTGTTAACATCGCATTTGTGACTTGAACATCTAAGTGATGTCACAGAGATGTTTTATTGCTGAGTGGGAAGAAGGCTCTGACCCGTCTCAGAAGAGCTTTAATCAGTGATAGATTACAAGTTCTCGATGGAGGTTCCTCTTCCAACAGGCAGCGTTCTGTGTGAAGGGTTCCAACCCCATGTAGGTATATCAAATTATATACAATCTCTTCGATAGCAAGCCCGTCTAACAATTTGCGTCTGTGACTCCTCGACAGACGCATGTATTGAGACGCGGACTGGACATTTAGTCTTTCAAAATCACAAAGTACCTACACAAGGATATGTTAACAAAAATTAATTAATCCCATTTGGATCTTTGTAATTTGTAGCCTCTTGTGAAATTGGCTTCCACGTGCATCTTACTACGAAAAAACTTTCTTGCTTCGTCCATTGAAAATTCCCTTGTGGGCTCTAGTAACTTTCCCCACATGATAATGGGAACAGTACATATAGCTAACCGATTCAAAATTGCTGCTGACACTACTTTTTCCGCAAAAGTCTGAAACGACGAAACGTCATAAACGTCAAAACATCAAGGGTGACCTCGAAAAACTATTTTCTATCTCCTAAAATTGGAAAGGTCAATTGCAATGTGTTTTTCGTACGGTTTTTGCAGCCAGGCACTCAACAAACTGCCCGTCATTTAAGAAAAAAAACACAGAAAACACCAAACCTCTGATATATATGCCGATCAGCTTTTAAATTCAGCACTAGAACGGTCATTTTTGCACGCCAAGTTGGCAATTCTGCGATATTTGGGGATGCTCAAATTTGTAATGTTGGATAAATATTTCCCCAGATGACCTCGAATTTGTATTGTCAATCGAGTACAGCGCTGTTGCAAGATTCTATAAACGCTCAAGACGTCTTGATTTTGGCAGACTTTCTCCAGTTTAAATGGGCGACTGGTGAACAGTTTTTTTTGAATAAAATAGTGAATCATAATATACCATCATATTATATACTAGGTTGAGAAAACTTGTTACCTTTTAGATTCTCCGGATGGAAATTTTGAGAATCTTTTATTCTACCCGGGGTAGAAAACGGGGCCAGAGAGATCTCTGGGGTACATCACCGCTACAGTATCGACTAGCTCAGTTCGGAAACATTACCGAGTGTGTCAGCGTTCACGAATCACAAAGGGGCGCAGTGGCATGGCAAATTAAAAACCCTGATTTAGCAGTGACAAACATTTAATTATGAAATTACTCTAAATAAGTTTACAAAGGAGTACTAAACAACTAATCAAGAATTCGACGACTTATAGGCGATGGATATAATGTTTCTAAAATGAACTTGCCCGGCGAATCGTGCGACGTCATCAGCCCAGCAATCCCAGCCTCCAGATTCACTGCTTCTCTGCCATGCTCCTCCAGGTTCGCAGCGAGTCGGCCCCTCTTGTCATGCCGTCCACCGGTAACAGGCCCGCACAGCTGTCGGGTATGTTTTGGGGAGAATTCTCCCTGGACGCCACCTTCCATGTCGCTGCTCCGGTGAGACGGTTGATTTGCCGTGAAAGGTCGGCTGCGGCATGACTTCGGGCGTTCCCACTGGACCTGGAACATGACAGAGAAACAGTAATCGGTCACAAAAAAGGCATAAATTGCACGATGACAAGGCCAATACACAGGCAACTAAGAAAAATAAATCAGTTACATACAAGTCGCAACAACAGGTGGTATTGACTCGTCGGACAGATAACCTCAAACATTTTGACTTAATTAAACAAAATCGTGGAAACTGACATCACCGCCTGTCAAATGGCCGACACGGCTGCCAACCTGACAGACGGCAAAGTCCATCGACAGCAGACATTCCCAGTCGCACAACAACAAAAGTGAACGAGGTTTTTCGCGTTCGGCGCACGACCGCACAATCAATGCCAAACTGACACCGTGCGAGCGAGACGGATAAACTTTCAATAATACAGGCAGGCATGGTACGCAGGTAGAGAAAAGAATCAAACATGAGAAAGACAAGCTTTTCGAAATGAACTTAACTTTTCCTGTACTCGAAGTCCGGCGGGTGAGTTGGATTCCGCGGGACCCCACGAGCGAAGCTGGTAGAGTGCATTCGGTCGCCGACGGCCCGGGAGCACAGAAACATGCAGCCGATAGCCCCCTTGGTCGTTGGACGACAGCAGAACAAGTAGAGGTGGACGTTGGCGTTCTTCTGCGCCTCCAAGGCCGCAGAAAATATGGACGGTAGCGCTCTTCTGCGCGGGCGAGAGCGTAGATTGAGGGTTGGGCCCCCATGGGCATCCAAGGACAGCAGAAAACAGTTGTAGGGTGGACGTTAGCGCTCTTCTGCGCGGGCGAGAGCGTAGATTGAGGGTTGGGCCCCCATGGGCATCCAAGGACAGCAGAAAACAGTTGTAGGGTGGACGTTAGCGCTCTTCCCTACCTTGAGGGGGCGCGGGGTGGACTAGCGGCGCGTTCAGCACACCGACGAGATCGGTACGGGCATCCGCAGATGGACAGGGAAGCGGAGAGCGTCCTCTGATGAATCGACGAGCAGCCCCCCGCCGAAACGGCCTGTTTATAAAAATGTACCAATAAAGAACCTGCTTTCCGGACGCAGATAACTTGAATTGAACATACCCAAGGCGCTCCTCTTCAAAGTGGTGCACGCACCGTAAGTGTACTACTCACACATGACGTTTTTCGATACACTGGTTCGAGGCGGAAAGAACGAAATCTGGACGCGGCCGGTTTTATAGGGACGCCGTTTCTTGCCCAAAAAAAAAACTCCGCTGTTTTTATCCTCGACGGAACATTCCATGGCCGCACAGTCCGACTGTCGCTGCCAACTCAGCGCCGAGAAAATCACCAGAACCTGACCACCCCGAGTTCAGGTCCGGGCTCAATTTTTGAAGAAGGGCCTCGCACCCTGAGCGCTCGAAAATCGAGGCCGTAACAAACTGTTCTAATGTATGGTCAGAAATGAAGGCCTAGTGTCTAAAACCTAGAACGGCTCGGCACTCTGTCATTTACCTGCCATTCTGCAAGATAACAGTCATAACAGCCAAGGCAACACTGTAGCGGAATATGATGCAAGGAGACGCCAGAATCCACGTTTCCCGAAAGGCTTCTGCGCATACCTGTGAAAGTAGGACGTTGACATATCTATATCACGACAACAAGTTGACAACACTGTAATACGGTGTGCGTGTGTAATGTCACGCAAATTTCAGCTGACAGCACTTGACGTCGATTTGACGTTTCGGCAGATCTAACCAAATAACGCTCTTGTTTCGTCGATCGCCTTGCAGCTCGTTGTGTTTCGTATCACCTGAATTTTTTCTGCGTCTTTCTGCCATAAGCGTAACATTTCATTCTGAACAATATTAAAATAAATGTTGAATGGTTAGGAGGTTATGTTTGTTGTTTGTTTACATTTCGATTATTGATTGACAGTTGCCATTTTGTGCGTCAAAATTGAAATTACCGCGCTTTGCAGGTATGCGTTCTCATGTGTGCGCTGAAGTGATGTACATGATGGTAAACGTGGATTGGCATTTCATGTCAAAATTTCCTAACCTCACTGGACTTCGCCACAAAAAGCCCATTTTCACGTAACTTGGTCTGTCAGCGTCCGTTACACCCTAGGGAACATGGCCAACCGCGTTTTAATTTCTACTGAATTTAAAACGTGATCGGCATAACCCGATGAAATTTTATTTACAATTTGTTTACTTGCAGTTCCATGCCATTGACAGGCAGGACGCCAACCGTAAGGCAGAGAAGAATACTAGAAGTAGGGCGGTATTTTCAAAAAAACACTAGCTGATAAACACGTTACCATATTTTTGCTCATTGTGTATCTAAAACTAATCCATCATTGCTGGTCTTGGACGCAATGAAAGATCAAGAAACGCTCTTTTTTCATAACTTATTTGGAAGTTTCATTTCCAGCCGTTTTAATAACATACAATGTTGAAATTACGCTTTTTACATGTGTTAGCATTATGGCACTATTCTCAAATCCCCTCGCATGGTTGCGCAAGCGCAGAAATGGCACTGGATTTCGCCTAAGAATTTGTTCAAGAGCTATTTGTCAGACAGGAGACAATACACGGAAATAAACGGAATAAGAAGTCAAAGATTGTGGAATGTGGAGTGCCTCAGGGTACCGTACTAGGGCCATTGTTGTTTTTAATTTATGTAAACGGGCTATTTGACTTGCCTATTGATGGTACAATTACTGGCTGTGCTGATGACACTGCTGTTTTTTTTTCGTGATCATGCATGGGCTGGCCGCTGGCCTAAGGAGTAAAGCAGAGACATCACTGCAGACCATTAAGATTTGGTTTGATTGCAGATATCTAACCATAAACTTGGATAAAAACAAAATACTTGCCATTTTCCATATCTAAAGGTAATTCGCCCGATTTTGTTGGTTTGTCAGTGAATAATCACATCATAAAGGAGGAGATTTATGTAAAATACCTGGAAATATTTATAGACAAAAATATGAAATGGAACCACCACGCGAACTTCATTGCAAAGAAACTCAGAATAATTATGCATAGATTCAGGTTTCTGTGTGGTTTCTTGGAATTGCGTTACCTTATGATGATGTATTCCGCCCAGTTTGAGATCGGTTGAAATTTCACAGAAGAGGGTATTGAAAATGACATTGAGAAAAAATAAGATGTTTTCTTCGGATGAGCTCTACAGGGAGGAGGGTGTTTTCGATGTCAGACAGTTGTTTTTTTTTTGTGAGGTTGTGTTGGATACATTCAGGAATAGAGCAACCCTGCCCCAGGCTGTGTATGGTCGCAATACCAGAACTGCTGGCGATTTGTCAGTTCCCTCCAGGGCAACAGCATTGGGCCAAAGATGTTCAACTTTTCTTGGGCCGGGATTTTACAACGGTTTACCGCAGGACATGAGGGGCTTTCAGTATAAACACTTGTTCAAAAAAGCATTGAAGGACTTTGTTTCGAGACAGAAGAGGTTTGTTTTATAGATCAATGTTGGAGTGTGGTTGCACCTGTTTGAACTGTACCTTATTGTCTTGTTGCTGCATATTTCAAAACCTATTGCATCCTGATTTTACTTGGTATATGGTACTGTTATTTTATATGTTGTTAAATTTTATGCCCAACAGATGTGTCATGTGCAGTGTGCACTCTATATTCTATCATTGTCGCTCTATTTGTTTGTCTAATCGATAAAGCGACAATAACCAACAACACAGCCATAAAATCACCAGGATTAAGTAATTAAAATCCGACACTAGCGACTAGCGCCCATGGTGGATGGGAGCAGCATTACATAATGCAACAAAATTTACAGGGAGGTGCAAAATTGAAAAATAAGGGGACCTTATTCCATAATAAAAATACTTTCGCAAACGTAGATAATAACGAAGATACAGGCCTACAAAGTTGTTTTTTTTAACAGTTTTTTTTCAATAACTTTTGAACCGTTGAGCCGATTTCATTTGAATTTGAACCAAAGTTCACTAAAATAGGTCTTTATCGAACAATGATTACGCATTTTATCAAACAATTTTAGGGGCGAAGATAATAGGGGTATACCTTCCCCCTTACGTCGACAGCTGTGAATGAAACGTCAGTTGTCTAAAAAAAAAACAGCGAGGATAGAGTGATTACCATGGCGACGAACAAGGAATGTGAACGATGTTCAAGTGCAAAAATTGAACAGCTGACGTAAGTAAATCGCATTTTTCCGTGCCTAGATCGACTCAAAATTGCATAAGGAAAAGAATGTGTTACATTACATGCCAAAAAGGCCTCGTGCCTTTTCGGTGCGACTTACCATTGGTCTGTCCTATTTAGGAACACGGCCCGCTAGCTGATCAGAGGAGATAGGCCGGGTTCTTTTGGATGGTCGGGGGCGCCACAGTATTGTTGACCGAATTCCGAAAAAAAACAACCTTTAGCACTAAACAATGACTAATACAATACTGAAGACAAAGCAATGAATGGATTACAAACACATAGTTTATTTACAGAGGTAATGAAGATGAACAGGTGCCAGTAGGCTCATTTTACAATAAAGGAAATAAAAGAGATTGGTATGTCGAATAATATTGTCGAATTGATGCAACAACAAAGTTTATGTTCCGTTCGGAAAAGAAGCTCGGCTTCAAGCCGTAATTGAAATGGAACTTATCTGTTCTAAAGCGTAGGTACCTGTCGTCCGGTTTTCAACAATGCCAGATAACAATTATTCAAGTCGAGGTGAGTCTAGAACGGCACGGTAGGTACTTGAGTTGATAAGCTACCCCAGAGAGTGTTATCGGCTTCTTCTTCACACGTTAACAATGTTACAAAAACAATAATAATTTTATACATGAAACCTTGTGAATTTGATTGAGGGATTTTCCTTTCGAAATAATAATTACTGATTACAAGTCAAACTAGGACCTTTCGCCCTATAAGATCTACGTTAATTTCAAAGTCACCAACAATAAGGTACCACGAGACTGTCGGTGGCAAAACTACAGAATTTGTGTACGGATTTCAAAAGATAAAGAGTGATGTCAATTTAAACAAAGCGCATATACACTTCGCGAATGGTCAAAAATCGCAACAGTTCAATTGCGAGCAGACTGAATTTTGATTATAACCTTTATTGTCCTCTGAAAACTGTCAATCTATTTTTCTTCCGCCTTTTTCTAGAACGGTACTCGAGTAGTGTTCAGCCAAATGTCAACGTGAAAAATGATCATCGTTTACGCATTTTTAATGAAACACAAGTTATGGAGGGAAAATAAAGCAACACAATAGGCAAAATTACGCCGCTTACTTGACCAAAACGCAAAGCTGTAAACACGGTGACGGCTTCCTGACGGCCGCGATCGACAATTTGTCGTACACTGAGACTTCCAGAGCGCGGACGATGACTAGACTTGGTGTCGTAGGAGATGGGGGTGTACGCTAGTGCGACAGGACTCGCCGGGCGTTTTGGAAAATCTTGCATTCGAACCAAAAGACGGGCTCCTCGTTGGATCGTTCCCTTTCCAAGGAAAGTGAGTCGCTCGGGAAATTCCCTGTTGCGTAAATGCGACGATGTCGGGTGACGTTGACGACTTGCTGGCAAAATCTCCAGACTTTGAAACGGGATGACAGGAAAATAGAGATGTCGGGAACTTGATCGTAGAAAAACTCGTTATGTAGCAGAAAAACTGAGTGGTGGGTAAAAGAAGAAACCTACAACAATTCACTCAACTCAGTATCGACTCCAACTCGAAAATATGACAAAAAGATGAACCAGATCAGTCTTTACTTCACCTCCAGGTGACAGACGGTTTTGTTCAATGCGCCAGGTGTGGTTGTACTTTTTCAGATGGCGAAACAATGCCTACTTCGTGTCCAGTACCCTGATGATCCAACGTTCGCCAAATAAACCCGCCAAACAGGCGGTTTCCGGCTTCGAACTAACACAATTTCGAAGACCACTCGAAAGGCAAAAACGTGGATGTACAGCACACACTAGACTACAGCTCCGATGCGAGTTTCAAATTGGAAAGGAAGAAGTAGAACGTCGTTTCGTTTGCAGCCCAGGTGACCCCCTTCTGTTTTCTTGAGTTTCTCGAATTTTCGGAAGGTCCCTTGAGCGTCTCAGGTTTCTTGGAGCCCTATGTGGCCCCCTGTGTTTTCATGTTCCATTTATTGCCCTGCTGAGTTCCTTTGTACATCGTGTCAGTTTTCAAAGCCCTAGTTAGCTCTTGTGAGTCTTCATGTGTTGGTTAAAGTCCTATAGGGCCCCCTTTGTGTCTTTTATTGCCATTTGGAGCCCTAGTGAGCCCCGCCAGGCATTCTTGCGATTTTCAGAGCCCTAGCCTCCCTTGTGTTCTACATCAGAACATTCCAAGCCCTACTGAGCCCCCTTGTATCTTGAGTATCGTTTGGAGCCCTATTGAGCCCCCTTGTGTCTTCAAATATTGTTTGTAGCCCCGGTGACCTCCTTCTGACTTATCGATATTTCTGGCATCTAAGAAAGCTCCCTTGTACCTCCTCAGATTTCTCACAGCCCTATTATTAGGCCCCCTTAAGTTATTAGGTGTCATTTGTAGCCCTGTTGAGCCCTTTTTCAACCTGTCTTTGTTTCTGAGTTCTAGTGAGCTCCTGTGTGTCTTCATGTGTTGATCAGAGCCCTATAGGCCCCTTTGTGCCTTCAAGTGTCATTTGGAGCCCTAGTGAGCCCCATCATCAGTCTTTCTTGCGATATTCACAGCTCTATCTTCCCTTGGTCTACATTGTAGTGGCTTAGGCCCTGCTGAGCACCCTTGTGTCTTCTGATGTCGTTTGGAGTCCCATTGAGCCCCCAATGCCTTTTTGTGTTACTCGAAGCCCTATCTAGCCTTGTGTCTACATTGTGGCGATTTAGGCTCCGCTAGCCCCTTTGTGTCTTTCAAGTATCGTTGGGGGTCCAGTGAGCCCTGTCAGGTCTTCTTATGATAGTAAGAGCCCTATCCTCACTTCTGTCTACATTTTAGGATTCCAAGTGGGTACTCTGATGCTGAGCCCCCTTGTGTCTTGAAGTGTCTTTCAGACCTCCAATAAGTCCGGTCATGCGCGGGCTCAATGCTTGCGAAGAATTACCCGCGTGAAGAATTGTCCGTGCGAAGAATTGTTCGCGAAGAATTGCCCTAGCACCGGCTGTGGCCTGGCCAAAATCAGCCTCGTTTGCCTCCTAATGACCAGACCACAGCCTGCCTAGAATAGGAAAGTTTTTGATCATACGATAGCTGCGTCCCAGATATTCGTGAGTAGATACGTAAATTGCCAGTTGTCAAAGGAAGATTTTATTACAGTGAAGGTAAACGAGATTGTTACAGTAGGTAACGGTTGAAATTTATTGTTATTATATGGTAAGCTGAGAACTGATGTGAAATGTGATAGGGGACTTATCCTTTCACTTCGTAGCATGTTTATTTAACATGTGCTGTCTCAAATGTGACTTTTCTCTAGTTCGGTACGAACAATGTTGCACTGGAACCAGTTGATTTCTTTATTCGCAGTATGTTTACTTATCATGTGCCTTCTTAAATTCGACTCTTCTTCAGTTCGGTACGAACAATGATTGCACTGGAACCGGTTGATTTTTTTATTGGCACTTGTATTGGCAGTAGGTATGTTTACGCATCATGTGCTTTTTCAAAGTTGACTTTTGTTTAGCTCGGTACGAACAATGGTTGCACTGGAACCAGTTGATTTCTTCACTTGCAGTATGTTTACTCATCATGTGCCGTCTCAAAGACGATTTCTCCTTAGTACGGTAAGAACAATGGTTGCACTGGAACCAGTTGATTTCTTCATTCGCAGTATGTTTACTTATCATGTGCCTTCTCAAATGCGACCTTTCTTTAGCTCGGTACGAACAATGGTCGCACTGGAACCAGTTGATTTCTTCATTTGCAGTATGTTTACTCATCATGTGCCGTCTGAAAGACGACTTTTCTTTAATACGGTACGAACAATGGTTGCACTGGAACCAGTTCATATTTTCATTTGCAGTATGTTTACTCATCATGTGCCGTCTCAAAGACGACTTTTCTTTAGTACGGTACGAACAATGGTTGCACTGGAACCAGTTGATTTCTTCATTCGCAGTATGTTTACTTATATGTCTTCTTAAATTCGACTGTTGTTTGGCTCGGTACGAACAGTGGCTGCACTGGAACCAGTTGATTTCTTCATTCGC
Source organism: Anaspis maculata (assembly GCA_949128115.1). Classification (NCBI taxonomy): domain Eukaryota; kingdom Metazoa; phylum Arthropoda; class Insecta; order Coleoptera; family Scraptiidae; genus Anaspis; species Anaspis maculata. The sequence goes on along the minus strand of OX421963.1, from coordinate 95,170,148 downwards.
AGTATGTTTACTCGTCATATGTCGCCTCAAAGATGACTTTTCTATAGTACGGTACAAACAATGCTTGCACTGGAACCAGTTGATTTCTTCATTCGCAGTATGTTTACTTATCATATGTCTTCTTCCATTCGACTGGTGTTTGGCTCGGTACGAACAATAGTTGCACTGGAACCAGTTGATTTCTTCATTCGCAGTATGTTTACTCATCATGTGCTGTCTCAAACATGACTTTACCTTGGTACGGTACGAACAATGGCTGCACTGGAACCAGTTGATTATTTTATTGGCACTTGTATCGGCAGTAGGATGTTTACGCATCATGTGCATTCTCAAATTTGACTTTTCTTTAGCCCGATGCGAACAATGGTTGCACTGAAACCAGTTGATTTCTTCATTCGCAGTATGTTTATTTATCATGTGCCTTCTCAAATTCGACCTTTCTTTAGTTCGGTACGAACAATGATTGCACTGGAACCAGTTACGTATATCAGGAGGCGTTTTTGATTCCGTAACTCTAACATCTCCGATTGTTCTTGCAAGAGCTCTATTCAAATTGGGCGGCTCCAGGGTTTCCACCTCTTCTGTGTTTTCTTGTGACTCACCACTGGTCAGCCCCTTTCCACACAAATTGTGATGTTTTACAAGAGATATACTCGAATCCGAATTGTATCTGCAGTGATCGCACGTATATCTTTGAATTTCTTCACAGAACGTCCCTTTTTCACTGCTTCTGGTCCCTAGATTATGTATTTGTCTGCAATGTTCGTACAATTTGAACTGATAGTAGCTCTTGTAGTCGCAGCAGATGCAAGGGAGCTGTTCGGGTTCGACAGTGGCATGAAACAGTTCGGCCGCATAAACGTTTCTGTGGTTTCTCTGGACGTGGTGGTTGAGCTGGAGTACGGATTCAGTCCGATACGAACATTCAAAACAATTGTAGGTTTCAACAACTTCGGGAGGTAGTTCTAACCTGAAATAGCGCAGAAATGGGACCTGAAAGATATTATTTAAGACATTCACTAGCAACTCACATTTTGTGATGGTAAAGATAGAGTAACAAGTAATCGCCGGTTTATGCAGACATGAAACTAAAAGGTGGGTTCAGTCAGCTTGGTTTTAGTTTTAGTCGTTGTCGTTGTCGTAAATTTGAAAGTAGAAAGCACGCGTCATATGCGCGGCGTTCATACAGAGTTTTAGTTTTAATTTCAGTCGTAAGAATTCCGAACTTTGTCGTATGATGCCGACTTGCAGGTTGCGTAATTACCGGTATAAGGTATGAGCATGGATGGTGATGGTAATGGATTGTATGTATCAATAAAAAAATAGCATAAGCATTTGCTTCGATTTCAGAGGAGTTGTACTCCTCATGAATGTAAGCAAATACTTATTTATGCTTATTTTTTTACGAGTTCTTATATTAATACTACCCATTATGAACACGGACCGTATGAAGATGAAGGTTCGCGCAGTATCATTCGAGCTCCTATTGGTCAATTCTTACGACTAAATCTTGCTGTATGAACGCTCTTCTCTGTTACGACAACGACTAAAACTAAAACAGCGACTAAATAAGCTGACTGAACGCACCTTCAAAACTCAATACCTACTAATGGTGGATTCATGCATAGAAATTTAAGATTTAAAATTCAACATTTAATTTTATCTCCATAAGAAACCAATGCGGTGAACACTTAAATGTTAAATCTTAAATTTTAAATTTCCATGCATGAATCCACCATTAGAACTTGAAACCTAAAACTTAAGGGAAATGGCACAGTTTATGCACACGTAAGATTCAACAAAAAGAACCAATCAAAAAGGTTTAAAAGTTACTAGATGAAATGACATTTATGCGGGAGATATGAATACGACATTGACACTATTGACAGGTGACCTGCTTAACCTGCTAGGTACGAAAAATACCTCTGACGTTCTTAAAACTTGAAACACTTTGGACTTTGCAGAATGTAGTCAAACTATCGAAACGTGGAACACAGACAGACACGTGGAACTTTCTTGGTTATGTTACAGTGATGTGAGTCGGGTATTTACCCGGTAGGTAGGTAAATATTACGCCAGTGGTACATATAGATCGGGTATTTAAGGTACGTTCCGATATTCGAATCGGTTAACCAGCCGGTCGACCAATTTTTCAGTGGGTGACTTTTGATTTCGGAACGACAGTTGACGTTTGGGTTGAACTTCACTGACCGGCGTCCGGTCGTTGTGGTTGACAGCTGGTTAACCAGGTAGCCGGTCGTTCCAATATAGTTTTTCAGGCGGTTGGTTAACCAGAACGAATATCGGAACGTACCTTTACTCGGTATTTTCCCGAGCGATATTCACCCACCCTACCCAGGGCCGCTATTCTTGAATCGTGTGAGAAAAGTCACTAGGAATAAAATACATTCCGCAGTAGGTACATTGATGTAGCGAATGTTGCCTAAAATCCTGGTTCTTAGGCAACTTTTGCTACAGAAGTGTAGTACGGATTATATAAAGCTCCCAGGGACTTTTCTCACACGATTCAAGAATAGCGGCCCAGTTTGACAGAAAAGTTGACACTGTTGACAGTGTTGACGGTTGAATGATTTTTTTCCAAGTTCCAAGGCTTTATAAACATAAGCTCCAAAGCACTTATCATTATTTTGCTGCTGCGTAAGCAAAAAGCATTCTTGTTTGGTTGTTGTTTCTCCAATTGTTCGTCACAAATGAATTAATGGAAATAGATACCCTATTAAAGACCCGATTTTGGGTAAATACCGGGTATTTAGTTATTTACCCTTTAATAAAAAGACCCGGGTATTTTACATCACTGGTTACCTATGTATGATAAGATGATGACATGATGACAAGGCCGTTAGTGCGTTAGTAGGTACTGGCAACTGATAAAAAATTATGAAGGAAATCACTAAAATTTGCGCCTGCGTTGTGGCAATACTTAAGGACTCCCTTATAGGTACTCAGCCTAAAAATGTGAAAACTGTAAAACTCGCTTTTCTTCGTGACCGTTGAGCAGAAAAAATCGGGAAAGATGGCCAAATGTAGATAAAAATAATGAGTATGAATAGACGAATCTAGTTTACCTTTTCTCCTGACGCATGTGCGAAGTGTGGAGGGCTTGCCATTGGTACACTCCGGTCACGTGATAGAATTCGTGCAAATTCCGAAAATTAACACAGTAAAATTGAGTGAATACTAATTTTCGCTATAGATTCGTAGGTTTTAGTTCACTAAAAAGTATAATTGAACAATATGGTGTGTTTTTAGTAATCACGTAGCGAACCTTTGAACCTTGCAACATTTGAAAAAATTGCAAATCTTTTTTTTTAATTATTCAAAGTTGTCACTTTGCAAGTTTGGTATCGTTTCCGACTAATTCGACCCTGGGGAGCTCAATTCTGCCATAGAGTATTCTGCTGTATATTTCATCGTAACGTCCTCGTCCGCCTATCTTGAAGAATCAGCCAAGGAATCAGCTAGACTCCGCCGAAAAATAAAATTCGTAATCATAGATTATCGCTGAATATCTTTCCTGAAACCGACCATTAGGGGAGAGCGGGGATGGTTTGGGCAACGGGTTAGTCTGGACAGCTTTGAATTTCCCGCAAAATTAATTAAATTAAATTGATGTTTTCCTCCTTCTCGGCTCATCAGTGCCATAAGAGTTTTTGCGCCTTTTATTGATAACAGTGAATTATCACATAGGAATTACAATATACGCAAATTTTTCAACAAACGCAAAATATACTTGGTTGTCGCTGATACTTGTCCAATGGCCACCGAGAGGGTCAAACATGCGAGCTACGAAAGAGAGTAAGTAGTAGTATATAAGTTTATTTACCTTACGGGCTTGTAGGTTCGTTTATCCATTTCAATACATTAAAATCAGCTATAATTATACATTTGTGATTGTTCTTCTCAATGCCTGGTTCAGCTCTCCTCTTCTATTTACAATTTCCTTCAGCCACTCCATCCCTCTTGCCCTGAGCCCTGAGCAAAAATGGACCGCGACCGACCTGAGTTATCATTTTTTGACGAGGAGAAAGTAAAAACGGGCGAGATTAGATTAGATTAGGCACATGTGGAAAAAAAATGAAATCAGACAAATCGGGCAATTTCAACGCGTTGAGCGCGCTTACGGCAGTTTTATGCGTATTCAAATAGGCCTGAAAACCGGCGGTGGATCCCTTGGTGAGGGGAGAAAAGCTGCGAATCTGATTCAGATAGAAAGTAGCCAATCGATGTTTGGACTGATACCTATCTTCGAGGGCCTCGAACGCTAGCTGATAGTTCGATGGGTCGAATTCAAAGTCGGCAATTACCGCCAAAGCATTGCCGTGAGGCGACGATTTTAGGTATTGGAACTTTTTTGTGACGGACAATGACGCATCTTCGTGAACTAACGACTTGAGTAGAAAGAAAAAAGTTGGCCACTCGGGAAGCAGGTTACCAGAAAATGTGGGTAGGGAAATAGGCGGAAGCGAAGATGTACTTGGGGACACAACATTTGAAGGAGGAACAGTGCTGGAGGAAGGGGGGAGATGAAAACAATGATTTCGCGTTCGACTGGGCGTGGACCACCAATTCGTCGAGCGAAGCTTGACATTTGGACATCTCCAGGGCCTGTTTAGGATCGGTAAGCTGTTGATTGGTGGTGGTGATCTCCGACTGGATCTTATCAAACTCGTTACTGAGTTCGCCGAGTTTTACGATGCGATATTCGAGAAGGATAGCATCCTTCTCACTCTTTAGTGATTTCGAGGCATTAGAAATATGTAGTTTGAATGCGCGAGAACGTAAGCTCACGCCGAGTTTTCAACACATCTAATAAGGCCGAAGACGGCAGTTAGCGCATTTGGATCGGGAACCATTGTTGAATGTGGAAGATTGGGACAAAAAACCGTTACAAGAAGAGCAGAAATAACCTATCGTAGAGCTTAAAAAGAGATTTATTGAAGGAATACGCTAGAGACGAGAGAAAAAATGTGAGTTTTGAGGATTGAACGCGAAACTTGAGGGAAATGAAAGTGAGGAAAGTGGTTCCACCTCCCAGGTTGCATGAAATCCGGCTCGAAGGACCATAAATTATGTTGGCGCGGTTGCCATGACGTGAATTTAAAAACCTTCAAATAAAAAAAAAACTAATCGGAATTCCTGCGGTGGCTGGGGAACTGACTCAATGCTCGAACGCACCGAATACTAGCGTCAAGTCAACGCAGTTTCGGTTCGCACCTCGTTGAACGCACGTATAGAACTTTCTTAAACTATTACCGGTTTTAATTGTTGGCAACGACCGGTTTAGTTGAAATGGGGTCCTTGCACGATTTTTTTATTGCCTCCAACGATGGTTTGGTAGCCAAATAGCGCCACAGACTGAACGGTTTTTCAAAAATCTTGATATTTTATTTTATTTTGTGAATTTAAAGCACAAAAACCTCGACAAAAACTGTTAGGCATGCAACTTCCATGCACCGATGTGTCAGCTGCGGGATGACGTCATTGTGCCCCGGTCTGGGGCTACTTGATTCTACACTAACAGAGATTGCAACTACGAATTTTAAATGTTTGACATATTTTACTGTCACCGTCTCAGACGTCTGTGGGGCTGACGCTCAATAGGCGAAATTCAGTGTCATTTCTGCGCTGGCGCAACCATGCTAGGGAAAATGAAACTTTCAAATAAGCTATGGAAAAAAGAGTGTTTCTTGATCTTTCATTGTGTTCAAGACCAGCAATGATGGATCAGTTCTAGATACAAAATGAGCGAAAATATGGTAACGTGTTCATCAGTTGGTGTGTTTTTGAAAATACCGCCCTACTTCTGGTATTCTTCTCTGCCTTACGGTTGCTGTCCTGTCTGTCAGTGGCATGAAACTGCATGTAAACAAATGGTAACTGAAATTTTATCGGGTTATATGTATAATATATCAGAGGTTTTGTGTTTTCTGTTCTTTTTTTCAAAAATGACGGGCAGTTTGTTGAGTGCCTGGCTGCAAAAACTGTACGAAAAGAACATTACAGTTCCATTTCATGTGTGTTCCCAAAGAACATCAACTTCTAGGCAACCAGTTATACACTGAAAACGGCTTTTTCGTTCTTTTCGGAACACTACGCGCGGAATTCATTTTTTCGACAGCAATGCACATGGACAACATCATTCCACATAATCTAGCATGGAAGTCAGGAGTTTCTTGTCATCTAAATATATTTGTGTTCGTTCTTCAGATGTTGCGTTTGGAACAAGTAGCTGCCAACTTCAAGAGTGGTGACCGATCGTTTCAAAAGTCACGTGGGTTTAAGCTTGGAGTCACGTGGGTTGAAGCCTAGAGTCACGTGGGTTGAAGCGCCTGAACTTTTTGGATAACAATTGTGTCTTCAGTTTTTTGATATTTGTGTTCGTTCGTCAGATGTTGCGTTTGGATCAAGTAGCTGCCAACTCCAAAAGTGGTGACCGATCGTTTTAAAAGTCACGTGGGTTTAAGCCTGAAGTCACGTTGGTTGAAGCCTGAAGTCACGTGGGTTGAAGCCTGAAGTCACGTGGGTTAAAACCTGAACTTTTTGGATAACAATTGTGTCTTTTCTTCTATATTTGTGTTCGTTCGTTAGATGTTGCGTTTGGAACAAGTCGATGGCCCCTAATAAGACTAGCGTAACTCGTGAGACACGGTTAGAACTAGTGTATCTCTGCGCTTACCAAATGAACTAGCGTACCTATCTCTGCATTTACCAAATGAACTAGCGTCCCTCCCATTAAATTTACACAGGCTATACGCTAGTTCATTTGGTGAACGCAGAGATACGCTAGTTCATTTGGTAAACGCAGAGATACGCTAGTTCTAACCGTGTCTCACGAGTTACGCTAGTCTTATTAGGGGCCATCGAAGTAGCTGCCAACATCAAAAGTGGTGACCGATCGTTTTGAGAGTCACGTGGGTTGAAGACTGAAGTCACGTGGGTTGGAGCCTGGAGTCACGTGGGTTCAAACCTGAACTTTTTGGATAACAATTGAGTCTTTTTTTCTATATTTGTGTTCGTTCGTCAGATGTTGCGTTTGGAAAGAGTAGCTGCCAACTTCAAAAGTGGTGACCGATCGTTTTCAAAGTCACGTGGGTTGAAGCCTGAAATCACGTGGGTTGAAGCCTGAAGTCATGTGGGTTGAAGCCTGAAGTCACGTGGGTTGAAACCAGAACTTTTTGGATAACAATTGTGTCTTTTCTTCTATATTTGTGTTCGGTCGTCAGATGTTGCGTTTGAAACAAGAAGCTACCAACATCAAAAGTGGTGACCGATCGTTTAGAAAGTCACGTGGGTTGAAGCCTAAAGTCACGTGAGTTGAAGCCTGAAGTCACGTGGGTTGAAGCCTGAAGTCACGTGGGTCAAAATCTGATTTTTTTGGATAACAATTGTGTCTTTCCTTCTATATTTGTGTTCGTTCGTCAGATGTTGCGTTTGGAACAAGTAGCTGCCAACGACAATAGTGGTGACCGATCGTTTCAAAAGTCACGTGGGTTGAAGCCTGAAGTCACGTGGGGTGGAGCCTGGAGTCACGTGGGTTCAAACCAGAACTTTTTGGATAACAATTGTGTCTTTCCTTCTATATTTGTGTTCGTTCGTCAGATGTTGCGTTTGGAACAAGTAGCTGCCAACATCAAAAGTGGTGACCGATCGTTTGAAAAGTCACGTGGGTTGAAGTCTGAAGTCACGTGGGTTGAAGCCTGGAGTCACGTGGGTGAAAACCTGAACTTTTTGGATAACAATTGTGTCTTTTTTTCTATATTTGTGTTCGTTCGTCAGATGTTGCGTTTGGAAAGAGTAGCTGCCAACTTTGCAATGTCCTTTTCTTATTTTTGGAAAATTCCACTACATTTGGCGAACGGCACTCAGCTTTTTGGTTAGAGCGGGTCGTGGGTTTTTTCTTGCACGTCACACAACATAAATTTATATCGCGCCAACCAGGAATGTTGGTGTGAAGCTTTATTTCGGGGGAGTCTACCCTGGTTTACCCCAACCCAAACGTGCTATAGTGAGACGTAGCTACTAAGCAAAACTGAAGTAGATGTTAAAGTGAAGGACAACTATTAAGTTGAGAGTAATTAAAGAGTTACAACAAAATTTTAGTTTTGACTATTTAATGAAAATTAAGATTGGTTTTGTATAATAATAAATGTTGATATATGAATTTTTAGAAATGTTGAACTGAGTGAAATAATTTCGTATTTATTCGTAGCGTATCGTTGTTAATCCTGAGCCGTCCCGTGACGACAATCCTTGGACGCGAGAAGTTCAATAGTGAGAACTCATCAAACACACCCCCCGGGCATTTTCGTAAATTAAAGAAACTACAAGCTACGACCTATCTTAAATAGTGACGTCTGTCACAGAAATCTTGGGCCCAAGTAATCGGTGTCAGTTTTTAGGCGCAAACCTTGTGCGGAAATAAAAATTGGTACGTATACTGTTCTCTAAAATACTTAAATTCCTAAGGTTAGTGGATAATTATTGTAAAATTCTCACGGACAGGAGCGTCGCCCTGGAATGTGCCTCGGAAAATATTGCTGTCTCGCTGCTTGGTGCTGACGTCTCGGTCAGATTGCGGACGGAGTCCTATCGAGGAGAATTTCGAGACAATGCGTAGCTCCAGCAGGGACAAGAAGATTTCTGTCGGCGTCACGGCGATGCTGACAAATGCTGACGGGTGTACAGCGTGGTAGAGAAAATACAGATGCGGAAATACAGATGATGGAACCGTTGTTAAAAAGTAAAGATGAATAAAGATGAATGATGATATCGATAAGTAAAGTTGCGTGTACGTCGTCGTGCGGATTTCTCGATCCTGCCTTAGACCTTGCAGACAGATAGACGGAATTTCACGATATTTCGACGTGGACATACATATAATTTTTACACGTGGAAGTCGGAGTTGGAGGTTGGACCTAAAATTGATATTTTGTACCTATTTGAATACCTAATCAATAAATATCTTACCCCAGCACATCGGGCACTTATTTCAAAGAAGAATCTGGTCAGATCTGGCACGGATGGCCCACCAAAATTCGGAAAATCCACGATGGCTAGGGATTCTTAAATATTCACGTGAATTTTATACGACGTCTCTTATTTATCGTCTATTGAAAGAAACTCCACTCAAAAACCGTTCGCTTCTATCTCGATGCCTCTGAGCCGAACACCAACTCTTATCGGTTCACGCGCGATTTATTTGAAATGCCTAGGTACCTACTCTGTGATTTAGTACCTAAGTACCTACGTACCTACACACAAAGTAGACTATACCTCGCGCGGAAAATAAAATCGTTACACCACCCTTCTCCAAAAAAAATAAAAAATTAATAAATAATTTTTTCTTGTGATAACCTTCTCTCGTTGATGCTTATCATGCTAAAATTTGGATCGATATCTGCGCGTATCATACGTCCTTACGGAGACAAAAATCGGTGAGTCATAATCGGTAGTGGACAAATTGGGAAAGTCTGCCAAACATAACATAATCAAAACGAAGAAGAGCCAATGAATTAAGAAGAAACTTATTTTTAGATAATCTGCTTTAGATTACTAAAATCCAAAAATGAAGGAAAAAAAACTATACCTAGTTTAGAAATTATGATACACTATGTACAAAGGAAATATTTACAAAAGGAAATACTAAGTTCCAGTCAGGAATCTCTAGAATTTCTAGATACAAAAGACTGAATAATCAATCGATTTCGGAAAAGTGAGCCACGGCAATACAAATGTGAACAGATTCACCGGAAAATTTGTATCACTCTCTAGGCTACAAAACGATAGGAATTTCTCGACTTTATCGAGAAGAAACTTTCGGTAAAAGGAGACGGTAAGGTAAGAAAATTGTTACATGAACAATTACGGTAGGTACGATAATTTATCCAACAGAAATGTCGGAATTGGAACCAAAGTATGGTTTCAAATCTTTCACATGCCATTTTCCGGCATCGGATCCATTCATGTTGTTAAGGTGATAACAAAGATTTGAGGCTTTCCTCCGGACAATACAAAGAACAAATTTCGACGCTAACTTAGCCGCAAATTGATTCGAAGCATCTGAAAGCACTTTGTTCCGTCGCCATACTTTATCCCCAACTTTAAAGGATATGTCGCGCTTCCGCAAATTGTACACCTTAACATTCTTCTGATAGGCAGCGTGAAGATTTCGTTGAACATTTTCAAATATTTGCTTGAGACCGTCACTTATTTCTGTTGCGTAGGTTTCTCGGTCTATTCCAGGTAGAAGTTCTACATCTTTAACAGTTTCGATTTTTCCGTAATAATTCCCGCTAAGAGGAACGTTTCTGCCAAAATTAAGGAACGTCGGCGAGAATTTTGTCGCTTCGTGCTTCGCTGTATTAATTGCGTGGGCAATTTTCGGAAGTTCTTTGTCCCAGTATTTGTGTCCTTGTTCGCCGATGTAGCATCTGATTGCGGTTCCGACTGTTTTGTTGTTTCGTTCCACGAAATTGCATTGTGCCGAATAATAAGGGGTGAACCATATTTTCTGGACGTTGTAGGATGTTGCCAAATTTTTGAAAACGTGTCCTGCGAACTGTCGGCCGTTGTCGCACAAAATAAATTGTGGAACCCCAAACTTTAAAAAGACGTCACTTTCCACATGTTTCACCACGCTCTTTGCGTCGGCTTTTCTTAGCGGAAAGAGCAACGTATACTTCGTGAACCAGTCACCGACGACGAGTAGATATGTATGACCGTTCACAGAGCGAGGAAATGGTCCCATGAGGTCAACGGCGATCACTTGCCATGGGAAACTCACCCTTTTCTCGGTGCCCATCAATCCAATGCGCGATTGACTCGGAATTTTCTGTTCACCGCATACCTTGCACGACCTAACAAACTTGCGAACATCATGCCGCATTTTCGGCCAATAATAACTCTCTTGAATGCGAGTCAAAGTTTTAGCGAAACCAAAATGAGCGGAAGTGGGAGGATCGTGACAGGATTTAATGATTGACGACCGCTGTGATTTAGGAATTACGAGTTTCCACTCGCGCAAATTTGAACTGAAAGGAAGATTTTTGGGAAGGTGTTTATACAACAAATCGTTCTCAACTTTCCACTGAGCAAAAAGCTCAGGATTTTTTACAACTTGGTCACGCATCGATTTATACCAACTGTCTAACTGATCCAAAACCACCTCTACCGCTGAAACTTTCGGAGTTGGACACGCCGGAATCCTGGAAAGAGCGTCTGGAACGACATTATGAGTCCCTTTCCGGTGGATCAGATTGAAAGAATGTTGACGCAAACGCACCGCCCATCTAGCCAATTTGCCAGTGGGGTTAGAGAGATTATTCAACCATAAAAGACTGTGATGGTCAGTGATTACAGAAAATTTGACCCCTTCTATGTACGGTCTGAAGGTCTCGATACAAAAAATGACACTAAGAAGCTCTCTTTCTGTTACACTGTAATTCCGTTCCGATCGGGAAAGTCCGCGACTGGCATATGCGATGACACGCTCTTGATCATCGATTGTCTGCGTCAAAACTCCACCTAGTCCAGTGTCAGATGCATCTGTTTGGATTGTGAACGGTTCGGAAAAATTAGGAGGACAAAGAATTGGCGCTGAGACAAGTGCTTTTTTGATTTTTAGGAAAGATACCTCAGCCTCGGGAGACCATGTGATAGACTCTTTTTTTCTTCGACTTTTCAAGAGATCATTTAGCGGAGATACTAGGGTAGAAAAACTATCAATAAATCTTCGATACCAACTACACATTCCTATAAATCTTTTTATTTCGGTCGTAGTAGTGGGTCTAGGATAATTGACAATACACGTGACTTTTTCAGGATTCGTTCGGAGACCTTGAGAATCGATTACAAAACCGAGATATTTTAAAGATGTTCGGAAGAATTCACATTTTTCGAGATTTACTGTCAGATTGGCTTCTTGAAGTCGTTCTACAACCTCCCCTAAAAGTTCTACATGTCGATCGAAAGTGGAAGATACTATAATTAAGTCGTCCAAGTATGCAAAAATCTCAGGTTCAAATTTAGGACCAAAAAGAGAATCAACTAAACGCTGTTGTGTCTGCGCACTGTTACGCAGTCCAAAAGGCATTACCACAAATTGGAAAAGACCTCTTCCAGCTACACTGAAAGCTGTTTTCTCTTTTGATGCTTCATCAGCCAACGGGATTTGCCAAAAAGCTTTACGCAGGTCGATACTAGATATGTATTTTGCATCCCTGAGCATATTGAGAATCCTGTCGATTCGCGGAAGAGGGTAGGAATCGTGTTTGGTTACTTCATTAATTTTTCTGCCGTCGAAACAAAATCTATAATCGCCGCTAGACTTTTTTACCAATAAAACTGGACTCGACCACGGACTTTTGGATGGTTCGACAACCCCGAGCTTTAACATCTCGTCTAGTTCATCATTTAGAATTTTCAACATATAAGGAGAGAGAGGATATTGTTTGATTCGGAAGGGGGTTGCATCCCCGGTATCTATTTTCAAAGATATTTTGTCCGTTCGACCTAAGCGATTTTTATTACCAATTTTTTCAAACCTTTCTCTAATTGATTTAGTTCTAAGTGATTGCTCGGGATCTAAATTTTCTAGAGAACACAAATGATCAGGAGTGACATCGATCTCATCAATTCTAAACACGTCGCCATTTTTCAAATCGTTAGAAAATCTTTGAGTTAGCCAACTTTCGTTTTTGAAGTCAATGTTAATTTCGAATTGTTTGCAGAAGTCTGTCCCTAAAATGAAAGATTGAGAGACTGAAGGTACAACCAAAGCGCGTACAATCTGACATGTTTTTTCGACACAAATAGGTAAGTCAACAACACCAGTAACGGGCTGTTTCGCGCCGTCAGCTGTGTTTATAAACTTGCAGGGAGAAGAACTGGATTTCACATTGCACCTGGACAAAATTTTCAAACCTCCAGCGCCCACCACTGAGACAGTCGCGCCGGAATCAAGAAGAGCTGTGATCGGCTGATCGAAGAGATTAACTGTAACATAAGGTCTGTTATCAGAAAGTTGTTTAGAGAATAAAGGTTCTATTTTATTAGAAGATTTCGAGATATTATTCTGATAAAAATCAGATACAACCTTTTTCCAACTGGTCCAGTCTTGCAAATTAAAGTTTCTATGATACACGGAATCTAGCGATATTTTGTTATGTACAATCTGAACAGAATTTTTACGATATACCGGGTGAGAAGAATTTTTATTATATACAAAGTGAGAAGAACTTTTATTATATACAGGGTGAGAAGAATTTTTATTATTTACCAGTTTGGCCTTAGGATTTTCATGACGAGAGAAAGGACGGCCACGTAAGCTCCTCTCGAAAATCAGTTTCCCTGACATTTTTTACACGAATTTACGGTCTCATTCGGCGCACCACACCGGAAACAAAATTTGTTTCTCTTCAACGTACAATTTGAGAATGTATGATTAGTTCCCTTACAATTCCAACATACAACTGGCTCACTGGAATTTTTCTTCTGGTTGTTTTTAACGAATTTACCTGACGATTTCGATGGTGTTGAAAGACGAGAACCTTTGAAGTGAGTTCTTGAAGAATTATTGCTGGTATCTGATCGGCTCGACGAAAGTAATCGGGAAGAAGAACAATTTTCAGCGACAAATGCCAATTCAGGTTCCAACAAATTCAAAGCATTACTCTTCTGCGAAGTCGGATTTGAAGTGCGAGAATTCACATTTAGAAAGTTTTCTTCTTCCAACCGTTTTACCAGCTTATTTAATTCAGCAACCGTTTGAATATCCTGTAAAGCCAAGGCAGTGGAATATTCGGGAATAAGAAGTCTTCGAATCCATTTTATTTTCGTTGTTTCTGCAGGCGGTCTGGATAAACGACTGAAAAGTGTATTCATCGTTGCAAAATAAATCGTGACACTTTCGGAACGCATTTGTTTTCGTTTCTTTATGATTTCCCACATTTCTTCGTCATAATCTGCTATATTGAAATCTCGTTTTAATGCTTCCACCAGAGAATCCCAATCACTTACATCTGATAATATTTGTCGATACCAGTATCGGGCTTGACCCACGAATAAATCTCGTGCAGACGTAAAAAGTTCGGATTTGCTTACATGTCGCGCTTTCATGAGTTCTTCAATATTTTCAAGGAAAGGAATTACATTTTTTTGTTCTCCGTTGAATGTTTCACCCCATTTATATACAGGTACGGCTTTTGAGGAATATGCTGTAATCACTTGTTGAGTTTGAGCCGCTGCAGCTCCTTGAATGTTAGATGTCGGTGAACTCACGGTTTGAGATAAAGAAACATTTTGTTGCGCAATAGCAGCTGTGTCTTCTTCCTTCACTCGTTCATGTAAATCAGCGTCGAGTTCTATGCACCTTGCATAGGCTTCGTTTTTGAAATCCGTTTGGGCTTCTGCTTCAGCTTCGTTGGAACTAATTGGTAGACGTAAGGCACGGGCAGTAACGTGAAAGATTCTCGATCTCAAACGTTTGTAAAGAGAATCGGAAGTAGGACCTTCGAATTCACCAATCAATATGTTGATGGAATCAATTATACTGTTGATGGCTTCCTTTTCGGTATCATATTTGAAAAGTGGATCTTTCAAAGAATTCAGATCTGTACCAGCTTTTCGCTCTACGTCTAACAGTCGACTCAATATTTTTCTTCGCCTGTCTTGATCATTACTTGAGATTACCTTTCGAATTCGTAGCTCATAGTTTAATTCATCATTCAATAAATGAACCGCTTTGAAAGATGGATCCATTTTTTTTTTAATTGGAGGTAATTATTAAAATACTCGAAAAATTAAAAAGAGATAATTTTAGATAAGGAAGAGCAATAAGGACTTCTAAGAATAAATTAAACAAGTCCGCAACAAAAACTATAGATAAGGGAATGACCTGAAGAAAACGATTAACCGATGCAAAAAATTTTAAGGCACTATAGGTACCTACGATGTACGAACGTGGGTAAAACAATTTACAATTAACACAAAAAAAAATTACGGAAATTTCTGGAAAAATGTATCTATTTCATCCGCACGATGAAACGCACCTTCACGATAAAACCACTATATTCTATCACTGCTAGAAGTGAGAAAATTTTCTTCGAAATTTTACTTTCAACTCTCCAAGAAATCCTACACTTTAATCGGCCTAGACGTTAGGGCGCCATTTTTATGCAATGTCCTTTTCTTATTTTTGGAAAATTCCACTACATTTGGCGAACGGCACTCAGCTTTTTGGTTAGAGCGGGTCGTGGGTTTTTTCTTGCACGTCACACAACATAAATCTATATCGCGCCAACCAGGAATGTTGGTGTGAAGCTTTATTTCGGGGGAGTCTACCCTGGTTTACCCCAACCCAAACGTGCTATAGTGAGACGTAGCTACTAAGCAAAACTGAAGTAGATGTTAAAGTGAAGGACAACTATTGAGTTGAGAGTAATTAAAGAGTTACAACAAAATTTTAGTTTTGACTATTTAATGAAAATTAAGATTGGTTTTGTATAATAATAAATGTTGATATATGAATTTTTAGAAATGTTGAACTGAGTGAAATAATTTCGTATTTATTCGTAGCGTATCGTTGTTAATCCTGAGCCGTCCCGTGACGACAATCCTTGGACGCGAGAAGTTCAATAGTGAGAACTCATCAAACACACCCCCCGGGCATTTTCGTAAATTAAAGAAACTACAAGCTACGACCTATCTTAAATAGTGACGTCTGTCACAGAAATCTTGGGCCCAAGTAATCGGTGTCAGTTTTTAGGCGCAAACCTTGTGCGGAAATAAAAATTGGTACGTATACTGTTCTCTAAAATACTTAAATTCCTAAGGTTAGTGGATAATTATTGTAAAATTCTCACGGACAGGAGCGTCGCCCTGGAATGTGCCTCGGAAAATATTGCTGTCTCGCTGCTTGGTGCTGACGTCTCGGTCAGATTGCGGACGGAGTCCTATCGAGGAGAATTTCGAGACAATGCGTAGCTCCAGCAGGGACAAGAAGATTTCTGTCGGCGTCACGGCGATGCTGACAAATGCTGACGGGTGTACAGCGTGGTAGAGAAAATACAGATGCGGAAATACAGATGATGGAACCGTTGTTAAAAAGTAAAGATGAATAAAGATGAATGATGATATCGATAAGTAAAGTTGCGTGTACGTCGTCGTGCGGATTTCTCGATCCTGCCTTAGACCTTGCAGACAGATAGACGGAATTTCACGATATTTCGACGTGGACATACATATAATTTTTACACGTGGAAGTCGGAGTTGGAGGTTGGACCTAAAATTGATATTTTGTACCTATTTGAATACCTAATCAATAAATATCTTACCCCAGCACATCGGGCACTTATTTCAAAGAAGAATCTGGTCAGATCTGGCACGGATGGCCCACCAAAATTCGGAAAATCCACGATGGCTAGGGATTCTTAAATATTCACGTGAATTTTATACGACGTCTCTTATTTATCGTCTATTGAAAGAAACTCCACTCAAAAACCGTTCGCTTCTATCTCGATGCCTCTGAGCCGAACACCAACTCTTATCGGTTCACGCGCGATTTATTTGAAATGCCTAGGTACCTACTCTGTGATTTAGTACCTAAGTACCTACGTACCTACACACAAAGTAGACTATACCTCGCGCGGAAAATAAAATCGTTACAACTTCAAAAGTGGTGACCGATCGTTTTCAAAGTCACGTGGGTTGAAGCCTGAAGTCACGTGGGTTGTAGCCTGGAGTCACGTGGGTAAAAACCTGATTTTTTTGGATAACAATTGTGTCTTTCCTTCAATATTTGTGTTCGTTCGTCAGATGTTGCGTTTGGAACAAGTAGCTGCCAACGACAAAAGTGGTGACCGATTGTTTTAAAAGTCAAGTGGGTTGAAGCCTAAAGTCACGTGGGTTGGAGCCTGAAGTCACGTGGGTTGAAGCCTGAATTTTTTGGATAACAATTGTGTCTTTAGTTTTTTGATATTTGTGTTCGTTCGTCAGATGTTGCGTTTGGAACAAGTAGCTGCCAACTCCAAAAGTGGTGACCGATCGTTTTGAAAGTCACGTGGGTTGAAGCCTGAAGTCACGTGGGTTGAAGCCTGAAGTCACGTGGGTTGAAACCTGAACTTTTTGGATAACAACCGTGTCTTTTCTTCTATATTTGTGTTCGTTCGTCAGATGTTGCGTTTGGAACAAGTAGCTGCCAACATCAAAAGTGGTGACCGATCGTTTTAAAAGTCACGTGGGTTGAAGCCTGAAGTCACGTGGGTTGAAGCCTGAAGGCACGTGAGTTAAAGCCTGAAGTCACGTGGGTTAAAACCGGAACTTTTTGGATAACAATTGTGTCTTTTTTTCTATATTTGTGTTCGTTCGTCAGATGTTGCGTTTGGAACAAGTAGCTGCCAATTTCAAAAGTGGTGACCGATCGTTTCAAAAGTCACGTGGGTTGAAGCCTGGAGTCACGTGGGTTGAAGCCTGAAGTCACGTGGGTTGAAGCCTGAACTTTTTGGACAACAATTGTGTCTTCAGATTTTTGATATTTGTGTTCGTTCGTCAGATGTTGCGTTTGGAACAAGTAGCTGCCAACTCCAAAAGTGGTGACCGATCGTTTTCAAAGTCACGTGGGTTGAAGCCCGAAGTCACGTGGGTTGAAGCCTGAAGTCACGTGGGTTGAAACCTGAAGTCACGTGAGTTGAAGCCTGAAGTCACGTGGGTTGAAGCCTGAAGTCACGTGGGTCAAAATCTGATTTTTTTGGATAACAATTGTGTCTTTCCTTCTATATTTGTGTTCGTTCGTCAGATGTTGCGTTTGGAACAAGTAGCTGCCAACGACAATAGTGGTGACCGATCGTTTCAAAAGTCACGTGGGTTGAAGCCTGAAGTCACGTGGGGTGGAGCCTGGAGTCACGTGGGTTCAAACCAGAACTTTTTGGATAACAATTGTGTCTTTCCTTCTATATTTGTGTTCGTTCGTCAGATGTTGCGTTTGGAACAAGTAGCTGCCAACATCAAAAGTGGTGACCGATCGTTTGAAAAGTCACGTGGGTTGAAATCTGAAGTCACGTGGGTTGAAGCCTGGAGTCACGTGGGTGAAAACCTGAACTTTTTGGATAACAATTGTGTCTTTTTTTCTATATTTGTGTTCGTTCGTCAGATGTTGCGTTTGGAAAGAGTAGCTGCCAACTCCAAAAGTGGTGACCGATCGTTTTCAAAGTCACGTGGGTTGAAGCCTGAAGTCACGTGGGTTGTAGCCTGGAGTCACGTGGGTAAAAACCTGATTTTTTTGGATAACAATTGTGTCTTTCCTTCAATATTTGTGTTCGTTCGTCAGATGTTGCGTTTGGAACAAGTAGCTGCCAACGACAAAAGTGGTGACCGATTGTTTTAAAAGTCACGTGGGTTGAAGCCTAAAGTCACGTGGGTTGGAGCCTGAAGTCACGTGGGTTGAAGCCTGAATTTTTTGGATAACAATTGTGTCTTTAGTTTTTTGATATTTGTGTTCGTTCGTCAGATGTTGCGTTTGGAACAAGTAGCTGCCAACTCCAAAAGTGGTGACCGATCGTTTTGAAAGTCACGTGGGTTGAAGCCTGAAGTCACGTGGGTTGAAGCCTGAAGTCACGTGGGTTGAAGCCTGAAGTCACGTGGGTTGAAACCTGAACTTTTTGGATAACAATTGTGTCTTTTCTTCTATATTTGTGTTCGTTCTTCAGATGTTGCGTTTGGAACAAGTAGCTGCCAACTTCAAGAGTGGTGACCGATCGTTTCAAAAGTCACGTGGGTTGAAGCCTGGAGTCACGTGAGTTGAAGCTTGAAGTCACGTGGGTTGAAGCCTGAATTTTTTGGATAACAATTGTGTCTTCAGTTTTTTGATATTTGTGTTCGTTCGTCAGATGTTGCGTTTGGAACAAGTAGCTGCCAACTCCAAAAGTGGTGACCGATCGTTTGGAAAGTCACGTGGGTTAAAGCCTGAAGTCACGTTGGTTGAAGCCTGGAGTCACGTGGGTTGAAGCCTGAACTTTTCGGATAACAATTGTGTCTTCAGTTTTTTGATATTTGTGTTCGTTCGTCAGATGTTGCGTTTGGAACAAGTAGCTGCCAACTCCAAAAGTGGTGACCGATCGTTTTAAAAGTCACGTGGGTTGAAGCCTGGAGACACGTGGGTTGAAGTCTGAAGTCACGTGGGTTAAAGCCTGAAGTCACGTGGGTTAAAACCTGAACTTTTTGGATAACAATTGTGTCTTTTCTTCTATATTTGTGTTCGTTCGTCAGATGTTGCGTTTGGAACAAGTAACTGCCAACTTCAAAAGTGGTGACTGATCGTTCCAAAAGTCACGTGGGTTGAAGCCTGGAGTCACGTGGGTTGAAGCCTGAAGTCACGTGGGTTAAAGCCTGAACTTTTCGGATAACAATTGTGTCTTCAGTTTTTTGATATTTGTGTTCGTTCGTCAGATGTTGCGTTTGGAGCAAGTAGCTGCCAACTCCAAAAGTGGTGACCGATCGTTTTAAAAGTCACGTGGGTTGAAGTCTGGAGACACGTGGGTTGAAGTCTGAAGTCACGTGGGTTGAAGCCTGAAGTCACGTGGGTTAAAACCTGAACTTCTTATATAACAATTGTGTCTTTTTTTCTATATTTGTGTTCGTTCGTCAGATGTTGCGTTTGGAACAAGTAGCTGCCAATTTCAAAAGTGGTGACCGATCGTTTCAAAAGTCACGTGGGTTGAAGCCTGGAGTCACGTGGGTTGAAGCCTGAAGTCACGTGGGTTGAAGCCTGAACTTTTTGGATAACAATTGTGTCTTTGGTTTTTTGATATTTGTGTTCGTTCGTCAGATGTTGCGTCTGGAACAAGTAGCTGCCAACTCCAAGAGTGGTGACCGATCGTTTTAAAAGTCACGTGGGTTGAAGCCTGAAGTCACGTGGGTTGAAGCCTGAAGTCACGTGGGTTAAAACCTGAACTTTTTGGAAAACAACCGTGTCTTTTCTTCTATATTTGTGTTCGTTCGTCAGATGTTGCGTTTGGAACAAGTAGCTGCCAACATCAAAAGTGGTGACCGATCGTTTTAAAAGTCACGTGGGTTGAAGCCTGAAGTCACGTGGGTTGAAGCCTGAAGGCACGTGAGTTAAAGCCTGAAGTCACGTGGGTTAAAACCGGAACTTTTTGGATAACAATTGTGTCTTTTTTTCTATATTTGTGTTCGTTCGTCAGATGTTGCGTTTGGAACAAGTAGCTGCCAATTTCAAAAGTGGTGACCGATCGTTTCAAAAGTCACGTGGGTTGAAGCCTGGAGTCACGTGGGTTGAAGCCTGAAGTCACGTGGGTTGAAGCCTGAACTTTTTGGACAACAATTGTGTCTTCAGATTTTTGATATTTGTGTTCGTTCGTCAGATGTTGCGTTTGGAACAAGTAGCTGCCAACTCCAAAAGTGGTGACCGATCGTTTTCAAAGTCACGTGGGTTGAAGCCCGAAGTCACGTGGGTTGAAGCCTGAAGTCACGTGGGTTGAAACCTGAAGTCACGTGAGTTGAAGCCTGAAGTCACGTGGGTTGAAGCCTGAAGTCACGTGGGTCAAAATCTGATTTTTTTGGATAACAATTGTGTCTTTCCTTCTATATTTGTGTTCGTTCGTCAGATGTTGCGTTTGGAACAAGTAGCTGCCAACGACAATAGTGGTGACCGATCGTTTCAAAAGTCACGTGGGTTGAAGCCTGAAGTCACGTGGGGTGGAGCCTGGAGTCACGTGGGTTCAAACCAGAACTTTTTGGATAACAATTGTGTCTTTCCTTCTATATTTGTGTTCGTTCGTCAGATGTTGCGTTTGGAACAAGTAGCTGCCAACATCAAAAGTGGTGACCGATCGTTTGAAAAGTCACGTGGGTTGAAATCTGAAGTCACGTGGGTTGAAGCCTGGAGTCACGTGGGTGAAAACCTGAACTTTTTGGATAACAATTGTGTCTTTTTTTCTATATTTGTGTTCGTTCGTCAGATGTTGCGTTTGGAAAGAGTAGCTGCCAACTCCAAAAGTGGTGACCGATCGTTTTCAAAGTCACGTGGGTTGAAGCCTGAAGTCACGTGGGTTGTAGCCTGGAGTCACGTGGGTAAAAACCTGATTTTTTTGGATAACAATTGTGTCTTTCCTTCAATATTTGTGTTCGTTCGTCAGATGTTGCGTTTGGAACAAGTAGCTGCCAACGACAAAAGTGGTGACCGATTGTTTTAAAAGTCACGTGGGTTGAAGCCTAAAGTCACGTGGGTTGGAGCCTGAAGTCACGTGGGTTGAAGCCTGAATTTTTTGGATAACAATTGTGTCTTTAGTTTTTTGATATTTGTGTTCGTTCGTCAGATGTTGCGTTTGGAACAAGTAGCTGCCAACTCCAAAAGTGGTGACCGATCGTTTTGAAAGTCACGTGGGTTGAAGCCTGAAGTCACGTGGGTTGAAGCCTTAAGTCACGTGGGTTGAAACCTGAACTTTTTGGATAACAATTGTGTCTTTTCTTCTATATTTGTGTTCGTTCTTCAGATGTTGCGTTTGGAACAAGTAGCTGCCAACTTCAAGAGTGGTGACCGATCGTTTCAAAAGTTACGTGGGTTGAAGCCTGGAGTCACGTGAGTTGAAGCTTGAAGTCACGTGGGTTGAAGCCTGAATTTTTTGGATAACAATTGTGTCTTCAGTTTTTTGATATTTGTGTTCGTTCGTCAGATGTTGCGTTTGGAACAAGTAGCTGCCAACTCCAAAAGTGGTGACCGATCGTTTGGAAAGTCACGTGGGTTAAAGCCTGAAGTCACGTTGGTTGAAGCCTGGAGTCACGTGGGTTGAAGCCTGAACTTTTCGGATAACAATTGTGTCTTCAGTTTTTTGATATTTGTGTTCGTTCGTCAGATGTTGCGTTTGGAACAAGTAGCTGCCAACTCCAAAAGTGGTGACCGATCGTTTTAAAAGTCACGTGGGTTGAAGCCTGGAGACACGTGGGTTGAAGTCTGAAGTCACGTGGGTTAAAGCCTGAAGTCACGTGGGTTAAAACCTGAACTTTTTGGATAACAATTGTGTCTTTTCTTCTATATTTGTGTTCGTTCGTCAGATGTTGCGTTTGGAACAAGTAACTGCCAACTTCAAAAGTGGTGACCGATCGTTCCAAAAGTCACGTGGGTTGAAGCCTGGAGTCACGTGGGTTGAAGCCTGAAGTCACGTGGGTTGAAGCCTGAATTTTTTGGATAACAATTGTGTCTTTGGTTTTTTGATATTTGTGTTCGTTCGTCAGATGTTGCGTCTGGAACAAGTAGCTGCCAACTCCAAGAGTGGTGACCGATCGTTTTAAAAGTCACGTGGGTTGAAGCCTGAAGTCACGTGGGTTGAAGCCTGAAGTCACGTGGGTTAAAACCTGAACTTTTTGGAAAACAACCGTGTCTTTTCTTCTATATTTGTGTTCGTTCGTCAGATGTTGCGTTTGGAACAAGTAGCTGCCAACATCAGAAGTGGTGACCGATCGTTTTAAAAGTCACGTGGGTTGAAGCCTGAAGTCACGTGGGTTGAAGCCTGGAGTCACGTGGGTTGAAGCCTGAACTTTTTGGATAACAATTGTGTCTTTTTTTCTATATTTGTGTTCGTTCGTCAGATGTTGCGTTTGGAAAGAGTAGCTGCCAACTCCAAAAGTGGTGACCGATCGTTTTCAAAGTCACGTGGGTTGAAGCCTGAAGTCACGTGGGTTGTAGCCTGGAGTCACGTGGGTAAAAACCTGATTTTTTTGGATAACAATTGTGTCTTTCCTTCAATATTTGTGTTCGTTCGTCAGATGTTGCGTTTGGAACAAGTAGCTGCCAACGACAAAAGTGGTGACCGATTGTTTTAAAAGTCACGTGGGTTGAAGCCTAAAGTCACGTGGGTTGGAGCCTGAAGTCACGTGGGTTGAAGCCTGAATTTTTTGGATAACAATTGTGTCTTTAGTTTTTTGATATTTGTGTTCGTTCGTCAGATGTTGCGTTTGGAACAAGTAGCTGCCAACTCCAAAAGTGGTGACCGATCGTTTTGAAAGTCACGTGGGTTGAAGCCTGAAGTCACGTGGGTTGAAGCCTGAAGTCACGTGGGTTGAAGCCTGAAGTCACGTGGGTTGAAACCTGAACTTTTTGGATAACAATTGTGTCTTTTCTTCTATATTTGTGTTCGTTCTTCAGATGTTGCGTTTGGAACAAGTAGCTGCCAACTTCAAGAGTGGTGACCGATCGTTTCAAAAGTCACGTGGGTTGAAGCCTGGAGTCACGTGAGTTGAAGCTTGAAGTCACGTGGGTTGAAGCCTGAATTTTTTGGATAACAATTGTGTCTTCAGTTTTTTGATATTTGTGTTCGTTCGTCAGATGTTGCGTTTGGAACAAGTAGCTGCCAACTCCAAAAGTGGTGACCGATCGTTTGGAAAGTCACGTGGGTTAAAGCCTGAAGTCACGTTGGTTGAAGCCTGGAGTCACGTGGGTTGAAGCCTGAACTTTTCGGATAACAATTGTGTCTTCAGTTTTTTGATATTTGTGTTCGTTCGTCAGATGTTGCGTTTGGAACAAGTAGCTGCCAACTCCAAAAGTGGTGACCGATCGTTTTAAAAGTCACGTGGGTTGAAGCCTGGAGACACGTGGGTTGAAGTCTGAAGTCACGTGGGTGAAAGCCTGAAGTCACGTGGGTTAAAACCTGAACTTTTTGGATAACAATTGTGTCTTTTCTTCTATATTTGTGTTCGTTCGTCAGATGTTGCGTTTGGAACAAGTAACTGCCAACTTCAAAAGTGGTGACTGATCGTTCCAAAAGTCACGTGGGTTGAAGCCTGGAGTCACGTGGGTTGAAGCCTGAAGTCACGTGGGTTAAAGCCTGAACTTTTCGGATAACAATTGTGTCTTCAGTTTTTTGATATTTGTGTTCGTTCGTCAGATGTTGCGTTTGGAGCAAGTAGCTGCCAACTCCAAAAGTGGTGACCGATCGTTTTAAAAGTCACGTGGGTTGAAGTCTGGAGACACGTGGGTTGAAGTCTGAAGTCACGTGGGTTGAAGCCTGAAGTCACGTGGGTTAAAACCTGAACTTCTTATATAACAATTGTGTCTTTTTTTCTATATTTGTGTTCGTTCGTCAGATGTTGCGTTTGGAACAAGTAGCTGCCAATTTCAAAAGTGGTGACCGATCGTTTCAAAAGTCACGTGGGTTGAAGCCTGGAGTCACGTGGGTTGAAGCCTGAAGTCACGTGGGTTGAAGCCTGAACTTTTTGGATAACAATTGTGTCTTTGGTTTTTTGATATTTGTGTTCGTTCGTCAGATGTTGCGTCTGGAACAAGTAGCTGCCAACTCCAAGAGTGGTGACCGATCGTTTTAAAAGTCACGTGGGTTGAAGCCTGAAGTCACGTGGGTTGAAGCCTGAAGTCACGTGGGTTAAAACCTGAACTTTTTGGAAAACAACCGTGTCTTTTCTTCTATATTTGTGTTCGTTCGTCAGATGTTGCGTTTGGAACAAGTAGCTGCCAACATCAAAAGTGGTGACCGATCGTTTTAAAAGTCACGTGGGTTGAAGCCTGAAGTCACGTGGGTTGAAGCCTGAAGGCACGTGAGTTAAAGCCTGAAGTCACGTGGGTTAAAACCGGAACTTTTTGGATAACAATTGTGTCTTTTTTTCTATATTTGTGTTCGTTCGTCAGATGTTGCGTTTGGAACAAGTAGCTGCCAATTTCAAAAGTGGTGACCGATCGTTTCAAAAGTCACGTGGGTTGAAGCCTGGAGTCACGTGGGTTGAAGCCTGAAGTCACGTGGGTTGAAGCCTGAACTTTTTGGACAACAATTGTGTCTTCAGATTTTTGATATTTGTGTTCGTTCGTCAGATGTTGCGTTTGGAACAAGTAGCTGCCAACTCCAAAAGTGGTGACCGATCGTTTTCAAAGTCACGTGGGTTGAAGCCCGAAGTCACGTGGGTTGAAGCCTGAAGTCACGTGGGTTGAAACCTGAAGTCACGTGAGTTGAAGCCTGAAGTCACGTGGGTTGAAGCCTGAAGTCACGTGGGTCAAAATCTGATTTTTTTGGATAACAATTGTGTCTTTCCTTCTATATTTGTGTTCGTTCGTCAGATGTTGCGTTTGGAACAAGTAGCTGCCAACGACAATAGTGGTGACCGATCGTTTCAAAAGTCACGTGGGTTGAAGCCTGAAGTCACGTGGGGTGGAGCCTGGAGTCACGTGGGTTCAAACCAGAACTTTTTGGATAACAATTGTGTCTTTCCTTCTATATTTGTGTTCGTTCGTCAGATGTTGCGTTTGGAACAAGTAGCTGCCAACATCAAAAGTGGTGACCGATCGTTTGAAAAGTCACGTGGGTTGAAATCTGAAGTCACGTGGGTTGAAGCCTGGAGTCACGTGGGTGAAAACCTGAACTTTTTGGATAACAATTGTGTCTTTTTTTCTATATTTGTGTTCGTTCGTCAGATGTTGCGTTTGGAAAGAGTAGCTGCCAACTCCAAAAGTGGTGACCGATCGTTTTCAAAGTCACGTGGGTTGAAGCCTGAAGTCACGTGGGTTGTAGCCTGGAGTCACGTGGGTAAAAACCTGATTTTTTTGGATAACAATTGTGTCTTTCCTTCAATATTTGTGTTCGTTCGTCAGATGTTGCGTTTGGAACAAGTAGCTGCCAACGACAAAAGTGGTGACCGATTGTTTTAAAAGTCACGTGGGTTGAAGCCTAAAGTCACGTGGGTTGGAGCCTGAAGTCACGTGGGTTGAAGCCTGAATTTTTTGGATAACAATTGTGTCTTTAGTTTTTTGATATTTGTGTTCGTTCGTCAGATGTTGCGTTTGGAACAAGTAGCTGCCAACTCCAAAAGTGGTGACCGATCGTTTTGAAAGTCACGTGGGTTGAAGCCTGAAGTCACGTGGGTTGAAGCCTTAAGTCACGTGGGTTGAAACCTGAACTTTTTGGATAACAATTGTGTCTTTTCTTCTATATTTGTGTTCGTTCTTCAGATGTTGCGTTTGGAACAAGTAGCTGCCAACTTCAAGAGTGGTGACCGATCGTTTCAAAAGTTACGTGGGTTGAAGCCTGGAGTCACGTGAGTTGAAGCTTGAAGTCACGTGGGTTGAAGCCTGAATTTTTTGGATAACAATTGTGTCTTCAGTTTTTTGATATTTGTGTTCGTTCGTCAGATGTTGCGTTTGGAACAAGTAGCTGCCAACTCCAAAAGTGGTGACCGATCGTTTGGAAAGTCACGTGGGTTAAAGCCTGAAGTCACGTTGGTTGAAGCCTGGAGTCACGTGGGTTGAAGCCTGAACTTTTCGGATAACAATTGTGTCTTCAGTTTTTTGATATTTGTGTTCGTTCGTCAGATGTTGCGTTTGGAACAAGTAGCTGCCAACTCCAAAAGTGGTGACCGATCGTTTTAAAAGTCACGTGGGTTGAAGCCTGGAGACACGTGGGTTGAAGTCTGAAGTCACGTGGGTTAAAGCCTGAAGTCACGTGGGTTAAAACCTGAACTTTTTGGATAACAATTGTGTCTTTTCTTCTATATTTGTGTTCGTTCGTCAGATGTTGCGTTTGGAACAAGTAACTGCCAACTTCAAAAGTGGTGACCGATCGTTCCAAAAGTCACGTGGGTTGAAGCCTGGAGTCACGTGGGTTGAAGCCTGAAGTCACGTGGGTTGAAGCCTGAATTTTTTGGATAACAATTGTGTCTTTGGTTTTTTGATATTTGTGTTCGTTCGTCAGATGTTGCGTCTGGAACAAGTAGCTGCCAACTCCAAGAGTGGTGACCGATCGTTTTAAAAGTCACGTGGGTTGAAGCCTGAAGTCACGTGGGTTGAAGCCTGAAGTCACGTGGGTTAAAACCTGAACTTTTTGGAAAACAACCGTGTCTTTTCTTCTATATTTGTGTTCGTTCGTCAGATGTTGCGTTTGGAACAAGTAGCTGCCAACATCAGAAGTGGTGACCGATCGTTTTAAAAGTCACGTGGGTTGAAGCCTGAAGTCACGTGGGTTGAAGCCTGGAGTCACGTGGGTTGAAGCCTGAACTTTTTGGATAACAAATGTGTCTTCGGTTTTTTGATATTTGTGTTCGTTCGTCAGATGTTGCGTTTGGAACAAGTAGCTGCCAACTCCAACAGTGGTGGCCGATCGTTTTAAAAGTCACGTGGGTTGAAGCCTGAAGTCACGTGGGTTGAAGCCTGAAGGCACGTGAGTTAAAGCCTGAAGTCACGTGGGTTAAAACCGGAACTTTTTGGATAACAATTGTGTCTTTTTTTCTATATTTGTGTTCGTTCGTCAGATGTTGCGTTTGGAACAAGTAGCTGCCAATTTCAAAAGTGGTGACCGATCGTTTCAAAAGTAACGTGGGTTGAAGCCTGGAGTCACGCGGGTTGAAGCCTGAAGTCACGTGGGTTGAAGCCTGAACTTTTTGGACAACAATTGTGTCTTCAGTTTTTTGATATTTGTGTTCGTTCGTCAGATGTTGCGTTTGGAACAAGTAGCTGCCAACTCCAAAAGTGGTGACCGATCGTTTTCAAAGTCACGTGGGTTGAAGCCCGAAGTCACGTGGGTTGAAGCCTGAAGTCACGTGGGTTGAAGCCCGAAGTCACGTGGGTTGAAACCTGAACTTTTTGGATAACAACTGTGTCTTTTCTTCTAAAATTGTGTTCGTTCGTCAGATGTTGCGTTTGGATCAAGTAGCTGCCAACATCAAAAGTGGTGACCGATCGTTTTAAAAGTCACGTGGGTTGAAGCCTGAAGTCACGTGGGTTGGAGCCTGGAGTCACGTGGGTTTAAACCTGAACTTTTTGGTTAACAATTGTGTCTTTTTTTTCTATATTTGTGTTCGTTCGTCGGATGTTGCGTTTGGAAAGAGTAGCTGCCAACTTCAAAAGTGGTGACCGATCGTTTTAAAAGTCACGTGGGTTAGAGCCTGAAGTCACGTTGGTTGAAGCCTGAAGTCACTTGGGTTGAAGCCTGAAGTCACGTGGGTTAAAACCCGAACTTTTTGGATAACAATTGTGTCTTTTCTTCTATATTTGTGTTCGTTCGTCAGATTTGGCGTTTGGAAAAAGTAGCTGCCAACTTCAAAAGTGGTGACCGATCGTTTCCAAAGTCACAAGGGTTGAAGCCTGAAGTCACGTGGGCTGGAGCCTGAAGTCACGTGGGTTAAAACCTGAACTTTTTGGATAACAATTGTGTCTTTTCTTCTATATTTGTGTTCGTTCGTCAGATGTTGCGTTTGGAACAAGTAGCTGCCAACATCAAAAGTGGTGACCGATCGTTTTAAAAGTCACGTGGGTTGAAGCCTGAAGTCACGTGGGTTGGAGCCTGGAGTCACGTGGGTTCAAACCTGGACTTTTTGAATAACAATTGTGTCTTTTTTTCTATATTTGTGTTCGTTCGTCAGATGTTGCGTTTGGAAAGAGTAGCTGCCAACTTCAAAAGTGGTGACCGATCGTTTCCAAAGTCACGTGGGTTGAAGCCTGAAGTCACGTGGGTTGAAGCCTGAAGTCACATGTGTTGAAGCCTGAAGTCACGTCGGTTCAAACCTGAACTTTTTGGATAACAATTGTGTCTTTTCTTCTATAATTGTGTTCGTTCGTCAGATTTTGCGTTTGGAACAAGTAGCTGCTAACATCAAAAATGGTGACCGATCGTTTTAAAAGTCACGTGGGTTGGAGCCTGAAGTCACGTGGGTTCAAACCTGAACTTTTTGGATAACAATTGTGTTTTTTTTTCTCTATTTGTGTTCATTCGTCAGATGTTGCGTTTGAGAAGAGTAGCTGCCAACTTCAAAAGTGGTGACCGATCGTTTTCAAAGTCACGTGGGTTGAAGCCTGAAATCACGTGGGATGAAGCCTGGAGTCACGTGGGTTGAAGCCAGAAGTCACGTGGGTTAGAACCTGAACTTTTTGGATAACAATTGTGTCTTTTCTTCTATATTTGTGTTCGTTCGTCAGATGTTGCGTTTGGAACAAGTAGCTGCCAACATCAAAAGTGGTGACCGATCATTTTAAAAGTCACGTGGGTTGAAGCCTGGAGTCACGTGGGTTGAAGCCTGAAAGCACGTGGGTAAAAACCTGAACTTTTTGGATAACAATTGTGTCTTTTTTTCTATATTTGTGTTCGTTCGTCAGATGTTGCGTTTGGAAAGAGTAGCTGCCAACTCCAGAAGTGGTGACCGATCGTTTTCAAAGTCACGTGGGTTGGAGCCTGAAGTCACGTGGGTTGAAGCCTGAAGTCACGTGGGTTGAAGCCTGAGGTCACGTGGGTCAAAACCTGAACTTTTTGGATAATAATTGTGTCTTTCTTTCTATATTTGTGTTCGTTCGTCAGATGTTGCGTTTGGAACAAGTAGCTGCCAACTCCAAAAGTGGTGACCGATCGTTTTGAAAGTCACGTGGGTTGAAGCCTGAAGTCACGTGGGTTGAAGCCTGAAATCACGTGGGTTGGAGCCTGAAGTCACGTTGGTTGAAGCCTGAAGTCACGTGGGTTGAAGCCTGAAGTCACGTGGGTTAAAACCTGAACTTTTTGGATAACAATTGTGTCTTTTTTTCTATATTTGTGTTCGTTCGTCAGATGTTGCGTTTGAAACAAGTAGCTGCCAACTTCAAAAGTGGTGACCGATCGTTTCAAAAGTCACGTGGGTTGAAGCCTGGAGTCACGTGGGTTGAAGCCTGAAGCCACGTGAGGTGGAGCCTGAAGTCACGTGGGTTAAAACCTGAACTTTTTGGATAACAATTGTGTCTTTTCTTCTATATTTGTGTTCGTTCGTCAGATGTTGCGTTTGGAACAAGTAGCTGCCAACATCAGAAGTAATGACCGATCGTTTTAAAAGTCACGTGGGTTGATCCCTGGAGTCACGTGGGTTGGAGCCTGGAGTCACGTGGGTTCAAACCTGAACTTTTTGGATAACAATTGTGTCTTTTTTTCTATATTTGTGTCCGTTCGTCAGATGTTGCGTTTGGAAAGAGTAGCTGCCAACTTTAAAAGTGTCGACCGATCGTTTTCAAAGTCACGGAGGTTAAAGCCTGAAGTCACGTGGGTTGAAGCCTGAAGTCACGTGGGTTGAAACCTGAAGTCACGTGGGTTCAAACCTGAACTTTTTGGATAACAATTGTGTCTTTTCTTCTATATTTGTGTTCGTTCGTCAGATGTTGCGTTTGGAACATGTAGCTGCCAACATCAAAAGTGGTGACCGATCGTTTCAAAAGTCACGTGGGTTGGAGCCTGAAGTCACGTGGGTTGGAGCCTGGAGTCACGTGGGTTCATACCTGAACTTTTTGGATAACAATTTCGTCATTTTTTTTTGATATTTGTGTTCGTTCGTCAGATGTTGCGTTTGGAACAAGTAGCTGCCAACTCCAAAAGTGGTGACCGATCGTTTTCAAAGTCACGTGGGTTGAAGCCCGAAGTCACGTGGGTTGAAGCCTGAAGTCACGTGGGTTCAAACCTGAACTTTTTGGATAACAATTGTGTCTTTTTTTCTATATTTGTGTTCGTTCGTCAGATGTTGCGTTTGGAAAGAGTAGCTGCCAACTTTAAAAGTGGTGACCGATCGTTTTCAAAGTCACGTGGGGTGAAGCCTGAAATCACGTGGGTTGAAGCCTGAACTCACGTGTGTTGAAGCCTGGAGTCACGTGGGTTGAAACCTGAACTTTTTGGATAACAATTGTGTCTTTTCTTCTATATTTGTGTTCGTTCTTCAGATGTTGCGTTTGGAACAAGTAGCTGCCAACTTCAAGAGTGGTGACCGATCGTTTCAAAAGTCACGTGGGTTGAAGCCTGGAGTCACGTGAGTTGAAGCTTGAAGTCACGTGGGTTGAAGCCTGAATTTTTTGGATAACAATTGTGTCTTCAGTTTTTTGATATTTGTGTTCGTTCGTCAGATGTTGCGTTTGGAACAAGTAGCTGCCAACTCCAAAAGTGGTGACCGATCGTTTGGAAAGTCACGTGGGTTAAAGCCTGAAGTCACGTTGGTTGAAGCCTGGAGTCACGTGGGTTGAAGCCTGAACTTTTCGGATAACAATTGTGTCTTCAGTTTTTTGATATTTGTGTTCGTTCGTCAGATGTTGCGTTTGGAACAAGTAGCTGCCAACTCCAAAAGTGGTGACCGATCGTTTTAAAAGTCACGTGGGTTGAAGCCTGGAGACACGTGGGTTGAAGTCTGAAGTCACGTGGGTTAAAGCCTGAAGTCACGTGGGTTAAAACCTGAACTTTTTGGATAACAATTGTGTCTTTTCTTCTATATTTGTGTTCGTTCGTCAGATGTTGCGTTTGGAACAAGTAACTGCCAACTTCAAAAGTGGTGACTGATCGTTCCAAAAGTCACGTGGGTTGAAGCCTGGAGTCACGTGGGTTGAAGCCTGAAGTCACGTGGGTTAAAGCCTGAACTTTTCGGATAACAATTGTGTCTTCAGTTTTTTGATATTTGTGTTCGTTCGTCAGATGTTGCGTTTGGAGCAAGTAGCTGCCAACTCCAAAAGTGGTGACCGATCGTTTTAAAAGTCACGTGGGTTGAAGTCTGGAGACACGTGGGTTGAAGTCTGAAGTCACGTGGGTTGAAGCCTGAAGTCACGTGGGTTAAAACCTGAACTTCTTATATAACAATTGTGTCTTTTTTTCTATATTTGTGTTCGTTCGTCAGATGTTGCGTTTGGAACAAGTAGCTGCCAATTTCAAAAGTGGTGACCGATCGTTTCAAAAGTCACGTGGGTTGAAGCCTGGAGTCACGTGGGTTGAAGCCTGAAGTCACGTGGGTTGAAGCCTGAACTTTTTGGATAACAATTGTGTCTTTGGTTTTTTGATATTTGTGTTCGTTCGTCAGATGTTGCGTCTGGAACAAGTAGCTGCCAACTCCAAGAGTGGTGACCGATCGTTTTAAAAGTCACGTGGGTTGAAGCCTGAAGTCACGTGGGTTGAAGCCTGAAGTCACGTGGGTTAAAACCTGAACTTTTTGGAAAACAACCGTGTCTTTTCTTCTATATTTGTGTTCGTTCGTCAGATGTTGCGTTTGGAACAAGTAGCTGCCAACATCAAAAGTGGTGACCGATCGTTTTAAAAGTCACGTGGGTTGAAGCCTGAAGTCACGTGGGTTGAAGCCTGAAGGCACGTGAGTTAAAGCCTGAAGTCACGTGGGTTAAAACCGGAACTTTTTGGATAACAATTGTGTCTTTTTTTCTATATTTGTGTTCGTTCGTCAGATGTTGCGTTTGGAACAAGTAGCTGCCAATTTCAAAAGTGGTGACCGATCGTTTCAAAAGTCACGTGGGTTGAAGCCTGGAGTCACGTGGGTTGAAGCCTGAAGTCACGTGGGTTGAAGCCTGAACTTTTTGGACAACAATTGTGTCTTCAGATTTTTGATATTTGTGTTCGTTCGTCAGATGTTGCGTTTGGAACAAGTAGCTGCCAACTCCAAAAGTGGTGACCGATCGTTTTCAAAGTCACGTGGGTTGAAGCCCGAAGTCACGTGGGTTGAAGCCTGAAGTCACGTGGGTTGAAACCTGAAGTCACGTGAGTTGAAGCCTGAAGTCACGTGGGTTGAAGCCTGAAGTCACGTGGGTCAAAATCTGATTTTTTTGGATAACAATTGTGTCTTTCCTTCTATATTTGTGTTCGTTCGTCAGATGTTGCGTTTGGAACAAGTAGCTGCCAACGACAATAGTGGTGACCGATCGTTTCAAAAGTCACGTGGGTTGAAGCCTGAAGTCACGTGGGGTGGAGCCTGGAGTCACGTGGGTTCAAACCAGAACTTTTTGGATAACAATTGTGTCTTTCCTTCTATATTTGTGTTCGTTCGTCAGATGTTGCGTTTGGAACAAGTAGCTGCCAACATCAAAAGTGGTGACCGATCGTTTGAAAAGTCACGTGGGTTGAAATCTGAAGTCACGTGGGTTGAAGCCTGGAGTCACGTGGGTGAAAACCTGAACTTTTTGGATAACAATTGTGTCTTTTTTTCTATATTTGTGTTCGTTCGTCAGATGTTGCGTTTGGAAAGAGTAGCTGCCAACTCCAAAAGTGGTGACCGATCGTTTTCAAAGTCACGTGGGTTGAAGCCTGAAGTCACGTGGGTTGTAGCCTGGAGTCACGTGGGTAAAAACCTGATTTTTTTGGATAACAATTGTGTCTTTCCTTCAATATTTGTGTTCGTTCGTCAGATGTTGCGTTTGGAACAAGTAGCTGCCAACGACAAAAGTGGTGACCGATTGTTTTAAAAGTCACGTGGGTTGAAGCCTAAAGTCACGTGGGTTGGAGCCTGAAGTCACGTGGGTTGAAGCCTGAATTTTTTGGATAACAATTGTGTCTTTAGTTTTTTGATATTTGTGTTCGTTCGTCAGATGTTGCGTTTGGAACAAGTAGCTGCCAACTCCAAAAGTGGTGACCGATCGTTTTGAAAGTCACGTGGGTTGAAGCCTGAAGTCACGTGGGTTGAAGCCTTAAGTCACGTGGGTTGAAACCTGAACTTTTTGGATAACAATTGTGTCTTTTCTTCTATATTTGTGTTCGTTCTTCAGATGTTGCGTTTGGAACAAGTAGCTGCCAACTTCAAGAGTGGTGACCGATCGTTTCAAAAGTTACGTGGGTTGAAGCCTGGAGTCACGTGAGTTGAAGCTTGAAGTCACGTGGGTTGAAGCCTGAATTTTTTGGATAACAATTGTGTCTTCAGTTTTTTGATATTTGTGTTCGTTCGTCAGATGTTGCGTTTGGAACAAGTAGCTGCCAACTCCAAAAGTGGTGACCGATCGTTTGGAAAGTCACGTGGGTTAAAGCCTGAAGTCACGTTGGTTGAAGCCTGGAGTCACGTGGGTTGAAGCCTGAACTTTTCGGATAACAATTGTGTCTTCAGTTTTTTGATATTTGTGTTCGTTCGTCAGATGTTGCGTTTGGAACAAGTAGCTGCCAACTCCAAAAGTGGTGACCGATCGTTTTAAAAGTCACGTGGGTTGAAGCCTGGAGACACGTGGGTTGAAGTCTGAAGTCACGTGGGTTAAAGCCTGAAGTCACGTGGGTTAAAACCTGAACTTTTTGGATAACAATTGTGTCTTTTCTTCTATATTTGTGTTCGTTCGTCAGATGTTGCGTTTGGAACAAGTAACTGCCAACTTCAAAAGTGGTGACCGATCGTTCCAAAAGTCACGTGGGTTGAAGCCTGGAGTCACGTGGGTTGAAGCCTGAAGTCACGTGGGTTGAAGCCTGAATTTTTTGGATAACAATTGTGTCTTTGGTTTTTTGATATTTGTGTTCGTTCGTCAGATGTTGCGTCTGGAACAAGTAGCTGCCAACTCCAAGAGTGGTGACCGATCGTTTTAAAAGTCACGTGGGTTGAAGCCTGAAGTCACGTGGGTTGAAGCCTGAAGTCACGTGGGTTAAAACCTGAACTTTTTGGAAAACAACCGTGTCTTTTCTTCTATATTTGTGTTCGTTCGTCAGATGTTGCGTTTGGAACAAGTAGCTGCCAACATCAGAAGTGGTGACCGATCGTTTTAAAAGTCACGTGGGTTGAAGCCTGAAGTCACGTGGGTTGAAGCCTGGAGTCACGTGGGTTGAAGCCTGAACTTTTTGGATAACAAATGTGTCTTCGGTTTTTTGATATTTGTGTTCGTTCGTCAGATGTTGCGTTTGGAACAAGTAGCTGCCAACTCCAACAGTGGTGGCCGATCGTTTTAAAAGTCACGTGGGTTGAAGCCTGAAGTCACGTGGGTTGAAGCCTGAAGGCACGTGAGTTAAAGCCTGAAGTCACGTGGGTTAAAACCGGAACTTTTTGGATAACAATTGTGTCTTTTTTTCTATATTTGTGTTCGTTCGTCAGATGTTGCGTTTGGAACAAGTAGCTGCCAATTTCAAAAGTGGTGACCGATCGTTTCAAAAGTAACGTGGGTTGAAGCCTGGAGTCACGCGGGTTGAAGCCTGAAGTCACGTGGGTTGAAGCCTGAACTTTTTGGACAACAATTGTGTCTTCAGTTTTTTGATATTTGTGTTCGTTCGTCAGATGTTGCGTTTGGAACAAGTAGCTGCCAACTCCAAAAGTGGTGACCGATCGTTTTCAAAGTCACGTGGGTTGAAGCCCGAAGTCACGTGGGTTGAAGCCTGAAGTCACGTGGGTTGAAGCCCGAAGTCACGTGGGTTGAAACCTGAACTTTTTGGATAACAACTGTGTCTTTTCTTCTAAAATTGTGTTCGTTCGTCAGATGTTGCGTTTGGATCAAGTAGCTGCCAACATCAAAAGTGGTGACCGATCGTTTTAAAAGTCACGTGGGTTGAAGCCTGAAGTCACGTGGGTTGGAGCCTGGAGTC
Source organism: Anaspis maculata (assembly GCA_949128115.1). Lineage (NCBI taxonomy): Eukaryota > Metazoa > Arthropoda > Insecta > Coleoptera > Scraptiidae > Anaspis > Anaspis maculata. The sequence goes on along the minus strand of OX421963.1, from coordinate 95,134,875 downwards.
ACGTGGGTTTAAACCTGAACTTTTTGGTTAACAATTGTGTCTTTTTTTTCTATATTTGTGTTCGTTCGTCGGATGTTGCGTTTGGAAAGAGTAGCTGCCAACTTCAAAAGTGGTGACCGATCGTTTTAAAAGTCACGTGGGTTAGAGCCTGAAGTCACGTTGGTTGAAGCCTGAAGTCACTTGGGTTGAAGCCTGAAGTCACGTGGGTTAAAACCCGAACTTTTTGGATAACAATTGTGTCTTTTCTTCTATATTTGTGTTCGTTCGTCAGATTTGGCGTTTGGAAAAAGTAGCTGCCAACTTCAAAAGTGGTGACCGATCGTTTCCAAAGTCACAAGGGTTGAAGCCTGAAGTCACGTGGGCTGGAGCCTGAAGTCACGTGGGTTAAAACCTGAACTTTTTGGATAACAATTGTGTCTTTTCTTCTATATTTGTGTTCGTTCGTCAGATGTTGCGTTTGGAACAAGTAGCTGCCAACATCAAAAGTGGTGACCGATCGTTTTAAAAGTCACGTGGGTTGAAGCCTGAAGTCACGTGGGTTGGAGCCTGGAGTCACGTGGGTTCAAACCTGGACTTTTTGAATAACAATTGTGTCTTTTTTTCTATATTTGTGTTCGTTCGTCAGATGTTGCGTTTGGAAAGAGTAGCTGCCAACTTCAAAAGTGGTGACCGATCGTTTCCAAAGTCACGTGGGTTGAAGCCTGAAGTCACGTGGGTTGAAGCCTGAAGTCACATGTGTTGAAGCCTGAAGTCACGTCGGTTCAAACCTGAACTTTTTGGATAACAATTGTGTCTTTTCTTCTATAATTGTGTTCGTTCGTCAGATTTTGCGTTTGGAACAAGTAGCTGCTAACATCAAAAATGGTGACCGATCGTTTTAAAAGTCACGTGGGTTGGAGCCTGAAGTCACGTGGGTTCAAACCTGAACTTTTTGGATAACAATTGTGTTTTTTTTTCTCTATTTGTGTTCATTCGTCAGATGTTGCGTTTGAGAAGAGTAGCTGCCAACTTCAAAAGTGGTGACCGATCGTTTTCAAAGTCACGTGGGTTGAAGCCTGAAATCACGTGGGATGAAGCCTGGAGTCACGTGGGTTGAAGCCAGAAGTCACGTGGGTTAGAACCTGAACTTTTTGGATAACAATTGTGTCTTTTCTTCTATATTTGTGTTCGTTCGTCAGATGTTGCGTTTGGAACAAGTAGCTGCCAACATCAAAAGTGGTGACCGATCATTTTAAAAGTCACGTGGGTTGAAGCCTGGAGTCACGTGGGTTGAAGCCTGAAAGCACGTGGGTAAAAACCTGAACTTTTTGGATAACAATTGTGTCTTTTTTTCTATATTTGTGTTCGTTCGTCAGATGTTGCGTTTGGAAAGAGTAGCTGCCAACTCCAGAAGTGGTGACCGATCGTTTTCAAAGTCACGTGGGTTGGAGCCTGAAGTCACGTGGGTTGAAGCCTGAAGTCACGTGGGTTGAAGCCTGAGGTCACGTGGGTCAAAACCTGAACTTTTTGGATAATAATTGTGTCTTTCTTTCTATATTTGTGTTCGTTCGTCAGATGTTGCGTTTGGAACAAGTAGCTGCCAACTCCAAAAGTGGTGACCGATCGTTTTGAAAGTCACGTGGGTTGAAGCCTGAAGTCACGTGGGTTGAAGCCTGAAATCACGTGGGTTGGAGCCTGAAGTCACGTTGGTTGAAGCCTGAAGTCACGTGGGTTGAAGCCTGAAGTCACGTGGGTTAAAACCTGAACTTTTTGGATAACAATTGTGTCTTTTTTTCTATATTTGTGTTCGTTCGTCAGATGTTGCGTTTGAAACAAGTAGCTGCCAACTTCAAAAGTGGTGACCGATCGTTTCAAAAGTCACGTGGGTTGAAGCCTGGAGTCACGTGGGTTGAAGCCTGAAGCCACGTGAGGTGGAGCCTGAAGTCACGTGGGTTAAAACCTGAACTTTTTGGATAACAATTGTGTCTTTTCTTCTATATTTGTGTTCGTTCGTCAGATGTTGCGTTTGGAACAAGTAGCTGCCAACATCAGAAGTAATGACCGATCGTTTTAAAAGTCACGTGGGTTGATCCCTGGAGTCACGTGGGTTGGAGCCTGGAGTCACGTGGGTTCAAACCTGAACTTTTTGGATAACAATTGTGTCTTTTTTTCTATATTTGTGTCCGTTCGTCAGATGTTGCGTTTGGAAAGAGTAGCTGCCAACTTTAAAAGTGTCGACCGATCGTTTTCAAAGTCACGGAGGTTAAAGCCTGAAGTCACGTGGGTTGAAGCCTGAAGTCACGTGGGTTGAAACCTGAAGTCACGTGGGTTCAAACCTGAACTTTTTGGATAACAATTGTGTCTTTTCTTCTATATTTGTGTTCGTTCGTCAGATGTTGCGTTTGGAACATGTAGCTGCCAACATCAAAAGTGGTGACCGATCGTTTCAAAAGTCACGTGGGTTGGAGCCTGAAGTCACGTGGGTTGGAGCCTGGAGTCACGTGGGTTCATACCTGAACTTTTTGGATAACAATTTCGTCATTTTTTTTTGATATTTGTGTTCGTTCGTCAGATGTTGCGTTTGGAACAAGTAGCTGCCAACTCCAAAAGTGGTGACCGATCGTTTTCAAAGTCACGTGGGTTGAAGCCCGAAGTCACGTGGGTTGAAGCCTGAAGTCACGTGGGTTCAAACCTGAACTTTTTGGATAACAATTGTGTCTTTTTTTCTATATTTGTGTTCGTTCGTCAGATGTTGCGTTTGGAAAGAGTAGCTGCCAACTTTAAAAGTGGTGACCGATCGTTTTCAAAGTCACGTGGGGTGAAGCCTGAAATCACGTGGGTTGAAGCCTGAACTCACGTGTGTTGAAGCCTGGAGTCACGTGGGTTAGAACCTGAACTTTTTGGATAACAATTGTGTCTTTTCTCCTATATTTGTGTTCGTTCGTCAGATGTTGCGTTTAGAACAAGTAGCTGTCAACATCAAAAGTGGTGACCGATCGTTTTAAAAGTCACGTGGGTTGAAGCCTGAAGTCACGCGGGTTGAAGCCTGAACTTTTTGGATAACAATTATGTCTTCGATTTTTTGATATTTGTGTTCGTTCGTCAGATGTTGCGTTTGGAATAAGTAGCTGCCAACTTCGGAAGTGGTGACCGATCGTTCTGAAAGTCACGTGGGTTGAAGCCTGAAGTCACAGGGGTTGAAGCCTGGAGTCACGTGGGTTGTAACCTGAACTTTTTGAATAACATTTGTGTCTTTTCTTCTATATTTGTGTTCGTTCGTCAGATTATGCGTTTGGAAAGAGTAGCTGCCAACTTCAAAAGTGATGACCGATCGTTTTCAAAGTCACGTGGGTTGAAGCCTGAAGTCACGTGGGTTGAAACCAGAACTTTTTGGATAACAATTGTGTCTTTTCTTCTATATTTGTGTTCGGTCGTCAGATGTTGCGTTTAGAACAAGTAGCTGTCAACATCAAAAATAGTGACCGATCGTTTTAAAAGTCACGTGGGTTGAAGCCTGAAGTCACGCGGGTTGAAGCCTGAACTTTTTGGATAACAATTATGTCTTCGATTTTTTGATATTTGTGTTCGTTCGTCAGATGTTGCGTTTGGAATAAGTAGCTGCCAACTTCGGAAGTGGTAACCGATCGTTTTAAAAGTCACGTGGGTTAAAGTCTGAAGTCACGTGGGTTGGAGCCTGGAGTCACGTGGGTTGAAACCTGAACTTTTCAGATAACAATTGTGTCTTTTTTCCTATATTTGTGTTCGTTCGTCAGATGTTGCGTTTGGAAAGAGTAGCTGCCAACTTCAAAAGTGATGACCGATCGTTTTCAAAGTCACGTGGGTTGAAGCCTGAAGTCACGTGGGTTGAAACCAGAACTTTTTGGATAACAATTGTGTCTTTTCTTCTATATTTGTGTTCGGTCGTCAGATGTTGCGTTTGGAACAAGTAGCTGCCAACATCGAAAGTGGTGACCGATCGTTTTGAAAGTCACGTGGGTTGAAGTCTGAAGTCACGTGGGTTGAAGCCTGGAGTCACGTGGGTGAAAACCTAAACTTTTTGGATAACAATTGTGTCTTTTATTCTATATTTGTGTTCGTTCGTCAAATGTTGCGTTTGGAAAGAGTAGCTGCCAACTTCAAAAGTGGTGACCGATCGTTTTCAAAGTCACGTGGGTTGAAGCCTGAAGTCACGTGGGTTGGAGCCTGGAGTCACGTGGGTGAAAACCTGAACTTTCTGGATAACAATCGTGTCTTTTCTTCTATATTTGTGTTCGTTCGTCAGATGTTGCGTTTGGAAAGAGTAGCTGCCAACTTCAAAAGTGGTGACCGATCGTTTTCGAAGTCACGTGGGTTGAAGCCTGAAGTCACGTGGGTCGAAGCCTGAACTTTTTGGATAACAATTGTGTCTTTCCTTCTATATTTGTGTTCGTTCGTCAGATGTTGCGTTTGGAACAAGTAGCTGCCAACATCAAAAGTGGTGACCGATCGTTCTAAAAGTCACGTGGGTTGGAGTCTGAAGTCACGTGGGTTGAAGCCTGGAGTCACGTGGGTGAAAACCTGAATTTTTGGATAACAATTGTGTCTTTTCTTCTATTTTTGTGTTCGTCCGTCAGATGTTGCGTTTGGAACATGTAGCTGCCAACATCAAAAGTGGTGACCGATCGTTTCAAAAGTCACGTGGGTTGAAGCCTTAAGTCACGTGGGTTAAAACCTGAACTTTTTGGATAACAATTGTGTCTTTTCTTTTATATTTGTGTTCGTTCGTCAGATTTTGCGTTTGGAACAAGTAGCTGCCAACATCAAAAGTGGTGACCGATCGTTTTCAAAGTCACGTGGGTTGAAGCCTGAAGTCACGTGGGTTGGAGCCTGAAGTCACGTGGGTTAAAACCTGAACTTTTTGGATAGCAATTGTGTCTTTTTTTCTATATTTGTGTTCGTTCGTCAGATGTTGCGTTTGGAAAGAGTAGCTGCCAACTTTAAAAGTGGTGACCGATCGTTTTCAAAGTCACGTGGGTTGAAGCCTGAAATCACGTGGGTTGAAGCCTGAACTTTTTGGATAACAATTGTGTCTTCGACTTTTTGATATTTGTGTTCGTTCGTCAGATGTTGCGTTTGGAACAAGTAGCTGCCAACTCCGGAAGTGGTGACCGATCGTTCTAAAAGTCACGTACGTTGAAGCCTGAAGTCACGTGGGTTGAAGCCTGAAGTCACGTGGGTTGAAGCCTGAAGTCACGTGGGTTAAAACCTGAACTTTTTGGATAACAACTGTGTCTTTTCTTCTATAATTGTGTTCGTTCGTCAGATGTTGCGTTTGGAACAAGTAGCTGCCAACATCAAAAGTGGTGACCGATCGTTTCAAAAGTCACGTGGGTTGAAGCCTGAAGTCACGTGGGTTGGAGCCTGGAGTCACGTGGGTTTAAACCTGAACTTTTTTGATAACGATTGTGTCTTCAGTTTTTTGATATTTGTGTTCGTTCGTCGGATGTTGCGTTTGGAAAGAGTAGCTGCCAACTTCAAAAGTGGTGACCGATCGTTTTCAAAGTCACGTGGGTTAAAGCCTGAAGTCACGTGGGTTGAAGCCTGAAGTCACGTGGGTTGAAGCCTGAAGTCACGTGGGTTAAAACCAGAACTTTTTGGATAACAATTGTGTCTTTTCTTCAATATTTGTGTTCGTTCGTCAGATGTTGCGTTTGGAACAAGTAGCCGCCAACATCAAAAGTGGTGACCGATCGTTTTTAGAGTCACGTGGATTGAAGCCTAGAGTCACGTGGGTTGAAGCCTGAAATCACGTGGGTTGAAGTCTGAAGTCACGTGGGTTAAAGCCAGAAGTCACGTGGGTTAGAACCTGAACTTTTTGGATAACAACTGGTCTTTTCTTCTATATTTGTGTTCGTTCGTCAGATGTTGCGTTTGGAAAGAGAAGCTGCCAACTTCAAAAGTGATGACCGATCGTTTCCAAAGTCACGTGGGTTGGAGCCTGAAATCACGTGGGTTGAAGCCTGAAATCACGTGGGTTGAAGCCTGAAGTCACGTGGGTTGAAGCCAGAAGTCAGGTGGGTTAGAACCTGAACTTTTTGGATAACTGGTCTTTTCTTCTATATTTGTGTTCGTTCGTCAGATGTTGCGTTTGGAAAGAGTAGCTGCCAACTTCAAAAGTGATGACCGATCGTTTTCAAAGTCACGTGGGTTGGAGCCTGAAATCACGTGGGTTGAAGCCTAAAATCACGTGGGTTGAAGCCTGAACTTTTTGGATAACAATTGTGTCTTCGATTTTTTGATATTTGTGTTCGTTCGTCAGATGTTGCGTTTGGAACAAGTAGCTGCCAACTCCAGAAGTGGTGACCGATCGTTTCAAAAGTCACGTGGGTTGAAGCCTGAAGTCACGTGGGTTGAAGCCTGAAGTCACGTGGGTTGAGCCTGGAGTCACGTGGGTTAAAACCTGAACTTTTTGGATAACAATTGTGTCTTCGATTTTTTGATATTTGTGTTCGTTCGTCAGATGTTGCGTTTGGAACAAGTAGCTGCCAACTCCAGAAGTGGTGACCGATCGTTTCAAAAGTCACGTGAGTTGGAGCCTGAAGTCACGTGGGTTGAAGCCTGAAGTCACGTGGGTTGAAGCCTGAAGTCACGTGGGTTGAAGCCTGATGTCACGTGGGTTGAAGCCTGAAGTCACGTGGGTTGGAGCCTGATGTCACGTTGGTTGAAGCCTGAAGTCACGTGGGTTGAAGCCTGAAGTCACGTGAGGTGGAGCCTGAAGTCACGTGGGTTAAAACCTGAACTTTTTGGATAACAATTGTGTCTTCTCTTCTATATTTGTGTTCGTTCGTCAGATGTTGCGTTTGGAAAGAGTAGCTGCCAACTTCAAAAGTTGTGACCGATCGTTTTCAAAGTCACGTGGGTTGAAGCCTGAAATCACGTGGGTTGAAGCCTGAAGTCACGTGGGTTGAAGCCTGTAGTCACGTGAGTTGAAGCCTGAACTTTTTGGATAACAATTGTGTCTTCGATTTTTTTATTTTTGTGTTCGTTCGTCAGATGTTGCATTTGGAACAAGTAGCTGCCAACTCCGGAAGTGGTGACCGATCGTTTTAAAAGTCACGTGGGTTGAAGCCTGAAATCACGTGGGTTGAAGCCTGAAGTCACGTGGTTAAGGCCTGAAGTCACGTGGGTTGAAGCCTGAAGTCACGTGGGTTAAAACCGGAACTTTTTGGATAACAATTGTGTCTTTTTTCCTATATTTGTGTTCGTTCGTCAGATGTTGCGTTTGGAAAGAGTTGCTGCCAACTTCAAAAGTGATGACCGATCGTTTTCAAAGTCACGTGGGTTGGAGCCTGAAATCACGTGGGTTGAAGCCTGAAATCACTTGGGTTGAAGCCTGAAATCACGTGGGTTGAAGCCTAAAGTCACGTGGGTTGAAGCCAGAAGTCACGTGGGTTAGAACCTGAACTTTTTGGATAACAACTGGTCTTTTCTTCTATATTTGTGTTCGTTCGTCGGATGTTGCGTTTGGAACAAGCAGCTGCCAACATCAAAAGTGGTGACCGATCATTTCAAAAGTCACGTGGGTTGAAGCCTTAAGTCACGTGGGTTGAAGCCTGAAGTCACGTGGGTTAAAGCCTGAGGTCACGTGGGTCAAAACCTGAACTTTTTGGATAACAATTGTGTCTTTTCTTCTATATTTGTGTTCGTTCGTCAGATGTTGCGTTTGGAACAAGTAGCTGCCAACATCAAGAGTGGTGACCGATCGTTTTGAAAGTCACGTGGGTTGAAGCCTGAAGTCACGTGGGTTGAAGCCTGAAGTCACGTGGGTTGAAGCTTGAAGTCACGTGGGTTAAAACCTGAACTTTTTGGATAACAATAGTGTCTTCGTTTCTATATTTGTGTTCGTTTGTCAGATGTTGCGTTTGGAAAGAGTAGCTGCCAACTTCAAAAGTGGTGACCGATCGTTTTCAAAGTCACGTGGGTTGAAACCTGAAGTCACGTGGGTTGGAGCCTGATGTCACGTTGGTTGAAGCCTGAAGTCACGTGGGTTGAAGCCTGAAGTCACGTGGGTTAAAACCTGAACTTTTTGGATAGCAATTGTGTCTTTTCTTCTAAATTTGTGTTCGTTCGTCTGATGTTGCGTTTGGAACAAGTAGCTGCCAACATCAAAAGTAATGACCGATCGTTTTAAAAGTCACGTGGGTTGAAGCCTGAAGTCACGTGGGTTGGAGCCTGGAGTCACGTGGGTTCAAACCTGAACTTTTTGGATAACAATTGTGTCTTTTTTTCTATATTTGTGTTCGTTCGTCAGATGTTGCGTTTGGAAAGAGTAGCTGCCAACTTCAAAAGTGGTGACCGATCGTTTCAAAAATCACGTGGGTTGAAGCCTGGAGTCACGTGGGTTGAAGCCTGAACTTTTTGGATAACAATTGTGTCTTCGATTTTTTGATATTTGTGTTAGTTCGTCTGATGTAGCCTTTGGAACAAGTAGCTGCCAACTCCAGAAGTGGTGACCGATCGTTCCAAAAGTCACGTGGGTTGAAGCCTGAATTCACGTGGGTTGAAGCCTGAAGTCACGTGGGTTGGGCCTGAAGTCACGTGGGTTAAAACCTGAACTTTTTGGATAAAAATTGTGTCTTAGATTTTTTGATATTTGTGTTCGTTCGTCAGATGTTGCGTTTGGAACAAGTAGCTGCCAACTCCAGAAGTGGTGACCGATCGTTTCAAAAGTCACGTGGGTTGAAGCCTGAAGTCACGTGGGTTGAAGCCTGAAGTCACGTGGGTTGAAGCCTGAAGTCACGTGGGTTGAAGCCTGATGTCACGTGGGTTGAAGCCTGAAGTCACGTGGGTTGAAGCCTGAAGTCACGTGGGTTGAAGCCTGAAGTCACGTGGGTTGAAGCCTGAAGTCACGTGGGTTGGGCCTGAAGTCACGTGGGTTAAAACCTGAACTTTTTGGATAAAAATTGTGTCTTAGATTTTTTGATATTTGTGTTCGTTCGTCAGATGTTGCGTTTGGAACAAGTAGCTGCCAACTCCAGAAGTGGTGACCGATCGTTTCAAAAGTCACGTGGGTTGAAGCCTGAAGTCACGTGGGTTGAAGCCTGAAGTCACGTGGGTTGAAGCCTGAAGTCACGTGGGTTGAAGCCTGATGTCACGTGGGTTGAAGCCTGAAGTCACGTGGGTTGAAGCCTGAAGTCACGTGGGTTGAAGCCTGAAGTCACGTGGGTTGAAGCCTGAAGTCACGTGGGTTGAAGCCTGAAGTCACGTGGTTAAGGCCTGAAGTCACGTGGGTTAAAGCCTGAAGTCACGTGGATTGAAACCGGAACTTTCTGGATAACAATTGTGTCTTTTTTTCTATATTTGTGTTCGTTCGTCAGATGTTGCGTTTGGAAAGAGTAGCTGCCAACTTCAAAAGTGGTGACCGATCGTTTCAAAAATCACGTGGGTTGAAGCCTGGAGTCACGTGGGTTGAAGCCTGAACTTTTTGGATAACAATTGTGTCTTCGATTTTTTGATATTTGTGTTAGTTCGTCTGATGTAGCCTTTGGAACAAGTAGCTGCCAACTCCAGAAGTGGTGACCGATCGTTCCAAAAGTCACGTGGGTTGAAGCCTGAATTCACGTGGGTTGAAGCCTGAAGTCACGTGGGTTGGGCCTGAAGTCACGTGGGTTAAAACCTGAACTTTTTGGATAAAAATTGTGTCTTAGATTTTTTGATATTTGTGTTCGTTCGTCAGATGTTGCGTTTGGAACAAGTAGCTGCCAACTCCAGAAGTGGTGACCGATCGTTTCAAAAGTCACGTGGGTTGAAGCCTGAAGTCACGTGGGTTGAAGCCTGAAGTCACGTGGGTTGAAGCCTGAAGTCACGTGGGTTGAAGCCTGATGTCACGTGGGTTGAAGCCTGAAGTCACGTGGGTTGAAGCCTGAAGTCACGTGGGTTGAAGCCTGAAGTCACGTGGGTTGAAGCCTGAAGTCACGTGGGTTGAAGCCTGAAGTCACGTGGTTAAGGCCTGAAGTCACGTGGGTTAAAGCCTGAAGTCACGTGGATTGAAACCGGAACTTTCTGGATAACAATTGTGTCTTTTTTTCTATATTTGTGTTCGTTCGTCAGATGTTGCGTTTGGAAAGAGTAGCTGCCAACTTCAAAAGTGATGACCGATCGTTTTCAAAGTCACGTGGGTTGGAGCCTGAAATCAAGTGGGTTGAAGCCTGAAATCACGTGAGTTGAAGCCTGAAGTCACGTGGGTTGAAGCCAGAAGTCACGTGGGTTGGAACCTGAACTTTTTGGATAACAACTGGTCTTTTCTTCTATATTTGTGTTCGTTCGTCAGATGTTGCGTTTGGAACAAGCAGCTGCCAACATCAAAAGTGGTGACCGATCATTTCAAAAGTCACGTGGGTTGAAGCCTGGAGTCACGTGGGTTGAAGCCTGAAGTCACGTGGGTAAAAACCTGAACTTTTTGGATAACAATTGTGTCTTTTCTTCTATATTTGTGTTCGTTCGTCAGATGTTGCGTTTGGAAAGAGTAGCTGCCAACTCCAGAAGTGGTGACCGATCGTTTTCAAAGTCACGTGGGTTGGAGCCTTAAGTCACGTGGGTTGAAGCCTGAAGTCACGTGGGTTGAAGCCTGAGGTCACGTGGGTCAAAACCTGAACTTTTTGGATAACAATTGTGTCTTTTCTTCTATATTTGTGTTCGTTCGTCAGATGTTGCGTTTGGAAAGAGTAGCTGCCAACTCCAGAAGTGGTGACCGATCCTTTTCAAAGTCACGTGGGTTGGAGCCTGAAATCACGTGGGTTGAAGCCTGAAGTCACGTGGTTAAGGCCTAAAGTCACGTGGGTTAAAGCCTGAAGTATCGTGGGTTGAAACCGGAACTTTCTGGATAACAATTGTGTCTTTTTTTCTATATTTGTGTTCGTTCGTCAGATGTTGCGTTTGGAAAGAGTAGCTGCCAACTTCAAAAGTGTCGACCGATCGTTTTCAAAGTCACGTAGGTTAAAGCCTGGAAGCACGTGGGTTGAAGCCTGAAGTCACGTGGGTTGAAACCTGAAGTCACGTGGGTTGAAACCTGAACTTTTTGGATAACAATTGTGTCTGTTCTTCTATATTTGTGTTCGTTCGTCAGATGTTGCGTTTGGAACATGTAGCTGCCAAAATCAAAAGTGGTGACCGATCGTTTCAAAAGTCACGTGGGTTGAAGCCTGAAGTCACGTGGGTTGGAGCCTGGAGTCACGTGGGTTCAAACCTGAACTTTTTGGATAACAATCTCGTCATTTTTTTTTATATTTGTGTTCTATCGTCAGATGTTGCGTTTGGAACAAGAAGCTGCCAACTCCAAAAGTGGAGACCGATCGTTTCAAAAGTCACGTTGGTTGGAGCCTGAAGTCACGTGGGTTAAAGCCTGAAGTCACGTGGGTTCAAACCTGAACTTTTTGGATAGGAATTATTTTTTTTTCTATATTTGTGTTCGTTCGTCAGATGTTGCGTTTGGAAAGAGTAGCTGCCAACTTCAAAAGTGGTGACCGATCGTTTCAAAAGTCACGTGGGTTGAAGCCTGGAGTCACGTGGGTTGAAGCCTAAAGTCACGTGGGTTGAAGCCTGAACTTTTTGGATAACAATTGTGTCTTCGATTTTTTGATATTTGTGTTCGTTCGTCAGATGTTGCGTTTGGAACAAGTAGCTGCCAACTCCAGAAGTGGTGACCGATCGTTTCAAAAGTCACGTGGGTTGAAGCCTGAAGTCACGTGGGTTGAAGCCTGAAGTCACGTGGGTTGAGCCTGGAGTCACGTGGGTTGAAACCTGAACTTTTTGGATAACAATTGTGTCTTCGATTTTTTGATATTTGTGTTCGTTCGTCAGATGTTGCGTTTGGAACAAGTAGCTGCCAACTCCAGAAGTGGTGACCGATCGTTTCGAAAGTCACGTGAGTTGAAGCCTGAAGTCACGTGGGTTGAAGCCTGAAGTCACGTGGGTTGGAGCCTGAAGTCACGTGGGTTGAAGCCTGATGTCACGTGGGTTGAAGCCTGAAGTCACGTGGGTTGGAGCCTGATGTCACGTTGGTTGAAGCCTGAAGTCACGTGGGTTGAAGCCTGAAGTCACGTGAGGTGGAGCCTGAAGTCACGTGGGTTAAAACCTGAACTTTTTGGATAACAATTGTGTCTTCTCTTCTATATTTGTGTTCGTTCGTCAGATGTTGCGTTTGGAAAGAGTAGCTGCCAACTTCAAAAGTTGTGACCGATCGTTTTCAAAGTCACGTGGGTTGAAGCCTGAAGTCACGTGGGTTGGAGCCTGTAGTCACGTGGGTTGAAGCCTGAACTTTTTGGATAACAATTGTGTCTTCGATTTTTTTATTTTTGTGTTCGTTCGTCAGATGTTGCATTTGGAACAAGTAGCTGCCAACTCCGGAAGTGGTGACCGATCGTTTTAAAAGTCACGTGGGTTGAAGCCTGAAATCACTTGGGTTGAAGCCTGAAATCACGTGGGTTGAAGCCTAAAGTCACGTGGGTTGAAGCCAGAAGTCACGTGGGTTAGAACCTGAACTTTTTGGATAACAATAGTGTCTTCTTTTCTATATTTGTGTTCGTTTGTCAGATGTTGCGTTTGGAAAGAGTAGCTGCCAACTTCAAAAGTGGTGACCGATCGTTTTCAAAGTCACGTGGGTTGAAGCCTGAAGTCACGTGGGTTGGAGCCTGAAGTCACGTTGGTTGAAGCCTGAAGTCACGTGGGTTGAAGCCTGAAGTCACGTGGGTTGAAGCCTGAAGTCACGTGGGTTGAAGCCTGAAGTCACGTGGGTTGAAGCCTGAAGTCACGTGGGTTGAAGCCTGAAGTCACGTGGGTTAAAACCTGAACTTTTTGGATAACAATTGTGTCTTTTCTTTTATATTTGTGTTCGTTCGTCAGATTTTGCGTTTGGAAAGAGTAGCTGCCAACTTCAAAAAAGGTGACCGATCGTTTTCAAAGTCACGTGGGTTGTAGCCTGAAATCACGTGGGTTGAAGCCTGAAGTCACGTGGGTCGAAGCCTGAAGTCACGTGGGTTAGAACCTGAACTTTTTGGATAACAATTGTGTCTTCGATTTTTTGATATTTGTGTTCGTTCGTCAGATGTTGCGTTTGGAACAAGTAGCTGCCAACTCAAGAAGTGGTGACCGATCGTTTTAAAGGTCACGTGGGTTGAAGCCCGAAGTCACGTGGGTTGAAGCCTGAAGTCACGTGGGTTGAAGTCTGAAGTCACGTGGGTTAAAACCTGAACTTTTTGGATAACAATTGTGTCTTCGATTTTTTGATATTTGTGTTCGTTCGTCAGATGTTGCGTTTGGAACATGTAGCTGCCAACATCAAAAGTGGAGACCGATCGTTTCAAAAGTCACGTGGGTTGAAGCCTGGAGTCACGTGGGTTGGAGCCTGGAGTCACGTGGGTTCAAACCTGAACTTTTTGGATAACAATTGTGTCTTTTTTTTATATTTGTGTTCGTTCGTCAGATGTTGCGTTTGGAAAGAGTAGTTGCCAACTTTAGAAGTGGTGACCGATCGTTTTCAAAGTCACGTGGGTTAAAGCCTGAAGTCACGTGGGTTGAAGCCTGAAGTCACGTGGGTTGTAGCCTGAAGTCACGTGGGTTGAAGCCTGAAGTCACGTGGGTTGAGACCTGAACTTTTTGGATAACAATTGTGTCTTTTCTTTTATATTTGTGTTTGTTCGTCAGATTTTGCGTTTGGAACAAGTAGCTGCCAACATCAAAAGTGGTGACCGATCGTTTTGAAAGTCACGTGGGTCGAAGCCTGAAGTCACGTGGGTTGGAGCCTGGAGTCACGTGGGTTCAAACCTGAGCTTTTTGGATAACAATTGTGTCTTTTTTTCTATATTTGTGTTCGTTCGTCAGATGTTGCGTTTGGAAAGAGTAGCTGCCAACTTCAAAAAAGGTGACCGATCGTTTTCAAAGTCACGTGGGTTGTAGCCTGAAATCACGTGGGTTGAAGCCTGAAGTCACGTGGGTCGAAGCCTGAAGTCACGTGGGTTAGAACCTGAACTTCTTGGATAACAATTGTGTCTTTTTTTCTATATTTGTGTTCGTTCGTCGGATGTTGCGTTTGGAAAGAGTAGCTGCCAACTTCATAAGTGGTGACCGATCGTTTTCAAAGTCACGTGGGTTGAAGCCTGAAATCACGTGGGTTGAAGCCTGAAGTCACGTGGGTTGAAGACTGAAGTCACGTGGGTTGAAGCCTGAAGTCACGTGGGTTGGAGCCTGGAGTCACGTGGGTTCAAACCTGAACTTTTTGGATAACAATTGTGTCTTTTTTTTTATATTTGTGTTCGTTCGTCAGATGTTGCGTTTGGAAAGAGTAGTTGCCAACTTCAGAAGTGGTGACCGATCGTTTTCAAAGTCACGTGGGTTAAAGCCTGAAGTCACGTGGGTTGAAGCCTGAAGTCACGTGGGTTGAAGTCTGAAGTCACGTGGGTTAAAACCTGAACTTTTTGGATAACAATTGTGTCTTTACTTCTATATTTGTGTTCGTCCGTCAGATGTTGCGTCTGGAACAAGTAGCTGCCAACATCAAAAGTGGTGACCGATCGTTTTGAAAGTCACGTGGGTCGAAGCCTGAAGTCACGTGGGTTGAAGCCTGAAGTCACGTGGGTTGAAACCTGAACTTTTTGGATAACAATTGTGTCTTTTCTTTTATATTTGTGTTTGTTCGTCAGATTTTGCGTTTGGAACAAGTAGCTGCCAACATCAAAAGTGGTGACCGATCGTTTTGAAAGTCACGTGGGTCGAAGCCTGAAGTCACGTGGGTTGGAGCCTGGAGTCACGTGGGTTCAAACCTGAGCTTTTTGGATAACAATTGTGTCTTTTTTTCTATATTTGTGTTCGTTCGTCAGATGTTGCGTTTGGAAAGAGTAGCTGCCAACATCAAAAAAGGTGACCGATCGTTTTCAAAGTCACGTGGGTTGTAGCCTGAAATCACGTGGGTTGAAGCCTGAAGTCACGTGGGTCGAAGCCTGAAGTCACGTGGGTTAGAACCTGAACTTCTTGGATAACAATTGTGTCTTTTTTTCTATATTTGTGTTCGTTCGTCGGATGTTGCGTTTGGAAAGAGTAGCTGCCAACTTCAAAAGTGGTGACCGATCGTTTTCAAAGTCACGTGGGTTGAAGCCTGAAATCACGTGAGTTGAAGCCTGAAGTCACGTGGGTTGAAGACTGAAGTCACGTGGGTTGGAGCCTGGAGTCACGTGGGTTAAAACCTGAACTTTTTGGGTAACAACTGTGTCTTTTCCTCTATATTTGTGTTCGTTCGTCAGATGTTGCGTTTGGAACAAGTAGCTGCCAACATCAAAAGTGGTGACCGATCGTTTTAAAAATCACGTGGGTTGAAGCCTGAAGTCACGTGGGTTGGAGCCTGGAGTCACGTGGGTTCAAACCTGAACTTTTTGGATAACAATTGTGTCTTTTTTTTTATATTTGTGTTCGTTCGTCAGATGTTGCGTTTGGAAAGAGTAGTTGCCAACTTTAGAAGTGGTGACCGATCGTTTTCAAAGTCACGTGGGTTAAAGCCTGAAGTCACGTGGGTTGAAGCCTGAAGTCACGTGGGTTGAAGTCTGAAGTCACGTGGGTTAAAACCTGAACTTTTTGGATAACAATTGTGTCTTTACTTCTATATTTGTGTTCGTTCGTCAGATGTTGCGTCTGGAACAAGTAGCTGCCAACATCAAAAGTGGTGACCGATCGTTTTGAAAGTCACGTGGGTCGAAGCCTGGAGTCACGTGGGTTGAAACCTGAACTTTTTGGATAACAATTGTGTCTTTTCTCTTATATTTGTGTTTGTTCGTCAGATTTTGCGTTTGGAACAAGTAGCTGCCAACATCAAAAGTGGTGACCGATCGTTTTGAAAGTCACGTGGGTCGAAGCCTGAAGTCACGTGGGTTGGAGCCTGGAGTCACGTGGGTTCAAACCTGAGCTTTTTGGATAAAAATTGTGTCTTTTTTTCTATATTTGTGTTCGTTCGTCAGATGTTGCGTTTGGAAAAAGTAGCTTCCAACTTCAAAAAAGGTGACCGATCGTTTTCAAAGTCACGTGGGTTGTAGCCTGAAATCACGTGGGTTGAAGCCTGAAGTCACGTGGGTCGAAGCCTGAAGTCACGTGGGTTAGAACCTGAACTTCTCGGATAACAATTGTGTCTTTTTTTCTATATTTGTGTTCGTTCGTCACATGTTGCGTTTGGAAAGAGTAGCTGCCAACTTCAAAAGTGGTGACCGATCGTTTTCAAAGTCACGTGGGTTGAAGCCTGAAATCACGTGGGTTGAAGCCTGAAGTCACGTGGGTCGAAGCCTGAAGTCACGTGGGTTGGAGCCTGGAGTCACGTGGGTTCAAACCTGAGCTTTTTGGATAACAAATGTGTCCTTTTTTCTATATTTGTGTTCGTTCGTCAGATGTTGCGTTTGGAAAGAGTAGCTGCCAACTTCAAAAAAGGTGACCGATCGTTTTCAAAGTCACGTGGGTTGTAGCCTGAAATCACGTGAGTTGAAGCCTGAAGTCACGTGGGTCGAAGCCTGAAGTCACGTGGGTTAGAACCTGAACTCCTTGGATAACAATTGTGTCTTTTCTCCTATATTTGTGTTCGTTCGTCAGATGTTGCGTTTGGAACAAGTAGCTGCCAACATCAAAAGTGGTGACCGATCGTTTCGAAAGTCACGTGGGTTGAAGCCTTAAGTCACGTGGGTTGAAGCCTGAACTTTTTGGGATAACAATTGTGTCTTCGATTTTTTGATTTTTGTGTTCGTTCGTCAGATGTTGCGTTTGGAACAAGTAGCTGCCAATTCCGGAAGTGGTGACCGATCGTTTTAAAAGTCACGTGAGTTGAAGCCTGAAGTCACGTGATTTGCAGCCTGAAGTCACGTGGGTTGGAGCCTGGAGTCACGTGGGTTGTAACCTGAACTTTTTGGATAACATTTGTGTCTTTTCTTCTATATTTGTGTTCGTTCGTCAGATGTTGCGTTTGGAACATGTAGCTGCCAAAATCAAAAGTGGTGACCGATCGTTTCAAAAGTCACGTGGGTTGAAGCCTGAAGTCACGTGGGTTGGAGCCTGGAGTCACGTGGGTTCAAACCTGAACTTTTTGGATAACAATCTCGTCATTTTTTTTTATATTTGTGTTCTATCGTCAGATGTTGCGTTTGGAACAAGAAGCTGCCAACTCCAAAAGTGGAGACCGATCGTTTCAAAAGTCACGTTGGTTGGAGCCTGAAGTCACGTGGGTTAAAGCCTGAAGTCACGTGGGTTCAAACCTGAACTTTTTGGATAAGAATTATTTTTTTTTCTATATTTGTGTTCGTTCGTCAGATGTTGCGTTTGGAAAGAGTAGCTGCCAACTTCAAAAGTGGTGACCGATCGTTTCAAAAGTCACGTGGGTTGAAGCCTGGAGTCACGTGGGTTGAAGCCTGGAGTCACGTGGGTTGAAGCCTAAAGTCACGTGGGTTGAAGCCTGAACTTTTTGGATAACAATTGTGTCTTCGATTTTTTGATATTTGTGTTCGTTCGTCAGATGTTGCGTTTGGAACAAGTAGCTGCCAACTCCAGAAGTGGTGACCGATCGTTTCAAAAGTCACGTGGGTTGAAGCCTGAAGTCACGTGGGTTGAAGCCTGAAGTCACGTGGGTTGAGCCTGGAGTCACGTGGGTTAAAACCTGAACTTTTTGGATAACAATTGTGTCTTCGATTTTTTGATATTTGTGTTCGTTCGTCAGATGTTGCGTTTGGAACAAGTAGCTGCCAACTCCAGAAGTGGTGACCGATCGTTTCAAAAGTCACGTGAGTTGAAGCCTGAAGTCACGTGGGTTGAAGCCTGAAGTCACGTGGGTTGGAGCCTAAAGTCACGTGGGTTGAAGCCTGATGTCACGTGGGTTGAAGCCTGAAGTCACGTGGGTTGGAGCCTGATGTCACGTTGGTTGAAGCCTGAAGTCACGTGGGTTGAAGCCTGAAGTCACGTGAGGTGGAGCCTGAAGTCACGTGGGTTAAAACCTGAACTTTTTGGATAACAATTGTGTCTTCTCTTCTATATTTGTGTTCGTTCGTCAGATGTTGCGTTTGGAAAGAGTAGCTGCCAACTTCAAAAGTTGTGACCGATCGTTTTCAAAGTCACGTGGGTTGAAGCCTGAAGTCACGTGGGTTGGAGCCTGTAGTCACGTGGGTTGAAGCCTGAACTTTTTGGATAACAATTGTGTCTTCGATTTTTTTATTTTTGTGTTCGTTCGTCAGATGTTGCATTTGGAACAAGTAGCTGCCAACTCCGGAAGTGGTGACCGATCGTTTTAAGAGTCACGTGGGTTGAAGCCTGAAATCACGTGGGTTGAAGCCTGAAATCACTTGGGTTGAAGCCTGAAATCACGTGGGTTGAAGCCTAAAGTCACGTGGGTTGAAGCCAGAAGTCACGTGGGTTAGAACCTGAACTTTTTGGATAACAATAGTGTCTTCTTTTCTATATTTGTGTTCGTTTGTCAGATGTTGCGTTTGGAAAGAGTAGCTGCCAACTTCAAAAGTGGTGACCGATCGTTTTCAAAGTCACGTGGGTTGAAGCCTGAAGTCACGTGGGTTGGAGCCTGAAGTCACGTTGGTTGAAGCCTGAAGTCACGTGGGTTGAAGCCTGAAGTCACGTGGGTTGAAGCCTGAAGTCACGTGGGTTGAAGCCTGAAGTCACGTGGGTTGAAGCCTGAAGTCACGTGGGTTGAAGCCTGAAGTCACGTGGGTTGAAACCTGAACTTTTTGGATAACAATTGTGTCTTTTCTTTTATATTTGTGTTCGTTCGTCAGATTTTGCGTTTGGAAAGAGTAGCTGCCAACTTCAAAAAAGGTGACCGATCGTTTTCAAAGTCACGTGGGTTGTAGCCTGAAATCACGTGGGTTGAAGCCTGAAGTCACGTGGGTCGAAGCCTGAAGTCACGTGGGTTAGAACCTGAACTTTTTGGATAACAATTGTGTCTTCGATTTTTTGATATTTGTGTTCGTTCGTCAGATGTTGCGTTTGGAACAAGTAGCTGCCAACTCAAGAAGTGGTGACCGATCGTTTTAAAGGTCACGTGGGTTGAAGCCTGAAGTCACGTGGGTTGAAGCCTGAAGTCACGTGGGTTGAAGTCTGAAGTCACGTGGGTTAAAACCTGAACTTTTTGGATAACAATTGTGTCTTCGATTTTTTGATATTTGTGTTCGTTCGTCAGATGTTGCGTTTGGAACATGTAGCTGCCAACATCAAAAGTGGAGACCGATCGTTTCAAAAGTCACGTGGGTTGAAGCCTGGAGTCACGTGGGTTGGAGCCTGGAGTCACGTGGGTTCAAACCTGAACTTTTTGGATAACAATTGTGTCTTTTCTTTTATATTTGTGTTCGTTCGTCAGATTTTGCGTTTGGAACAAGTAGCTGCCAACATCAGAAGTGGTGACCAATCGTTTGAAAAGTCACGTGGGTTGAAGCCTGAAGTCACGTGGGTTGGAGCCTGGAGTCACGTGGGTTCAAACCTGAACTTTTTGGATAACAATTGTGTCTTTTTTTTATATTTGTGTTCGTTCGTCAGATGTTGCGTTTGGAAAGAGTAGTTGCCAACTTTAGAAGTGGTGACCGATCGTTTTCAAAGTCACGTGGGTTGAAGCCTGAAGTCACGTGGGTTGAAGCCTGAAGTCACGTGGGTTGTAGCCTGAAGTCACGTGGGTTGAAGCCTGAAGTCACGTGGGTTGAGACCTGAACTTTTTGGATAACAATTGTGTCTTTTCTTTTATATTTGTGTTTGTTCGTCAGATTTTGCGTTTGGAACAAGTAGCTGCCAACATCAAAAGTGGTGACCGATCGTTTTGAAAGTCACGTGGGTCGAAGCCTGAAGTCACGTGGGTTGGAGCCTGGAGTCACGTGGGTTCAAACCTGAGCTTTTTGGATAACAATTGTGTCTTTTTTTCTATATTTGTGTTCGTTCGTCAGATGTTGCGTTTGGAAAGAGTAGCTGCCAACTTCAAAAAAGGTGACCGATCGTTTTCAAAGTCACGTGGGTTGTAGCCTGAAATCACGTGGGTTGAAGCCTGAAGTCACGTGGGTCGAAGCCTGAAGTCACGTGGGTTAGAACCTGAACTTCTTGGATAACAATTGTGTCTTTTTTTCTATATTTGTGTTCGTTCGTCGGATGTTGCGTTTGGAAAGAGTAGCTGCCAACTTCAAAAGTGGTGACCGATCGTTTTCAAAGTCACGTGGGTTGAAGCCTGAAATCACGTGGGTTGAAGCCTGAAGTCACGTGGGTTGAAGACTGAAGTCACGTGGGTTGAAGCCTGAAGTCACGTGGGTTGGAGCCTGGAGTCACGTGGGTTCAAACCTGAACTTTTTGGATAACAATTGTGTCTTTTTTTTTATATTTGTGTTCGTTCGTCAGATGTTGCGTTTGGAAAGAGTAGTTGCCAACTTCAGAAGTGGTGACCGATCGTTTTCAAAGTCACGTGGGTTAAAGCCTGAAGTCACGTGGGTTGAAGCCTGAAGTCACGTGGGTTGAAGTCTGAAGTCACGTGGGTTAAAACCTGAACTTTTTGGATAACAATTGTGTCTTTTCTTTTATATTTGTGTTTGTTCGTCAGATTTTGCGTTTGGAACAAGTAGCTGCCAACATCAAAAGTGGTGACCGATCGTTTTAAAAGTCACGTGGGTCGAAGCCTGAAGTCACGTGGGTTGGAGCCTGGAGTCACGTGGGTTCAAACCTGAGCTTTTTGGATAACAATTGTGTCTTTTTTTCTATATTTGTGTTCGTTCGTCAGATGTTGCGTTTGGAAAGAGTAGCTGCCAACATCAAAAAAGGTGACCGATCGTTTTCAAAGTCACGTGGGTTGTAGCCTGAAATCACGTGGGTTGAAGCCTGAAGTCACGTGGGTCGAAGCCTGAAGTCACGTGGGTTAGAACCTGAACTTCTTGGATAACAATTGTGTCTTTTTTTCTATATTTGTGTTCGTTCGTCGGATGTTGCGTTTGGAAAGAGTAGCTGCCAACTTCAAAAGTGGTGACCGATCGTTTTCAAAGTCACGTGGGTTGAAGCCTGAAATCACGTGAGTTGAAGCCTGAAGTCACGTGGGTTGAAGACTGAAGTCACGTGGGTTGGAGCCTGGAGTCACGTGGGTTAAAACCTGAACTTTTTGGGTAACAACTGTGTCTTTTCCTCTATATTTGTGTTCGTTCGTCAGATGTTGCGTTTGGAACAAGTAGCTGCCAACATCAAAAGTGGTGACCGATCGTTTTAAAAATCACGTGGGTTGAAGCCTGAAGTCACGTGGGTTGGAGCCTGGAGTCACGTGGGTTCAAACCTGAACTTTTTGGATAACAATTGTGTCTTTTTTTTTATATTTGTGTTCGTTCGTCAGATGTTGCGTTTGGAAAGAGTAGTTGCCAACTTTAGAAGTGGTGACCGATCGTTTTCAAAGTCACGTGGGTTAAAGCCTGAAGTCACGTGGGTTGAAGCCTGAAGTCACGTGGGTTGAAGTCTGAAGTCACGTGGGTTAAAACCTGAACTTTTTGGATAACAATTGTGTCTTTACTTCTATATTTGTGTTCGTTCGTCAGATGTTGCGTCTGGAACAAGTAGCTGCCAACATCAAAAGTGGTGACCGATCGTTTTGAAAGTCACGTGGGTCGAAGCCTGGAGTCACGTGGGTTGAAACCTGAACTTTTTGGATAACAATTGTGTCTTTTCTCTTATATTTGTGTTTGTTCGTCAGATTTTGCGTTTGGAACAAGTAGCTGCCAACATCAAAAGTGGTGACCGATCGTTTTGAAAGTCACGTGGGTCGAAGCCTGAAGTCACGTGGGTTGGAGCCTGGAGTCACGTGGGTTCAAACCTGAGCTTTTTGGATAAAAATTGTGTCTTTTTTTCTATATTTGTGTTCGTTCGTCAGATGTTGCGTTTGGAAAAAGTAGCTTCCAACTTCAAAAAAGGTGACCGATCGTTTTCAAAGTCACGTGGGTTGTAGCCTGAAATCACGTGGGTTGAAGCCTGAAGTCACGTGGGTCGAAGCCTGAAGTCACGTGGGTTAGAACCTGAACTTCTCGGATAACAATTGTGTCTTTTTTTCTATATTTGTGTTCGTTCGTCACATGTTGCGTTTGGAAAGAGTAGCTGCCAACTTCAAAAGTGGTGACCGATCGTTTTCAAAGTCACGTGGGTTGAAGCCTGAAATCACGTGGGTTGAAGCCTGAAGTCACGTGGGTCGAAGCCTGAAGTCACGTGGGTTGGAGCCTGGAGTCACGTGGGTTCAAACCTGAGCTTTTTGGATAACAATTGTGTCCTTTTTTCTATATTTGTGTTCGTTCGTCAGATGTTGCGTTTGGAAAGAGTAGCTGCCAACTTCAAAAAAGGTGACCGATCGTTTTCAAAGTCACGTGGGTTGTAGCCTGAAATCACGTGAGTTGAAGCCTGAAGTCACGTGGGTCGAAGCCTGAAGTCACGTGGGTTAGAACCTGAACTTCTTGGATAACAATTGTGTCTTTTCTCCTATATTTGTGTTCGTTCGTCAGATGTTGCGTTTGGAACAAGTAGCTGCCAACATCAAAAGTGGTGACCGATCGTTTCGAAAGTCACGTGGGTTGAAGCCTTAAGTCACGTGGGTTGAAGCCTGAACTTTTTGGGATAACAATTGTGTCTTCGATTTTTTGATTTTTGTGTTCGTTCGTCAGATGTTGCGTTTGGAACAAGTAGCTGCCAATTCCGGAAGTGGTGACCGATCGTTTTGAAAGTCACGTGAGTTGAAGCCTGAAGTCACGTGATTTGCAGCCTGAAGTCACGTGGGTTGGAGCCTGGAGTCACGTGGGTTGTAACCTGAACTTTTTGGATAACATTTGTGTCTTTTCTTCTATATTTGTGTTCGTTCGTCAGATTTTGCGTTTGGAACAAGTAGCTGCCAACATCAAAAGTGGTAACCGATCGTTTCAAAAGTCACGTGGGTTGGAGCCTGATATCACGTGGGTTGAAGCCTGAAGTCACGTGGGTTGAAGCCTGAACTTTTTGGATAACAATTTTGCCTTCGATTTTTTTATTTTTGTGTTCGTTCGTCAGATGTTGCGTTTGGAACAAGTAGCTGCCAACTCCGGAAGTGGTGACCGATCGTTTTAAAAGTCACGTGGGTTGAAGCCTGAAGTCACGTGGGTTAAGGCCTAAAGTCACGTGGGTTAAAGCCTGAAGTCACGTGGGTTAAAACCGGAGCTTTTTGGATAACAACTGGTCTTTTCTTCTATATTTGTGTTCGTTCGTCAGATGTTGCGTTTGGAACAAGCAGCTGCCAACATCAAAAGTGGTGACCGATCATTTCAAAAGTCACGTGGGTTGAAGCCTGAAGTCACGTGGGTTGAAGCCTGAAGTCACGTGGGTAAAAACCTGGACTTTTTGGATAACAATTGTGTCTTTTCTTCTATATTTGTGTTCATTCGTCAGATGTTGCGTTTGGAAAGAGTAGCTGCCAACTCCAGAAGTGGTGACCGATCGTTTTCAAAGTCACGTGGGTTGAAGCCTGAAGTCACGTGGGTTGAAGCCTGAAGTCACGTGGGTTGAAGCTTGAAGTCACGTGGGTTAAAACCTGAACTTTTTGGATAACAATAGTGTCTCCTTTTCTATATTTGTGTTCGTTTGTCAGATGTTGCGTTTGGAAAGAGTAGCTGCCAACTTCAAAAGTGGTGACCGATCGTTTTCAAAGTCACGTGGGTTGAAGCCTGAAGTCACGTGGGTTGGAGCCTGAAGTCACGTGGGTTGAAACATGAAGTCACGTGGGTTGAAACCTGAACTTTTTGGATAACAATTGTGTCTTTTCTTCTATATTTGTGTTCGTTCGTCAGATGTTGCGTTTGGAACTTGTAGCTGCCAACATCAAAAGTGGTGACCGATCGTTTCAAAAGTCACGTGGGTTGAAGCCTGAAGTCACGTGGGTTGAAGCCTGAAGTCACGTGGGTTCAAACCTGATTTTTTTAGATAACAATTGTGTCTTTTTTTCTATATTTGTGTTCGTTCGTCAGATGTTGCGTTTGGAAAGAGTAGCTGCCAACTTCAAAAGTGGTGACCGATCGTTTCAAAAGTCACGTGGGTTGAAGCCTGGAGTCACGTGGGTTGAAGCCTGAAGTCACGTGGGTTGAAGCCTGAACTTTTTGGATAACAATTGTGTCTTCGATTTTTTGATATTTGTGTTCGTTCGTCAGATGTTGCGTTTGGAACAAGTAGCTGCCAACTCCAGAAGTGGTGACCGATCGTTTCAAAAGTCACGTGGGTTGAAGCCTGAAGTCACGTGGGTTGAAGCCTGAAGTCACGTGGGTTGAGCCTGGAGTCACGTGGGTTAAAACCTGAACTTTTTGGATAACAATTGTGTCTTCGATTTTTTGATATTTGTGTTCGTTCGTCAGATGTTGCGTTTGGAACAAGTAGCTGCCAACTCCAGAAGTGGTGACCGATCGTTTCAAAAGTCACGTGAGTTGAAGCCTGAAGTCACGTGGGTTGAAGCCTGAAGTCACGTGGGTTGAAGCCTGAAGTCACGTGGGTTGAAGCCTGATGTCACGTGGGTTGAAGCCTGAAGTCACGTGGGTTGGAGCCTGATGTCACGTTGGTTGAAGCCTGAAGTCACGTGGGTTGAAGCCTGAAGTCACGTGAGGTGGAGCCTAAAGTCACGTGGGTTAAAACCTGAACTTTTTGGATAACAATTGTGTCTTCTCTTCTATATTTGTGTTCGTTCGTCAGATGTTGCGTTTGGAAAGAGTAGCTGCCAACTTCAAAAGTTGTGACCGATCGTTTTCAAAGTCACGTGGGTTGAAGCCTGAAATCACGTGGGTTGAAGCCTGAAGTCACGTGGGTTGAAGCCTGTAGTCACGTGGGTTGAAGCCTGAACTTTTTGGATAACAATTGTGTCTTCGATTTTTTTATTTTTGTGTTCGTTCGTCAGATGTTGCATTTGGAACAAGTAGCTGCCAACTCCGGAAGTGGTGACCGATCGTTTTAAAAGTCACGTGGGTTGAAGCCTGAAATCACGTGGGTTGAAGCCTGAAGTCACGTGGTTAAGGCCTGAAGTCACGTGGGTTGAAGCCTGAAGTCACGTGGGTTAAAACCGGAACTTTTTGGATAACAATTGTGTCTTTTTTTCTATATTTGTGTTCGTTCGTCAGATGTTGCGTTTGGAAAGAGTAGCTGCCAACTTCAAAAGTGATGACCGATCGTTTTCAAAGTCACGTGGGTTGGAGCCTGAAATCACGTGGGTTGAAGCCTGAAATCACTTGGGTTGAAGCCTGAAATCACGTGGGTTGAAGGCTAAAGTCACGTGGGTTGAAGCCAGAAGTCACGTGGGTTAGAACCTGAACTTTTTGGATAACAATAGTGTCTTCTTTTCTATATTTGTGTTCGTTTGTCAGATAATGCGTTTGGAAAGAGTAGCTGCCAACTTCAAAAGTGGTGACCGATCGTTTTCAAAGTCACGTGGGTTGAAGCCTGAAGTCACGTGGGTTGGAGCCTGAAGTCACGTTGGTTGAAGCCTGAAGTCACGTGGGTTGAAGCCTGAAGTCACGTGGGTTGAAGCCTGAAGTCACGTGGGTTGAAGCCTGAAGTCACGTGGGTTGAAGCCTGAAGTCACGTGGGTTAAAACCTGAACTTTTTGGATAACAATTGTGTCTTTTCTTTTATATTTGTGTTCGTTCGTCAGATTTTGCGTTTGGAACAAGTAGCTGCCAACATCAAAAGTGGTGACCGATCGTTTTGAAAATCACGTGGGTTGAAGCCTGGAGACACGTGGGTTGGAGCCTGGAGCACGTGGGTTCAAACTTGAACTTTTTGGATAACAATTGTGTCTTTTTTTCTATATTTGTGTTCGTTCGTCAGATGTTGCGTTTGGAAAGAGTAGCTGCCAACTTCAAAAAAGGTGACCGATCGTTTTCAAAGTCACGTGGGTTGTAGCCTGAAATCACGTGGGTTGAAGCCTGAAGTCACGTGGGTCGAAGCCTGAAGTCACGTGGGTTAGAACCTGAACTTTTTGGATAACAATTGTGTCTTTTTTTCTATATTTGTGTTCGTTCGTCAGATGTTGCGTTTGGAAAGAGTAGCTGCCAACTTCAAAAGTGGTGACCGATCGCTTTCAAAGTCACGTGGGTTGAAGCCTGAAATCACGTGGGTTGAAGCCTGAAGTCACGTGGGTTGAAGCCTGAAGTCACGTGGGTTAGAACCTGAACTTTTTGGATAACAATTGTGTCTTTTTTTCTATATTTGTGTTCGTTCGTCAGATGTTGCGTTTGGAAAGAGTAGCTGCCAACTTCAAAAGTGGTGACCGATCGTTTCAAAAGTCACGTGAGTTGAAGCCTGGAGTCACGTGGGTTGAAGCCTAAAGTCACGTGGGTTGGAGCCTGAACTTTTTGGATAACAATTGTGTCTTCGATTTTTTGATATTTGTGTTCGTTCGTCAGATGTTGCGTTTGGAACAAGTAGCTGCCAACTCAAGAAGTGGTGACCGATCGTTTTAAAGGTCACGTGGGTTGAAGCCTGAAGTCACGTGGGTTGAAGCCTAAAGTCACGTGGGTTGAAGTCTGAAGTCACGTGGGTTAAAACCTGAACTTTTTGGATAACAATTGTGTCTTCGATTTTTTGATATTTGTGTTCGTTCGTCAGATGTTGCGTTTGGAACATGTAGCCGCCAACATCAAAAGTGGAGACCGATCGTTTCAAAAGTCACGTGGGTTGAAGCCTGGAGTCACGTGGGTTGGAGCCTGGAGTCACGTGGGTTCAAACCTGAACTTTTTGGATAACAATTGTGTCTTTTCTTTTATATTTGTGTTCGTTCGTCAGATTTTGCGTTTGGAACAAGTAGCTGCCAACATCAGAAGTGGTGACCAATCGTTTAAAAAGTCACGTGGGTTGAAGCCTGAAGTCACGTGGGTTGGAGCCTGGAGTCACGTGGGTTCAAACCTAAACTTTTTGGATAACAATTGTGTCTTTTCTTTTATATTTGTGTTCGTTCGTCAGATGTTGCGTTTGGAAAGAGTAGTTGCCAACTTTAGAAGTGGTGACCGATCGTTTTCAAAGTCACGTGGGTTGTAGCCTGAAATCACGTGGGTTGAAGCCTGAAGTCACGTGGGTTGAAGACTGAAGTCACGTGGGTTGAAGCCTGAAGTCACGTGGGTTGGAGCCTGGAGTCACGTGGGTTCAAACCTGAACTTTTTGGATAACAATTGTGTCTTTTTTTTTATATTTGTGTTCGTTCGTCAGATGTTGCGTTTGGAAAGAGTAGTTGCCAACTTCAGAAGTGGTGACCGATCGTTTTCAAAGTCACGTGGGTTAAAGCCTGAAGTCACGTGGGTTGAAGCCTGAAGTCACGTGGGTTGAAGTCTGAAGTCACGTGGGTTAAAACCTGAACTTTTTGGATAACAATTGTGTCTTTACTTCTATATTTGTGTTCGTCCGTCAGATGTTGCGTCTGGAACAAGTAGCTGCCAACATCAAAAGTGGTGACCGATCGTTTTGAAAGTCACGTGGGTCGAAGCCTGAAGTCACGTGGGTTGAAGCCTGAAGTCACGTGGGTTGAAACCTGAACTTTTTGGATAACAATTGTGTCTTTTCTTTTATATTTGTGTTTGTTCGTCAGATTTTGCGTTTGGAACAAGTAGCTGCCAACATCAAAAGTGGTGACCGATCGTTTTGAAAGTCACGTGGGTCGAAGCCTGAAGTCACGTGGGTTGGAGCCTGGAGTCACGTGGGTTCAAACCTGAGCTTTTTGGATAACAATTGTGTCTTTTTTTCTATATTTGTGTTCGTTCGTCAGATGTTGCGTTTGGAAAGAGTAGCTGCCAACATCAAAAAAGGTGACCGATCGTTTTCAAAGTCACGTGGGTTGTAGCCTGAAATCACGTGGGTTGAAGCCTGAAGTCACGTGGGTCGAAGCCTGAAGTCACGTGGGTTAGAACCTGAACTTCTTGGATAACAATTGTGTCTTTTTTTCTATATTTGTGTTCGTTCGTCGGATGTTGCGTTTGGAAAGAGTAGCTGCCAACTTCAAAAGTGGTGACCGATCGTTTTCAAAGTCACGTGGGTTGAAGCCTGAAATCACGTGAGTTGAAGCCTGAAGTCACGTGGGTTGAAGACTGAAGTCACGTGGGTTGGAGCCTGGAGTCACGTGGGTTAAAACCTGAACTTTTTGGGTAACAACTGTGTCTTTTCCTCTATATTTGTGTTCGTTCGTCAGATGTTGCGTTTGGAACAAGTAGCTGCCAACATCAAAAGTGGTGACCGATCGTTTTAAAAATCACGTGGGTTGAAGCCTGAAGTCACGTGGGTTGGAGCCTGGAGTCACGTGGGTTCAAACCTGAACTTTTTGGATAACAATTGTGTCTTTTTTTTTATATTTGTGTTCGTTCGTCAGATGTTGCGTTTGGAAAGAGTAGTTGCCAACTTTAGAAGTGGTGACCGATCGTTTTCAAAGTCACGTGGGTTAAAGCCTGAAGTCACGTGGGTTGAAGCCTGAAGTCACGTGGGTTGAAGTCTGAAGTCACGTGGGTTAAAACCTGAACTTTTTGGATAACAATTGTGTCTTTACTTCTATATTTGTGTTCGTTCGTCAGATGTTGCGTCTGGAACAAGTAGCTGCCAACATCAAAAGTGGTGACCGATCGTTTTGAAAGTCACGTGGGTCGAAGCCTGGAGTCACGTGGGTTGAAACCTGAACTTTTTGGATAACAATTGTGTCTTTTCTCTTATATTTGTGTTTGTTCGTCAGATTTTGCGTTTGGAACAAGTAGCTGCCAACATCAAAAGTGGTGACCGATCGTTTTGAAAGTCACGTGGGTCGAAGCCTGAAGTCACGTGGGTTGGAGCCTGGAGTCACGTGGGTTCAAACCTGAGCTTTTTGGATAAAAATTGTGTCTTTTTTTCTATATTTGTGTTCGTTCGTCAGATGTTGCGTTTGGAAAAAGTAGCTTCCAACTTCAAAAAAGGTGACCGATCGTTTTCAAAGTCACGTGGGTTGTAGCCAGAAATCACGTGGGTTGAAGCCTGAAGTCACGTGGGTCGAAGCCTGAAGTCACGTGGGTTAGAACCTGAACTTCTCGGATAACAATTGTGTCTTTTTTTCTATATTTGTGTTCGTTCGTCACATGTTGCGTTTGGAAAGAGTAGCTGCCAACTTCAAAAGTGGTGACCGATCGTTTTCAAAGTCACGTGGGTTGAAGCCTGAAATCACGTGGGTTGAAGCCTGAAGTCACGTGGGTCGAAGCCTGAAGTCACGTGGGTTGGAGCCTGGAGTCACGTGGGTTCAAACCTGAGCTTTTTGGATAACAATTGTGTCCTTTTTTCTATATTTGTGTTCGTTCGTCAGATGTTGCGTTTGGAAAGAGTAGCTGCCAACTTCAAAAAAGGTGACCGATCGTTTTCAAAGTCACGTGGGTTGTAGCCTGAAATCACGTGAGTTGAAGCCTGAAGTCACGTGGGTCGAAGCCTGAAGTCACGTGGGTTAGAACCTGAACTTCTTGGATAACAATTGTGTCTTTTCTCCTATATTTGTGTTCGTTCGTCAGATGTTGCGTTTGGAACAAGTAGCTGCCAACATCAAAAGTGGTGACCGATCGTTTCGAAAGTCACGTGGGTTGAAGCCTTAAGTCACGTGGGTTGAAGCCTGAACTTTTTGGGATAACAATTGTGTCTTCGATTTTTTGATTTTTGTGTTCGTTCGTCAGATGTTGCGTTTGGAACAAGTAGCTGCCAATTCCGGAAGTGGTGACCGATCGTTTTGAAAGTCACGTGAGTTGAAGCCTGAAGTCACGTGATTTGCAGCCTGAAGTCACGTGGGTTGGAGCCTGGAGTCACGTGGGTTGTAACCTGAACTTTTTGGATAACATTTGTGTCTTTTCTTCTATATTTGTGTTCGTTCGTCAGATTTTGCGTTTGGAACAAGTAGCTGCCAACATCAAAAGTGGTAACCGATCGTTTCAAAAGTCACGTGGGTTAAAGTCTGAAGTCACGTGGGTTGGAGCCTGGAGTCACGTGGGTTCAAACCTGAACTTTTTAGATAACAATTGTGCCTTTTTTCTTATATTTGTGTTCGTTCGTCAGATGTTGCGTTTGGAACAAGTAGCTGCCAACTCCGGAAGTGGTGACCGATCGTTTTAAAAGTCACGTGGGTTGAAGCCTGAAGTCACGTGGGTTAAGGCCTAAAGTCACGTGGGTTAAAGCCTGAAGTCACGTGGGTTAAAACCGGAGCTTTTTGGATAACAACTGGTCTTTTCTTCTATATTTGTGTTCGTTCGTCAGATGTTGCGTTTGGAACAAGCAGCTGCCAACATCAAAAGTGGTGACCGATCATTTCAAAAGTCACGTGGGTTGAAGCCTGAAGTCACGTGGGTTGAAGCCTGAAGTCACGTGGGTAAAAACCTGGACTTTTTGGATAACAATTGTGTCTTTTCTTCTATATTTGTGTTCATTCGTCAGATGTTGCGTTTGGAAAGAGTAGCTGCCAACTCCAGAAGTGGTGACCGATCGTTTTCAAAGTCACGTGGGTTGAAGCCTGAAGTCACGTGGGTTGAAGCCTGAAGTCACGTGGGTTGAAGCTTGAAGTCACGTGGGTTAAAACCTGAACTTTTTGGATAACAATAGTGTCTCCTTTTCTATATTTGTGTTCGTTTGTCAGATGTTGCGTTTGGAAAGAGTAGCTGCCAACTTCAAAAGTGGTGACCGATCGTTTTCAAAGTCACGTGGGTTGAAGCCTGAAGTCACGTGGGTTGGAGCCTGAAGTCACGTGGGTTGAAACATGAAGTCACGTGGGTTGAAACCTGAACTTTTTGGATAACAATTGTGTCTTTTCTTCTATATTTGTGTTCGTTCGTCAGATGTTGCGTTTGGAACTTGTAGCTGCCAACATCAAAAGTGGTGACCGATCGTTTCAAAAGTCACGTGGGTTGAAGCCTGAAGTCACGTGGGTTGAAGCCTGAAGTCACGTGGGTTCAAACCTGATTTTTTTAGATAACAATTGTGTCTTTTTTTCTATATTTGTGTTCGTTCGTCAGATGTTGCGTTTGGAAAGAGTAGCTGCCAACTTCAAAAGTGGTGACCGATCGTTTCAAAAGTCACGTGGGTTGAAGCCTGGAGTCACGTGGGTTGAAGCCTGAAGTCACGTGGGTTGAAGCCTGAACTTTTTGGATAACAATTGTGTCTTCGATTTTTTGATATTTGTGTTCGTTCGTCAGATGTTGCGTTTGGAACAAGTAGCTGCCAACTCCAGAAGTGGTGACCGATCGTTTCAAAAGTCACGTGGGTTGAAGCCTGAAGTCACGTGGGTTGAAGCCTGAAGTCACGTGGGTTGAGCCTGGAGTCACGTGGGTTAAAACCTGAACTTTTTGGATAACAATTGTGTCTTCGATTTTTTGATATTTGTGTTCGTTCGTCAGATGTTGCGTTTGGAACAAGTAGCTGCCAACTCCAGAAGTGGTGACCGATCGTTTCAAAAGTCACGTGAGTTGAAGCCTGAAGTCACGTGGGTTGAAGCCTGAAGTCACGTGGGTTGAAGCCTGAAGTCACGTGGGTTGAAGCCTGATGTCACGTGGGTTGAAGCCTGAAGTCACGTGGGTTGGAGCCTGATGTCACGTTGGTTGAAGCCTGAAGTCACGTGGGTTGAAGCCTGAAGTCACGTGAGGTGGAGCCTAAAGTCACGTGGGTTAAAACCTGAACTTTTTGGATAACAATTGTGTCTTCTCTTCTATATTTGTGTTCGTTCGTCAGATGTTGCGTTTGGAAAGAGTAGCTGCCAACTTCAAAAGTTGTGACCGATCGTTTTCAAAGTCACGTGGGTTGAAGCCTGAAATCACGTGGGTTGAAGCCTGAAGTCACGTGGGTTGAAGCCTGTAGTCACGTGGGTTGAAGCCTGAACTTTTTGGATAACAATTGTGTCTTCGATTTTTTTATTTTTGTGTTCGTTCGTCAGATGTTGCATTTGGAACAAGTAGCTGCCAACTCCGGAAGTGGTGACCGATCGTTTTAAAAGTCACGTGGGTTGAAGCCTGAAATCACGTGGGTTGAAGCCTGAAGTCACGTGGTTAAGGCCTGAAGTCACGTGGGTTGAAGCCTGAAGTCACGTGGGTTAAAACCGGAACTTTTTGGATAACAATTGTGTCTTTTTTTCTATATTTGTGTTCGTTCGTCAGATGTTGCGTTTGGAAAGAGTAGCTGCCAACTTCAAAAGTGATGACCGATCGTTTTCAAAGTCACGTGGGTTGGAGCCTGAAATCACGTGGGTTGAAGCCTGAAATCACTTGGGTTGAAGCCTGAAATCACGTGCGTTGAAGGCTAAAGTCACGTGGGTTGAAGCCAGAAGTCACGTGGGTTAGAACCTGAACTTTTTGGATAACAATAGTGTCTTCTTTTCTATATTTGTGTTCGTTTGTCAGATAATGCGTTTGGAAAGAGTAGCTGCCAACTTCAAAAGTGGTGACCGATCGTTTTCAAAGTCACGTGGGTTGAAGCCTGAAGTCACGTGGGTTGGAGCCTGAAGTCACGTTGGTTGAAGCCTGAAGTCACGTGGGTTGAAGCCTGAAGTCACGTGGGTTGAAGCCTGAAGTCACGTGGGTTGAAGCCTGAAGTCACGTGGGTTGAAGCCTGAAGTCACGTGGGTTAAAACCTGAACTTTTTGGATAACAATTGTGTCTTTTCTTTTATATTTGTGTTCGTTCGTCAGATTTTGCGTTTGGAACAAGTAGCTGCCAACATCAAAAGTGGTGACCGATCGTTTTGAAAATCACGTGGGTTGAAGCCTGGAGACACGTGGGTTGGAGCCTGGAGCACGTGGGTTCAAACTTGAACTTTTTGGATAACAATTGTGTCTTTTTTTCTATATTTGTGTTCGTTCGTCAGATGTTGCGTTTGGAAAGAGTAGCTGCCAACTTCAAAAAAGGTGACCGATCGTTTTCAAAGTCACGTGGGTTGTAGCCTGAAATCACGTGGGTTGAAGCCTGAAGTCACGTGGGTCGAAGCCTGAAGTCACGTGGGTTAGAACCTGAACTTTTTGGATAACAATTGTGTCTTTTTTTCTATATTTGTGTTCGTTCGTCAGATGTTGCGTTTGGAAAGAGTAGCTGCCAACTTCAAAAGTGGTGACCGATCGCTTTCAAAGTCACGTGGGTTGAAGCCTGAAATCACGTGGGTTGAAGCCTGAAGTCACGTGGGTTGAAGCCTGAAGTCACGTGGGTTAGAACCTGAACTTTTTGGATAACAATTGTGTCTTTTTTTCTATATTTGTGTTCGTTCGTCAGATGTTGCGTTTGGAAAGAGTAGCTGCCAACTTCAAAAGTGGTGACCGATCGTTTCAAAAGTCACGTGAGTTGAAGCCTGGAGTCACGTGGGTTGAAGCCTAAAGTCACGTGGGTTGGAGCCTGAACTTTTTGGATAACAATTGTGTCTTCGATTTTTTGATATTTGTGTTCGTTCGTCAGATGTTGCGTTTGGAACAAGTAGCTGCCAACTCAAGAAGTGGTGACCGATCGTTTTAAAGGTCACGTGGGTTGAAGCCTGAAGTCACGTGGGTTGAAGCCTAAAGTCACGTGGGTTGAAGTCTGAAGTCACGTGGGTTAAAACCTGAACTTTTTGGATAACAATTGTGTCTTCGATTTTTTGATATTTGTGTTCGTTCGTCAGATGTTGCGTTTGGAACATGTAGCCGCCAACATCAAAAGTGGAGACCGATCGTTTCAAAAGTCACGTGGGTTGAAGCCTGGAGTCACGTGGGTTGGAGCCTGGAGTCACGTGGGTTCAAACCTGAACTTTTTGGATAACAATTGTGTCTTTTCTTTTATATTTGTGTTCGTTCGTCAGATTTTGCGTTTGGAACAAGTAGCTGCCAACATCAGAAGTGGTGACCAATCGTTTAAAAAGTCACGTGGGTTGAAGCCTGAAGTCACGTGGGTTGGAGCCTGGAGTCACGTGGGTTCAAACCTAAACTTTTTGGATAACAATTGTGTCTTTTTTTTTATATTTGTGTTCGTTCGTCAGATGTTGCGTTTGGAAAGAGTAGTTGCCAACTTTAGAAGTGGTGACCGATCGTTTTCAAAGTCACGTGGGTTAAAGCCTGAAGTCACGTGGGTTGAAGCCTGAAGTCACGTGGGTTGAAGCCTGAAGTCACGTGTGTTGAAGCCTGAAGTCACGTGGGTTGAGACCTGAACTTTTTGGATAACAATTGTGTCTTTTCTTTTATATTTGTGTTTGTTCGTCAGATTTTGCGTTTGGAACAAGTAGCTGCCAACATCAAAAGTGGTGACCGATCGTTTTGAAAGTCACGTGGGTCGAAGCCTGAAGTCACGTGGGTTGGAGCCTGGAGTCACGTGGGTTCAAACCTGAGCTTTTTGGATAACAATTGTGTCTTTTTTTCTATATTTGTGTTCGTTCGTCAGATGTTGCGTTTGGAAAGAGTAGCTGCCAACTTCAAAAAAGGTGACCGATCGTTTTCAAAGTCACGTGGGTTGTAGCCTGAAATCACGTGGGTTGAAGCCTGAAGTCACGTGGGTCGAAGCCTGAAGTCACGTGGGTTAGAACCTGAACTTCTTGGATAACAATTGTGTCTTTTTTTCTATATTTGTGTTCGTTCGTCGGATGTTGCGTTTGGAAAGAGTAGCTGCCAACTTCAAAAGTGGTGACCGATCGTTTTCAAAGTCACGTGGGTTGAAGCCTGAAATCACGTGGGTTGAAGCCTGAAGTCACGTGGGTTGAAGACTGAAGTCACGTGGGTTGAAGCCTGAAGTCACGTGGGTTGGAGCCTGGAGTCACGTGGGTTCAAACCTGAACTTTTTGGATAACAATTGTGTCTTTTTTTTTATATTTGTGTTCGTTCGTCAGATGTTGCGTTTGGAAAGAGTAGTTGCCAACTTTAGAAGTGGTGACCGATCGTTTTCAAAGTCACGTGGGTTAAAGCCTGAAGTCACGTGGGTTGAAGCCTGAAGTCACGTGGGTTGAAGTCTGAAGTCACGTGGGTTAAAACCTGAACTTTTTGGATAACAATTGTGTCTTTACTTCTATATTTGTGTTCGTTCGTCAGATGTTGCGTCTGGAACAAGTAGCTGCCAACATCAAAAGTGGTGACCGATCGTTTTGAAAGTCACGTGGGTCGAAGCCTGAAGTCACGTGGGTTGAAGCCTGAAGTCACGTGGGTTGAAACCTGAACTTTTTGGATAACAATTGTGTCTTTTCTTTTATATTTGTGTTTGTTCGTCAGATTTTGCGTTTGGAACAAGTAGCTGCCAACATCAAAAGTGGTGACCGATCGTTTTGAAAGTCACGTGGGTCGAAGCCTGAAGTCACGTGGGTTGGAGCCTGGAGTCACGTGGGTTCAAACCTGAGCTTTTTGGATAACAATTGTGTCTTTTTTTCTATATTTGTGTTCGTTCGTCAGATGTTGCGTTTGGAAAGAGTAGCTGCCAACTTCAAAAAAGGTGACCGATCGTTTTCAAAGTCACGTGGGTTGTAGCCTGAAATCACGTGGGTTGAAGCCTGAAGTCACGTGGGTCGAAGCCTGAAGTCACGTGGGTTAGAACCTGAACTTCTTGGGTAACAACTGTGTCTTTTCCTCTATATTTGTGTTCGTTCGTCAGATGTTGCGTTTGGAACAAGTAGCTGCCAACATCAAAAGTGGTGACCGATCGTTTTAAAAATCACGTGGGTTGAAGCCTGAAGTCACGTGGGTTGGAGCCTGGAGTCACGTGGGTTCAAACCTGAACTTTTTGGATAACAATTGTGTCTTTTTTTTTATATTTGTGTTCGTTCGTCAGATGTTGCGTTTGGAAAGAGTAGTTGCCAACTTTAGAAGTGGTGACCGATCGTTTTCAAAGTCACGTGGGTTAAAGCCTGAAGTCACGTGGGTTGAAGCCTGAAGTCACGTGGGTTGAAGTCTGAAGTCACGTGGGTTAAAACCTGAACTTTTTGGATAACAATTGTGTCTTTACTTCTATATTTGTGTTCGTTCGTCAGATGTTGCGTCTGGAACAAGTAGCTGCCAACATCAAAAGTGGTGACCGATCGTTTTGAAAGTCACGTGGGTCGAAGCCTGAAGTCACGTGGGTTGAAACCTGAACTTTTTGGATAACAATTGTGTCTTTTCTCTTATATTTGTGTTTGTTCGTCAGATTTTGCGTTTGGAACAAGTAGCTGCCAACATCAAAAGTGGTGACCGATCGTTTTGAAAGTCACGTGGGTCGAAGCCTGAAGTCACGTGGGTTGGAGCCTGGAGTCACGTGGGTTCAAACCTGAGCTTTTTGGATAAAAATTGTGTCTTTTTTTCTATATTTGTGTTCGTTCGTCAGATGTTGCGTTTGGAAAGAGTAGCTGCCAACTTCAAAAAAGGTGACCGATCGTTTTCAAAGTCACGTGGGTTGTAGCCTGAAATCACGTGAGTTGAAGCCTAAAGTCACGTGGGTCGAAGCCTGAAGTCACGTGGGTTAGAACCTGAACTTCTTGGATAACAATTGTGTCTTTTCTCCTATATTTGTGTTCGTTCGTCAGATGTTGCGTTTGGAACAAGTAGCTGCCAACATCAAAAGTGGTGACCGATCGTTTCGAAAGTCACGTGGGTTGAAGCCTTAAGTCACGTGGGTTGAAGCCTGAACTTTTTGGGATAACAATTGTGTCTTCGATTTTTTGATTTTTGTGTTCGTTCGTCAGATGTTGCGTTTGGAACAAGTAGCTGCCAATTCCGGAAGTGGTGACCGATCGTTTTAAAAGTCACGTGAGTTGAAGCCTGAAGTCACGTGATTTGCAGCCTGAAGTCACGTGGGTTGGAGCCTGGAGTCACGTGGGTTCAAACCTGAACTTTTTAGATAACAATTGTGCCTTTTTTCTTATATTTGTGTTCGTTCGTCAGATGTTGCGTTTGGAAAGAGTAGCTGCCAACTTCAAAAGTGATGACCGATCGTTTTCAAAGTCACGTGGGATGGAGCCTGAAATCACGTGGGTTGAAGCCTGAAGTCACGTGGGTTAAGGCCTGAAGTCACGTGGGTTAAAGCCTGAAGTCACGTGGGTTAAAACCGGAACTTTTTGGATAACAATTGTGTCTTTTTTTCTATATTTGTGTTCGTTCGTCAGGTGTTGCGTTTGGAAAGAGTAGCTGCCAACTTCAAAAGTGATGACCGATCGTTTTTAAAGTCACGTGGGTTGGAGCCTGATATCACGTGGGTTGAAGCCTGAAGTCACGTGGGTTGAAGCCTGAACTTTTTGGATAACAATTTTGTCTTCGATTTTTTTATTTTTGTGTTCGTTCGTCAGATGTTGCGTTTGGAACAAGTAGCTGCCAACTCCGGAAGTGGTGACCGATCGTTTTAAAAGTCACGTGGGCTGAAGCCTGAAGTCACGTGGGTTAAGGCCTAAAGTCACGTGGGTTAAAGCCTGAAGTCACGTGGGTTAAAACCGGAGCTTTTTGGATAACAACTGGTCTTTTCTTCTATATTTGTGTTCGTTCGTCAGATGTTGCGTTTGGAACAAGCAGCTGCCAACATCAAAAGTGGTGACCGATCATTTCAAAAGTCACGTGGGTTGAAGCCTGAAGTCACGTGGGTTGGAGCCTGAAGTCACGTGGGTAAAAACCTGGACTTTTTGGATAACAATTGTGTCTTTTCTTCTATATTTGTGTTCATCCGTCAGATGTTGCGTTTGGAAAGAGTAGCTGCCAACTACAGAAGTGGTGACCGATCGTTTTCAAAGTCACGTGGGTTGAAGCCTGAAGTCACGTGGGTTGAAGCCTGAAGTCACGTGGGTTGAAGCTTGAAGTCACGTGGGTTAAAACCTGAACTTTTTGGATAACAATAGTGTCTCCTTTTCTATATTTGTGTTCGTTTGTCAGATGTTGCGTTTGGAAAGAGTAGCTGCCAACTTCAAAAGTGGTGACCGATCGTTTTCAAAGTCACGTGGGTTGAAGCCTGAAGTCACGTGGGTTGGAGCCTGAAGTCACGTGGGTTGAAACATGAAGTCACGTGGGTTGAAACTTGAACTTTTTGGATAACAATTGTGTCTTTTCTTCTATATTTGTGTTCGTTCGTCAGATGTTGCGTTTGGAACTTGTAGCTGCCAACATCAAAAGTGGTGACCGATCGTTTCAAAAGTCACGTGGGTTGAAGCCTGAAGTCACGTGGGTTGGAGCCTGAAGTCACGTGGGTTCAAACCTGATTTTTTTGGATAACAATTGTGTCTTTTTTTCTATATTTGTGTTCGTTCGTCAGATGTTGCGTTTGGAAAGAGTAGCTGCCAACTTCAAAAGTGGTGACCGATCGTATCAAAAGTCACGTGGGTTGAAGCCTGGAGTCACGTGGGTTGAAGCCTAGAGTCACGTGGGTTGAAGCCTGAACTTTTTGGATAACAATTGTGTCTTCGATTTTTTGATATTTGTGGTCGTTCGTCAGATGTTGCGTTTGGAACAAGTAGCTGCCAACTCCAGAAGTGGTGACCGATCGTTTCAAAAGTCACGTGGGTTGAAGCCTGAAGTCACGTGGGTTGAAGCCTGAAGTCACGTGGGTTGAAGCCTGAAGTCACGTGGGTTAAAACCTGAACTTTTTGGATAACAATTGTGTCTTTTCTTTTATATTTGTGTTCGTTCGTCAGATTTTGCGTTTGGAACAAGTAGCTGCCAACATCAAAAGTGGTGACCGATCGTTTTGAAAATCACGTGGGTTGAAGCCTGGAGACACGTGGGTTGGAGCCTGGAGTCACGTGGGTTCAAACTTGAACTTTTTGGATAACAATTGTGTCTTTTTTTCTATATTTGTGTTCGTTCGTCAGATGTTGCGTTTGGAAAGAGTAGCTGCCAACTTCAAAAGTGGTGACCGATCGTTTTCAAAGTCACGTGGGTTGTAGCCTGAAATCACGTGGGTTGAAGCCTGAAGTCACGTGGGTCGAAGCCTGAAGTCACGTGGGTTAGAACCTGAACTTTTTGGATAACAATTGTGCCTTTTTTTCTATATTTGTGTTCGTTCGTCAGATGTTGCGTTTGGAAAGAGTAGCTGCCAACTTCAAAAGTGGTGACCGATCATTTCCAAAGTCACGTGGGTTGAAGCCTGAAATCACGTGGGTTGATGCCTGGAGTCACGTGGGTTGAAGCCTGTAGTCACGTGGGTTGAAGCCTAAACTTTTTGGATAACAATTGTGTCTTCGATTTTTTTATTTTTGTGTTCGTTCGTCAGATGTTGCATTTGGAACAAGTAGCTGCCAACTCCGGAAGTGGTGACCGATCGTTTCAAAAGTCACGTGGGTTGAAGCCTGAAGACACGTGGGTTGAAGCCTGAAGTCACGTGGGTTGAAGCCTGGAGTCACGTGGGTTGTAACCTGAACTTTTTGGATAACATTTGTGTCTTTTCTTCTATATTTGTGTTCGTTCGTCAGATTTTGCGTTTGGAACAAGTAGCTGCCAACATCAAAAGTGGTAACCGATCGTTTTAAAAGTCACGTGGGTTAAAGCCTGAAGTCACGTGGGTTGGAGCCTGGAGTCACGTGGGTTCAAACCTGATTTTTTTAGATAACAATTGTGTCTTTTTCCCTATATTTGTGTTCGTTCGTCAGATGTTGCGTTTGGAAAGTGGAGTAGCTGCCAACTTCAAAAGTGATGACCGATCGTTTTCGAAGTCACGTGGGTTGGAGCCTGAAATCACGTGGGTTGAAGCCTGAAGTCACGTGGTTAAGGCCTGAAGTCACGTGGGTTAAAGCCTGAAGTCACGTGGATTGAAACCGGAACTTTCTGGATAACATTTGTGTCTTTTTTTCTATATTTGTGTTCGTTCGTCAGATGTTGCGTTTGGAAAGAGTAGTTGCCAACTTTAGAAGTGGTGACCGATCGTTTTCAAAGTCACGTGGGTTAAAGCCTGAAGTCACGTGGGTTGAAGCCTGAAGTCACGTGGGTTGTAGCCTGAAGTCACGTGTGTTGAAGCCTGAAGTCACGTGGGTTGAGACCTGAACTTTTTGGATAACAATTGTGTCTTTTCTTTTATATTTGTGTTTGTTCGTCAGATTTTGCGTTTGGAACAAGTAGCTGCCAACATCAAAAGTGGTGACCGATCGTTTTGAAAGTCACGTGGGTCGAAGCCTGAAGTCACGTGGGTTGGAGCCTGGAGTCACGTGGGTTCAAACCTGAGCTTTTTGGATAACAATTGTGTCTTTTTTTCTATATTTGTGTTCGTTCGTCAGATGTTGCGTTTGGAAAGAGTAGCTGCCAACTTCAAAAAAGGTGACCGATCGTTTTCAAAGTCACGTGGGTTGTAGCCTGAAATCACGTGGGTTGAAGCCTGAAGTCACGTGGGTCGAAGCCTGAAGTCACGTGGGTTAGAACCTGAACTTCTTGGATAACAATTGTGTCTTTTTTTCTATATTTGTGTTCGTTCGTCGGATGTTGCGTTTGGAAAGAGTAGCTGCCAACTTCAAAAGTGGTGACCGATCGTTTTCAAAGTCACGTGGGTTGAAGCCTGAAATCACGTGGGTTGAAGCCTGAAGTCACGTGGGTTGAAGACTGAAGTCACGTGGGTTGAAGCCTGAAGTCACGTGGGTTGGAGCCTGGAGTCACGTGGGTTCAAACCTGAACTTTTTGGATAACAATTGTGTCTTTTTTTTTATATTTGTGTTCGTTCGTCAGATGTTGCGTTTGGAAAGAGTAGTTGCCAACTTCAGAAGTGGTGACCGATCGTTTTCAAAGTCACGTGGGTTAAAGCCTGAAGTCACGTGGGTTGAAGCCTGAAGTCACGTGGGTTGAAGTCTGAAGTCACGTGGGTTAAAACCTGAACTTTTTGGATAACAATTGTGTCTTTACTTCTATATTTGTGTTCGTCCGTCAGATGTTGCGTCTGGAACAAGTAGCTGCCAACATCAAAAGTGGTGACCGATCGTTTTGAAAGTCACGTGGGTCGAAGCCTGAAGTCACGTGGGTTGAAGCCTGAAGTCACGTGGGTTGAAACCTGAACTTTTTGGATAACAATTGTGTCTTTTCTTTTATATTTGTGTTTGTTCGTCAGATTTTGCGTTTGGAACAAGTAGCTGCCAACATCAAAAGTGGTGACCGATCGTTTTGAAAGTCACGTGGGTCGAAGCCTGAAGTCACGTGGGTTGGAGCCTGGAGTCACGTGGGTTCAAACCTGAGCTTTTTGGATAACAATTGTGTCTTTTTTTCTATATTTGTGTTCGTTCGTCAGATGTTGCGTTTGGAAAGAGTAGCTGCCAACATCAAAAAAGGTGACCGATCGTTTTCAAAGTCACGTGGGTTGTAGCCTGAAATCACGTGGGTTGAAGCCTGAAGTCACGTGGGTCGGAGCCTGAAGTCACGTGGGTTAGAACCTGAACTTCTTGGATAACAATTGTGTCTTTTTTTCTATATTTGTGTTCGTTCGTCGGATGTTGCGTTTGGAAAGAGTAGCTGCCAACTTCAAAAGTGGTGACCGATCGTTTTCAAAGTCACGTGGGTTGAAGCCTGAAATCACGTGAGTTGAAGCCTGAAGTCACGTGGGTTGAAGACTGAAGTCACGTGGGTTGGAGCCTGGAGTCACGTGGGTTAAAACCTGAACTTTTTGGGTAACAACTGTGTCTTTTCCTCTATATTTGTGTTCGTTCGTCAGATGTTGCGTTTGGAACAAGTAGCTGCCAACATCAAAAGTGGTGACCGATCGTTTTAAAAATCACGTGGGTTGAAGCCTGAAGTCACGTGGGTTGGAGCCTGGAGTCACGTGGGTTCAAACCTGAACTTTTTGGATAACAATTGTGTCTTTTTTTTTATATTTGTGTTCGTTCGTCAGATGTTGCGTTTGGAAAGAGTAGTTGCCAACTTTAGAAGTGGTGACCGATCGTTTTCAAAGTCACGTGGGTTAAAGCCTGAAGTCACGTGGGTTGAAGCCTGAAGTCACGTGGGTTGAAGTCTGAAGTCACGTGGGTTAAAACCTGAACTTTTTGGATAACAATTGTGTCTTTACTTCTATATTTGTGTTCGTTCGTCAGATGTTGCGTCTGGAACAAGTAGCTGCCAACATCAAAAGTGGTGACCGATCGTTTTGAAAGTCACGTGGGTCGAAGCCTGGAGTCACGTGGGTTGAAACCTGAACTTTTTGGATAACAATTGTGTCTTTTCTCTTATATTTGTGTTTGTTCGTCAGATTTTGCGTTTGGAACAAGTAGCTGCCAACATCAAAAGTGGTGACCGATCGTTTTGAAAGTCACGTGGGTCGAAGCCTGAAGTCACGTGGGTTGGAGCCTGGAGTCACGTGGGTTCAAACCTGAGCTTTTTGGATAAAAATTGTGTCTTTTTTTCTATATTTGTGTTCGTTCGTCAGATGTTGCGTTTGGAAAAAGTAGCTTCCAACTTCAAAAAAGGTGACCGATCGTTTTCAAAGTCACGTGGGTTGTAGCCTGAAATCACGTGGGTTGAAGCCTGAAGTCACGTGGGTCGAAGCCTGAAGTCACGTGGGTTAGAACCTGAACTTCTCGGATAACAATTGTGTCTTTTTTTCTATATTTGTGTTCGTTCGTCACATGTTGCGTTTGGAAAGAGTAGCTGCCAACTTCAAAAGTGGTGACCGATCGTTTTCAAAGTCACGTGGGTTGAAGCCTGAAATCACGTGGGTTGAAGCCTGAAGTCACGTGGGTCGAAGCCTGAAGTCACGTGGGTTGGAGCCTGGAGTCACGTGGGTTCAAACCTGAGCTTTTTGGATAACAATTGTGTCCTTTTTTCTATATTTGTGTTCGTTCGTCAGATGTTGCGTTTGGAAAGAGTAGCTGCCAACTTCAAAAAAGGTGACCGATCGTTTTCAAAGTCACGTGGGTTGTAGCCTGAAATCACGTGAGTTGAAGCCTGAAGTCACGTGGGTCGAAGCCTGAAGTCACGTGGGTTAGAACCTGAACTTCTTGGATAACAATTGTGTCTTTTCTCCTATATTTGTGTTCGTTCGTCAGATGTTGCGTTTGGAACAAGTAGCTGCCAACATCAAAAGTGGTGACCGATCGTTTCGAAAGTCACGTGGGTTGAAGCCTTAAGTCACGTGGGTTGAAGCCTGAACTTTTTGGGATAACAATTGTGTCTTCGATTTTTTGATTTTTGTGTTCGTTCGTCAGATGTTGCGTTTGGAACAAGTAGCTGCCAATTCCGGAAGTGGTGACCGATCGTTTTAAAAGTCACGTGAGTTGAAGCCTGAAGTCACGTGATTTGCAGCCTGAAGTCACGTGGGTTGGAGCCTGGAGTCACGTGGGTTGTAACCTGAACTTTTTGGATAACATTTGTGTCTTTTCTTCTATATTTGTGTTCGTTCGTCAGATTTTGCGTTTGGAACAAGTAGCTGCCAACATCAAAAGTGGTAACCGATCGTTTCAAAAGTCACGTGGGTTAAAGTCTGAAGTCACGTGGGTTGGAGCCTGGAGTCACGTGGGTTCAAACCTGAACTTTTTAGATAACAATTGTGCCTTTTTTCTTATATTTGTGTTCGTTCGTCAGATGTTGCGTTTGGAACAAGTAGCTGCCAACTCCGGAAGTGGTGACCGATCGTTTTAAAAGTCACGTGGGTTGAAGCCTGAAGTCACGTGGGTTAAGGCCTAAAGTCACGTGGGTTAAAGCCTGAAGTCACGTGGGTTGAAACCGGAGCTTTTTGGATAACAACTGGTCTTTTCTTCTATATTTGTGTTCGTTCGTCAGATGTTGCGTTTGGAACAAGCAGCTGCCAACATCAAAAGTGGTGACCGATCATTTCAAAAGTCACGTGGGTTGAAGCCTGAAGTCACGTGGGTTGAAGCCTGAAGTCACGTGGGTAAAAACCTGGACTTTTTGGATAACAATTGTGTCTTTTCTTCTATATTTGTGTTCATTCGTCAGATGTTGCGTTTGGAAAGAGTAGCTGCCAACTCCAGAAGTGGTGACCGATCGTTTTCAAAGTCACGTGGGTTGAAGCCTGAAGTCACGTGGGTTGAAGCCTGAAGTCACGTGGGTTGAAGCTTGAAGTCACGTGGGTTAAAACCTGAACTTTTTGGATAACAATAGTGTCTCCTTTTCTATATTTGTGTTCGTTTGTCAGATGTTGCGTTTGGAAAGAGTAGCTGCCAACTTCAAAAGTGGTGACCGATCGTTTTCAAAGTCACGTGGGTTGAAGCCTGAAGTCACGTGGGTTGGAGCCTGAAGTCACGTGGGTTGAAACATGAAGTCACGTGGGTTGAAACCTGAACTTTTTGGATAACAATTGTGTCTTTTCTTCTATATTTGTGTTCGTTCGTCAGATGTTGCGTTTGGAACTTGTAGCTGCCAACATCAAAAGTGGTGACCGATCGTTTCAAAAGTCACGTGGGTTGAAGCCTGAAGTCACGTGTGTTGAAGCCTGAAGTCACGTGGGTTGAGACCTGAACTTTTTGGATAACAATTGTGTCTTTTCTTTTATATTTGTGTTTGTTCGTCAGATTTTGCGTTTGGAACAAGTAGCTGCCAACATCAAAAGTGGTGACCGATCGTTTTGAAAGTCACGTGGGTCGAAGCCTGAAGTCACGTGGGTTGGAGCCTGGAGTCACGTGGGTTCAAACCTGAGCTTTTTGGATAACAATTGTGTCTTTTTTTCTATATTTGTGTTCGTTCGTCAGATGTTGCGTTTGGAAAGAGTAGCTGCCAACTTCAAAAAAGGTGACCGATCGTTTTCAAAGTCACGTGGGTTGTAGCCTGAAATCACGTGGGTTGAAGCCTGAAGTCACGTGGGTCGAAGCCTGAAGTCACGTGGGTTAGAACCTGAACTTCTTGGATAACAATTGTGTCTTTTTTTCTATATTTGTGTTCGTTCGTCGGATGTTGCGTTTGGAAAGAGTAG
Source organism: Anaspis maculata (assembly GCA_949128115.1). NCBI lineage: Eukaryota > Metazoa > Arthropoda > Insecta > Coleoptera > Scraptiidae > Anaspis > Anaspis maculata. The sequence continues at coordinate 95,090,149 of OX421963.1, read as the reverse complement.
CTGCCAACTTCAAAAGTGGTGACCGATCGTTTTCAAAGTCACGTGGGTTGAAGCCTGAAATCACGTGGGTTGAAGCCTGAAGTCACGTAAGTTGAAGACTGAAGTCACGTGGGTTGAAGCCTGAAGTCACGTGGGTTGGAGCCTGGAGTCACGTGGGTTCAAACCTGAACTTTTTGGATAACAATTGTGTCTTTTTTTTTATATTTGTGTTCGTTCGTCAGATGTTGCGTTTGGAAAGAGTAGTTGCCAACTTTAGAAGTGGTGACCGATCGTTTTCAAAGTCACGTGGGTTAAAGCCTGAAGTCACGTGGGTTGAAGCCTGAAGTCACGTGGGTTGAAGTCTGAAGTCACGTGGGTTAAAACCTGAGCTTTTTGGATAACAATTGTGTCTTTTTTTCTATATTTGTGTTCGTTCGTCAGATGTTGCGTTTGGAAAGAGTAGCTGCCAACTTCAAAAAAGGTGACCGATCGTTTTCAAAGTCACGTGGGTTGTAGCCTGAAATCACGTGGGTTGAAGCCTGAAGTCACGTGGGTCGAAGCCTGAAGTCACGTGGGTTAGAACCTGAACTTCTTGGATAACAATTGTGTCTTTTTTTCTATATTTGTGTTCGTTCGTCGGATGTTGCGTTTGGAAAGAGTAGCTGCCAACTTCAAAAGTGGTGACCGATCGTTTTCAAAGTCACGTGGGTTGAAGCCTGAAATCACGTGAGTTGAAGCCTGAAGTCACGTGGGTTGAAGACTGAAGTCACGTGGGTTGGAGCCTGGAGTCACGTGGGTTAAAACCTGAACTTTTTGGGTAACAACTGTGTCTTTTCCTCTATATTTGTGTTCGTTCGTCAGATGTTGCGTTTGGAACAAGTAGCTGCCAACATCAAAAGTGGTGACCGATCGTTTTAAAAATCACGTGGGTTGAAGCCTGAAGTCACGTGGGTTGGAGCCTGGAGTCACGTGGGTTCAAACCTGAACTTTTTGGATAACAATTGTGTCTTTTTTTTTATATTTGTGTTCGTTCGTCAGATGTTGCGTTTGGAAAGAGTAGTTGCCAACTTTAGAAGTGGTGACCGATCGTTTTCAAAGTCACGTGGGTTAAAGCCTGAAGTCACGTGGGTTGAAGCCTGAAGTCACGTGGGTTGAAGTCTGAAGTCACGTGGGTTAAAACCTGAACTTTTTGGATAACAATTGTGTCTTTACTTCTATATTTGTGTTCGTTCGTCAGATGTTGCGTCTGGAACAAGTAGCTGCCAACATCAAAAGTGGTGACCGATCGTTTTGAAAGTCACGTGGGTCGAAGCCTGAAGTCACGTGGGTTGAAACCTGAACTTTTTGGATAACAATTGTGTCTTTTCTCTTATATTTGTGTTTGTTCGTCAGATTTTGCGTTTGGAACAAGTAGCTGCCAACATCAAAAGTGGTGACCGATCGTTTTGAAAGTCACGTGGGTCGAAGCCTGAAGTCACGTGGGTTGGAGCCTGGAGTCACGTGGGTTCAAACCTGAGCTTTTTGGATAAAAATTGTGTCTTTTTTTCTATATTTGTGTTCGTTCGTCAGATGTTGCGTTTGGAAAGAGTAGCTGCCAACTTCAAAAAAGGTGACCGATCGTTTTCAAAGTCACGTGGGTTGTAGCCTGAAATCACGTGGGTTGAAGCCTGAAGTCACGTGGGTCGAAGCCTGAAGTCACGTGGGTTAGAACCTGAACTTCTCGGATAACAATTGTGTCTTTTTTTCTATATTTGTGTTCGTTCGTCACATGTTGCGTTTGGAAAGAGTAGCTGCCAACTTCAAAAGTGGTGACCGATCGTTATCAAAGTCACGTGGGTTGAAGCCTGAAATCACGTGGGTTGAAGCCTGAAGTCACGTGGGTCGAAGCCTGAAGTCACGTGGGTTGGAGCCTGGAGTCACGTGGGTTCAAACCTGAGCTTTTTGGATAACAATTGTGTCCTTTTTTCTATATTTGTGTTCGTTCGTCAGATGTTGCGTTTGGAAAGAGTAGCTGCCAACTTCAAAAAAGGTGACCGATCGTTTTCAAAGTCACGTGGGTTGTAGCTTGAAATCACGTGAGTTGAAGCCTAAAGTCACGTGGGTCGAAGCCTGAAGTCACGTGGGTTAGAACCTGAACTTCTTGGATAACAATTGTGTCTTTTCTCCTATATTTGTGTTCGTTCGTCAGATGTTGCGTTTGGAACAAGTAGCTGCCAACATCAAAAGTGGTGACCAATCGTTTCGAAAGTCACGTGGGTTGAAGCCTTAAGTCACGTGGGTTGAAGCCTGAACTTTTTGGGATAACAATTGTGTCTTCGATTTTTTGATTTTTGTGTTCGTTTGTCAGATGTTGCGTTTGGAACAAGTAGCTGCCAATTCCGGAAGTGGTGACCGATCGTTTTAAAAGTCACGTGAGTTGAAGCCTGAAGTCACGTGATTTGCAGCCTGAAGTCACGTGGGTTGGAGCCTGGAGTCACGTGGGTTCAAACCTGAACTTTTTAGATAACAATTGTGCCTTTTTTCTTATATTTGTGTTCGTTCGTCAGATGTTGCGTTTGGAAAGAGTAGCTGCCAACTTCAAAAGTGATGACCGATCGTTTTCAAAGTCACGTGGGATGGAGCCTGAAATCACGTGGGTTGAAGCCTGAAGTCACGTGGGTTAAGGCCTGAAGTCACGTGGGTTAAAGCCTGAAGTCACGTGGGTTAAAACCGGAACTTTTTGGATAACAATTGTGTCTTTTTTTCTATATTTGTGTTCGTTCGTCAGGTGTTGCGTTTGGAAAGAGTAGCTGCCAACTTCAAAAGTGATGACCGATCGTTTTTAAAGTCACGTGGGTTGGAGCCTGATATCACGTGGGTTGAAGCCTGAAGTCACGTGGGTTAAAGCCTGAACTTTTTGGATAACAATTTTGTCTTCGATTTTTTTATTTTTGTGTTCGTTCGTCAGATGTTGCGTTTGGAACAAGTAGCTGCCAACTCCGGAAGTGGTGACCGATCGTTTTAAAAGTCACGTGGGCTGAAGCCTGAAGTCACGTGGGTTAAGGCCTAAAGTCACGTGGGTTAAAGCCTGAAGTCACGTGGGTTAAAACCGGAGCTTTTTGGATAACAACTGGTCTTTTCTTCTATATTTGTGTTCGTTCGTCAGATGTTGCGTTTGGAACAAGCAGCTGCCAACATCAAAAGTGGTGACCGATCATTTCAAAAGTCACGTGGGTTGAAGCCTGAAGTCACGTGGGTTGAAGCCTGAAGTCACGTGGGTAAAAACCTGGACTTTTTGGATAACAATTGTGTCTTTTCTTCTATATTTGTGTTCATCCGTCAGATGTTGCGTTTGGAAAGAGTAGCTGCCAACTCCAGAAGTGGTGACCGATCGTTTTCAAAGTCACGTGGGTTGAAGCCTGAAGTCACGTGGGTTGAAGCCTGAAGTCACGTGGGTTGAAGCTTGAAGTCACGTGGGTTAAAACCTGAACTTTTTGGATAACAATAGTGTCTCCTTTTCTATATTTGTGTTCGTTTGTCAGATGTTGCGTTTGGAAAGAGTAGCTGCCAACTTCAAAAGTGGTGACCGATCGTTTTCAAAGTCACGTGGGTTGAAGCCTGAAGTCACGTGGGTTGGAGCCTGAAGTCACGTGGGTTGAAACATGAAGTCACGTGGGTTGAAACCTGAACTTTTTGGATAACAATTGTGTCTTTTCTTCTATATTTGTGTTCGTTCGTCAGATGTTGCGTTTGGAACTTGTAGCTGCCAACATCAAAAGTGGTGACCGATCGTTTCAAAAGTCACGTGGGTTGAAGCCTGAAGTCACGTGGGTTGGAGCCTGAAGTCACGTGGGTTCAAACCTGATTTTTTTGGATAACAATTGTGTCTTTTTTTCTATATTTGTGTTCGTTCGTCAGATGTTGCGTTTGGAAAGAGTAGCTGCCAACTTCAAAAGTGGTGACCGATCGTATCAAAAGTCACGTGGGTTGAAGCCTGGAGTCACGTGGGTTGAAGCCTAGAGTCACGTGGGTTGAAGCCTGAACTTTTTGGATAACAATTGTGTCTTCGATTTTTTGATATTTGTGGTCGTTCGTCAGATGTTGCGTTTGGAACAAGTAGCTGCCAACTCCAGAAGTGGTGACCGATCGTTTCAAAAGTCACGTGGGTTGAAGCCTGAAGTCACGTGGGTTGAAGCCTGAAGTCACGTGGGTTGAAGCCTGAAGTCACGTGGGTTAAAACCTGAACTTTTTGGATAACAATTGTGTCTTTTCTTTTATATTTGTGTTCGTTCGTCAGATTTTGCGTTTGGAACAAGTAGCTGCCAACATCAAAAGTGGTGACCGATCGTTTTGAAAATCACGTGGGTTGAAGCCTGGAGACACGTGGGTTGGAGCCTGGAGTCACGTGGGTTCAAACTTGAACTTTTTGGATAACAATTGTGTCTTTTTTTCTATATTTGTGTTCGTTCGTCAGATGTTGCGTTTGGAAAGAGTAGCTGCCAACTTCAAAAGTGGTGACCGATCGTTTTCAAAGTCACGTGGGTTGTAGCCTGAAATCACGTGGGTTGAAGCCTGAAGTCACGTGGGTCGAAGCCTGAAGTCACGTGGGTTAGAACCTGAACTTTTTGGATAACAATTGTGTCTTTTTTTCTATATTTGTGTTCGTTCGTCAGATGTTGCGTTTGGAAAGAGTAGCTGCCAACTTCAAAAGTGGTGACCGATCATTTCCAAAGTCACGTGGGTTGAAGCCTGAAATCACGTGGGTTGATGCCTGGAGTCACGTGGGTTGAAGCCTGTAGTCACGTGGGTTGAAGCCTGAACTTTTTGGATAACAATTGTGTCTTCGATTTTTTTATTTTTGTGTTCGTTCGTCAGATGTTGCATTTGGAACAAGTAGCTGCCAACTCCGGAAGTGGTGACCGATCGTTTCAAAAGTCACGTGGGTTGAAGCCTGAAGACACGTGGGTTGAAGCCTGAAGTCACGTGGGTTGAAGCCTGGAGTCACGTGGGTTGTAACCTGAACTTTTTGGATAACATTTGTGTCTTTTCTTCTATATTTGTGTTCGTTCGTCAGATTTTGCGTTTGGAACAAGTAGCTGCCAACATCAAAAGTGGTAACCGATCGTTTTAAAAGTCACGTGGGTTGAAGCCTGAAGTCACGTGGGTTGAAGCCTGAACTTTTTGGATAACAATTGTGTCTTCGATTACTTGATATTTGTGTTCGTTCGTCAGATTTTGTGTTTGGAACAAGTAGCTGCCAACTCCGGAAGTGGTGACCGATCGTTTTAAAAGTCACGTGGGTTGAAGCCTGAAGTCACGTGGGTTGAAGCCTGGAGTCACGTGGGTTGTAACCCAAACTTTTTGGATAACATTTGTGTCTTTTCTTCTATATTTGTGTTCGTTTGTCAGATTTTGCGTTTGGAACAAGTAGCTGCCAACATCAAAAGTGGTGACCGATCGTTTTCAAAGTCACGTGGGTTGAAGCCTGAAGTCACGTGGGTTGGAGCCTGAAGTCACGTTGGTTGAAGCCTGAAGTCACGTGGGTTAAAACCTGAACTTTTTGGATAACAATAGTGTCTTCTTTTCTATATTTGTGTTCGTTTGTCAGATGTTGCGTTTGGAAAGAGTAGCTGCCAACTTCAAAAGTGGTGACCGATCGTTATCAAAGTCACGTGGGTTAAAGCCTGAAGTCACGTGGGTTGGAGCCTGAAGTCACGTTGGTTGAAGCCTGAAGTCACGTGGGTTGAAGCCTGAAGTCACGTGGGTTAAAGCCTGAAGTCACGTGGGTTGAAGCCTGAAGTCACGTGGGTTGAAGCCTGAAGTCACGTGGGTTAAAACCTGAACTTTTTGGATAACAATTGTGTCTTTTCTTTTATATTTGTGTTCGTTCGTCAGATTTTGCGTTTGGAACAAGTAGCTGCCAACATCAAAAGTGGTGACCGATCGTTTTCAAAGTCACGTGGGTTGAAGCCTGAAATCACGTGGGTTGAAGCCTGAAGTCACGTGGGTTGAAGCCTGAAGTCACGTGGGTTGAAACCTGAACTTTTTGGATAACAATAGTGTCTTCTTTTCTATATTTGTGTTCGTTCGTCAGATGTTGCGTTTGGAACAAGTAGCCGCCAACATCAAAAGTGGTGACCGATCGTTTTTAGAGTCACGTGGATTGAAGCCTAGAGTCACGTGGGTTGAAGCCTGAAATCACGTGGGTTGAAGCCTGAAGTCACGTGGGTTAAAGCCAGAAGTCACGTGGGTTAGAACCTGAACTTTTTGGATAACAACTGGTCTTTTCTTCTATATTTGTGTTCGTTCGTCAGATGTTGCGTTTGGAAAGAGAAGCTGCCAACTTCAAAAGTGATGACCGATCGTTTCCAAAGTCACGTGGGTTGGAGCCTGAAATCACGTGGGTTGAAGCCTGAAATCACGTGGGTTGAAGCCTGAAGTCACGTGGGTTGAAGCCAGAAGTCACGTGGGTTAGAACCTGAACTTTTTGGATAACTGGTCTTTTCTTCTATATTTGTGTTCGTTCGTCAGATGTTGCGTTTGGAAAGAGTAGCTGCCAACTTCAAAAGTGATGACCGATCGTTTTCAAAGTCACGTGGGTTGGAGCCTGAAATCACGTGGGTTGAAGCCTAAAATCACGTGGGTTGAAGCCTGAACTTTTTGGATAACAATTGTGTCTTCGATTTTTTGATATTTGTGTTCGTTCGTCAGATGTTGCGTTTGGAACAAGTAGCTGCCAACTCCAGAAGTGGTGACCGATCGTTTCAAAAGTCACGTGAGTTGGAGCCTGAAGTCACGTGGGTTGAAGCCTGAAGTCACGTGGGTTGAAGCCTGAAGTCACGTGGGTTGAAGCCTGATGTCACGTGGGTTGAAGCCTGAAGTCACGTGGGTTGGAGCCTGATGTCACGTTGGTTGAAGCCTGAAGTCACGTGGGTTGAAGCCTGAAGTCACGTGAGGTGGAGCCTGAAGTCACGTGGGTTAAAACCTGAACTTTTTGGATAACAATTGTGTCTTCTCTTCTATATTTGTGTTCGTTCGTCAGATGTTGCGTTTGGAAAGAGTAGCTGCCAACTTCAAAAGTTGTGACCGATCGTTTTCAAAGTCACGTGGGTTGAAGCCTGAAATCACGTGGGTTGAAGCCTGAAGTCACGTGGGTTGAAGCCTGTAGTCACGTGAGTTGAAGCCTGAACTTTTTGGATAACAATTGTGTCTTCGATTTTTTTATTTTTGTGTTCGTTCGTCAGATGTTGCATTTGGAACAAGTAGCTGCCAACTCCGGAAGTGGTGACCGATCGTTTTAAAAGTCACGTGGGTTGAAGCCTGAAATCACGTGGGTTGAAGCCTGAAGTCACGTGGTTAAGGCCTGAAGTCACGTGGGTTGAAGCCTGAAGTCACGTGGGTTAAAACCGGAACTTTTTGGATAACAATTGTGTCTTTTTTTCTATATTTGTGTTCGTTCGTCAGATGTTGCGTTTGGAAAGAGTAGCTGCCAACTTCAAAAGTGATGACCGATCGTTTTCAAAGTCACGTGGGTTGGAGCCTGAAATCACGTGGGTTGAAGCCTGAAATCACTTGGGTTGAAGCCTGAAATCACGTGGGTTGAAGCCTAAAGTCACGTGGGTTGAAGCCAGAAGTCACGTGGGTTAGAACCTGAACTTTTTGGATAACAACTGGTCTTTTCTTCTATATTTGTGTTCGTTCGTCGGATGTTGCGTTTGGAACAAGCAGCTGCCAACATCAAAAGTGGTGACCGATCATTTCAAAAGTCACGTGGGTTGAAGCCTTAAGTCACGTGGGTTGAAGCCTGAAGTCACGTGGGTTAAAGCCTGAGGTCACGTGGGTCAAAACCTGAACTTTTTGGATAACAATTGTGTCTTTTCTTCTCTATTTGTGTTCGTTCGTCAGATGTTGCGTTTGGAACAAGTAGCTGCCAACATCAAGAGTGGTGACCGATCGTTTTGAAAGTCACGTGGGTTGAAGCCTGAAGTCACGTGGGTTGAAGCCTGAAGTCACGTGGGTTGAAGCTTGAAGTCACGTGGGTTAAAACCTGAACTTTTTGGATAACAATAGTGTCTTCGTTTCTATATTTGTGTTCGTTTGTCAGATGTTGCGTTTGGAAAGAGTAGCTGCCAACTTCAAAAGTGGTGACCGATCGTTTTCAAAGTCACGTGGGTTGAAACCTGAAGTCACGTGGGTTGGAGCCTGATGTCACGTTGGTTGAAGCCTGAAGTCACGTGGGTTGAAGCCTGAAGTCACGTGGGTTAAAACCTGAACTTTTTGGATAGCAATTGTGTCTTTTCTTCTAAATTTGTGTTCGTTCGTCTGATGTTGCGTTTGGAACAAGTAGCTGCCAACATCAAAAGTAATGACCGATCGTTTTAAAAGTCACGTGGGTTGAAGCCTGAAGTCACGTGGGTTGGAGCCTGGAGTCACGTGGGTTCAAACCTGAACTTTTTGGATAACAATTGTGTCTTTTTTTCTATATTTGTGTTCGTTCGTCAGATGTTGCGTTTGGAAAGAGTAGCTGCCAACTTCAAAAGTGGTGACCGATCGTTTCAAAAATCACGTGGGTTGAAGCCTGGAGTCACGTGGGTTGAAGCCTGAACTTTTTGGATAACAATTGTGTCTTCGATTTTTTGATATTTGTGTTAGTTCGTCTGATGTAGCCTTTGGAACAAGTAGCTGCCAACTCCAGAAGTGGTGACCGATCGTTCCAAAAGTCACGTGGGTTGAAGCCTGAATTCACGTGGGTTGAAGCCTGAAGTCACGTGGGTTGGGCCTGAAGTCACGTGGGTTAAAACCTGAACTTTTTGGATAAAAATTGTGTCTTAGATTTTTTGATATTTGTGTTCGTTCGTCAGATGTTGCGTTTGGAACAAGTAGCTGCCAACTCCAGAAGTGGTGACCGATCGTTTCAAAAGTCACGTGGGTTGAAGCCTGAAGTCACGTGGGTTGAAGCCTGAAGTCACGTGGGTTGAAGCCTGAAGTCACGTGGGTTGAAGCCTGATGTCACGTGGGTTGAAGCCTGAAGTCACGTGGGTTGAAGCCTGAAGTCACGTGGGTTGAAGCCTGAAGTCACGTGGGTTGAAGCCTGAAGTCACGTGGGTTGAAGCCTGAAGTCACGTGGTTAAGGCCTGAAGTCACGTGGGTTAAAGCCTGAAGTCACGTGGATTGAAACCGGAACTTTCTGGATAACAATTGTGTCTTTTTTTCTATATTTGTGTTCGTTCGTCAGATGTTGCGTTTGGAAAGAGTAGCTGCCAACTTCAAAAGTGATGACCGATCGTTTTCAAAGTCACGTGGGTTGGAGCCTGAAATCAAGTGGGTTGAAGCCTGAAATCACGTGAGTTGAAGCCTGAAGTCACGTGGGTTGAAGCCAGAAGTCACGTGGGTTGGAACCTGAACTTTTTGGATAACAACTGGTCTTTTCTTCTATATTTGTGTTCGTTCGTCAGATGTTGCGTTTGGAACAAGCAGCTGCCAACATCAAAAGTGGTGACCGATCATTTCAAAAGTCACGTGGGTTGAAGCCTGGAGTCACGTGGGTTGAAGCCTGAAGTCACGTGGGTAAAAACCTGAACTTTTTGGATAACAATTGTGTCTTTTCTTCTATATTTGTGTTCGTTCGTCAGATGTTGCGTTTGGAAAGAGTAGCTGCCAACTCCAGAAGTGGTGACCGATCGTTTTCAAAGTCACGTGGGTTGGAGCCTTAAGTCACGTGGGTTGAAGCCTGAAGTCACGTGGGTTGAAGCCTGAGGTCACGTGGGTCAAAACCTGAACTTTTTGGATAACAATTGTGTCTTTTCTTCTATATTTGTGTTCGTTCGTCAGATGTTGCGTTTGGAAAGAGTAGCTGCCAACTCCAGAAGTGGTGACCGATCCTTTTCAAAGTCACGTGGGTTGGAGCCTGAAATCACGTGGGTTGAAGCCTGAAGTCACGTGGTTAAGGCCTAAAGTCACGTGGGTTAAAGCCTGAAGTATCGTGGGTTGAAACCGGAACTTTCTGGATAACAATTGTGTCTTTTTTTCTATATTTGTGTTCGTTCGTCAGATGTTGCGTTTGGAAAGAGTAGCTGCCAACTTCAAAAGTGTCGACCGATCGTTTTCAAAGTCACGTAGGTTAAAGCCTGGAAGCACGTGGGTTGAAGCCTGAAGTCACGTGGGTTGAAACCTGAAGTCACGTGGGTTGAAACCTGAACTTTTTGGATAACAATTGTGTCTGTTCTTCTATATTTGTGTTCGTTCGTCAGATGTTGCGTTTGGAACATGTAGCTGCCAAAATCAAAAGTGGTGACCGATCGTTTCAAAAGTCACGTGGGTTGAAGCCTGAAGTCACGTGGGTTGGAGCCTGGAGTCACGTGGGTTCAAACCTGAACTTTTTGGATAACAATCTCGTCATTTTTTTTTATATTTGTGTTCTATCGTCAGATGTTGCGTTTGGAACAAGAAGCTGCCAACTCCAAAAGTGGAGACCGATCGTTTCAAAAGTCACGTTGGTTGGAGCCTGAAGTCACGTGGGTTAAAGCCTGAAGTCACGTGGGTTCAAACCTGAACTTTTTGGATAAGAATTATTTTTTTTTCTATATTTGTGTTCGTTCGTCAGATGTTGCGTTTGGAAAGAGTAGCTGCCAACTTCAAAAGTGGTGACCGATCGTTTCAAAAGTCACGTGGGTTGAAGCCTGGAGTCACGTGGGTTGAAGCCTAAAGTCACGTGGGTTGAAGCCTGAACTTTTTGGATAACAATTGTGTCTTCGATTTTTTGATATTTGTGTTCGTTCGTCAGATGTTGCGTTTGGAACAAGTAGCTGCCAACTCCAGAAGTGGTGACCGATCGTTTCAAAAGTCACGTGGGTTGAAGCCTGAAGTCACGTGGGTTGAAGCCTGAAGTCACGTGGGTTGAGCCTGGAGTCACGTGGGTTAAAACCTGAACTTTTTGGATAACAATTGTGTCTTCGATTTTTTGATATTTGTGTTCGTTCGTCAGATGTTGCGTTTGGAACAAGTAGCTGCCAACTCCAGAAGTGGTGACCGATCGTTTCGAAAGTCACGTGAGTTGAAGCCTGAAGTCACGTGGGTTGAAGCCTGAAGTCACGTGGGTTGGAGCCTGAAGTCACGTGGGTTGAAGCCTGATGTCACGTGGGTTGAAGCCTGAAGTCACGTGGGTTGGAGCCTGATGTCACGTTGGTTGAAGCCTGAAGTCACGTGGGTTGAAGCCTGAAGTCACGTGAGGTGGAGCCTGAAGTCACGTGGGTTAAAACCTGAACTTTTTGGATAACAATTGTGTCTTCTCTTCTATATTTGTGTTCGTTCGTCAGATGTTGCGTTTGGAAAGAGTAGCTGCCAACTTCAAAAGTTGTGACCGATCGTTTTCAAAGTCACGTGGGTTGAAGCCTGAAGTCACGTGGGTTGGAGCCTGTAGTCACGTGGGTTGAAGCCTGAACTTTTTGGATAACAATTGTGTCTTCGATTTTTTTATTTTTGTGTTCGTTCGTCAGATGTTGCATTTGGAACAAGTAGCTGCCAACTCCGGAAGTGGTGACCGATCGTTTTAAAAGTCACGTGGGTTGAAGCCTGAAATCACTTGGGTTGAAGCCTGAAATCACGTGGGTTGAAGCCTAAAGTCACGTGGGTTGAAGCCAGAAGTCACGTGGGTTAGAACCTGAACTTTTTGGATAACAATAGTGTCTTCTTTTCTATATTTGTGTTCGTTTGTCAGATGTTGCGTTTGGAAAGAGTAGCTGCCAACTTCAAAAGTGGTGACCGATCGTTTTCAAAGTCACGTGGGTTGAAGCCTGAAGTCACGTGGGTTGGAGCCTGAAGTCACGTTGGTTGAAGCCTGAAGTCACGTGGGTTGAAGCCTGAAGTCACGTGGGTTGAAGCCTGAAGTCACGTGGGTTGAAGCCTGAAGTCACGTGGGTTGAAGCCTGAAGTCACGTGGGTTGAAGCCTGAAGTCACGTGGGTTAAAACCTGAACTTTTTGGATAACAATTGTGTCTTTTCTTTTATATTTGTGTTCGTTCGTCAGATTTTGCGTTTGGAAAGAGTAGCTGCCAACTTCAAAAAAGGTGACCGATCGTTTTCAAAGTCACGTGGGTTGTAGCCTGAAATCACGTGGGTTGAAGCCTGAAGTCACGTGGGTCGAAGCCTGAAGTCACGTGGGTTAGAACCTGAACTTTTTGGATAACAATTGTGTCTTCGATTTTTTGATATTTGTGTTCGTTCGTCAGATGTTGCGTTTGGAACAAGTAGCTGCCAACTCAAGAAGTGGTGACCGATCGTTTTAAAGGTCACGTGGGTTGAAGCCTGAAGTCACGTGGGTTGAAGCCTGAAGTCACGTGGGTTGAAGTCTGAAGTCACGTGGGTTAAAACCTGAACTTTTTGGATAACAATTGTGTCTTCGATTTTTTGATATTTGTGTTCGTTCGTCAGATGTTGCGTTTGGAACATGTAGCTGCCAACATCAAAAGTGGAGACCGATCGTTTCAAAAGTCACGTGGGTTGAAGCCTGGAGTCACGTGGGTTGGAGCCTGGAGTCACGTGGGTTCAAACCTGAACTTTTTGGATAACAATTGTGTCTTTTCTTTTATATTTGTGTTCGTTCGTCAGATTTTGCGTTTGGAACAAGTAGCTGCCAACATCAGAAGTGGTGACCAATCGTTTAAAAAGTCACGTGGGTTGAAGCCTGAAGTCACGTGGGTTGGAGCCTGGAGTCACGTGGGTTCAAACCTGAACTTTTTGGATAACAATTGTGTCTTTTTTTTATATTTGTGTTCGTTCGTCAGATGTTGCGTTTGGAAAGAGTAGTTGCCAACTTTAGAAGTGGTGACCGATCGTTTTCAAAGTCACGTGGGTTAAAGCCTGAAGTCACGTGGGTTGAAGCCTGAAGTCACGTGGGTTGTAGCCTGAAGTCACGTGGGTTGAAGCCTGAAGTCACGTGGGTTGAGACCTGAACTTTTTGGATAACAATTGTGTCTTTTCTTTTATATTTGTGTTTGTTCGTCAGATTTTGCGTTTGGAACAAGTAGCTGCCAACATCAAAAGTGGTGACCGATCGTTTTGAAAGTCACGTGGGTCGAAGCCTGAAGTCACGTGGGTTGGAGCCTGGAGTCACGTGGGTTCAAACCTGAGCTTTTTGGATAACAATTGTGTCTTTTTTTCTATATTTGTGTTCGTTCGTCAGATGTTGCGTTTGGAAAGAGTAGCTGCCAACTTCAAAAAAGGTGACCGATCGTTTTCAAAGTCACGTGGGTTGTAGCCTGAAATCACGTGGGTTGAAGCCTGAAGTCACGTGGGTCGAAGCCTGAAGTCACGTGGGTTAGAACCTGAACTTCTTGGATAACAATTGTGTCTTTTTTTCTATATTTGTGTTCGTTCGTCGGATGTTGCGTTTGGAAAGAGTAGCTGCCAACTTCAAAAGTGGTGACCGATCGTTTTCAAAGTCACGTGGGTTGAAGCCTGAAATCACGTGGGTTGAAGCCTGAAGTCACGTGGGTTGAAGACTGAAGTCACGTGGGTTGAAGCCTGAAGTCACGTGGGTTGGAGCCTGGAGTCACGTGGGTTCAAACCTGAACTTTTTGGATAACAATTGTGTCTTTTTTTTTATATTTGTGTTCGTTCGTCAGATGTTGCGTTTGGAAAGAGTAGTTGCCAACTTCAGAAGTGGTGACCGATCGTTTTCAAAGTCACGTGGGTTAAAGCCTGAAGTCACGTGGGTTGAAGCCTGAAGTCACGTGGGTTGAAGTCTGAAGTCACGTGGGTTAAAACCTGAACTTTTTGGATAACAATTGTGTCTTTACTTCTATATTTGTGTTCGTCCGTCAGATGTTGCGTCTGGAACAAGTAGCTGCCAACATCAAAAGTGGTGACCGATCGTTTTGAAAGTCACGTGGGTCGAAGCCTGAAGTCACGTGGGTTGAAGCCTGAAGTCACGTGGGTTGAAACCTGAACTTTTTGGATAACAATTGTGTCTTTTCTTTTATATTTGTGTTTGTTCGTCAGATTTTGCGTTTGGAACAAGTAGCTGCCAACATCAAAAGTGGTGACCGATCGTTTTGAAAGTCACGTGGGTCGAAGCCTGAAGTCACGTGGGTTGGAGCCTGGAGTCACGTGGGTTCAAACCTGAGCTTTTTGGATAACAATTGTGTCTTTTTTTCTATATTTGTGTTCGTTCGTCAGATGTTGCGTTTGGAAAGAGTAGCTGCCAACATCAAAAAAGGTGACCGATCGTTTTCAAAGTCACGTGGGTTGTAGCCTGAAATCACGTGGGTTGAAGCCTGAAGTCACGTGGGTCGAAGCCTGAAGTCACGTGGGTTAGAACCTGAACTTCTTGGATAACAATTGTGTCTTTTTTTCTATATTTGTGTTCGTTCGTCGGATGTTGCGTTTGGAAAGAGTAGCTGCCAACTTCAAAAGTGGTGACCGATCGTTTTCAAAGTCACGTGGGTTGAAGCCTGAAATCACGTGAGTTGAAGCCTGAAGTCACGTGGGTTGAAGACTGAAGTCACGTGGGTTGGAGCCTGGAGTCACGTGGGTTAAAACCTGAACTTTTTGGGTAACAACTGTGTCTTTTCCTCTATATTTGTGTTCGTTCGTCAGATGTTGCGTTTGGAACAAGTAGCTGCCAACATCAAAAGTGGTGACCGATCGTTTTAAAAATCACGTGGGTTGAAGCCTGAAGTCACGTGGGTTGGAGCCTGGAGTCACGTGGGTTCAAACCTGAACTTTTTGGATAACAATTGTGTCTTTTTTTTTATATTTGTGTTCGTTCGTCAGATGTTGCGTTTGGAAAGAGTAGTTGCCAACTTTAGAAGTGGTGACCGATCGTTTTCAAAGTCACGTGGGTTAAAGCCTGAAGTCACGTGGGTTGAAGCCTGAAGTCACGTGGGTTGAAGTCTGAAGTCACGTGGGTTAAAACCTGAACTTTTTGGATAACAATTGTGTCTTTACTTCTATATTTGTGTTCGTTCGTCAGATGTTGCGTCTGGAACAAGTAGCTGCCAACATCAAAAGTGGTGACCGATCGTTTTGAAAGTCACGTGGGTCGAAGCCTGGAGTCACGTGGGTTGAAACCTGAACTTTTTGGATAACAATTGTGTCTTTTCTCTTATATTTGTGTTTGTTCGTCAGATTTTGCGTTTGGAACAAGTAGCTGCCAACATCAAAAGTGGTGACCGATCGTTTTGAAAGTCACGTGGGTCGAAGCCTGAAGTCACGTGGGTTGGAGCCTGGAGTCACGTGGGTTCAAACCTGAGCTTTTTGGATAAAAATTGTGTCTTTTTTTCTATATTTGTGTTCGTTCGTCAGATGTTGCGTTTGGAAAAAGTAGCTTCCAACTTCAAAAAAGGTGACCGATCGTTTTCAAAGTCACGTGGGTTGTAGCCTGAAATCACGTGGGTTGAAGCCTGAAGTCACGTGGGTCGAAGCCTGAAGTCACGTGGGTTAGAACCTGAACTTCTCGGATAACAATTGTGTCTTTTTTTCTATATTTGTGTTCGTTCGTCACATGTTGCGTTTGGAAAGAGTAGCTGCCAACTTCAAAAGTGGTGACCGATCGTTTTCAAAGTCACGTGGGTTGAAGCCTGAAATCACGTGGGTTGAAGCCTGAAGTCACGTGGGTCGAAGCCTGAAGTCACGTGGGTTGGAGCCTGGAGTCACGTGGGTTCAAACCTGAGCTTTTTGGATAACAATTGTGTCCTTTTTTCTATATTTGTGTTCGTTCGTCAGATGTTGCGTTTGGAAAGAGTAGCTGCCAACTTCAAAAAAGGTGACCGATCGTTTTCAAAGTCACGTGGGTTGTAGCCTGAAATCACGTGAGTTGAAGCCTGAAGTCACGTGGGTCGAAGCCTGAAGTCACGTGGGTTAGAACCTGAACTCCTTGGATAACAATTGTGTCTTTTCTCCTATATTTGTGTTCGTTCGTCAGATGTTGCGTTTGGAACAAGTAGCTGCCAACATCAAAAGTGGTGACCGATCGTTTCGAAAGTCACGTGGGTTGAAGCCTTAAGTCACGTGGGTTGAAGCCTGAACTTTTTGGGATAACAATTGTGTCTTCGATTTTTTGATTTTTGTGTTCGTTCGTCAGATGTTGCGTTTGGAACAAGTAGCTGCCAATTCCGGAAGTGGTGACCGATCGTTTTAAAAGTCACGTGAGTTGAAGCCTGAAGTCACGTGATTTGCAGCCTGAAGTCACGTGGGTTGGAGCCTGGAGTCACGTGGGTTGTAACCTGAACTTTTTGGATAACATTTGTGTCTTTTCTTCTATATTTGTGTTCGTTCGTCAGATGTTGCGTTTGGAACATGTAGCTGCCAAAATCAAAAGTGGTGACCGATCGTTTCAAAAGTCACGTGGGTTGAAGCCTGAAGTCACGTGGGTTGGAGCCTGGAGTCACGTGGGTTCAAACCTGAACTTTTTGGATAACAATCTCGTCATTTTTTTTTATATTTGTGTTCTATCGTCAGATGTTGCGTTTGGAACAAGAAGCTGCCAACTCCAAAAGTGGAGACCGATCGTTTCAAAAGTCACGTTGGTTGGAGCCTGAAGTCACGTGGGTTAAAGCCTGAAGTCACGTGGGTTCAAACCTGAACTTTTTGGATAAGAATTATTTTTTTTTCTATATTTGTGTTCGTTCGTCAGATGTTGCGTTTGGAAAGAGTAGCTGCCAACTTCAAAAGTGGTGACCGATCGTTTCAAAAGTCACGTGGGTTGAAGCCTGGAGTCACGTGGGTTGAAGCCTGGAGTCACGTGGGTTGAAGCCTAAAGTCACGTGGGTTGAAGCCTGAACTTTTTGGATAACAATTGTGTCTTCGATTTTTTGATATTTGTGTTCGTTCGTCAGATGTTGCGTTTGGAACAAGTAGCTGCCAACTCCAGAAGTGGTGACCGATCGTTTCAAAAGTCACGTGGGTTGAAGCCTGAAGTCACGTGGGTTGAAGCCTGAAGTCACGTGGGTTGAGCCTGGAGTCACGTGGGTTAAAACCTGAACTTTTTGGATAACAATTGTGTCTTCGATTTTTTGATATTTGTGTTCGTTCGTCAGATGTTGCGTTTGGAACAAGTAGCTGCCAACTCCAGAAGTGGTGACCGATCGTTTCAAAAGTCACGTGAGTTGAAGCCTGAAGTCACGTGGGTTGAAGCCTGAAGTCACGTGGGTTGGAGCCTGAAGTCACGTGGGTTGAAGCCTGATGTCACGTGGGTTGAAGCCTGAAGTCACGTGGGTTGGAGCCTGATGTCACGTTGGTTGAAGCCTGAAGTCACGTGGGTTGAAGCCTGAAGTCACGTGAGGTGGAGCCTGAAGTCACGTGGGTTAAAACCTGAACTTTTTGGATAACAATTGTGTCTTCTCTTCTATATTTGTGTTCGTTCGTCAGATGTTGCGTTTGGAAAGAGTAGCTGCCAACTTCAAAAGTTGTGACCGATCGTTTTCAAAGTCACGTGGGTTGAAGCCTGAAGTCACGTGGGTTGGAGCCTGTAGTCACGTGGGTTGAAGCCTGAACTTTTTGGATAACAATTGTGTCTTCGATTTTTTTATTTTTGTGTTCGTTCGTCAGATGTTGCATTTGGAACAAGTAGCTGCCAACTCCGGAAGTGGTGACCGATCGTTTTAAGAGTCACGTGGGTTGAAGCCTGAAATCACGTGGGTTGAAGCCTGAAATCACTTGGGTTGAAGCCTGAAATCACGTGGGTTGAAGCCTAAAGTCACGTGGGTTGAAGCCAGAAGTCACGTGGGTTAGAACCTGAACTTTTTGGATAACAATAGTGTCTTCTTTTCTATATTTGTGTTCGTTTGTCAGATGTTGCGTTTGGAAAGAGTAGCTGCCAACTTCAAAAGTGGTGACCGATCGTTTTCAAAGTCACGTGGGTTGAAGCCTGAAGTCACGTGGGTTGGAGCCTGAAGTCACGTTGGTTGAAGCCTGAAGTCACGTGGGTTGAAGCCTGAAGTCACGTGGGTTGAAGCCTGAAGTCACGTGGGTTGAAGCCTGAAGTCACGTGGGTTGAAGCCTGAAGTCACGTGGGTTGAAGCCTGAAGTCACGTGGGTTGAAACCTGAACTTTTTGGATAACAATTGTGTCTTTTCTTTTATATTTGTGTTCGTTCGTCAGATTTTGCGTTTGGAAAGAGTAGCTGCCAACTTCAAAAAAGGTGACCGATCGTTTTCAAAGTCACGTGGGTTGTAGCCTGAAATCACGTGGGTTGAAGCCTGAAGTCACGTGGGTCGAAGCCTGAAGTCACGTGGGTTAGAACCTGAACTTTTTGGATAACAATTGTGTCTTCGATTTTTTGATATTTGTGTTCGTTCGTCAGATGTTGCGTTTGGAACAAGTAGCTGCCAACTCAAGAAGTGGTGACCGATCGTTTTAAAGGTCACGTGGGTTGAAGCCTGAAGTCACGTGGGTTGAAGCCTGAAGTCACGTGGGTTGAAGTCTGAAGTCACGTGGGTTAAAACCTGAACTTTTTGGATAACAATTGTGTCTTCGATTTTTTGATATTTGTGTTCGTTCGTCAGATGTTGCGTTTGGAACATGTAGCTGCCAACATCAAAAGTGGAGACCGATCGTTTCAAAAGTCACGTGGGTTGAAGCCTGGAGTCACGTGGGTTGGAGCCTGGAGTCACGTGGGTTCAAACCTGAACTTTTTGGATAACAATTGTGTCTTTTCTTTTATATTTGTGTTCGTTCGTCAGATTTTGCGTTTGGAACAAGTAGCTGCCAACATCAGAAGTGGTGACCAATCGTTTGAAAAGTCACGTGGGTTGAAGCCTGAAGTCACGTGGGTTGGAGCCTGAAGTCACGTGGGTTCAAACCTGAACTTTTTGGATAACAATTGTGTCTTTTTTTTATATTTGTGTTCGTTCGTCAGATGTTGCGTTTGGAAAGAGTAGTTGCCAACTTTAGAAGTGGTGACCGATCGTTTTCAAAGTCACGTGGGTTAAAGCCTGAAGTCACGTGGGTTGAAGCCTGAAGTCACGTGGGTTGTAGCCTGAAGTCACGTGGGTTGAAGCCTGAAGTCACGTGGGTTGAGACCTGAACTTTTTGGATAACAATTGTGTCTTTTCTTTCATATTTGTGTTTGTTCGTCAGATTTTGCGTTTGGAACAAGTAGCTGCCAACATCAAAAGTGGTGACCGATCGTTTTGAAAGTCACGTGGGTCGAAGCCTGAAGTCACGTGGGTTGGAGCCTGGAGTCACGTGGGTTCAAACCTGAGCTTTTTGGATAACAATTGTGTCTTTTTTTCTATATTTGTGTTCGTTCGTCAGATGTTGCGTTTGGAAAGAGTAGCTGCCAACTTCAAAAAAGGTGACCGATCGTTTTCAAAGTCACGTGGGTTGTAGCCTGAAATCACGTGGGTTGAAGCCTGAAGTCACGTGGGTCGAAGCCTGAAGTCACGTGGGTTAGAACCTGAACTTCTTGGATAACAATTGTGTCTTTTTTTCTATATTTGTGTTCGTTCGTCGGATGTTGCGTTTGGAAAGAGTAGCTGCCAACTTCAAAAGTGGTGACCGATCGTTTTCAAAGTCACGTGGGTTGAAGCCTGAAATCACGTGGGTTGAAGCCTGAAGTCACGTGGGTTGAAGACTGAAGTCACGTGGGTTGAAGCCTGAAGTCACGTGGGTTGGAGCCTGGAGTCACGTGGGTTCAAACCTGAACTTTTTGGATAACAATTGTGTCTTTTTTTTTATATTTGTGTTCGTTCGTCAGATGTTGCGTTTGGAAAGAGTAGTTGCCAACTTCAGAAGTGGTGACCGATCGTTTTCAAAGTCACGTGGGTTAAAGCCTGAAGTCACGTGGGTTGAAGCCTGAAGTCACGTGGGTTGAAGTCTGAAGTCACGTGGGTTAAAACCTGAACTTTTTGGATAACAATTGTGTCTTTACTTCTATATTTGTGTTCGTCCGTCAGATGTTGCGTCTGGAACAAGTAGCTGCCAACATCAAAAGTGGTGACCGATCGTTTTGAAAGTCACGTGGGTCGAAGCCTGAAGTCACGTGGGTTGAAGCCTGAAGTCACGTGGGTTGAAACCTGAACTTTTTGGATAACAATTGTGTCTTTTCTTTTATATTTGTGTTTGTTCGTCAGATTTTGCGTTTGGAACAAGTAGCTGCCAACATCAAAAGTGGTGACCGATCGTTTTGAAAGTCACGTGGGTCGAAGCCTGAAGTCACGTGGGTTGGAGCCTGGAGTCACGTGGGTTCAAACCTGAGCTTTTTGGATAACAATTGTGTCTTTTTTTCTATATTTGTGTTCGTTCGTCAGATGTTGCGTTTGGAAAGAGTAGCTGCCAACATCAAAAAAGGTGACCGATCGTTTTCAAAGTCACGTGGGTTGTAGCCTGAAATCACGTGGGTTGAAGCCTGAAGTCACGTGGGTCGAAGCCTGAAGTCACGTGGGTTAGAACCTGAACTTCTTGGATAACAATTGTGTCTTTTTTTCTATATTTGTGTTCGTTCGTCGGATGTTGCGTTTGGAAAGAGTAGCTGCCAACTTCAAAAGTGGTGACCGATCGTTTTCAAAGTCACGTGGGTTGAAGCCTGAAATCACGTGAGTTGAAGCCTGAAGTCACGTGGGTTGAAGACTGAAGTCACGTGGGTTGGAGCCTGGAGTCACGTGGGTTAAAACCTGAACTTTTTGGGTAACAACTGTGTCTTTTCCTCTATATTTGTGTTCGTTCGTCAGATGTTGCGTTTGGAACAAGTAGCTGCCAACATCAAAAGTGGTGACCGATCGTTTTAAAAATCACGTGGGTTGAAGCCTGAAGTCACGTGGGTTGGAGCCTGGAGTCACGTGGGTTCAAACCTGAACTTTTTGGATAACAATTGTGTCTTTTTTTTTATATTTGTGTTCGTTCGTCAGATGTTGCGTTTGGAAAGAGTAGTTGCCAACTTTAGAAGTGGTGACCGATCGTTTTCAAAGTCACGTGGGTTAAAGCCTGAAGTCACGTGGGTTGAAGCCTGAAGTCACGTGGGTTGAAGTCTGAAGTCACGTGGGTTAAAACCTGAACTTTTTGGATAACAATTGTGTCTTTACTTCTATATTTGTGTTCGTTCGTCAGATGTTGCGTCTGGAACAAGTAGCTGCCAACATCAAAAGTGGTGACCGATCGTTTTGAAAGTCACGTGGGTCGAAGCCTGGAGTCACGTGGGTTGAAACCTGAACTTTTTGGATAACAATTGTGTCTTTTCTCTTATATTTGTGTTTGTTCGTCAGATTTTGCGTTTGGAACAAGTAGCTGCCAACATCAAAAGTGGTGACCGATCGTTTTGAAAGTCACGTGGGTCGAAGCCTGAAGTCACGTGGGTTGGAGCCTGGAGTCACGTGGGTTCAAACCTGAGCTTTTTGGATGAAAATTGTGTCTTTTTTTCTATATTTGTGTTCGTTCGTCAGATGTTGCGTTTGGAAAAAGTAGCTTCCAACTTCAAAAAAGGTGACCGATCGTTTTCAAAGTCACGTGGGTTGTAGCCTGAAATCACGTGGGTTGAAGCCTGAAGTCACGTGGGTCGAAGCCTGAAGTCACGTGGGTTAGAACCTGAACTTCTCGGATAACAATTGTGTCTTTTTTTCTATATTTGTGTTCGTTCGTCACATGTTGCGTTTGGAAAGAGTAGCTGCCAACTTCAAAAGTGGTGACCGATCGTTTTCAAAGTCACGTGGGTTGAAGCCTGAAATCACGTGGGTTGAAGCCTGAAGTCACGTGGGTCGAAGCCTGAAGTCACGTGGGTTGGAGCCTGGAGTCACGTGGGTTCAAACCTGAGCTTTTTGGATAACAATTGTGTCCTTTTTTCTATATTTGTGTTCGTTCGTCAGATGTTGCGTTTGGAAAGAGTAGCTGCCAACTTCAAAAAAGGTGACCGATCGTTTTCAAAGTCACGTGGGTTGTAGCCTGAAATCACGTGAGTTGAAGCCTGAAGTCACGTGGGTCGAAGCCTGAAGTCACGTGGGTTAGAACCTGAACTTCTTGGATAACAATTGTGTCTTTTCTCCTATATTTGTGTTCGTTCGTCAGATGTTGCGTTTGGAACAAGTAGCTGCCAACATCAAAAGTGGTGACCGATCGTTTCGAAAGTCACGTGGGTTGAAGCCTTAAGTCACGTGGGTTGAAGCCTGAACTTTTTGGGATAACAATTGTGTCTTCGATTTTTTGATTTTTGTGTTCGTTCGTCAGATGTTGCGTTTGGAACAAGTAGCTGCCAATTCCGGAAGTGGTGACCGATCGTTTTGAAAGTCACGTGAGTTGAAGCCTGAAGTCACGTGATTTGCAGCCTGAAGTCACGTGGGTTGGAGCCTGGAGTCACGTGGGTTGTAACCTGAACTTTTTGGATAACATTTGTGTCTTTTCTTCTATATTTGTGTTCGTTCGTCAGATTTTGCGTTTGGAACAAGTAGCTGCCAACATCAAAAGTGGTAACCGATCGTTTCAAAAGTCACGTGGGTTAAAGTCTGAAGTCACGTGGGTTGGAGCCTGGAGTCACGTGGGTTCAAACCTGAACTTTTTAGATAACAATTGTGCCTTTTTTCTTATATTTGTGTTCGTTCGTCAGATGTTGCGTTTGGAACAAGTAGCTGCCAACTCCGGAAGTGGTGACCGATCGTTTTAAAAGTCACGTGGGTTGAAGCCTGAAGTCACGTGGGTTAAGGCCTAAAGTCACGTGGGTTAAAGCCTGAAGTCACGTGGGTTAAAACCGGAGCTTTTTGGATAACAACTGGTCTTTTCTTCTATATTTGTGTTCGTTCGTCAGATGTTGCGTTTGGAACAAGCAGCTGCCAACATCAAAAGTGGTGACCGATCATTTCAAAAGTCACGTGGGTTGAAGCCTGAAGTCACGTGGGTTGAAGCCTGAAGTCACGTGGGTAAAAACCTGGACTTTTTGGATAACAATTGTGTCTTTTCTTCTATATTTGTGTTCATTCGTCAGATGTTGCGTTTGGAAAGAGTAGCTGCCAACTCCAGAAGTGGTGACCGATCGTTTTCAAAGTCACGTGGGTTGAAGCCTGAAGTCACGTGGGTTGAAGCCTGAAGTCACGTGGGTTGAAGCTTGAAGTCACGTGGGTTAAAACCTGAACTTTTTGGATAACAATAGTGTCTCCTTTTCTATATTTGTGTTCGTTTGTCAGATGTTGCGTTTGGAAAGAGTAGCTGCCAACTTCAAAAGTGGTGACCGATCGTTTTCAAAGTCACGTGGGTTGAAGCCTGAAGTCACGTGGGTTGGAGCCTGAAGTCACGTGGGTTGAAACATGAAGTCACGTGGGTTGAAACCTGAACTTTTTGGATAACAATTGTGTCTTTTCTTCTATATTTGTGTTCGTTCGTCAAATGTTGCGTTTGGAACTTGTAGCTGCCAACATCAAAAGTGGTGACCGATCGTTTCAAAAGTCACGTGGGTTGAAGCCTGAAGTCACGTGGGTTGAAGCCTGAAGTCACGTGGGTTCAAACCTGATTTTTTTAGATAACAATTGTGTCTTTTTTTCTATATTTGTGTTCGTTCGTCAGATGTTGCGTTTGGAAAGAGTAGCTGCCAACTTCAAAAGTGGTGACCGATCGTTTCAAAAGTCACGTGGGTTGAAGCCTGGAGTCACGTGGGTTGAAGCCTGAAGTCACGTGGGTTGAAGCCTGAACTTTTTGGATAACAATTGTGTCTTCGATTTTTTGATATTTGTGTTCGTTCGTCAGATGTTGCGTTTGGAACAAGTAGCTGCCAACTCCAGAAGTGGTGACCGATCGTTTCAAAAGTCACGTGGGTTGAAGCCTGAAGTCACGTGGGTTGAAGCCTGAAGTCACGTGGGTTGAGCCTGGAGTCACGTGGGTTAAAACCTGAACTTTTTGGATAACAATTGTGTCTTCGATTTTTTGATATTTGTGTTCGTTCGTCAGATGTTGCGTTTGGAACAAGTAGCTGCCAACTCCAGAAGTGGTGACCGATCGTTTCAAAAGTCACGTGAGTTGAAGCCTGAAGTCACGTGGGTTGAAGCCTGAAGTCACGTGGGTTGAAGCCTGAAGTCACGTGGGTTGAAGCCTGATGTCACGTGGGTTGAAGCCTGAAGTCACGTGGGTTGGAGCCTGATGTCACGTTGGTTGAAGCCTGAAGTCACGTGGGTTGAAGCCTGAAGTCACGTGAGGTGGAGCCTAAAGTCACGTGGGTTAAAACCTGAACTTTTTGGATAACAATTGTGTCTTCTCTTCTATATTTGTGTTCGTTCGTCAGATGTTGCGTTTGGAAAGAGTAGCTGCCAACTTCAAAAGTTGTGACCGATCGTTTTCAAAGTCACGTGGGTTGAAGCCTGAAATCACGTGGGTTGAAGCCTGAAGTCACGTGGGTTGAAGCCTGTAGTCACGTGGGTTGAAGCCTGAACTTTTTGGATAACAATTGTGTCTTCGATTTTTTTATTTTTGTGTTCGTTCGTCAGATGTTGCATTTGGAACAAGTAGCTGCCAACTCCGGAAGTGGTGACCGATCGTTTTAAAAGTCACGTGGGTTGAAGCCTGAAATCACGTGGGTTGAAGCCTGAAGTCACGTGGTTAAGGCCTGAAGTCACGTGGGTTGAAGCCTGAAGTCACGTGGGTTAAAACCGGAACTTTTTGGATAACAATTGTGTCTTTTTTTCTATATTTGTGTTCGTTCGTCAGATGTTGCGTTTGGAAAGAGTAGCTGCCAACTTCAAAAGTGATGACCGATCGTTTTCAAAGTCACGTGGGTTGGAGCCTGAAATCACGTGGGTTGAAGCCTGAAATCACTTGGGTTGAAGCCTGAAATCACGTGGGTTGAAGGCTAAAGTCACGTGGGTTGAAGCCAGAAGTCACGTGGGTTAGAACCTGAACTTTTTGGATAACAATAGTGTCTTCTTTTCTATATTTGTGTTCGTTTGTCAGATAATGCGTTTGGAAAGAGTAGCTGCCAACTTCAAAAGTGGTGACCGATCGTTTTCAAAGTCACGTGGGTTGAAGCCTGAAGTCACGTGGGTTGGAGCCTGAAGTCACGTTGGTTGAAGCCTGAAGTCACGTGGGTTGAAGCCTGAAGTCACGTGGGTTGAAGCCTGAAGTCACGTGGGTTGAAGCCTGAAGTCACGTGGGTTGAAGCCTGAAGTCACGTGGGTTAAAACCTGAACTTTTTGGATAACAATTGTGTCTTTTCTTTTATATTTGTGTTCGTTCGTCAGATTTTGCGTTTGGAACAAGTAGCTGCCAACATCAAAAGTGGTGACCGATCGTTTTGAAAATCACGTGGGTTGAAGCCTGGAGACACGTGGGTTGGAGCCTGGAGCACGTGGGTTCAAACTTGAACTTTTTGGATAACAATTGTGTCTTTTTTTCTATATTTGTGTTCGTTCGTCAGATGTTGCGTTTGGAAAGAGTAGCTGCCAACTTCAAAAAAGGTGACCGATCGTTTTCAAAGTCACGTGGGTTGTAGCCTGAAATCACGTGGGTTGAAGCCTGAAGTCACGTGGGTCGAAGCCTGAAGTCACGTGGGTTAGAACCTGAACTTTTTGGATAACAATTGTGTCTTTTTTTCTATATTTGTGTTCGTTCGTCAGATGTTGCGTTTGGAAAGAGTAGCTGCCAACTTCAAAAGTGGTGACCGATCGCTTTCAAAGTCACGTGGGTTGAAGCCTGAAATCACGTGGGTTGAAGCCTGAAGTCACGTGGGTTGAAGCCTGAAGTCACGTGGGTTAGAACCTGAACTTTTTGGATAACAATTGTGTCTTTTTTTCTATATTTGTGTTCGTTCGTCAGATGTTGCGTTTGGAAAGAGTAGCTGCCAACTTCAAAAGTGGTGACCGATCGTTTCAAAAGTCACGTGAGTTGAAGCCTGGAGTCACGTGGGTTGAAGCCTAAAGTCACGTGGGTTGGAGCCTGAACTTTTTGGATAACAATTGTGTCTTCGATTTTTTGATATTTGTGTTCGTTCGTCAGATGTTGCGTTTGGAACAAGTAGCTGCCAACTCAAGAAGTGGTGACCGATCGTTTTAAAGGTCACGTGGGTTGAAGCCTGAAGTCACGTGGGTTGAAGCCTAAAGTCACGTGGGTTGAAGTCTGAAGTCACGTGGGTTAAAACCTGAACTTTTTGGATAACAATTGTGTCTTCGATTTTTTGATATTTGTGTTCGTTCGTCAGATGTTGCGTTTGGAACATGTAGCCGCCAACATCAAAAGTGGAGACCGATCGTTTCAAAAGTCACGTGGGTTGAAGCCTGGAGTCACGTGGGTTGGAGCCTGGAGTCACGTGGGTTCAAACCTGAACTTTTTGGATAACAATTGTGTCTTTTCTTTTATATTTGTGTTCGTTCGTCAGATTTTGCGTTTGGAACAAGTAGCTGCCAACATCAGAAGTGGTGACCAATCGTTTAAAAAGTCACGTGGGTTGAAGCCTGAAGTCACGTGGGTTGGAGCCTGGAGTCACGTGGGTTCAAACCTAAACTTTTTGGATAACAATTGTGTCTTTTTTTTTATATTTGTGTTCGTTCGTCAGATGTTGCGTTTGGAAAGAGTAGTTGCCAACTTTAGAAGTGGTGACCGATCGTTTTCAAAGTCACGTGGGTTAAAGCCTGAAGTCACGTGGGTTGAAGCCTGAAGTCACGTGGGTTGAAGCCTGAAGTCACGTGTGTTGAAGCCTGAAGTCACGTGGGTTGAGACCTGAACTTTTTGGATAACAATTGTGTCTTTTCTTTTATATTTGTGTTTGTTCGTCAGATTTTGCGTTTGGAACAAGTAGCTGCCAACATCAAAAGTGGTGACCGATCGTTTTGAAAGTCACGTGGGTCGAAGCCTGAAGTCACGTGGGTTGGAGCCTGGAGTCACGTGGGTTCAAACCTGAGCTTTTTGGATAACAATTGTGTCTTTTTTTCTATATTTGTGTTCGTTCGTCAGATGTTGCGTTTGGAAAGAGTAGCTGCCAACTTCAAAAAAGGTGACCGATCGTTTTCAAAGTCACGTGGGTTGTAGCCTGAAATCACGTGGGTTGAAGCCTGAAGTCACGTGGGTCGAAGCCTGAAGTCACGTGGGTTAGAACCTGAACTTCTTGGATAACAATTGTGTCTTTTTTTCTATATTTGTGTTCGTTCGTCGGATGTTGCGTTTGGAAAGAGTAGCTGCCAACTTCAAAAGTGGTGACCGATCGTTTTCAAAGTCACGTGGGTTGAAGCCTGAAATCACGTGGGTTGAAGCCTGAAGTCACGTGGGTTGAAGACTGAAGTCACGTGGGTTGAAGCCTGAAGTCACGTGGGTTGGAGCCTGGAGTCACGTGGGTTCAAACCTGAACTTTTTGGATAACAATTGTGTCTTTTTTTTTATATTTGTGTTCGTTCGTCAGATGTTGCGTTTGGAAAGAGTAGTTGCCAACTTTAGAAGTGGTGACCGATCGTTTTCAAAGTCACGTGGGTTAAAGCCTGAAGTCACGTGGGTTGAAGCCTGAAGTCACGTGGGTTGAAGTCTGAAGTCACGTGGGTTAAAACCTGAACTTTTTGGATAACAATTGTGTCTTTACTTCTATATTTGTGTTCGTTCGTCAGATGTTGCGTCTGGAACAAGTAGCTGCCAACATCAAAAGTGGTGACCGATCGTTTTGAAAGTCACGTGGGTCGAAGCCTGAAGTCACGTGGGTTGAAGCCTGAAGTCACGTGGGTTGAAACCTGAACTTTTTGGATAACAATTGTGTCTTTTCTTTTATATTTGTGTTTGTTCGTCAGATTTTGCGTTTGGAACAAGTAGCTGCCAACATCAAAAGTGGTGACCGATCGTTTTGAAAGTCACGTGGGTCGAAGCCTGAAGTCACGTGGGTTGGAGCCTGGAGTCACGTGGGTTCAAACCTGAGCTTTTTGGATAACAATTGTGTCTTTTTTTCTATATTTGTGTTCGTTCGTCAGATGTTGCGTTTGGAAAGAGTAGCTGCCAACTTCAAAAAAGGTGACCGATCGTTTTCAAAGTCACGTGGGTTGTAGCCTGAAATCACGTGGGTTGAAACCTGAAGTCACGTGGGTCGAAGCCTGAAGTCACGTGGGTTAGAACCTGAACTTCTTGGATAACAATTGTGTCTTTTTTTCTATATTTGTGTTCGTTCGTCGGATGTTGCGTTTGGAAAGAGTAGCTGCCAACTTCAAAAGTGGTGACCGATCGTTTTCAAAGTCACGGGGGTTGAAGCCTGAAATCACGTGAGTTGAAGCCTGAAGTCACGTGGGTTGAAGACTGAAGTCACGTGGGTTGGAGCCTGGAGTCACGTGGGTTAAAACCTGAACTTTTTGGGTAACAACTGTGTCTTTTCCTCTATATTTGTGTTCGTTCGTCAGATGTTGCGTTTGGAACAAGTAGCTGCCAACATCAAAAGTGGTGACCGATCGTTTTAAAAATCACGTGGGTTGAAGCCTGAAGTCACGTGGGTTGGAGCCTGGAGTCACGTGGGTTCAAACCTGAACTTTTTGGATAACAATTGTGTCTTTTTTTTTATATTTGTGTTCGTTCGTCAGATGTTGCGTTTGGAAAGAGTAGTTGCCAACTTTAGAAGTGGTGACCGATCGTTTTCAAAGTCACGTGGGTTAAAGCCT
The DNA here is from genome assembly GCA_949128115.1 of Anaspis maculata. NCBI lineage: Eukaryota > Metazoa > Arthropoda > Insecta > Coleoptera > Scraptiidae > Anaspis > Anaspis maculata. The sequence continues at coordinate 95,061,668 of OX421963.1, read as the reverse complement.
GAAGTCACGTGGGTTGAAGCCTGAAGTCACGTGGGTTGAAGTCTGAAGTCACGTGGGTTAAAACCTGAACTTTTTGGATAACAATTGTGTCTTTACTTCTATATTTGTGTTCGTTCGTCAGATGTTGCGTCTGGAACAAGTAGCTGCCAACATCAAAAGTGGTGACCGATCGTTTTGAAAGTCACGTGGGTCGAAGCCTGAAGTCACGTGGGTTGAAACCTGAACTTTTTGGATAACAATTGTGTCTTTTCTCTTATATTTGTGTTTGTTCGTCAGATTTTGCGTTTGGAACAAGTAGCTGCCAACATCAAAAGTGGTGACCGATCGTTTTGAAAGTCACGTGGGTCGAAGCCTGAAGTCACGTGGGTTGGAGCCTGGAGTCACGTGGGTTCAAACCTGAGCTTTTTGGATAAAAATTGTGTCTTTTTTTCTATATTTGTGTTCGTTCGTCAGATGTTGCGTTTGGAAAGAGTAGCTGCCAACTTCAAAAAAGGTGACCGATCGTTTTCAAAGTCACGTGGGTTGTAGCCTGAAATCACGTGAGTTGAAGCCTAAAGTCACGTGGGTCGAAGCCTGAAGTCACGTGGGTTAGAACCTGAACTTCTTGGATAACAATTGTGTCTTTTCTCCTATATTTGTGTTCGTTCGTCAGATGTTGCGTTTGGAACAAGTAGCTGCCAACATCAAAAGTGGTGACCGATCGTTTCGAAAGTCACGTGGGTTGAAGCCTTAAGTCACGTGGGTTGAAGCCTGAACTTTTTGGGATAACAATTGTGTCTTCGATTTTTTGATTTTTGTGTTCGTTCGTCAGATGTTGCGTTTGGAACAAGTAGCTGCCAATTCCGGAAGTGGTGACCGATCGTTTTAAAAGTCACGTGAGTTGAAGCCTGAAGTCACGTGATTTGCAGCCTGAAGTCACGTGGGTTGGAGCCTGGAGTCACGTGGGTTCAAACCTGAACTTTTTAGATAACAATTGTGCCTTTTTTCTTATATTTGTGTTCGTTCGTCAGATGTTGCGTTTGGAAAGAGTAGCTGCCAACTTCAAAAGTGATGACCGATCGTTTTCAAAGTCACGTGGGATGGAGCCTGAAATCACGTGGGTTGAAGCCTGAAGTCACGTGGGTTAAGGCCTGAAGTCACGTGGGTTATAGCCTGAAGTCACGTGGGTTAAAACCGGAACTTTTTGGATAACAATTGTGTCTTTTTTTCTATATTTGTGTTCGTTCGTCAGGTGTTGCGTTTGGAAAGAGTAGCTGCCAACTTCAAAAGTGATGACCGATCGTTTTTAAAGTCACGTGGGTTGGAGCCTGATATCACGTGGGTTGAAGCCTGAAGTCACGTGGGTTGAAGCCTGAACTTTTTGGATAACAATTTTGTCTTCGATTTTTTTATTTTTGTGTTCGTTCGTCAGATGTTGCGTTTGGAACAAGTAGCTGCCAACTCCGGAAGTGGTGACCGATCGTTTTAAAAGTCACGTGGGCTGAAGCCTGAAGTCACGTGGGTTAAGGCCTAAAGTCACGTGGGTTAAAGCCTGAAGTCACGTGGGTTAAAACCGGAGCTTTTTGGATAACAACTGGTCTTTTCTTCTATATTTGTGTTCGTTCGTCAGATGTTGCGTTTGGAACAAGCAGCTGCCAACATCAAAAGTGGTGACCGATCATTTCAAAAGTCACGTGGGTTGAAGCCTGAAGTCACGTGGGTTGAAGCCTGAAGTCACGTGGGTAAAAACCTGGACTTTTTGGATAACAATTGTGTCTTTTCTTCTATATTTGTGTTCATCCGTCAGATGTTGCGTTTGGAAAGAGTAGCTGCCAACTACAGAAGTGGTGACCGATCGTTTTCAAAGTCACGTGGGTTGAAGCCTGAAGTCACGTGGGTTGAAGCCTGAAGTCACGTGGGTTGAAGCTTGAAGTCACGTGGGTTAAAACCTGAACTTTTTGGATAACAATAGTGTCTCCTTTTCTATATTTGTGTTCGTTTGTCAGATGTTGCGTTTGGAAAGAGTAGCTGCCAACTTCAAAAGTGGTGACCGATCGTTTTCAAAGTCACGTGGGTTGAAGCCTGAAGTCACGTGGGTTGGAGCCTGAAGTCACGTGGGTTGAAACATGAAGTCACGTGGGTTGAAACCTGAACTTTTTGGATAACAATTGTGTCTTTTCTTCTATATTTGTGTTCGTTCGTCAGATGTTGCGTTTGGAACTTGTAGCTGCCAACATCAAAAGTGTCGACCGATCGTTTCAAAAGTCACGTGGGTTGAAGCCTGAAGTCACGTGGGTTGGAGCCTGAAGTCACGTGGGTTCAAACCTGATTTTTTTGGATAACAATTGTGTCTTTTTTTCTATATTTGTGTTCGTTCGTCAGATGTTGCGTTTGGAAAGAGTAGCTGCCAACTTCAAAAGTGGTGACCGATCGTATCAAAAGTCACGTGGGTTGAAGCCTGGAGTCACGTGGGTTGAAGCCTAGAGTCACGTGGGTTGAAGCCTGAACTTTTTGGATAACAATTGTGTCTTCGATTTTTTGATATTTGTGGTCGTTCGTCAGATGTTGCGTTTGGAACAAGTAGCTGCCAACTCCAGAAGTGGTGACCGATCGTTTCAAAAGTCACGTGGGTTGAAGCCTGAAGTCACGTGGGTTGAAGCCTGAAGTCACGTGGGTTGAAGCCTGAAGTCACGTGGGTTAAAACCTGAACTTTTTGGATAACAATTGTGTCTTTTCTTTTATATTTGTGTTCGTTCGTCAGATTTTGCGTTTGGAACAAGTAGCTGCCAACATCAAAAGTGGTGACCGATCGTTTTGAAAATCACGTGGGTTGAAGCCTGGAGACACGTGGGTTGGAGCCTGGAGTCACGTGGGTTCAAACTTGAACTTTTTGGATAACAATTGTGTCTTTTTTTCTATATTTGTGTTCGTTCGTCAGATGTTGCGTTTGGAAAGAGTAGCTGCCAACTTCAAAAGTGGTGACCGATCGTTTTCAAAGTCACGTGGGTTGTAGCCTGAAATCACGTGGGTTGAAGCCTGAAGTCACGTGGGTCGAAGCCTGAAGTCACGTGGGTTAGAACCTGAACTTTTTGGATAACAATTGTGCCTTTTTTTCTATATTTGTGTTCGTTCGTCAGATGTTGCGTTTGGAAAGAGTAGCTGCCAACTTCAAAAGTGGTGACCGATCATTTCCAAAGTCACGTGGGTTGAAGCCTGAAATCACGTGGGTCTATGCCTGGAGTCACGTGGGTTGAAGCCTGTAGTCACGTGGGTTGAAGCCTAAACTTTTTGGATAACAATTGTGTCTTCGATTTTTTTATTTTTGTGTTCGTTCGTCAGATGTTGCATTTGGAACAAGTAGCTGCCAACTCCGGAAGTGGTGACCGATCGTTTCAAAAGTCACGTGGGTTGAAGCCTGAAGACACGTGGGTTGAAGCCTGAAGTCACGTGGGTTGAAGCCTGGAGTCACGTGGGTTGTAACCTGAACTTTTTGGATAACATTTGTGTCTTTTCTTCTATATTTGTGTTCGTTCGTCAGATTTTGCGTTTGGAACAAGTAGCTGCCAACATCAAAAGTGGTAACCGATCGTTTTAAAAGTCACGTGGGTTAAAGCCTGAAGTCACGTGGGTTGGAGCCTGGAGTCACGTGGGTTCAAACCTGATTTTTTTAGATAACAATTGTGTCTTTTTCCCTATATTTGTGTTCGTTCGTCAGATGTTGCGTTTGGAAAGTGGAGTAGCTGCCAACTTCAAAAGTGATGACCGATCGTTTTCGAAGTCACGTGGGTTGGAGCCTGAAATCACGTGGGTTGAAGCCTGAAGTCACGTGGTTAAGGCCTGAAGTCACGTGGGTTAAAGCCTGAAGTCACGTGGATTGAAACCGGAACTTTCTGGATAACATTTGTGTCTTTTTTTCTATATTTGTGTTCGTTCGTCAGATGTTGCGTTTGGAAAGAGTAGTTGCCAACTTTAGAAGTGGTGACCGATCGTTTTCAAAGTCACGTGGGTTAAAGCCTGAAGTCACGTGGGTTGAAGCCTGAAGTCACGTGGGTTGTAGCCTGAAGTCACGTGTGTTGAAGCCTGAAGTCACGTGGGTTGAGACCTGAACTTTTTGGATAACAATTGTGTCTTTTCTTTTATATTTGTGTTTGTTCGTCAGATTTTGCGTTTGGAACAAGTAGCTGCCAACATCAAAAGTGGTGACCGATCGTTTTGAAAGTCACGTGGGTCGAAGCCTGAAGTCACGTGGGTTGGAGCCTGGAGTCACGTGGGTTCAAACCTGAGCTTTTTGGATAACAATTGTGTCTTTTTTTCTATATTTGTGTTCGTTCGTCAGATGTTGCGTTTGGAAAGAGTAGCTGCCAACTTCAAAAAAGGTGACCGATCGTTTTCAAAGTCACGTGGGTTGTAGCCTGAAATCACGTGGGTTGAAGCCTGAAGTCACGTGGGTCGAAGCCTGAAGTCACGTGGGTTAGAACCTGAACTTCTTGGATAACAATTGTGTCTTTTTTTCTATATTTGTGTTCGTTCGTCGGATGTTGCGTTTGGAAAGAGTAGCTGCCAACTTCAAAAGTGGTGACCGATCGTTTTCAAAGTCACGTGGGTTGAAGCCTGAAATCACGTGGGTTGAAGCCTGAAGTCACGTGGGTTGAAGACTGAAGTCACGTGGGTTGAAGCCTGAAGTCACGTGGGTTGGAGCCTGGAGTCACGTGGGTTCAAACCTGAACTTTTTGGATAACAATTGTGTCTTTTTTTTTATATTTGTGTTCGTTCGTCAGATGTTGCGTTTGGAAAGAGTAGCTGCCAACTTCAAAAGTGATGACCGATCGTTTTCAAAGTCACGTGGGATGGAGCCTGAAATCACGTGGGTTGAAGCCTGAAGTCACGTGGGTTAAGGCCTGAAGTCACGTGGGTTATAGCCTGAAGTCACGTGGGTTAAAACCGGAACTTTTTGGATAACAATTGTGTCTTTTTTTCTATATTTGTGTTCGTTCGTCAGGTGTTGCGTTTGGAAAGAGTAGCTGCCAACTTCAAAAGTGATGACCGATCGTTTTTAAAGTCACGTGGGTTGGAGCCTGATATCACGTGGGTTGAAGCCTGAAGTCACGTGGGTTGAAGCCTGAACTTTTTGGATAACAATTTTGTCTTCGATTTTTTTATTTTTGTGTTCGTTCGTCAGATGTTGCGTTTGGAACAAGTAGCTGCCAACTCCGGAAGTGGTGACCGATCGTTTTAAAAGTCACGTGGGCTGAAGCCTGAAGTCACGTGGGTTAAGGCCTAAAGTCACGTGGGTTAAAGCCTGAAGTCACGTGGGTTAAAACCGGAGCTTTTTGGATAACAACTGGTCTTTTCTTCTATATTTGTGTTCGTTCGTCAGATGTTGCGTTTGGAACAAGCAGCTGCCAACATCAAAAGTGGTGACCGATCATTTCAAAAGTCACGTGGGTTGAAGCCTGAAGTCACGTGGGTTGAAGCCTGAAGTCACGTGGGTAAAAACCTGGACTTTTTGGATAACAATTGTGTCTTTTCTTCTATATTTGTGTTCATCCGTCAGATGTTGCGTTTGGAAAGAGTAGCTGCCAACTACAGAAGTGGTGACCGATCGTTTTCAAAGTCACGTGGGTTGAAGCCTGAAGTCACGTGGGTTGAAGCCTGAAGTCACGTGGGTTGAAGCTTGAAGTCACGTGGGTTAAAACCTGAACTTTTTGGATAACAATAGTGTCTCCTTTTCTATATTTGTGTTCGTTTGTCAGATGTTGCGTTTGGAAAGAGTAGCTGCCAACTTCAAAAGTGGTGACCGATCGTTTTCAAAGTCACGTGGGTTGAAGCCTGAAGTCACGTGGGTTGGAGCCTGAAGTCACGTGGGTTGAAACATGAAGTCACGTGGGTTGAAACCTGAACTTTTTGGATAACAATTGTGTCTTTTCTTCTATATTTGTGTTCGTTCGTCAGATGTTGCGTTTGGAACTTGTAGCTGCCAACATCAAAAGTGGTGACCGATCGTTTCAAAAGTCACGTGGGTTGAAGCCTGAAGTCACGTGGGTTGGAGCCTGAAGTCACGTGGGTTCAAACCTGATTTTTTTGGATAACAATTGTGTCTTTTTTTCTATATTTGTGTTCGTTCGTCAGATGTTGCGTTTGGAAAGAGTAGCTGCCAACTTCAAAAGTGGTGACCGATCGTATCAAAAGTCACGTGGGTTGAAGCCTGGAGTCACGTGGGTTGAAGCCTAGAGTCACGTGGGTTGAAGCCTGAACTTTTTGGATAACAATTGTGTCTTCGATTTTTTGATATTTGTGGTCGTTCGTCAGATGTTGCGTTTGGAACAAGTAGCTGCCAACTCCAGAAGTGGTGACCGATCGTTTCAAAAGTCACGTGGGTTGAAGCCTGAAGTCACGTGGGTTGAAGCCTGAAGTCACGTGGGTTGAAGCCTGAAGTCACGTGGGTTAAAACCTGAACTTTTTGGATAACAATTGTGTCTTTTCTTTTATATTTGTGTTCGTTCGTCAGATTTTGCGTTTGGAACAAGTAGCTGCCAACATCAAAAGTGGTGACCGATCGTTTTGAAAATCACGTGGGTTGAAGCCTGGAGACACGTGGGTTGGAGCCTGGAGTCACGTGGGTTCAAACTTGAACTTTTTGGATAACAATTGTGTCTTTTTTTCTATATTTGTGTTCGTTCGTCAGATGTTGCGTTTGGAAAGAGTAGCTGCCAACTTCAAAAGTGGTGACCGATCGTTTTCAAAGTCACGTGGGTTGTAGCCTGAAATCACGTGGGTTGAAGCCTGAAGTCACGTGGGTCGAAGCCTGAAGTCACGTGGGTTAGAACCTGAACTTTTTGGATAACAATTGTGCCTTTTTTTCTATATTTGTGTTCGTTCGTCAGATGTTGCGTTTGGAAAGAGTAGCTGCCAACTTCAAAAGTGGTGACCGATCATTTCCAAAGTCACGTGGGTTGAAGCCTGAAATCACGTGGGTCTATGCCTGGAGTCACGTGGGTTGAAGCCTGTAGTCACGTGGGTTGAAGCCTAAACTTTTTGGATAACAATTGTGTCTTCGATTTTTTTATTTTTGTGTTCGTTCGTCAGATGTTGCATTTGGAACAAGTAGCTGCCAACTCCGGAAGTGGTGACCGATCGTTTCAAAAGTCACGTGGGTTGAAGCCTGAAGACACGTGGGTTGAAGCCTGAAGTCACGTGGGTTGAAGCCTGGAGTCACGTGGGTTGTAACCTGAACTTTTTGGATAACATTTGTGTCTTTTCTTCTATATTTGTGTTCGTTCGTCAGATTTTGCGTTTGGAACAAGTAGCTGCCAACATCAAAAGTGGTAACCGATCGTTTTAAAAGTCACGTGGGTTAAAGCCTGAAGTCACGTGGGTTGGAGCCTGGAGTCACGTGGGTTCAAACCTGATTTTTTTAGATAACAATTGTGTCTTTTTCCCTATATTTGTGTTCGTTCGTCAGATGTTGCGTTTGGAAAGTGGAGTAGCTGCCAACTTCAAAAGTGATGACCGATCGTTTTCGAAGTCACGTGGGTTGGAGCCTGAAATCACGTGGGTTGAAGCCTGAAGTCACGTGGTTAAGGCCTGAAGTCACGTGGGTTAAAGCCTGAAGTCACGTGGATTGAAACCGGAACTTTCTGGATAACATTTGTGTCTTTTTTTCTATATTTGTGTTCGTTCGTCAGATGTTGCGTTTGGAAAGAGTAGTTGCCAACTTTAGAAGTGGTGACCGATCGTTTTCAAAGTCACGTGGGTTAAAGCCTGAAGTCACGTGGGTTGAAGCCTGAAGTCACGTGGGTTGTAGCCTGAAGTCACGTGTGTTGAAGCCTGAAGTCACGTGGGTTGAGACCTGAACTTTTTGGATAACAATTGTGTCTTTTCTTTTATATTTGTGTTTGTTCGTCAGATTTTGCGTTTGGAACAAGTAGCTGCCAACATCAAAAGTGGTGACCGATCGTTTTGAAAGTCACGTGGGTCGAAGCCTGAAGTCACGTGGGTTGGAGCCTGGAGTCACGTGGGTTCAAACCTGAGCTTTTTGGATAACAATTGTGTCTTTTTTTCTATATTTGTGTTCGTTCGTCAGATGTTGCGTTTGGAAAGAGTAGCTGCCAACTTCAAAAAAGGTGACCGATCGTTTTCAAAGTCACGTGGGTTGTAGCCTGAAATCACGTGGGTTGAAGCCTGAAGTCACGTGGGTCGAAGCCTGAAGTCACGTGGGTTAGAACCTGAACTTCTTGGATAACAATTGTGTCTTTTTTTCTATATTTGTGTTCGTTCGTCGGATGTTGCGTTTGGAAAGAGTAGCTGCCAACTTCAAAAGTGGTGACCGATCGTTTTCAAAGTCACGTGGGTTGAAGCCTGAAATCACGTGGGTTGAAGCCTGAAGTCACGTGGGTTGAAGACTGAAGTCACGTGGGTTGAAGCCTGAAGTCACGTGGGTTGGAGCCTGGAGTCACGTGGGTTCAAACCTGAACTTTTTGGATAACAATTGTGTCTTTTTTTTTATATTTGTGTTCGTTCGTCAGATGTTGCGTTTGGAAAGAGTAGTTGCCAACTTCAGAAGTGGTGACCGATCGTTTTCAAAGTCACGTGGGTTAAAGCCTGAAGTCACGTGGGTTGAAGCCTGAAGTCACGTGGGTTGAAGTCTGAAGTCACGTGGGTTAAAACCTGAACTTTTTGGATAACAATTGTGTCTTTACTTCTATATTTGTGTTCGTCCGTCAGATGTTGCGTCTGGAACAAGTAGCTGCCAACATCAAAAGTGGTGACCGATCGTTTTGAAAGTCACGTGGGTCGAAGCCTGAAGTCACGTGGGTTGAAGCCTGAAGTCACGTGGGTTGAAACCTGAACTTTTTGGATAACAATTGTGTCTTTTCTTTTATATTTGTGTTTGTTCGTCAGATTTTGCGTTTGGAACAAGTAGCTGCCAACATCAAAAGTGGTGACCGATCGTTTTGAAAGTCACGTGGGTCGAAGCCTGAAGTCACGTGGGTTGGAGCCTGGAGTCACGTGGGTTCAAACCTGAGCTTTTTGGATAACAATTGTGTCTTTTTTTCTATATTTGTGTTCGTTCGTCAGATGTTGCGTTTGGAAAGAGTAGCTGCCAACATCAAAAAAGGTGACCGATCGTTTTCAAAGTCACGTGGGTTGTAGCCTGAAATCACGTGGGTTGAAGCCTGAAGTCACGTGGGTCGGAGCCTGAAGTCACGTGGGTTAGAACCTGAACTTCTTGGATAACAATTGTGTCTTTTTTTCTATATTTGTGTTCGTTCGTCGGATGTTGCGTTTGGAAAGAGTAGCTGCCAACTTCAAAAGTGGTGACCGATCGTTTTCAAAGTCACGTGGGTTGAAGCCTGAAATCACGTGAGTTGAAGCCTGAAGTCACGTGGGTTGAAGACTGAAGTCACGTGGGTTGGAGCCTGGAGTCACGTGGGTTAAAACCTGAACTTTTTGGGTAACAACTGTGTCTTTTCCTCTATATTTGTGTTCGTTCGTCAGATGTTGCGTTTGGAACAAGTAGCTGCCAACATCAAAAGTGGTGACCGATCGTTTTAAAAATCACGTGGGTTGAAGCCTGAAGTCACGTGGGTTGGAGCCTGGAGTCACGTGGGTTCAAACCTGAACTTTTTGGATAACAATTGTGTCTTTTTTTTTATATTTGTGTTCGTTCGTCAGATGTTGCGTTTGGAAAGAGTAGTTGCCAACTTTAGAAGTGGTGACCGATCGTTTTCAAAGTCACGTGGGTTAAAGCCTGAAGTCACGTGGGTTGAAGCCTGAAGTCACGTGGGTTGAAGTCTGAAGTCACGTGGGTTAAAACCTGAACTTTTTGGATAACAATTGTGTCTTTACTTCTATATTTGTGTTCGTTCGTCAGATGTTGCGTCTGGAACAAGTAGCTGCCAACATCAAAAGTGGTGACCGATCGTTTTGAAAGTCACGTGGGTCGAAGCCTGGAGTCACGTGGGTTGAAACCTGAACTTTTTGGATAACAATTGTGTCTTTTCTCTTATATTTGTGTTTGTTCGTCAGATTTTGCGTTTGGAACAAGTAGCTGCCAACATCAAAAGTGGTGACCGATCGTTTTGAAAGTCACGTGGGTCGAAGCCTGAAGTCACGTGGGTTGGAGCCTGGAGTCACGTGGGTTCAAACCTGAGCTTTTTGGATAAAAATTGTGTCTTTTTTTCTATATTTGTGTTCGTTCGTCAGATGTTGCGTTTGGAAAAAGTAGCTTCCAACTTCAAAAAAGGTGACCGATCGTTTTCAAAGTCACGTGGGTTGTAGCCTGAAATCACGTGGGTTGAAGCCTGAAGTCACGTGGGTCGAAGCCTGAAGTCACGTGGGTTAGAACCTGAACTTCTCGGATAACAATTGTGTCTTTTTTTCTATATTTGTGTTCGTTCGTCACATGTTGCGTTTGGAAAGAGTAGCTGCCAACTTCAAAAGTGGTGACCGATCGTTTTCAAAGTCACGTGGGTTGAAGCCTGAAATCACGTGGGTTGAAGCCTGAAGTCACGTGGGTCGAAGCCTGAAGTCACGTGGGTTGGAGCCTGGAGTCACGTGGGTTCAAACCTGAGCTTTTTGGATAACAATTGTGTCCTTTTTTCTATATTTGTGTTCGTTCGTCAGATGTTGCGTTTGGAAAGAGTAGCTGCCAACTTCAAAAAAGGTGACCGATCGTTTTCAATGTCACGTGGGTTGTAGCCTGAAATCACGTGAGTTGAAGCCTGAAGTCACGTGGGTCGAAGCCTGAAGTCACGTGGGTTAGAACCTGAACTTCTTGGATAACAATTGTGTCTTTTCTCCTATATTTGTGTTCGTTCGTCAGATGTTGCGTTTGGAACAAGTAGCTGCCAACATCAAAAGTGGTGACCGATCGTTTCGAAAGTCACGTGGGTTGAAGCCTTAAGTCACGTGGGTTGAAGCCTGAACTTTTTGGGATAACAATTGTGTCTTCGATTTTTTGATTTTTGTGTTCGTTCGTCAGATGTTGCGTTTGGAACAAGTAGCTGCCAATTCCGGAAGTGGTGACCGATCGTTTTAAAAGTCACGTGAGTTGAAGCCTGAAGTCACGTGATTTGCAGCCTGAAGTCACGTGGGTTGGAGCCTGGAGTCACGTGGGTTGTAACCTGAACTTTTTGGATAACATTTGTGTCTTTTCTTCTATATTTGTGTTCGTTCGTCAGATTTTGCGTTTGGAACAAGTAGCTGCCAACATCAAAAGTGGTAACCGATCGTTTCAAAAGTCACGTGGGTTAAAGTCTGAAGTCACGTGGGTTGGAGCCTGGAGTCACGTGGGTTCAAACCTGAACTTTTTAGATAACAATTGTGCCTTTTTTCTTATATTTGTGTTCGTTCGTCAGATGTTGCGTTTGGAACAAGTAGCTGCCAACTCCGGAAGTGGTGACCGATCGTTTTAAAAGTCACGTGGGTTGAAGCCTGAAGTCACGTGGGTTAAGGCCTAAAGTCACGTGGGTTAAAGCCTGAAGTCACGTGGGTTGAAACCGGAGCTTTTTGGATAACAACTGGTCTTTTCTTCTATATTTGTGTTCGTTCGTCAGATGTTGCGTTTGGAACAAGCAGCTGCCAACATCAAAAGTGGTGACCGATCATTTCAAAAGTCACGTGGGTTGAAGCCTGAAGTCACGTGGGTTGAAGCCTGAAGTCACGTGGGTAAAAACCTGGACTTTTTTGATAACAATTGTGTCTTTTCTTCTATATTTGTGTTCATTCGTCAGATGTTGCGTTTGGAAAGAGTAGCTGCCAACTCCAGAAGTGGTGACCGATCGTTTTCAAAGTCACGTGGGTTGAAGCCTGAAGTCACGTGGGTTGAAGCCTGAAGTCACGTGGGTTGAAGCTTGAAGTCACGTGGGTTAAAACCTGAACTTTTTGGATAACAATAGTGTCTCCTTTTCTATATTTGTGTTCGTTTGTCAGATGTTGCGTTTGGAAAGAGTAGCTGCCAACTTCAAAAGTGGTGACCGATCGTTTTCAAAGTCACGTGGGTTGAAGCCTGAAGTCACGTGGGTTGGAGCCTGAAGTCACGTGGGTTGAAACATGAAGTCACGTGGGTTGAAACCTGAACTTTTTGGATAACAATTGTGTCTTTTCTTCTATATTTGTGTTCGTTCGTCAGATGTTGCGTTTGGAACTTGTAGCTGCCAACATCAAAAGTGGTGACCGATCGTTTCAAAAGTCACGTGGGTTGAAGCCTGAAGTCACGTGGGTTGGAGCCTGAAGTCACGTGGGTTCAAACCTGATTTTTTTAGATAACAATTGTGTCTTTTTTTCTATATTTGTGTTCGTTCGTCAGATGTTGCGTTTGGAAAGAGTAGCTGCCAACTTCAAAAGTGGTGACCGATCGTTTCAAAAGTCACGTGGGTTGAAGCCTGGAGTCACGTGGGTTGAAGCCTAAAGTCACGTGGGTTGAAGCCTGAACTTTTTGGATAACAATTGTGTCTTCGATTTTTTGATATTTGTGTTCGTTCGTCAGATGTTGCGTTTGGAACAAGTAGCTGCCAACTCCAGAAGTGGTGACCGATCGTTTCAAAAGTCACGTGGGTTGAAGCCTGAAGTCACGTGGGTTGAAGCCTGAAGTCACGTGGGTTGAGCCTGGAGTCACGTGGGTTAAAACCTGAACTTTTTGGATAACAATTGTGTCTTCGATTTTTTGATATTTGTGTTCGTTCGTCAGATGTTGCGTTTGGAACAAGTAGCTGCCAACTCCAGAAGTGGTGACCGATCGTTTCAAAAGTCACGTGAGTTGAAGCCTGAAGTCACGTGGGTTGAAGCCTGAAGTCACGTGGGTTGAAGCCTGAAGTCACGTGGGTTGAAGCCTGATGTCACGTGGGTTGAAGCCTGAAGTCACGTGGGTTGGAGCCTGATGTCACGTTGGTTGAAGCCTGAAGTCACGTGGGTTGAAGCCTGAAGTCACGTGAGGTGGAGCCTAAAGTCACGTGGGTTAAAACCTGAACTTTTTGGATAACAATTGTGTCTTCTCTTCTATATTTGTGTTCGTTCGTCAGATGTTGCGTTTGGAAAGAGTAGCTGCCAACTTCAAAAGTTGTGACCGATCGTTTTCAAAGTCACGTGGGTTGAAGCCTGAAATCACGTGGGTTGAAGCCTGAAGTCACGTGGGTTGAAGCCTGTAGTCACGTGGGTTGAAGCCTGAACTTTTTGGATAACAATTGTGTCTTCGATTCTTTTATTTTTGTGTTCGTTCGTCAGATGTTGCATTTGGAACAAGTAGCTGCCAACTCCGGAAGTGGTGACCGATCGTTTTAAAAGTCACGTGGGTTGAAGCCTGAAATCACGTGGGTTGAAGCCTGAAGTCACGTGGTTAAGGCCTGAAGTCACGTGGGTTGAAGCCTGAAGTCACGTGGGTTAAAACCGGAACTTTTTGGATAACAATTGTGTCTTTTTTTCTATATTTGTGTTCGTTCGTCAGATGTTGCGTTTGGAAAGAGTAGCTGCCAACTTCAAAAGTGATGACCGATCGTTTTCAAAGTCACGTGGGTTGGAGCCTGAAATCACGTGGGTTGAAGCCTGAAATCACTTGGGTTGAAGCCTGAAATCACGTGGGTTGAAGCCTAAAGTCACGTGGGTTGAAGCCAGAAGTCACGTGGGTTAGAACCTGAACTTTTTGGATAACAATAGTGTCTTCTTTTCTATATTTGTGTTCGTTTGTCAGATAATGCGTTTGGAAAGAGTAGCTGCCAACTTCAAAAGTGGTGACCGATCGTTTTCAAAGTCACGTGGGTTGAAGCCTGAAGTCACGTGGGTTGGAGCCTGAAGTCACGTTGGTTGAAGCCTGAAGTCACGTGGGTTGAAGCCTGAAGTCACGTGGGTTGAAGCCTGAAGTCACGTGGGTTGAAGCCTGAAGTCACGTGGGTTGAAGCCTGAAGTCACGTGGGTTAAAACCTGAACTTTTTGGATAACAATTGTGTCTTTTCTTTTATATTTGTGTTCGTTCGTCAGATTTTGCGTTCGGAACAAGTAGCTGCCAACATCAAAAGTGGTGACCGATCGTTTTGAAAATCACGTGGGTTGAAGCCTGGAGACACGTGGGTTGGAGCCTGGAGTCACGTGGGTTCAAACTTGAACTTTTTGGATAACAATTGTGTCTTTTTTTCTATATTTGTGTTCGTTCGTCAGATGTTGCGTTTGGAAAGAGTAGCTGCCAACTTCAAAAAAGGTGACCGATCGTTTTCAAAGTCACGTGGGTTGTAGCCTGAAATCACGTGGGTTGAAGCCTGAAGTCACGTGGGTCGAAGCCTGAAGTCACGTGGGTTAGAACCTGAACTTTTTGGATAACAATTGTGTCTTTTTTTCTATATTTGTGTTCGTTCGTCAGATGTTGCGTTTGGAAAGAGTAGCTGCCAACTTCAAAAGTGGTGACCGATCGTTTTCAAAGTCACGTGGGTTGAAGCCTGAAATCACGTGGGTTGAAGCCTGAAGTCACGTGGGTTGAAGCCTGAAGTCACGTGGGTTAGAACCTGAACTTTTTGGATAACAATTGTGTCTTTTTTTCTATATTTGTGTTCGTTCGTCAGATGTTGCGTTTGGAAAGAGTAGTTGCCAACTTTAGAAGTGGTGACCGATCGTTTTCAAAGTCACGTGGGTTAAAGCCTGAAGTCACGTGGGTTGAAGCCTGAAGTCACGTGGGTTGAAGTCTGAAGTCACGTGGGTTAAAACCTGAACTTTTTGGATAACAATTGTGTCTTTACTTCTATATTTGTGTTCGTTCGTCAGATGTTGCGTCTGGAACAAGTAGCTGCCAACATCAAAAGTGGTGACCGATCGTTTTGAAAGTCACGTGGGTCGAAGCCTGGAGTCACGTGGGTTGAAACCTGAACTTTTTGGATAACAATTGTGTCTTTTCTCTTATATTTGTGTTTGTTCGTCAGATTTTGCGTTTGGAACAAGTAGCTGCCAACATCAAAAGTGGTGACCGATCGTTTTGAAAGTCACGTGGGTCGAAGCCTGAAGTCACGTGGGTTGGAGCCTGGAGTCACGTGGGTTCAAACCTGAGCTTTTTGGATGAAAATTGTGTCTTTTTTTCTATATTTGTGTTCGTTCGTCAGATGTTGCGTTTGGAAAAAGTAGCTTCCAACTTCAAAAAAGGTGACCGATCGTTTTCAAAGTCACGTGGGTTGTAGCCTGAAATCACGTGGGTTGAAGCCTGAAGTCACGTGGGTCGAAGCCTGAAGTCACGTGGGTTAGAACCTGAACTTCTCGGATAACAATTGTGTCTTTTTTTCTATATTTGTGTTCGTTCGTCACATGTTGCGTTTGGAAAGAGTAGCTGCCAACTTCAAAAGTGGTGACCGATCGTTTTCAAAGTCACGTGGGTTGAAGCCTGAAATCACGTGGGTTGAATCCTGAAGTCACGTGGGTCGAAGCCTGAAGTCACGTGGGTTGGAGCCTGGAGTCACGTGGGTTCAAACCTGAGCTTTTTGGATAACAATTGTGTCCTTTTTTCTATATTTGTGTTCGTTCGTCAGATGTTGCGTTTGGAAAGAGTAGCTGCCAACTTCAAAAAAGGTGACCGATCGTTTTCAAAGTCACGTGGGTTGTAGCCTGAAATCACGTGAGTTGAAGCCTGAAGTCACGTGGGTCGAAGCCTGAAGTCACGTGGGTTAGAACCTGAACTTCTTGGATAACAATTGTGTCTTTTCTCCTATATTTGTGTTCGTTCGTCAGATGTTGCGTTTGGAACAAGTAGCTGCCAACATCAAAAGTGGTGACCGATCGTTTCGAAAGTCACGTGGGTTGAAGCCTTAAGTCACGTGGGTTGAAGCCTGAACTTTTTGGGATAACAATTGTGTCTTCGATTTTTTGATTTTTGTGTTCGTTCGTCAGATGTTGCGTTTGGAACAAGTAGCTGCCAATTCCGGAAGTGGTGACCGATCGTTTTGAAAGTCACGTGAGTTGAAGCCTGAAGTCACGTGATTTGCAGCCTGAAGTCACGTGGGTTGGAGCCTGGAGTCACGTGGGTTGTAACCTGAACTTTTTGGATAACATTTGTGTCTTTTCTTCTATATTTGTGTTCGTTCGTCAGATTTTGCGTTTGGAACAAGTAGCTGCCAACATCAAAAGTGGTAACCGATCGTTTCAAAAGTCACGTGGGTTAAAGTCTGAAGTCACGTGGGTTGGAGCCTGGAGTCACGTGGGTTCAAACCTGAACTTTTTAGATAACAATTGTGCCTTTTTTCTTATATTTGTGTTCGTTCGTCAGATGTTGCGTTTGGAACAAGTAGCTGCCAACTCCGGAAGTGGTGACCGATCGTTTTAAAAGTCACGTGGGTTGAAGCCTGAAGTCACGTGGGTTAAGGCCTAAAGTCACGTGGGTTAAAGCCTGAAGTCACGTGGGTTAAAACCGGAGCTTTTTGGATAACAACTGGTCTTTTCTTCTATATTTGTGTTCGTTCGTCAGATGTTGCGTTTGGAACAAGCAGCTGCCAACATCAAAAGTGGTGACCGATCATTTCAAAAGTCACGTGGGTTGAAGCCTGAAGTCACGTGGGTTGAAGCCTGAAGTCACGTGGGTGAAAACCTGGACTTTTTGGATAACAATTGTGTCTTTTCTTCTATATTTGTGTTCATTCGTCAGATGTTGCGTTTGGAAAGAGTAGCTGCCAACTCCAGAAGTGGTGACCGATCGTTTTCAAAGTCACGTGGGTTGAAGCCTGAAGTCACGTGGGTTGAAGCCTGAAGTCACGTGGGTTGAAGCTTGAAGTCACGTGGGTTAAAACCTGAACTTTTTGGATAACAATAGTGTCTCCTTTTCTATATTTGTGTTCGTTTGTCAGATGTTGCGTTTGGAAAGAGTAGCTGCCAACTTCAAAAGTGGTGACCGATCGTTTTCAAAGTCACGTGGGTTGAAGCCTGAAGTCACGTGGGTTGGAGCCTGAAGTCACGTGGGTTGAAACATGAAGTCACGTGGGTTGAAACCTGAACTTTTTGGATAACAATTGTGTCTTTTCTTCTATATTTGTGTTCGTTCGTCAAATGTTGCGTTTGGAACTTGTAGCTGCCAACATCAAAAGTGGTGACCGATCGTTTCAAAAGTCACGTGGGTTGAAGCCTGAAGTCACGTGGGTTCAAACCTGATTTTTTTAGATAACAATTGTGTCTTTTTTTCTATATTTGTGTTCGTTCGTCAGATGTTGCGTTTGGAAAGAGTAGCTGCCAACTTCAAAAGTGGTGACCGATCGTTTCAAAAGTCACGTGGGTTGAAGCCTGGAGTCACGTGGGTTGAAGCCTGAAGTCACGTGGGTTGAAGCCTGAACTTTTTGGATAACAATTGTGTCTTCGATTTTTTGATATTTGTGTTCGTTCGTCAGATGTTGCGTTTGGAACAAGTAGCTGCCAACTCCAGAAGTGGTGACCGATCGTTTCAAAAGTCACGTGGGTTGAAGCCTGAAGTCACGTGGGTTGAAGCCTGAAGTCACGTGGGTTGAGCCTGGAGTCACGTGGGTTAAAACCTGAACTTTTTGGATAACAATTGTGTCTTCGATTTTTTGATATTTGTGTTCGTTCGTCAGATGTTGCGTTTGGAACAAGTAGCTGCCAACTCCAGAAGTGGTGACCGATCGTTTCAAAAGTCACGTGAGTTGAAGCCTGAAGTCACGTGGGTTGAAGCCTGAAGTCACGTGGGTTGAAGCCTGAAGTCACGTGGGTTGAAGCCTGATGTCACGTGGGTTGAAGCCTGAAGTCACGTGGGTTGGAGCCTGATGTCACGTTGGTTGAAGCCTGAAGTCACGTGGGTTGAAGCCTGAAGTCACGTGAGGTGGAGCCTAAAGTCACGTGGGTTAAAACCTGAACTTTTTGGATAACAATTGTGTCTTCTCTTCTATATTTGTGTTCGTTCGTCAGATGTTGCGTTTGGAAAGAGTAGCTGCCAACTTCAAAAGTTGTGACCGATCGTTTTCAAAGTCACGTGGGTTGAAGCCTGAAATCACGTGGGTTGAAGCCTGAAGTCACGTGGGTTGAAGCCTGTAGTCACGTGGGTTGAAGCCTGAACTTTTTGGATAACAATTGTGTCTTCGATTTTTTTATTTTTGTGTTCGTTCGTCAGATGTTGCATTTGGAACAAGTAGCTGCCAACTCCGGAAGTGGTGACCGATCGTTTTAAAAGTCACGTGGGTTGAAGCCTGAAATCACGTGGGTTGAAGCCTGAAGTCACGTGGTTAAGGCCTGAAGTCACGTGGGTTGAAGCCTGAAGTCACGTGGGTTAAAACCGGAACTTTTTGGATAACAATTGTGTCTTTTTTTCTATATTTGTGTTCGTTCGTCAGATGTTGCGTTTGGAAAGAGTAGCTGCCAACTTCAAAAGTGATGACCGATCGTTTTCAAAGTCACGTGGGTTGGAGCCTGAAATCACGTGGGTTGAAGCCTGAAATCACTTGGGTTGAAGCCTGAAATCACGTGGGTTGAAGGCTAAAGTCACGTGGGTTGAAGCCAGAAGTCACGTGGGTTAGAACCTGAACTTTTTGGATAACAATAGTGTCTTCTTTTCTATATTTGTGTTCGTTTGTCAGATAATGCGTTTGGAAAGAGTAGCTGCCAACTTCAAAAGTGGTGACCGATCGTTTTCAAAGTCACGTGGGTTGAAGCCTGAAGTCACGTGGGTTGGAGCCTGAAGTCACGTTGGTTGAAGCCTGAAGTCACGTGGGTTGAAGCCTGAAGTCACGTGGGTTGAAGCCTGAAGTCACGTGGGTTGAAGCCTGAAGTCACGTGGGTTGAAGCCTGAAGTCACGTGGGTTAAAACCTGAACTTTTTGGATAACAATTGTGTCTTTTCTTTTATATTTGTGTTCGTTCGTCAGATTTTGCGTTTGGAACAAGTAGCTGCCAACATCAAAAGTGGTGACCGATCGTTTTGAAAATCACGTGGGTTGAAGCCTGGAGACACGTGGGTTGGAGCCTGGAGCACGTGGGTTCAAACTTGAACTTTTTGGATAACAATTGTGTCTTTTTTTCTATATTTGTGTTCGTTCGTCAGATGTTGCGTTTGGAAAGAGTAGCTGCCAACTTCAAAAAAGGTGACCGATCGTTTTCAAAGTCACGTGGGTTGTAGCCTGAAATCACGTGGGTTGAAGCCTGAAGTCACGTGGGTCGAAGCCTGAAGTCACGTGGGTTAGAACCTGAACTTTTTGGATAACAATTGTGTCTTTTTTTCTATATTTGTGTTCGTTCGTCAGATGTTGCGTTTGGAAAGAGTAGCTGCCAACTTCAAAAGTGGTGACCGATCGCTTTCAAAGTCACGTGGGTTGAAGCCTGAAATCACGTGGGTTGAAGCCTGAAGTCACGTGGGTTGAAGCCTGAAGTCACGTGGGTTAGAACCTGAACTTTTTGGATAACAATTGTGTCTTTTTTTCTATATTTGTGTTCGTTCGTCAGATGTTGCGTTTGGAAAGAGTAGCTGCCAACTTCAAAAGTGGTGACCGATCGTTTCAAAAGTCACGTGAGTTGAAGCCTGGAGTCACGTGGGTTGAAGCCTAAAGTCACGTGGGTTGGAGCCTGAACTTTTTGGATAACAATTGTGTCTTCGATTTTTTGATATTTGTGTTCGTTCGTCAGATGTTGCGTTTGGAACAAGTAGCTGCCAACTCAAGAAGTGGTGACCGATCGTTTTAAAGGTCACGTGGGTTGAAGCCTGAAGTCACGTGGGTTGAAGCCTAAAGTCACGTGGGTTGAAGTCTGAAGTCACGTGGGTTAAAACCTGAACTTTTTGGATAACAATTGTGTCTTCGATTTTTTGATATTTGTGTTCGTTCGTCAGATGTTGCGTTTGGAACATGTAGCCGCCAACATCAAAAGTGGAGACCGATCGTTTCAAAAGTCACGTGGGTTGAAGCCTGGAGTCACGTGGGTTGGAGCCTGGAGTCACGTGGGTTCAAACCTGAACTTTTTGGATAACAATTGTGTCTTTTCTTTTATATTTGTGTTCGTTCGTCAGATTTTGCGTTTGGAACAAGTAGCTGCCAACATCAGAAGTGGTGACCAATCGTTTAAAAAGTCACGTGGGTTGAAGCCTGAAGTCACGTGGGTTGGAGCCTGGAGTCACGTGGGTTCAAACCTAAACTTTTTGGATAACAATTGTGTCTTTTTTTTTATATTTGTGTTCGTTCGTCAGATGTTGCGTTTGGAAAGAGTAGTTGCCAACTTTAGAAGTGGTGACCGATCGTTTTCAAAGTCACGTGGGTTAAAGCCTGAAGTCACGTGGGTTGAAGCCTGAAGTCACGTGGGTTGAAGCCTGAAGTCACGTGTGTTGAAGCCTGAAGTCACGTGGGTTGAGACCTGAACTTTTTGGATAACAATTGTGTCTTTTCTTTTATATTTGTGTTTGTTCGTCAGATTTTGCGTTTGGAACAAGTAGCTGCCAACATCAAAAGTGGTGACCGATCGTTTTGAAAGTCACGTGGGTCGAAGCCTGAAGTCACGTGGGTTGGAGCCTGGAGTCACGTGGGTTCAAACCTGAGCTTTTTGGATAACAATTGTGTCTTTTTTTCTATATTTGTGTTCGTTCGTCAGATGTTGCGTTTGGAAAGAGTAGCTGCCAACTTCAAAAAAGGTGACCGATCGTTTTCAAAGTCACGTGGGTTGTAGCCTGAAATCACGTGGGTTGAAGCCTGAAGTCACGTGGGTCGAAGCCTGAAGTCACGTGGGTTAGAACCTGAACTTCTTGGATAACAATTGTGTCTTTTTTTCTATATTTGTGTTCGTTCGTCGGATGTTGCGTTTGGAAAGAGTAGCTGCCAACTTCAAAAGTGGTGACCGATCGTTTTCAAAGTCACGTGGGTTGAAGCCTGAAATCACGTGGGTTGAAGCCTGAAGTCACGTGGGTTGAAGACTGAAGTCACGTGGGTTGAAGCCTGAAGTCACGTGGGTTGGAGCCTGGAGTCACGTGGGTTCAAACCTGAACTTTTTGGATAACAATTGTGTCTTTTTTTTTATATTTGTGTTCGTTCGTCAGATGTTGCGTTTGGAAAGAGTAGTTGCCAACTTTAGAAGTGGTGACCGATCGTTTTCAAAGTCACGTGGGTTAAAGCCTGAAGTCACGTGGGTTGAAGCCTGAAGTCACGTGGGTTGAAGTCTGAAGTCACGTGGGTTAAAACCTGAACTTTTTGGATAACAATTGTGTCTTTACTTCTATATTTGTGTTCGTTCGTCAGATGTTGCGTCTGGAACAAGTAGCTGCCAACATCAAAAGTGGTGACCGATCGTTTTGAAAGTCACGTGGGTCGAAGCCTGAAGTCACGTGGGTTGAAGCCTGAAGTCACGTGGGTTGAAACCTGAACTTTTTGGATAACAATTGTGTCTTTTCTTTTATATTTGTGTTTGTTCGTCAGATTTTGCGTTTGGAACAAGTAGCTGCCAACATCAAAAGTGGTGACCGATCGTTTTGAAAGTCACGTGGGTCGAAGCCTGAAGTCACGTGGGTTGGAGCCTGGAGTCACGTGGGTTCAAACCTGAGCTTTTTGGATAACAATTGTGTCTTTTTTTCTATATTTGTGTTCGTTCGTCAGATGTTGCGTTTGGAAAGAGTAGCTGCCAACTTCAAAAAAGGTGACCGATCGTTTTCAAAGTCACGTGGGTTGTAGCCTGAAATCACGTGGGTTGAAACCTGAAGTCACGTGGGTCGAAGCCTGAAGTCACGTGGGTTAGAACCTGAACTTCTTGGATAACAATTGTGTCTTTTTTTCTATATTTGTGTTCGTTCGTCGGATGTTGCGTTTGGAAAGAGTAGCTGCCAACTTCAAAAGTGGTGACCGATCGTTTTCAAAGTCACGGGGGTTGAAGCCTGAAATCACGTGAGTTGAAGCCTGAAGTCACGTGGGTTGAAGACTGAAGTCACGTGGGTTGGAGCCTGGAGTCACGTGGGTTAAAACCTGAACTTTTTGGGTAACAACTGTGTCTTTTCCTCTATATTTGTGTTCGTTCGTCAGATGTTGCGTTTGGAACAAGTAGCTGCCAACATCAAAAGTGGTGACCGATCGTTTTAAAAATCACGTGGGTTGAAGCCTGAAGTCACGTGGGTTGGAGCCTGGAGTCACGTGGGTTCAAACCTGAACTTTTTGGATAACAATTGTGTCTTTTTTTTTATATTTGTGTTCGTTCGTCAGATGTTGCGTTTGGAAAGAGTAGTTGCCAACTTTAGAAGTGGTGACCGATCGTTTTCAAAGTCACGTGGGTTAAAGCCTGAAGTCACGTGGGTTGAAGCCTGAAGTCACGTGGGTTGAAGTCTGAAGTCACGTGGGTTAAAACCTGAACTTTTTGGATAACAATTGTGTCTTTACTTCTATATTTGTGTTCGTTCGTCAGATGTTGCGTCTGGAACAAGTAGCTGCCAACATCAAAAGTGGTGACCGATCGTTTTGAAAGTCACGTGGGTCGAAGCCTGAAGTCACGTGGGTTGAAACCTGAACTTTTTGGATAACAATTGTGTCTTTTCTCTTATATTTGTGTTTGTTCGTCAGATTTTGCGTTTGGAACAAGTAGCTGCCAACATCAAAAGTGGTGACCGATCGTTTTGAAAGTCACGTGGGTCGAAGCCTGAAGTCACGTGGGTTGGAGCCTGGAGTCACGTGGGTTCAAACCTGAGCTTTTTGGATAAAAATTGTGTCTTTTTTTCTATATTTGTGTTCGTTCGTCAGATGTTGCGTTTGGAAAGAGTAGCTGCCAACTTCAAAAAAGGTGACCGATCGTTTTCAAAGTCACGTGGGTTGTAGCCTGAAATCACGTGAGTTGAAGCCTAAAGTCACGTGGGTCGAAGCCTGAAGTCACGTGGGTTAGAACCTGAACTTCTTGGATAACAATTGTGTCTTTTCTCCTATATTTGTGTTCGTTCGTCAGATGTTGCGTTTGGAACAAGTAGCTGCCAACATCAAAAGTGGTGACCGATCGTTTCGAAAGTCACGTGGGTTGAAGCCTTAAGTCACGTGGGTTGAAGCCTGAACTTTTTGGGATAACAATTGTGTCTTCGATTTTTTGATTTTTGTGTTCGTTCGTCAGATGTTGCGTTTGGAACAAGTAGCTGCCAATTCCGGAAGTGGTGACCGATCGTTTTAAAAGTCACGTGAGTTGAAGCCTGAAGTCACGTGATTTGCAGCCTGAAGTCACGTGGGTTGGAGCCTGGAGTCACGTGGGTTCAAACCTGAACTTTTTGGATAACAATTGTGTCTTTTTTTTTATATTTGTGTTCGTTCGTCAGATGTTGCGTTTGGAAAGAGTAGCTGCCAACTTCAAAAGTGATGACCGATCGTTTTCAAAGTCACGTGGGATGGAGCCTGAAATCACGTGGGTTGAAGCCTGAAGTCACGTGGGTTAAGGCCTGAAGTCACGTGGGTTATAGCCTGAAGTCACGTGGGTTAAAACCGGAACTTTTTGGATAACAATTGTGTCTTTTTTTCTATATTTGTGTTCGTTCGTCAGGTGTTGCGTTTGGAAAGAGTAGCTGCCAACTTCAAAAGTGATGACCGATCGTTTTTAAAGTCACGTGGGTTGGAGCCTGATATCACGTGGGTTGAAGCCTGAAGTCACGTGGGTTGAAGCCTGAACTTTTTGGATAACAATTTTGTCTTCGATTTTTTTATTTTTGTGTTCGTTCGTCAGATGTTGCGTTTGGAACAAGTAGCTGCCAACTCCGGAAGTGGTGACCGATCGTTTTAAAAGTCACGTGGGCTGAAGCCTGAAGTCACGTGGGTTAAGGCCTAAAGTCACGTGGGTTAAAGCCTGAAGTCACGTGGGTTAAAACCGGAGCTTTTTGGATAACAACTGGTCTTTTCTTCTATATTTGTGTTCGTTCGTCAGATGTTGCGTTTGGAACAAGCAGCTGCCAACATCAAAAGTGGTGACCGATCATTTCAAAAGTCACGTGGGTTGAAGCCTGAAGTCACGTGGGTTGAAGCCTGAAGTCACGTGGGTAAAAACCTGGACTTTTTGGATAACAATTGTGTCTTTTCTTCTATATTTGTGTTCATCCGTCAGATGTTGCGTTTGGAAAGAGTAGCTGCCAACTACAGAAGTGGTGACCGATCGTTTTCAAAGTCACGTGGGTTGAAGCCTGAAGTCACGTGGGTTGAAGCCTGAAGTCACGTGGGTTGAAGCTTGAAGTCACGTGGGTTAAAACCTGAACTTTTTGGATAACAATAGTGTCTCCTTTTCTATATTTGTGTTCGTTTGTCAGATGTTGCGTTTGGAAAGAGTAGCTGCCAACTTCAAAAGTGGTGACCGATCGTTTTCAAAGTCACGTGGGTTGAAGCCTGAAGTCACGTGGGTTGGAGCCTGAAGTCACGTGGGTTGAAACATGAAGTCACGTGGGTTGAAACCTGAACTTTTTGGATAACAATTGTGTCTTTTCTTCTATATTTGTGTTCGTTCGTCAGATGTTGCGTTTGGAACTTGTAGCTGCCAACATCAAAAGTGGTGACCGATCGTTTCAAAAGTCACGTGGGTTGAAGCCTGAAGTCACGTGGGTTGGAGCCTGAAGTCACGTGGGTTCAAACCTGATTTTTTTGGATAACAATTGTGTCTTTTTTTCTATATTTGTGTTCGTTCGTCAGATGTTGCGTTTGGAAAGAGTAGCTGCCAACTTCAAAAGTGGTGACCGATCGTATCAAAAGTCACGTGGGTTGAAGCCTGGAGTCACGTGGGTTGAAGCCTAGAGTCACGTGGGTTGAAGCCTGAACTTTTTGGATAACAATTGTGTCTTCGATTTTTTGATATTTGTGGTCGTTCGTCAGATGTTGCGTTTGGAACAAGTAGCTGCCAACTCCAGAAGTGGTGACCGATCGTTTCAAAAGTCACGTGGGTTGAAGCCTGAAGTCACGTGGGTTGAAGCCTGAAGTCACGTGGGTTGAAGCCTGAAGTCACGTGGGTTAAAACCTGAACTTTTTGGATAACAATTGTGTCTTTTCTTTTATATTTGTGTTCGTTCGTCAGATTTTGCGTTTGGAACAAGTAGCTGCCAACATCAAAAGTGGTGACCGATCGTTTTGAAAATCACGTGGGTTGAAGCCTGGAGACACGTGGGTTGGAGCCTGGAGTCACGTGGGTTCAAACTTGAACTTTTTGGATAACAATTGTGTCTTTTTTTCTATATTTGTGTTCGTTCGTCAGATGTTGCGTTTGGAAAGAGTAGCTGCCAACTTCAAAAGTGGTGACCGATCGTTTTCAAAGTCACGTGGGTTGTAGCCTGAAATCACGTGGGTTGAAGCCTGAAGTCACGTGGGTCGAAGCCTGAAGTCACGTGGGTTAGAACCTGAACTTTTTGGATAACAATTGTGCCTTTTTTTCTATATTTGTGTTCGTTCGTCAGATGTTGCGTTTGGAAAGAGTAGCTGCCAACTTCAAAAGTGGTGACCGATCATTTCCAAAGTCACGTGGGTTGAAGCCTGAAATCACGTGGGTCTATGCCTGGAGTCACGTGGGTTGAAGCCTGTAGTCACGTGGGTTGAAGCCTAAACTTTTTGGATAACAATTGTGTCTTCGATTTTTTTATTTTTGTGTTCGTTCGTCAGATGTTGCATTTGGAACAAGTAGCTGCCAACTCCGGAAGTGGTGACCGATCGTTTCAAAAGTCACGTGGGTTGAAGCCTGAAGACACGTGGGTTGAAGCCTGAAGTCACGTGGGTTGAAGCCTGGAGTCACGTGGGTTGTAACCTGAACTTTTTGGATAACATTTGTGTCTTTTCTTCTATATTTGTGTTCGTTCGTCAGATTTTGCGTTTGGAACAAGTAGCTGCCAACATCAAAAGTGGTAACCGATCGTTTTAAAAGTCACGTGGGTTAAAGCCTGAAGTCACGTGGGTTGGAGCCTGGAGTCACGTGGGTTCAAACCTGATTTTTTTAGATAACAATTGTGTCTTTTTCCCTATATTTGTGTTCGTTCGTCAGATGTTGCGTTTGGAAAGTGGAGTAGCTGCCAACTTCAAAAGTGATGACCGATCGTTTTCGAAGTCACGTGGGTTGGAGCCTGAAATCACGTGGGTTGAAGCCTGAAGTCACGTGGTTAAGGCCTGAAGTCACGTGGGTTAAAGCCTGAAGTCACGTGGATTGAAACCGGAACTTTCTGGATAACATTTGTGTCTTTTTTTCTATATTTGTGTTCGTTCGTCAGATGTTGCGTTTGGAAAGAGTAGTTGCCAACTTTAGAAGTGGTGACCGATCGTTTTCAAAGTCACGTGGGTTAAAGCCTGAAGTCACGTGGGTTGAAGCCTGAAGTCACGTGGGTTGTAGCCTGAAGTCACGTGTGTTGAAGCCTGAAGTCACGTGGGTTGAGACCTGAACTTTTTGGATAACAATTGTGTCTTTTCTTTTATATTTGTGTTTGTTCGTCAGATTTTGCGTTTGGAACAAGTAGCTGCCAACATCAAAAGTGGTGACCGATCGTTTTGAAAGTCACGTGGGTCGAAGCCTGAAGTCACGTGGGTTGGAGCCTGGAGTCACGTGGGTTCAAACCTGAGCTTTTTGGATAACAATTGTGTCTTTTTTTCTATATTTGTGTTCGTTCGTCAGATGTTGCGTTTGGAAAGAGTAGCTGCCAACTTCAAAAAAGGTGACCGATCGTTTTCAAAGTCACGTGGGTTGTAGCCTGAAATCACGTGGGTTGAAGCCTGAAGTCACGTGGGTCGAAGCCTGAAGTCACGTGGGTTAGAACCTGAACTTCTTGGATAACAATTGTGTCTTTTTTTCTATATTTGTGTTCGTTCGTCGGATGTTGCGTTTGGAAAGAGTAGCTGCCAACTTCAAAAGTGGTGACCGATCGTTTTCAAAGTCACGTGGGTTGAAGCCTGAAATCACGTGGGTTGAAGCCTGAAGTCACGTGGGTTGAAGACTGAAGTCACGTGGGTTGAAGCCTGAAGTCACGTGGGTTGGAGCCTGGAGTCACGTGGGTTCAAACCTGAACTTTTTGGATAACAATTGTGTCTTTTTTTTTATATTTGTGTTCGTTCGTCAGATGTTGCGTTTGGAAAGAGTAGTTGCCAACTTCAGAAGTGGTGACCGATCGTTTTCAAAGTCACGTGGGTTAAAGCCTGAAGTCACGTGGGTTGAAGCCTGAAGTCACGTGGGTTGAAGTCTGAAGTCACGTGGGTTAAAACCTGAACTTTTTGGATAACAATTGTGTCTTTACTTCTATATTTGTGTTCGTCCGTCAGATGTTGCGTCTGGAACAAGTAGCTGCCAACATCAAAAGTGGTGACCGATCGTTTTGAAAGTCACGTGGGTCGAAGCCTGAAGTCACGTGGGTTGAAGCCTGAAGTCACGTGGGTTGAAACCTGAACTTTTTGGATAACAATTGTGTCTTTTCTTTTATATTTGTGTTTGTTCGTCAGATTTTGCGTTTGGAACAAGTAGCTGCCAACATCAAAAGTGGTGACCGATCGTTTTGAAAGTCACGTGGGTCGAAGCCTGAAGTCACGTGGGTTGGAGCCTGGAGTCACGTGGGTTCAAACCTGAGCTTTTTGGATAACAATTGTGTCTTTTTTTCTATATTTGTGTTCGTTCGTCAGATGTTGCGTTTGGAAAGAGTAGCTGCCAACATCAAAAAAGGTGACCGATCGTTTTCAAAGTCACGTGGGTTGTAGCCTGAAATCACGTGGGTTGAAGCCTGAAGTCACGTGGGTCGGAGCCTGAAGTCACGTGGGTTAGAACCTGAACTTCTTGGATAACAATTGTGTCTTTTTTTCTATATTTGTGTTCGTTCGTCGGATGTTGCGTTTGGAAAGAGTAGCTGCCAACTTCAAAAGTGGTGACCGATCGTTTTCAAAGTCACGTGGGTTGAAGCCTGAAATCACGTGAGTTGAAGCCTGAAGTCACGTGGGTTGAAGACTGAAGTCACGTGGGTTGGAGCCTGGAGTCACGTGGGTTAAAACCTGAACTTTTTGGGTAACAACTGTGTCTTTTCCTCTATATTTGTGTTCGTTCGTCAGATGTTGCGTTTGGAACAAGTAGCTGCCAACATCAAAAGTGGTGACCGATCGTTTTAAAAATCACGTGGGTTGAAGCCTGAAGTCACGTGGGTTGGAGCCTGGAGTCACGTGGGTTCAAACCTGAACTTTTTGGATAACAATTGTGTCTTTTTTTTTATATTTGTGTTCGTTCGTCAGATGTTGCGTTTGGAAAGAGTAGTTGCCAACTTTAGAAGTGGTGACCGATCGTTTTCAAAGTCACGTGGGTTAAAGCCTGAAGTCACGTGGGTTGAAGCCTGAAGTCACGTGGGTTGAAGTCTGAAGTCACGTGGGTTAAAACCTGAACTTTTTGGATAACAATTGTGTCTTTACTTCTATATTTGTGTTCGTTCGTCAGATGTTGCGTCTGGAACAAGTAGCTGCCAACATCAAAAGTGGTGACCGATCGTTTTGAAAGTCACGTGGGTCGAAGCCTGGAGTCACGTGGGTTGAAACCTGAACTTTTTGGATAACAATTGTGTCTTTTCTCTTATATTTGTGTTTGTTCGTCAGATTTTGCGTTTGGAACAAGTAGCTGCCAACATCAAAAGTGGTGACCGATCGTTTTGAAAGTCACGTGGGTCGAAGCCTGAAGTCACGTGGGTTGGAGCCTGGAGTCACGTGGGTTCAAACCTGAGCTTTTTGGATAAAAATTGTGTCTTTTTTTCTATATTTGTGTTCGTTCGTCAGATGTTGCGTTTGGAAAAAGTAGCTTCCAACTTCAAAAAAGGTGACCGATCGTTTTCAAAGTCACGTGGGTTGTAGCCTGAAATCACGTGGGTTGAAGCCTGAAGTCACGTGGGTCGAAGCCTGAAGTCACGTGGGTTAGAACCTGAACTTCTCGGATAACAATTGTGTCTTTTTTTCTATATTTGTGTTCGTTCGTCACATGTTGCGTTTGGAAAGAGTAGCTGCCAACTTCAAAAGTGGTGACCGATCGTTTTCAAAGTCACGTGGGTTGAAGCCTGAAATCACGTGGGTTGAAGCCTGAAGTCACGTGGGTCGAAGCCTGAAGTCACGTGGGTTGGAGCCTGGAGTCACGTGGGTTCAAACCTGAGCTTTTTGGATAACAATTGTGTCCTTTTTTCTATATTTGTGTTCGTTCGTCAGATGTTGCGTTTGGAAAGAGTAGCTGCCAACTTCAAAAAAGGTGACCGATCGTTTTCAATGTCACGTGGGTTGTAGCCTGAAATCACGTGAGTTGAAGCCTGAAGTCACGTGGGTCGAAGCCTGAAGTCACGTGGGTTAGAACCTGAACTTCTTGGATAACAATTGTGTCTTTTCTCCTATATTTGTGTTCGTTCGTCAGATGTTGCGTTTGGAACAAGTAGCTGCCAACATCAAAAGTGGTGACCGATCGTTTCGAAAGTCACGTGGGTTGAAGCCTTAAGTCACGTGGGTTGAAGCCTGAACTTTTTGGGATAACAATTGTGTCTTCGATTTTTTGATTTTTGTGTTCGTTCGTCAGATGTTGCGTTTGGAACAAGTAGCTGCCAATTCCGGAAGTGGTGACCGATCGTTTTAAAAGTCACGTGAGTTGAAGCCTGAAGTCACGTGATTTGCAGCCTGAAGTCACGTGGGTTGGAGCCTGGAGTCACGTGGGTTGTAACCTGAACTTTTTGGATAACATTTGTGTCTTTTCTTCTATATTTGTGTTCGTTCGTCAGATTTTGCGTTTGGAACAAGTAGCTGCCAACATCAAAAGTGGTAACCGATCGTTTCAAAAGTCACGTGGGTTAAAGTCTGAAGTCACGTGGGTTGGAGCCTGGAGTCACGTGGGTTCAAACCTGAACTTTTTAGATAACAATTGTGCCTTTTTTCTTATATTTGTGTTCGTTCGTCAGATGTTGCGTTTGGAACAAGTAGCTGCCAACTCCGGAAGTGGTGACCGATCGTTTTAAAAGTCACGTGGGTTGAAGCCTGAAGTCACGTGGGTTAAGGCCTAAAGTCACGTGGGTTAAAGCCTGAAGTCACGTGGGTTGAAACCGGAGCTTTTTGGATAACAACTGGTCTTTTCTTCTATATTTGTGTTCGTTCGTCAGATGTTGCGTTTGGAACAAGCAGCTGCCAACATCAAAAGTGGTGACCGATCATTTCAAAAGTCACGTGGGTTGAAGCCTGAAGTCACGTGGGTTGAAGCCTGAAGTCACGTGGGTAAAAACCTGGACTTTTTGGATAACAATTGTGTCTTTTCTTCTATATTTGTGTTCATTCGTCAGATGTTGCGTTTGGAAAGAGTAGCTGCCAACTCCAGAAGTGGTGACCGATCGTTTTCAAAGTCACGTGGGTTGAAGCCTGAAGTCACGTGGGTTGAAGCCTGAAGTCACGTGGGTTGAAGCTTGAAGTCACGTGGGTTAAAACCTGAACTTTTTGGATAACAATAGTGTCTCCTTTTCTATATTTGTGTTCGTTTGTCAGATGTTGCGTTTGGAAAGAGTAGCTGCCAACTTCAAAAGTGGTGACCGATCGTTTTCAAAGTCACGTGGGTTGAAGCCTGAAGTCACGTGGGTTGGAGCCTGAAGTCACGTGGGTTGAAACATGAAGTCACGTGGGTTGAAACCTGAACTTTTTGGATAACAATTGTGTCTTTTCTTCTATATTTGTGTTCGTTCGTCAGATGTTGCGTTTGGAACTTGTAGCTGCCAACATCAAAAGTGGTGACCGATCGTTTCAAAAGTCACGTGGGTTGAAGCCTGAAGTCACGTGGGTTGGAGCCTGAAGTCACGTGGGTTCAAACCTGATTTTTTTAGATAACAATTGTGTCTTTTTTTCTATATTTGTGTTCGTTCGTCAGATGTTGCGTTTGGAAAGAGTAGCTGCCAACTTCAAAAGTGGTGACCGATCGTTTCAAAAGTCACGTGGGTTGAAGCCTGGAGTCACGTGGGTTGAAGCCTAAAGTCACGTGGGTTGAAGCCTGAACTTTTTGGATAACAATTGTGTCTTCGATTTTTTGATATTTGTGTTCGTTCGTCAGATGTTGCGTTTGGAACAAGTAGCTGCCAACTCCAGAAGTGGTGACCGATCGTTTCAAAAGTCACGTGGGTTGAAGCCTGAAGTCACGTGGGTTGAAGCCTGAAGTCACGTGGGTTGAGCCTGGAGTCACGTGGGTTAAAACCTGAACTTTTTGGATAACAATTGTGTCTTCGATTTTTTGATATTTGTGTTCGTTCGTCAGATGTTGCGTTTGGAACAAGTAGCTGCCAACTCCAGAAGTGGTGAC
This sequence comes from Anaspis maculata, assembly GCA_949128115.1. NCBI lineage: Eukaryota > Metazoa > Arthropoda > Insecta > Coleoptera > Scraptiidae > Anaspis > Anaspis maculata. Next base: position 95,030,517 of record OX421963.1, on the reverse strand, counting down.
CGATCGTTTCAAAAGTCACGTGAGTTGAAGCCTGAAGTCACGTGGGTTGAAGCCTGAAGTCACGTGGGTTGAAGCCTGAAGTCACGTGGGTTGAAGCCTGATGTCACGTGGGTTGAAGCCTGAAGTCACGTGGGTTGGAGCCTGATGTCACGTTGGTTGAAGCCTGAAGTCACGTGGGTTGAAGCCTGAAGTCACGTGAGGTGGAGCCTAAAGTCACGTGGGTTAAAACCTGAACTTTTTGGATAACAATTGTGTCTTCTCTTCTATATTTGTGTTCGTTCGTCAGATGTTGCGTTTGGAAAGAGTAGCTGCCAACTTCAAAAGTTGTGACCGATCGTTTTCAAAGTCACGTGGGTTGAAGCCTGAAATCACGTGGGTTGAAGCCTGAAGTCACGTGGGTTGAAGCCTGTAGTCACGTGGGTTGAAGCCTGAACTTTTTGGATAACAATTGTGTCTTCGATTCTTTTATTTTTGTGTTCGTTCGTCAGATGTTGCATTTGGAACAAGTAGCTGCCAACTCCGGAAGTGGTGACCGATCGTTTTAAAAGTCACGTGGGTTGAAGCCTGAAATCACGTGGGTTGAAGCCTGAAGTCACGTGGTTAAGGCCTGAAGTCACGTGGGTTGAAGCCTGAAGTCACGTGGGTTAAAACCGGAACTTTTTGGATAACAATTGTGTCTTTTTTTCTATATTTGTGTTCGTTCGTCAGATGTTGCGTTTGGAAAGAGTAGCTGCCAACTTCAAAAGTGATGACCGATCGTTTTCAAAGTCACGTGGGTTGGAGCCTGAAATCACGTGGGTTGAAGCCTGAAATCACTTGGGTTGAAGCCTGAAATCACGTGGGTTGAAGCCTAAAGTCACGTGGGTTGAAGCCAGAAGTCACGTGGGTTAGAACCTGAACTTTTTGGATAACAATAGTGTCTTCTTTTCTATATTTGTGTTCGTTTGTCAGATAATGCGTTTGGAAAGAGTAGCTGCCAACTTCAAAAGTGGTGACCGATCGTTTTCAAAGTCACGTGGGTTGAAGCCTGAAGTCACGTGGGTTGGAGCCTGAAGTCACGTTGGTTGAAGCCTGAAGTCACGTGGGTTGAAGCCTGAAGTCACGTGGGTTGAAGCCTGAAGTCACGTGGGTTGAAGCCTGAAGTCACGTGGGTTGAAGCCTGAAGTCACGTGGGTTAAAACCTGAACTTTTTGGATAACAATTGTGTCTTTTCTTTTATATTTGTGTTCGTTCGTCAGATTTTGCGTTCGGAACAAGTAGCTGCCAACATCAAAAGTGGTGACCGATCGTTTTGAAAATCACGTGGGTTGAAGCCTGGAGTCACGTGGGTTCAAACCTGAGCTTTTTGGATAACAATTGTGTCCTTTTTTCTATATTTGTGTTCGTTCGTCAGATGTTGCGTTTGGAAAGAGTAGCTGCCAACTTCAAAAAAGGTGACCGATCGTTTTCAATGTCACGTGGGTTGTAGCCTGAAATCACGTGAGTTGAAGCCTGAAGTCACGTGGGTCGAAGCCTGAAGTCACGTGGGTTAGAACCTGAACTTCTTGGATAACAATTGTGTCTTTTCTCCTATATTTGTGTTCGTTCGTCAGATGTTGCGTTTGGAACAAGTAGCTGCCAACATCAAAAGTGGTGACCGATCGTTTCGAAAGTCACGTGGGTTGAAGCCTTAAGTCACGTGGGTTGAAGCCTGAACTTTTTGGGATAACAATTGTGTCTTCGATTTTTTGATTTTTGTGTTCGTTCGTCAGATGTTGCGTTTGGAACAAGTAGCTGCCAATTCCGGAAGTGGTGACCGATCGTTTTAAAAGTCACGTGAGTTGAAGCCTGAAGTCACGTGATTTGCAGCCTGAAGTCACGTGGGTTGGAGCCTGGAGTCACGTGGGTTGTAACCTGAACTTTTTGGATAACATTTGTGTCTTTTCTTCTATATTTGTGTTCGTTCGTCAGATTTTGCGTTTGGAACAAGTAGCTGCCAACATCAAAAGTGGTAACCGATCGTTTCAAAAGTCACGTGGGTTAAAGTCTGAAGTCACGTGGGTTGGAGCCTGGAGTCACGTGGGTTCAAACCTGAACTTTTTAGATAACAATTGTGCCTTTTTTCTTATATTTGTGTTCGTTCGTCAGATGTTGCGTTTGGAACAAGTAGCTGCCAACTCCGGAAGTGGTGACCGATCGTTTTAAAAGTCACGTGGGTTGAAGCCTGAAGTCACGTGGGTTAAGGCCTAAAGTCACGTGGGTTAAAGCCTGAAGTCACGTGGGTTGAAACCGGAGCTTTTTGGATAACAACTGGTCTTTTCTTCTATATTTGTGTTCGTTCGTCAGATGTTGCGTTTGGAACAAGCAGCTGCCAACATCAAAAGTGGTGACCGATCATTTCAAAAGTCACGTGGGTTGAAGCCTGAAGTCACGTGGGTTGAAGCCTGAAGTCACGTGGGTAAAAACCTGGACTTTTTGGATAACAATTGTGTCTTTTCTTCTATATTTGTGTTCATTCGTCAGATGTTGCGTTTGGAAAGAGTAGCTGCCAACTCCAGAAGTGGTGACCGATCGTTTCCAAAGTCACGTGGGTTGAAGCCTGAAGTCACGTGGGTTGAAGCCTGAAGTCACGTGGGTTGAAGCTTGAAGTCACGTGGGTTAAAACCTGAACTTTTTGGATAACAATAGTGTCTCCTTTTCTATATTTGTGTTCGTTTGTCAGATGTTGCGTTTGGAAAGAGTAGCTGCCAACTTCAAAAGTGGTGACCGATCGTTTTCAAAGTCACGTGGGTTGAATCCTGAAGTCACGTGGGTTGGAGCCTGAAGTCACGTGGGTTGAAACATGAAGTCACGTGGGTTGAAACCTGAACTTTTTGGATAACAATTGTGTCTTTTCTTCTATATTTGTGTTCGTTCGTCAGATGTTGCGTTTGGAACTTGTAGCTGCCAACATCAAAAGTGGTGACCGATCGTTTCAAAAGTCACGTGGGTTGAAGCCTGAAGTCACGTGGGTTGGAGCCTGAAGTCACGTGGGTTCAAACCTGATTTTTTTAGATAACAATTGTGTCTTTTTTTCTATATTTGTGTTCGTTCGTCAGATGTTGCGTTTGGAAAGAGTAGCTGCCAACTTCAAAAGTGGTGACCGATCGTTTCAAAAGTCACGTGGGTTGAAGCCTGGAGTCACGTGGGTTGAAGCCTAAAGTCACGTGGGTTGAAGCCTGAACTTTTTGGATAACAATTGTGTCTTCGATTTTTTGATATTTGTGTTCGTTCGTCAGATGTTGCGTTTGGAACAAGTAGCTGCCAACTCCAGAAGTGGTGACCGATCGTTTCAAAAGTCACGTGGGTTGAAGCCTGAAGTCACGTGGGTTGAAGCCTGAAGTCACGTGGGTTGAGCCTGGAGTCACGTGGGTTAAAACCTGAACTTTTTGGATAACAATTGTGTCTTCGATTTTTTGATATTTGTGTTCGTTCGTCAGATGTTGCGTTTGGAACAAGTAGCTGCCAACTCCAGAAGTGGTGACCGATCGTTTCAAAAGTCACGTGAGTTGAAGCCTGAAGTCACGTGGGTTGAAGCCTGAAGTCACGTGGGTTGAAGCCTGAAGTCACGTGGGTTGAAGCCTGATGTCACGTGGGTTGAAGCCTGAAGTCACGTGGGTTGGAGCCTGATGTCACGTTGGTTGAAGCCTGAAGTCACGTGGGTTGAAGCCTGAAGTCACGTGAGGTGGAGCCTAAAGTCACGTGGGTTAAAACCTGAACTTTTTGGATAACAATTGTGTCTTCTCTTCTATATTTGTGTTCGTTCGTCAGATGTTGCGTTTGGAAAGAGTAGCTGCCAACTTCAAAAGTTGTGACCGATCGTTTTCAAAGTCACGTGGGTTGAAGCCTGAAATCACGTGGGTTGAAGCCTGAAGTCACGTGGGTTGAAGCCTGTAGTCACGTGGGTTGAAGCCTGAACTTTTTGGATAACAATTGTGTCTTCGATTCTTTTATTTTTGTGTTCGTTCGTCAGATGTTGCATTTGGAACAAGTAGCTGCCAACTCCGGAAGTGGTGACCGATCGTTTTAAAAGTCACGTGGGTTGAAGCCTGAAATCACGTGGGTTGAAGCCTGAAGTCACGTGGTTAAGGCCTGAAGTCACGTGGGTTGAAGCCTGAAGTCACGTGGGTTAAAACCGGAACTTTTTGGATAACAATTGTGTCTTTTTTTCTATATTTGTGTTCGTTCGTCAGATGTTGCGTTTGGAAAGAGTAGCTGCCAACTTCAAAAGTGATGACCGATCGTTTTCAAAGTCACGTGGGTTGGAGCCTGAAATCACGTGGGTTGAAGCCTGAAATCACTTGGGTTGAAGCCTGAAATCACGTGGGTTGAAGCCTAAAGTCACGTGGGTTGAAGCCAGAAGTCACGTGGGTTAGAACCTGAACTTTTTGGATAACAATAGTGTCTTCTTTTCTATATTTGTGTTCGTTTGTCAGATAATGCGTTTGGAAAGAGTAGCTGCCAACTTCAAAAGTGGTGACCGATCGTTTTCAAAGTCACGTGGGTTGAAGCCTGAAGTCACGTGGGTTGGAGCCTGAAGTCACGTTGGTTGAAGCCTGAAGTCACGTGGGTTGAAGCCTGAAGTCACGTGGGTTGAAGCCTGAAGTCACGTGGGTTGAAGCCTGAAGTCACGTGGGTTGAAGCCTGAAGTCACGTGGGTTAAAACCTGAACTTTTTGGATAACAATTGTGTCTTTTCTTTTATATTTGTGTTCGTTCGTCAGATTTTGCGTTCGGAACAAGTAGCTGCCAACATCAAAAGTGGTGACCGATCGTTTTGAAAATCACGTGGGTTGAAGCCTGGAGACACGTGGGTTGGAGCCTGGAGTCACGTGGGTTCAAACTTGAACTTTTTGGATAACAATTGTGTCTTTTTTTCTATATTTGTGTTCGTTCGTCAGATGTTGCGTTTGGAAAGAGTAGCTGCCAACTTCAAAAAAGGTGACCGATCGTTTTCAAAGTCACGTGGGTTGTAGCCTGAAATCACGTGGGTTGAAGCCTGAAGTCACGTGGGTCGAAGCCTGAAGTCACGTGGGTTAGAACCTGAACTTTTTGGATAACAATTGTGTCTTTTTTTCTATATTTGTGTTCGTTCGTCAGATGTTGCGTTTGGAAAGAGTAGCTGCCAACTTCAAAAGTGGTGACCGATCGTTTTCAAAGTCACGTGGGTTGAAGCCTGAAATCACGTGGGTTGAAGCCTGAAGTCACGTGGGTTGAAGCCTGAAGTCACGTGGGTTAGAACCTGAACTTTTTGGATAACAATTGTGTCTTTTTTTCTATATTTGTGTTCGTTCGTCAGATGTTGCGTTTGGAAAGAGTAGCTGCCAACTTCAAAAGTGGTGACCGATCGTTTCAAAAGTCACGTGAGTTGAAGCCTGGAGTCACGTGGGTTGAAGCCTAAAGTCACGTGGGTTGGAGCCTGAACTTTTTGGATAACAATTGTGTCTTCGATTTTTTGATATTTGTGTTCGTTCGTCAGATGTTGCGTTTGGAACAAGTAGCTGCCAACTCAAGAAGTGGTGACCGATCGTTTTAAAGGTCACGTGGGTTGAAGCCTGAAGTCACGTGGGTTGAAGCCTAAAGTCACGTGGGTTGAAGTCTGAAGTCACGTGGGTTAAAACCTGAACTTTTTGGATAACAATTGTGTCTTCGATTTTTTGATATTTGTGTTCGTTCGTCAGATGTTGCGTTTGGAACATGTAGCCGCCAACATCAAAAGTGGAGACCGATCGTTTCAAAAGTCACGTGGGTTGAAGCCTGGAGTCACGTGGGTTGGAGCCTGGAGTCACGTGGGTTCAAACCTGAACTTTTTGGATAACAATTGTGTCTTTTCTTTTATATTTGTGTTCGTTCGTCAGATTTTGCGTTTTGAACAAGTAGCTGCCAACATCAGAAGTGGTGACCAATCGTTTAAAAAGTCACGTGGGTTGAAGCCTGAAGTCACGTGGGTTGGAGCCTGGAGTCACGTGGGTTCAAACCTAAACTTTTTGGATAACAATTGTGTCTTTTTTTTTATATTTGTGTTCGTTCGTCAGATGTTGCGTTTGGAAAGAGTAGTTGCCAACTTTAGAAGTGGTGACCGATCGTTTTCAAAGTCACGTGGGTTAAAGCCTGAAGTCACGTGGGTTGAAGCCTGAAGTCACGTGGGTTGAAGCCTGAAGTCACGTGTGTTGAAGCCTGAAGTCACGTGGGTTGAGACCTGAACTTTTTGGATAACAATTGTGTCTTTTCTTTTATATTTGTGTTTGTTCGTCAGATTTTGCGTTTGGAACAAGTAGCTGCCAACATCAAAAGTGGTGACCGATCGTTTTGAAAGTCACGTGGGTCGAAGCCTGAAGTCACGTGGGTTGGAGCCTGGAGTCACGTGGGTTCAAACCTGAGCTTTTTGGATAACAATTGTGTCTTTTTTTTCTATATTTGTGTTCGTTCGTCAGATGTTGCGTTTGGAAAGAGTAGCTGCCAACTTCAAAAAAGGTGACCGATCTTTTTCAAAGTCACGTGGGTTGTAGCCTGAAATCACGTGGGTTGAAGCCTGAAGTCACGTGGGTCGAAGCCTGAAGTCACGTGGGTTAGAACCTGAACTTCTTGGATAACAATTGTGTCTTTTTTTCTATATTTGTGTTCGTTCGTCGGATGTTGCGTTTGGAAAGAGTAGCTGCCAACTTCAAAAGTGGTGACCGATCGTTTTCAAAGTCACGTGGGTTGAAGCCTGAAATCACGTGGGTTGAAGCCTGAAGTCACGTGGGTTGAAGACTGAAGTCACGTGGGTTGAAGCCTGAAGTCACGTGGGTTGGAGCCTGGAGTCACGTGGGTTCAAACCTGAACTTTTTGGATAACAATTGTGTCTTTTTTTTTATATTTGTGTTCGTTCGTCAGATGTTGCGTTTGGAAAGAGTAGTTGCCAACTTTAGAAGTGGTGACCGATCGTTTTCAAAGTCACGTGGGTTAAAGCCTGAAGTCACGTGGGTTGAAGCCTGAAGTCACGTGGGTTGAAGTCTGAAGTCACGTGGGTTAAAACCTGAGCTTTTTGGATAACAATTGTGTCTTTTTTTCTATATTTGTGTTCGTTCGTCAGATGTTGCGTTTGGAAAGAGTAGCTGCCAACTTCAAAAAAGGTGACCGATCGTTTTCAAAGTCACGTGGGTTGTAGCCTGAAATCACGTGGGTTGAAGCCTGAAGTCACGTGGGTCGAAGCCTGAAGTCACGTGGGTTAGAACCTGAACTTCTTGGATAACAATTGTGTCTTTTTTTCTATATTTGTGTTCGTTCGTCGGATGTTGCGTTTGGAAAGAGTAGCTGCCAACTTCAAAAGTGGTGACCGATCGTTTTCAAAGTCACGTGGGTTGAAGCCTGAAATCACGTGAGTTGAAGCCTGAAGTCACGTGGGTTGAAGACTGAAGTCACGTGGGTTGGAGCCTGGAGTCACGTGGGTTAAAACCTGAACTTTTTGGGTAACAACTGTGTCTTTTCCTCTATATTTGTGTTCGTTCGTCAGATGTTGCGTTTGGAACAAGTAGCTGCCAACATCAAAAGTGGTGACCGATCGTTTTAAAAATCACGTGGGTTGAAGCCTGAAGTCACGTGGGTTGGAGCCTGGAGTCACGTGGGTTCAAACCTGAACTTTTTGGATAACAATTGTGTCTTTTTTTTTATATTTGTGTTCGTTCGTCAGATGTTGCGTTTGGAAAGAGTAGTTGCCAACTTTAGAAGTGGTGACCGATCGTTTTCAAAGTCACGTGGGTTAAAGCCTGAAGTCACGTGGGTTGAAGCCTGAAGTCACGTGGGTTGAAGTCTGAAGTCACGTGGGTTAAAACCTGAACTTTTTGGATAACAATTGTGTCTTTACTTCTATATTTGTGTTCGTTCGTCAGATGTTGCGTCTGGAACAAGTAGCTGCCAACATCAAAAGTGGTGACCGATCGTTTTGAAAGTCACGTGGGTCGAAGCCTGAAGTCACGTGGGTTGAAACCTGAACTTTTTGGATAACAATTGTGTCTTTTCTCTTATATTTGTGTTTGTTCGTCAGATTTTGCGTTTGGAACAAGTAGCTGCCAACATCAAAAGTGGTGACCGATCGTTTTGAAAGTCACGTGGGTCGAAGCCTGAAGTCACGTGGGTTGGAGCCTGGAGTCACGTGGGTTCAAACCTGAGCTTTTTGGATAAAAATTGTGTCTTTTTTTCTATATTTGTGTTCGTTCGTCAGATGTTGCGTTTGGAAAGAGTAGCTGCCAACTTCAAAAAAGGTGACCGATCGTTTTCAAAGTCACGTGGGTTGTAGCCTGAAATCACGTGGGTTGAAGCCTGAAGTCACGTGGGTCGAAGCCTGAAGTCACGTGGGTTAGAACCTGAACTTCTCGGATAACAATTGTGTCTTTTTTTCTATATTTGTGTTCGTTCGTCACATGTTGCGTTTGGAAAGAGTAGCTGCCAACTTCAAAAGTGGTGACCGATCGTTATCAAAGTCACGTGGGTTGAAGCCTGAAATCACGTGGGTTGAAGCCTGAAGTCACGTGGGTCGAAGCCTGAAGTCACGTGGGTTGGAGCCTGGAGTCACGTGGGTTCAAACCTGAGCTTTTTGGATAACAATTGTGTCCTTTTTTCTATATTTGTGTTCGTTCGTCAGATGTTGCGTTTGGAAAGAGTAGCTGCCAACTTCAAAAAAGGTGACCGATCGTTTTCAAAGTCACGTGGGTTGTAGCCTGAAATCACGTGAGTTGAAGCCTAAAGTCACGTGGGTCGAAGCCTGAAGTCACGTGGGTTAGAACCTGAACTTCTTGGATAACAATTGTGTCTTTTCTCCTATATTTGTGTTCGTTCGTCAGATGTTGCGTTTGGAACAAGTAGCTGCCAACATCAAAAGTGGTGACCGATCGTTTCGAAAGTCACGTGGGTTGAAGCCTTAAGTCACGTGGGTTGAAGCCTGAACTTTTTGGGATAACAATTGTGTCTTCGATTTTTTGATTTTTGTGTTCGTTCGTCAGATGTTGCGTTTGGAACAAGTAGCTGCCAATTCCGGAAGTGGTGACCGATCGTTTTAAAAGTCACGTGAGTTGAAGCCTGAAGTCACGTGATTTGCAGCCTGAAGTCACGTGGGTTCAAACCTGAACTTTTTAGATAACAATTGTGCCTTTTTTCTTATATTTGTGTTCGTTCGTCAGATGTTGCGTTTGGAAAGAGTAGCTGCCAACTTCAAAAGTGATGACCGATCGTTTTCAAAGTCACGTGGGATGGAGCCTGAAATCACGTGGGTTGAAGCCTGAAGTCACGTGGGTTAAGGCCTGAAGTCACGTGGGTTAAAGCCTGAAGTCACGTGGGTTAAAACCGGAACTTTTTGGATAACAATTGTGTCTTTTTTTCTATATTTGTGTTCGTTCGTCAGGTGTTGCGTTTGGAAAGAGTAGCTGCCAACTTCAAAAGTGATGACCGATCGTTTTTAAAGTCACGTGGGTTGGAGCCTGATATCACGTGGGTTGAAGCCTGAAGTCACGTGGGTTGAAGCCTGAACTTTTTGGATAACAATTTTGTCTTCGATTTTTTTATTTTTGTGTTCGTTCGTCAGATGTTGCGTTTGGAACAAGTAGCTGCCAACTCCGGAAGTGGTGACCGATCGTTTTAAAAGTCACGTGGGCTGAAGCCTGAAGTCACGTGGGTTAAGGCCTAAAGTCACGTGGGTTAAAGCCTGAAGTCACGTGGGTTAAAACCGGAGCTTTTTGGATAACAACTGGTCTTTTCTTCTATATTTGTGTTCGTTCGTCAGATGTTGCGTTTGGAACAAGCAGCTGCCAACATCAAAAGTGGTGACCGATCATTTCAAAAGTCACGTGGGTTGAAGCCTGAAGTCACGTGGGTTGAAGCCTGAAGTCACGTGGGTAAAAACCTGGACTTTTTGGATAACAATTGTGTCTTTTCTTCTATATTTGTGTTCATCCGTCAGATGTTGCGTTTGGAAAGAGTAGCTGCCAACTCCAGAAGTGGTGACCGATCGTTTTCAAAGTCACGTGGGTTGAAGCCTGAAGTCACGTGGGTTGAAGCCTGAAGTCACGTGGGTTGAAGCTTGAAGTCACGTGGGTTAAAACCTGAACTTTTTGGATAACAATAGTGTCTCCTTTTCTATATTTGTGTTCGTTTGTCAGATGTTGCGTTTGGAAAGAGTAGCTGCCAACTTCAAAAGTGGTGACCGATCGTTTTCAAAGTCACGTGGGTTGAAGCCTGAAGTCACGTGGGTTGGAGCCTGAAGTCACGTGGGTTGAAACATGAAGTCACGTGGGTTGAAACCTGAACTTTTTGGATAACAATTGTGTCTTTTCTTCTATATTTGTGTTCGTTCGTCAGATGTTGCGTTTGGAACTTGTAGCTGCCAACATCAAAAGTGGTGACCGATCGTTTCAAAAGTCACGTGGGTTGAAGCCTGAAGTCACGTGGGTTGGAGCCTGAAGTCACGTGGGTTCAAACCTGATTTTTTTGGATAACAATTGTGTCTTTTTTTCTATATTTGTGTTCGTTCGTCAGATGTTGCGTTTGGAAAGAGTAGCTGCCAACTTCAAAAGTGGTGACCGATCGTTTTCAAAGTCACGTGGGTTGTAGCCTGAAATCACGTGGGTTGAAGCCTGAAGTCACGTGGGTCGAAGCCTGAAGTCACGTGGGTTAGAACCTGAACTTTTTGGATAACAATTGTGTCTTTTTTTCTATATTTGTGTTCGTTCGTCAGATGTTGCGTTTGGAAAGAGTAGCTGCCAACTTCAAAAGTGGTGACCGATCATTTCCAAAGTCACGTGGGTTGAAGCCTGAAATCACGTGGGTTGATGCCTGGAGTCACGTGGGTTGAAGCCTGTAGTCACGTGGGTTGAAGCCTGAACTTTTTGGATAACAATTGTGTCTTCGATTTTTTTATTTTTGTGTTCGTTCGTCAGATGTTGCATTTGGAACAAGTAGCTGCCAACTCCGGAAGTGGTGACCGATCGTTTCAAAAGTCACGTGGGTTGAAGCCTGAAGACACGTGGGTTGAAGCCTGAAGTCACGTGGGTTGAAGCCTGGAGTCACGTGGGTTGTAACCTGAACTTTTTGGATAACATTTGTGTCTTTTCTTCTATATTTGTGTTCGTTCGTCAGATTTTGCGTTTGGAACAAGTAGCTGCCAACATCAAAAGTGGTAACCGATCGTTTTAAAAGTCACGTGGGTTGAAGCCTGAAGTCACGTGGGTTGAAGCCTGAACTTTTTGGATAACAATTGTGTCTTCGATTACTTGATATTTGTGTTCGTTCGTCAGATTTTGTGTTTGGAACAAGTAGCTGCCAACTCCGGAAGTGGTGACCGATCGTTTTAAAAGTCACGTGGGTTGAAGCCTGAAGTCACGTGGGTTGAAGCCTGGAGTCACGTGGGTTGTAACCCAAACTTTTTGGATAACATTTGTGTCTTTTCTTCTATATTTGTGTTCGTTTGTCAGATTTTGCGTTTGGAACAAGTAGCTGCCAACATCAAAAGTGGTGACCGATCGTTTTCAAAGTCACGTGGGTTGAAGCCTGAAGTCACGTGGGTTGGAGCCTGAAGTCACGTTGGTTGAAGCCTGAAGTCACGTGGGTTAAAACCTGAACTTTTTGGATAACAATAGTGTCTTCTTTTCTATATTTGTGTTCGTTTGTCAGATGTTGCGTTTGGAAAGAGTAGCTGCCAACTTCAAAAGTGGTGACCGATCGTTATCAAAGTCACGTGGGTTGAAGCCTGAAGTCACGTGGGTTGGAGCCTGAAGTCACGTTGGTTGAAGCCTGAAGTCACGTGGGTTGAAGCCTGAAGTCACGTGGGTTAAAGCCTGAAGTCACGTGGGTTGAAGCCTGAAGTCACGTGGGTTGAAGCCTGAAGTCACGTGGGTTAAAACCTGAACTTTTTGGATAACAATTGTGTCTTTTCTTTTATATTTGTGTTCGTTCGTCAGATTTTGCGTTTGGAACAAGTAGCTGCCAACATCAAAAGTGGTGACCGATCGTTTTCAAAGTCACGTGGGTTGAAGCCTGAAATCACGTGGGTTGAAGCCTGAAGTCACGTGGGTTGAAGCCTGAAGTCACGTGGGTTGAAACCTGAACTTTTTGGATAACAATAGTGTCTTCTTTTCTATATTTGTGTTCGTTTGTCAGATGTTGCGTTTGGAAAGAGTAGCTGCCAACTTCAAAAGTGTCGACCGATCGTTTTCAAAGTCACGTGGGTTGAAGCCTGAAGTCACGTTGGTTGAAGCCTGAAGTCACGTGGGTTGAAGCCTGAAGTCACGTGGGTTAAAGCCTGAAGTCACGTGGGTTGAAGCCTGAAGTCACGTGGGTCGAAGCCTGAAGTCACGTGGGTTAGAACCTGAACTTTTTGGATAACAATTGTGTCTTTTTTTTTATATTTGTGTTCGTTCGTCAGATGTTGCGTTTGGAACAAGTAGCTGCCAACATCGAAAGTGGTGACCGATCGTTTTGAAAGTCACGTGGGTTGAAGTCTGAAGTCACGTGGGTTGAAGCCTGGAGTCACGTGGGTGAAAACCTAAACTTTTTGGATATTAATTGTGTCTTTTATTCTATATTTGTGTTCGTTCGTCAGATGTTGCGTTTGGAACAAGTAGCTGCCAACATCGAAAGTGGTGACCGATCGTTTTCAAAGTCACGTGGGTTGAAGCCTGAAGTCACGTGGGTTGGAGCCTGGAGTCACGTGGGTGAAAACCTGAACTTTCTGGATAACAATCGTGTCTTTTCTTCTATATTTGTGTTCGTTCGTCAGATGTTGCGTTTGGAAAGAGTAGCTGCCAACTTCAAAAGTGGTGACCGATCGTTTTCGAAGTCACGTGGGTTGAAGCCTGAAGTCACGTGGGTCGAAGCCTGAACTTTTTGGATAACAATTGTGTCTTTCCTTCTATATTTGTGTTCGTTCGTCAGATGTTGCGTTTGGAACAAGTAGCTGCCAACATCAAAAGTGGTGACCGATCGTTCTAAAAGTCACGTGGGTTGGAGTCTGAAGTCACGTGGGTTGAAGCCTGGAGTCACGTGGGTGAAAACCTGAATTTTTGGATAACAATTGTGTCTTTTCTTCTATTTTTGTGTTCGTCCGTCAGATGTTGCGTTTGGAACATGTAGCTGCCAACATCAAAAGTGGTGACCGATCGTTTCAAAAGTCACGTGGGTTGAAGCCTTAAGTCACGTGGGTTGGAGCCTGGAGTCACGTGGGTTCAAACCTGAACTTTTTGGATAACAATTGTGTCTTTTCTTTCATATTTGTGTTCGTTCGTCAGATTTTGCGTTTGGAACAAGTAGCTGCCAACATCAGAAGTGGTGACCAATCGTTTAAAAAGTCACGTGGGTTGAAGCCTGAAGTCACGTGGGTTGGAGCCTGGAGTCACGTGGGTTCAAACCTGAACTTTTTGGATAACAATTGTGTCTTTTTTTTTATATCTGTGTTCGTTCGTCAGATGTTGCGTTTGGAAAGAGTAGTTGCCAACTTTAGAAGTGGTGACCGATCGTTTTCAAAGTCACGTGGGTTAAAGCCTGAAGTCACGTGGGTTGAAGCCTGAAGTCACGTGGGTTGAAGCCTGAAGTCACGTGGGTTGAAGCCTGAAGTCACGTGGGTTGAGACCTGAACTTTTTGGATAACAATTGTGTCTTTTCTTTTATATTTGTGTTTGTTCGTCAGATTTTGCGTTTGGAACAAGTAGCTGCCAACATCAAAAGTGGTGACCGATCGTTTTGAAAGTCACGTGGGTCGAAGCCTGAAGTCACGTGGGTTGGAGCCTGGAGTCACGTGGGTTCAAACCTGAGCTTTTTGGATAACAATTGTGTCTTTTTTTCTATATTTGTGTTCGTTCGTCAGATGTTGCGTTTGGAAAGAGTAGCTGCCAACTTCAAAAAAGGTGACCGATCGTTTTCAAAGTCACGTGGGTTGTAGCCTGAAATCACGTGGGTTGAAGCCTGAAGTCACGTGGGTCGAAGCCTGAAGTCACGTGGGTTAGAACCTGAACTTCTTGGATAACAATTGTGTCTTTTTTTCTATATTTGTGTTCGTTCGTCGGATGTTGCGTTTGGAAAGAGTAGCTGCCAACTTCAAAAGTGGTGACCGATCGTTTTCAAAGTCACGTGGGTTGAAGCCTAAAATCACGTGGGTTGAAGCCTGAAGTCACGTGGGTTGAAGACTGAAGTCACGTGGGTTGAAGCCTGAAGTCACGTGGGTTGAAGTCTGAAGTCACGTGGGTTAAAACCTGAACTTTTTGGATAACAATTGTGTCTTTACTTCTATATTTGTGTTCGTTCGTCAGATGTTGCGTCTGGAACAAGTAGCTGCCAACATCGAAAGTGGTGACCGATCGTTTTGAAAGTCACGTGGGTCGAAGCCTGAAGTCACGTGGGTTGAAGCCTGAAGTCACGTGGGTTGAAACCTGAACTTTTTGGATAACAATTGTGTCTTTTCTTTTATATTTGTGTTTGTTCGTCAGATTTTGCGTTTGGAACAAGTAGCTGCCAACATCAAAAGTGGTGACCGATCGTTTTGAAAGTCACGTGGGTCGAAGCCTGAAGTCACGTGGGTTGGAGCCTGGAGTCACGTGGGTTCAAACCTGAATTTCTTGGATAACAATTGTGTCTTTTTTTCTATATTTGTGTTCGTTCGTCGGATGTTGCGTTTGGAAAGAGTAGCTGCCAACTTCAAAAGTGGTGACCGATCGTTTTCAAAGTCACGTGGGTTGAAGCCTGAAATCACGTGAGTTAAAGCCTGAAGTCACGTGGGTTGAAGACTGAAGTCACGTGGGTTGGAGCCTGGAGTCACGTGGGTTAAAACCTGAACTTTTTGGGTAACAACTGTGTCTTTTCCTCTATATTTGTGTTCGTTCGTCAGATGTTGCGTTTGGAACAAGTAGCTGCCAACATCAAAAGTGGTGACCGATCGTTTTAAAAATCACGTGGGTTGAAGCCTGAAGTCACGTGGGTTCAAACCTGAACTTTTTGTATAACAATTGTGTCTTTTTTTTTATATTTGTGTTCGTTCGTCAGATGTTGCGTTTGGAAAGAGTAGTTGCCAACTTTAGAAGTGGTGACCGATCGTTTTCAAAGTCACGTGGGTTAAAGCCTGAAGTCACGTGGGTTGAAGCCTGAAGTCACGTGGGTTGAAGTCTGAAGTCACGTGGGTTAAAACCTGAACTTTTTGGATAACAATTGTGTCTTTACTTCTATAATTGTTTCGTTCGTCAGATGTTGCGTCTGGAACAAGTAGCTGCCAACATCAAAAGTGGTGACCGATCGTTTTGAAAGTCACGTGGGTCGAAGCCTGAAGTCACGTGGGTTGAAACCTGAACTTTTTGGATAACAATTGTGTCTTTTCTCTTATATTTGTGTTTGTTCGTCAGATTTTGCGTTTGGAACAAGTAGCTGCCAACATCAAAAGTGGTGACCGATCGTTTTGAAAGTCACGTGGGTCGAAGCCTGAAGTCACGTGGGTTGGAGCCTGGAGTCACGTGGGTTCAAACCTGAGCTTTTTGGATAAAAATTGTGTCTTTTTTTCTATATTTGTGTTCGTTCGTCAGATGTTGCGTTTGGAAAGAGTAGCTGCCAACTTCAAAAAAGGTGACCGATCGTTTTCAAAGTCACGTGGGTTGTAGCCTGAAATCACGTGGGTTGAAGCCTGAAGTCACGTGGGTCGAAGCCTGAAGTCACGTGGGTTAGAACCTGAACTTCTCGGATAACAATTGTGTCTTTTTTTCTATATTTATGTTCGTTCGTCACATGTTGCGTTTGGAAAGAGTAGCTGCCAACTTCAAAAGTGGTGACCGATCGTTTTCAAAGTCACGTGGGTTGAAGCCTGAAATCACGTGGGATGAAGCCTGAAGTCACGTGGGTCGAAGCCTGAAGTCACGTGGGTTGGAGCCTGGAGTCACGTGGGTTCAAACCTGAGCTTTTTGGATAACAATTGTGTCCTTTTTTCTATATTTGTGTTCGTTCGTCAGATGTTGCGTTTGGAAAGAGTAGCTGCCAACTTCAAAAAAGGTGACCGATCGTTTTCAAAGTCACGTGGGTTGTAGCCTGAAATCACGTGAGTTGAAGCCTGAAGTCACGTGGGTCGAAGCCTAAAGTCACGTGGGTTAGAACCTGAACTTCCTGGATAACAATTGTGTCTTTTCTCCTATATTTGTGTTCGTTCGTCAGATGTTGCGTTTGGAACAAGTAGCTGCCAACATCAAAAGTGGTGACCGATCGTTTCGAAAGTCACGTGGGTTGAAGCCTTAAGTCACGTGGGTTGAAGCCTGAACTTTTTGGGATAACAATTGTGTCTTCGATTTTTTGATTTTTGTGTTCGTTCGTCAGATGTTGCGTTTGGAACAAGTAGCTGCCAATTCCGGAAGTGGTGACCGATCGTTTTAAAAGTCACGTGAGTTGAAGCCTGAAGTCACGTGATTTGCAGCCTGAAGTCACGTGGGTTGGAGCCTGGAGTCACGTGGGTTGTAACCTGAACTTTTTGGATAACATTTGTGTCTTTTCTTCTATATTTGTGTTCGTTCGTCAGATTTTGCGTTTGGAAAGAGTAGCTGCCAACATCAAAAGTGGTAACCGATCGTTTCAAAAGTCACGTGGGTTAAAGTCTGAAGTCACGTGGGTTGGAGCCTGGAGTCACGTGGGTTCAAACCTGAACTTTTTAGATAACAATTGTGCCTTTTTTCTTATATTTGTGTTCGTTCGTCAGATGTTGCGTTTGGAAAGAGTAGCTGCCAACTTCAAAAGTGATGACCGATCGTTTTCAAAGTCACGTGGGATGGAGCCTGAAATCACGTGGGTTGAAGCCTGAAGTCACGTGGGTTAAGGCCTGATGTCACGTGGGTTAAAGCCTGAAGTCACGTGGGTTAAAACCGGAACTTTTTGGATAACAATTGTGTCTTTTTTTCTATATTTGTGTTCGTTCGTCAGGTGTTGCGTTTGGAAAGAGTAGCTGCCAACTTCAAAAGTGATGACCGATCGTTTTTAAAGTCACGTGGGTTGGAGCCTGATATCACGTGGGTTGAAGCCTGAAGTCACGTGGGTTGAAGCCTGAACTTTTTGGATAACAATTTTGCCTTCGATTTTTTTATTTTTGTGTTCGTTCGTCAGATGTTGCGTTTGGAACAAGTAGCTGCCAACTCCGGAAGTGGTGACCGATCGTTTTAAAAGTCACGTGGGTTGAAGCCTGAAGTCACGTGGGTTAAGGCCTAAAGTCACGTGGGTTAAAGCCTGAAGTCACGTGGGTTAAAACCGGAGCTTTTTGGATAACAACTGGTCTTTTCTTCTATATTTGTGTTCGTTCGTCAGATGTTGCGTTTGGAACAAGCAGCTGCCAACATCAAAAGTGGTGACCGATCATTTCAAAAGTCACGTGGGTTGAAGCCTGAAGTCACGTGGGTTGAAGCCTGAAGTCACGTGGGTAAAAACCTGGACTTTTTGGATAACAATTGTGTCTTTTCTTCTATATTTGTGTTCATTCGTCAGATGTTGCGTTTGGAAAGAGTAGCTGCCAACTCCAGAAGTGGTGACCGATCGTTTTCAAAGTCACGTGGGTTGAAGCCTGAAGTCACGTGGGTTGAAGCCTGAAGTCACGTGGGTTGAAGCTTGAAGTCACGTGGGTTAAAACCTGAACTTTTTGGATAACAATAGTGTCTCCTTTTCTATATTTGTGTTCGTTTGTCAGATGTTGCGTTTGGAAAGAGTAGCTGCCAACTTCAAAAGTGGTGACCGATCGTTTTCAAAGTCACGTGGGTTGAAGCCTGAAGTCACGTGGGTTGGAGCCTGAAGTCACGTGGGTTGAAACATGAAGTCACGTGGGTTGAAACCTGAACTTTTTGGATAACAATTGTGTCTTTTCTTCTATATTTGTGTTCGTTCGTCAGATGTTGCGTTTGGAACTTGTAGCTGCCAACATCAAAAGTGGTGACCGATCGTTTCAAAAGTCACGTGGGTTGAAGCCTGAAGTCACGTGGGTTGGAGCCTGAAGTCACGTGGGTTCAAACCTGATTTTTTTGGATAACAATTGTGTCTTTTTTTCTATATTTGTGTTCGTTCGTCAGATGTTGCGTTTGGAAAGAGTAGCTGCCAACTTCAAAAGTGGTGACCGATCGTATCAAAAGTCACGTGGGTTGAAGCCTGGAGTCACGTGGGTTGAAGCCTAGAGTCACGTGGGTTGAAGCCTGAACTTTTTGGATAACAATTGTGTCTTCGATTTTTTGATATTTGTGGTCGTTCGTCAGATGTTGCGTTTGGAACAAGTAGCTGCCAACTCCAGAAGTGGTGACCGATCGTTTCAAAAGTCACGTGGGTTGAAGCCTGAAGTCACGTGGGTTGAAGCCTGAAGTCACGTGGGTTGAAGCCTGAAGTCACGTGGGTTAAAACCTGAACTTTTTGGATAACAATTGTGTCTTTTCTTTTATATTTGTGTTCGTTCGTCAGATTTTGCGTTTGGAACAAGTAGCTGCCAACATCAAAAGTGGTGACCGATCGTTTTGAAAATCACGTGGGTTGAAGCCTGGAGACACGTGGGTTGGAGCCTGGAGTCACGTGGGTTCAAACCTGAACTTTTTGGATAACAATTGTGTCTTTTTTTCTATATTTGTGTTCGTTCGTCAGATGTTGCGTTTGGAAAGAGTAGCTGCCAACTTCTAAAGTGGTGACCGATCGTTTTCAAAGTCACGTGGGTTGTAGCCTGAAATCACGTGGGTTGAAGCCTGAAGTCACGTGGGTCGAAGCCTGAAGTCACGTGGGTTAGAACCTGAACTTCTTGGATAACAATTGTGTCTTTTTTTCTATATTTGTGTTCGTTCGTCGGATGTTGCGTTTGGAAAGAGTAGCTGCCAACTTCAAAAGTGGTGACCGATCGTTTTCAAAGTCACGTGGGTTGAAGCCTAAAATCACGTGGGTTGAAGCCTGAAGTCACGTGGGTTGAAGACTGAAGTCACGTGGGTTGAAGCCTGAAGTCACGTGGGTTGAAGTCTGAAGTCACGTGGGTTAAAACCTGAACTTTTTGGATAACAATTGTGTCTTTACTTCTATATTTGTGTTCGTTCGTCAGATGTTGCGTCTGGAACAAGTAGCTGCCAACATCGAAAGTGGTGACCGATCGTTTTGAAAGTCACGTGGGTCGAAGCCTGAAGTCACGTGGGTTGAAGCCTGAAGTCACGTGGGTTGAAACCTGAACTTTTTGGATAACAATTGTGTCTTTTCTTTTATATTTGTGTTTGTTCGTCAGATTTTGCGTTTGGAACAAGTAGCTGCCAACATCAAAAGTGGTGACCGATCGTTTTGAAAGTCACGTGGGTCGAAGCCTGAAGTCACGTGGGTTGGAGCCTGGAGTCACGTGGGTTCAAACCTGAGCTTTTTGGATAACAATTGTGTCTTTTTTTCTATATTTGTGTTCGTTCGTCAGATGTTGCGTTTGGAAAGAGTAGCTGCCAACTTCAAAAAAGGTGACCGATCGTTTTCAAAGTCACGTGGGTTGTAGCCTGAAGTCACGTGGGTTAAAACCTGAACTTTTTGGATAACAATTGTGTCTTTACTTCTATATTTGTGTTCGTTCGTCAGATGTTGCGTCTGGAACAAGTAGCTGCCAACATCGAAAGTGGTGACCGATCGTTTTGAAAGTCACGTGGGTCGAAGCCTGAAGTCACGTGGGTTGAAGCCTGAAGTCACGTGGGTTGAAACCTGAACTTTTTGGATAACAATTGTGTCTTTTCTTTTATATTTGTGTTTGTTCGTCAGATTTTGCGTTTGGAACAAGTAGCTGCCAACATCAAAAGTGGTGACCGATCGTTTTGAAAGTCACGTGGGTCGAAGCCTGAAGTCACGTGGGTTGGAGCCTGGAGTCACGTGGGTTCAAACCTGAACTTCTTGGATAACAATTGTGTCTTTTTTTCTATATTTGTGTTCGTTCGTCGGATGTTGCGTTTGGAAAGAGTAGCTGCCAACTTCAAAAGTGGTGACCGATCGTTTTCAAAGTCACGTGGGTTGAAGCCTGAAATCACGTGAGTTAAAGCCTGAAGTCACGTGGGTTGAAGACTGAAGTCACGTGGGTTGGAGCCTGGAGTCACGTGGGTTAAAACCTGAACTTTTTGGGTAACAACTGTGTCTTTTCCTCTATATTTGTGTTCGTTCGTCAGATGTTGCGTTTGGAACAAGTAGCTGCCAACATCAAAAGTGGTGACCGATCGTTTTAAAAATCACGTGGGTTGAAGCCTGAAGTCACGTGGGTTCAAACCTGAACTTTTTGTATAACAATTGTGTCTTTTTTTTTATATTTGTGTTCGTTCGTCAGATGTTGCGTTTGGAAAGAGTAGTTGCCAACTTTAGAAGTGGTGACCGATCGTTTTCAAAGTCACGTGGGTTAAAGCCTGAAGTCACGTGGGTTGAAGCCTGAAGTCACGTGGGTTGAAGTCTGAAGTCACGTGGGTTAAAACCTGAACTTTTTGGATAACAATTGTGTCTTTACTTCTATAATTGTTTCGTTCGTCAGATGTTGCGTCTGGAACAAGTAGCTGCCAACATCAAAAGTGGTGACCGATCGTTTTGAAAGTCACGTGGGTCGAAGCCTGAAGTCACGTGGGTTGAAACCTGAACTTTTTGGATAACAATTGTGTCTTTTCTCTTATATTTGTGTTTGTTCGTCAGATTTTGCGTTTGGAACAAGTAGCTGCCAACATCAAAAGTGGTGACCGATCGTTTTGAAAGTCACGTGGGTCGAAGCCTGAAGTCACGTGGGTTGGAGCCTGGAGTCACGTGGGTTCAAACCTGAGCTTTTTGGATAAAAATTGTGTCTTTTTTTCTATATTTGTGTTCGTTCGTCAGATGTTGCGTTTGGAAAGAGTAGCTGCCAACTTCAAAAAAGGTGACCGATCGTTTTCAAAGTCACGTGGGTTGTAGCCTGAAATCACGTGGGTTGAAGCCTGAAGTCACGTGGGTCGAAGCCTGAAGTCACGTGGGTTAGAACCTGAACTTCTCGGATAACAATTGTGTCTTTTTTTCTATATTTATGTTCGTTCGTCACATGTTGCGTTTGGAAAGAGTAGCTGCCAACTTCAAAAGTGGTGACCGATCGTTTTCAAAGTCACGTGGGTTGAAGCCTGAAATCACGTGGGATGAAGCCTGAAGTCACGTGGGTCGAAGCCTGAAGTCACGTGGGTTGGAGCCTGGAGTCACGTGGGTTCAAACCTGAGCTTTTTGGATAACAATTGTGTCCTTTTTTCTATATTTGTGTTCGTTCGTCAGATGTTGCGTTTGGAAAGAGTAGCTGCCAACTTCAAAAAAGGTGACCGATCGTTTTCAAAGTCACGTGGGTTGTAGCCTGAAATCACGTGAGTTGAAGCCTGAAGTCACGTGGGTCGAAGCCTAAAGTCACGTGGGTTAGAACCTGAACTTCCTGGATAACAATTGTGTCTTTTCTCCTATATTTGTGTTCGTTCGTCAGATGTTGCGTTTGGAACAAGTAGCTGCCAACATCAAAAGTGGTGACCGATCGTTTCGAAAGTCACGTGGGTTGAAGCCTTAAGTCACGTGGGTTGAAGCCTGAACTTTTTGGGATAACAATTGTGTCTTCGATTTTTTGATTTTTGTGTTCGTTCGTCAGATGTTGCGTTTGGAACAAGTAGCTGCCAATTCCGGAAGTGGTGACCGATCGTTTTAAAAGTCACGTGAGTTGAAGCCTGAAGTCACGTGATTTGCAGCCTGAAGTCACGTGGGTTGGAGCCTGGAGTCACGTGGGTTGTAACCTGAACTTTTTGGATAACATTTGTGTCTTTTCTTCTATATTTGTGTTCGTTCGTCAGATTTTGCGTTTGGAAAGAGTAGCTGCCAACATCAAAAGTGGTAACCGATCGTTTCAAAAGTCACGTGGGTTAAAGTCTGAAGTCACGTGGGTTGGAGCCTGGAGTCACGTGGGTTCAAACCTGAACTTTTTAGATAACAATTGTGCCTTTTTTCTTATATTTGTGTTCGTTCGTCAGATGTTGCGTTTGGAAAGAGTAGCTGCCAACTTCAAAAGTGATGACCGATCGTTTTCAAAGTCACGTGGGATGGAGCCTGAAATCACGTGGGTTGAAGCCTGAAGTCACGTGGGTTAAGGCCTGATGTCACGTGGGTTAAAGCCTGAAGTCACGTGGGTTAAAACCGGAACTTTTTGGATAACAATTGTGTCTTTTTTTCTATATTTGTGTTCGTTCGTCAGGTGTTGCGTTTGGAAAGAGTAGCTGCCAACTTCAAAAGTGATGACCGATCGTTTTTAAAGTCACGTGGGTTGGAGCCTGATATCACGTGGGTTGAAGCCTGAAGTCACGTGGGTTGAAGCCTGAACTTTTTGGATAACAATTTTGCCTTCGATTTTTTTATTTTTGTGTTCGTTCGTCAGATGTTGCGTTTGGAACAAGTAGCTGCCAACTCCGGAAGTGGTGACCGATCGTTTTAAAAGTCACGTGGGTTGAAGCCTGAAGTCACGTGGGTTAAGGCCTAAAGTCACGTGGGTTAAAGCCTGAAGTCACGTGGGTTAAAACCGGAGCTTTTTGGATAACAACTGGTCTTTTCTTCTATATTTGTGTTCGTTCGTCAGATGTTGCGTTTGGAACAAGCAGCTGCCAACATCAAAAGTGGTGACCGATCATTTCAAAAGTCACGTGGGTTGAAGCCTGAAGTCACGTGGGTTGAAGCCTGAAGTCACGTGGGTAAAAACCTGGACTTTTTGGATAACAATTGTGTCTTTTCTTCTATATTTGTGTTCATTCGTCAGATGTTGCGTTTGGAAAGAGTAGCTGCCAACTCCAGAAGTGGTGACCGATCGTTTTCAAAGTCACGTGGGTTGAAGCCTGAAGTCACGTGGGTTGAAGCCTGAAGTCACGTGGGTTGAAGCTTGAAGTCACGTGGGTTAAAACCTGAACTTTTTGGATAACAATAGTGTCTCCTTTTCTATATTTGTGTTCGTTTGTCAGATGTTGCGTTTGGAAAGAGTAGCTGCCAACTTCAAAAGTGGTGACCGATCGTTTTCAAAGTCACGTGGGTTGAAGCCTGAAGTCACGTGGGTTGGAGCCTGAAGTCACGTGGGTTGAAACATGAAGTCACGTGGGTTGAAACCTGAACTTTTTGGATAACAATTGTGTCTTTTCTTCTATATTTGTGTTCGTTCGTCAGATGTTGCGTTTGGAACTTGTAGCTGCCAACATCAAAAGTGGTGACCGATCGTTTCAAAAGTCACGTGGGTTGAAGCCTGAAGTCACGTGGGTTGGAGCCTGAAGTCACGTGGGTTCAAACCTGATTTTTTTGGATAACAATTGTGTCTTTTTTTCTATATTTGTGTTCGTTCGTCAGATGTTGCGTTTGGAAAGAGTAGCTGCCAACTTCAAAAGTGGTGACCGATCGTATCAAAAGTCACGTGGGTTGAAGCCTGGAGTCACGTGGGTTGAAGCCTAGAGTCACGTGGGTTGAAGCCTGAACTTTTTGGATAACAATTGTGTCTTCGATTTTTTGATATTTGTGGTCGTTCGTCAGATGTTGCGTTTGGAACAAGTAGCTGCCAACTCCAGAAGTGGTGACCGATCGTTTCAAAAGTCACGTGGGTTGAAGCCTGAAGTCACGTGGGTTGAAGCCTGAAGTCACGTGGGTTGAAGCCTGAAGTCACGTGGGTTAAAACCTGAACTTTTTGGATAACAATTGTGTCTTTTCTTTTATATTTGTGTTCGTTCGTCAGATTTTGCGTTTGGAACAAGTAGCTGCCAACATCAAAAGTGGTGACCGATCGTTTTGAAAATCACGTGGGTTGAAGCCTGGAGACACGTGGGTTGGAGCCTGGAGTCACGTGGGTTCAAACCTGAACTTTTTGGATAACAATTGTGTCTTTTTTTCTATATTTGTGTTCGTTCGTCAGATGTTGCGTTTGGAAAGAGTAGCTGCCAACTTCTAAAGTGGTGACCGATCGTTTTCAAAGTCACGTGGGTTGTAGCCTGAAATCACGTGGGTTGAAGCCTGAAGTCACGTGGGTCGAAGCCTGAAGTCACGTGGGTTAGAACCTGAACTTTTTGGATAACAATTGTGTCTTTTTTTCTATATTTGTGTTCGTTCGTCAGATGTTGCGTTTGGAAAGAGTAGCTGCCAACTTCAAAAGTGGTGACCGATCGTTTTCAAAGTCACGTGGGTTGAAGCCTGAAATCACGTGGGTTGAAGCCTGAAGTCACGTGGGTCGAAGCCTGAAGTCACGTGGGTTAGAACCTGAACTTTTTGGATAACAATTGTGTCTTTTTTTCTATATTTGTGTTCGTTCGTCAGATGTTGCGTTTGGAAAGAGTAGCTGCCAACTTCAAAAGTGGTGACCGATCGTTTTCAAAGTCACGTGGGTTGAAGCCTGAAATCACGTGGGTTGAAGCCTGAAGTCACGTGGGTCGGAGCCTGAAGTCACGTGGGTTAGAACCTGAACTTTTTGGATAACAATTGTGTCTTTTTTTCTATATTTGTGTTCGTTCGTCAGATGTTGCGTTTGGAAAGAGTAGCTGCCAACTTCAAAAGTGGTGACCGATCGTTTTGAAAGTCACGTGGGTTGAAGCCTGAAGTCACGTGGGTTGAAGCCTGAACTTTTTGGATAACAATTGTGTCTTCGATTACTTGATATTTGTGTTCGTTCGTCAGATTTTGTGTTTGGAACAAGTAGCTGCCAACTCCGGAAGTGGTGACCGATCGTTTTAAAAGTCACGTGGGTTGAAGCCTGAAGTCACGTGGGTTGAAGCCTGGAGTCACGTGGGTTGTAACCCAAACTTTTTGGATAACATTTGTGTCTTTTCTTCTATATTTGTGTTCGTTTGTCAGATTTTGCGTTTGGAACAAGTAGCTGCCAACATCAAAAGTGGTGACCGATCGTTTTCAAAGTCACGTGGGTTGAAGCCTGAAGTCACGTGGGTTGGAGCCTGAAGTCACGTTGGTTGAAGCCTGAAGTCACGTGGGTTAAAACCTGAACTTTTTGGATAACAATAGTGTCTTCTTTTCTATATTTGTGTTCGTTTGTCAGATGTTGCGTTTGGAAAGAGTAGCTGCCAACTTCAAAAGTGGTGACCGATCGTTATCAAAGTCACGTGGGTTGAAGCCTGAAGTCACGTGGGTTGGAGCCTGAAGTCACGTTGGTTGAAGCCTGAAGTCACGTGGGTTGAAGCCTGAAGTCACGTGGGTTAAAGCCTGAAGTCACGTGGGTTGAAGCCTGAAGTCACGTGGGTTGAAGCCTGAAGTCACGTGGGTTAAAACCTGAACTTTTTGGATAACAATTGTGTCTTTTCTTTTATATTTGTGTTCGTTCGTCAGATTTTGCGTTTGGAAAAAGTAGCTGCCAACATCAAAAGTGGTGACCGATCGTTTTCAAAGTCACGTGGATTGAAGCCTGAAATCACGTGGGTTGAAGCCTGAAGCCACGTGGGTTGAAGCCTGAAGTCACGTGGGTTAAAACCTGAACTTTTTGGATAACAATAGTGTCTTCTTTTCTATATTTGTGTTCGTTTGTCAGATGTTGCGTTTGGAAAGAGTAGCTGCCAACTTCAAAAGTGTCGACCGATCGTTTTCAAAGTCACGTGGGTTGAAGCCTGAAGTCACGTGGGTTGGAGCCTGAAGTCACGTTGGTTGAAGCCTGAAGTCACGTGGGTTGAAGCCCGAAGTCACGTGGGTTAAAGCCTGAAGTCACGTGGGTTGAAGCCTGAAGTCACGTGGGTTGAAGTCTGAAGTCACGTGGGTTAAAACCTGAACTTTTTGGATAACAATTGTGTCTTCACTTCTATTTTTGTGTTCGTTCGTCAGATGTTGCGTCTGGAACAAGTAGCTGCCAACATCAAAAGTGGTGACCGATCGTTTTGAAAGTCACGTGGGTCGAAGCCTGAAGTCACGTGGGTTGAAACCTGAACTTTTTGGATAACAATTGTGTCTTTTCTCTTATATTTGTGTTTGTTCGTCAGATTTTGCGTTTGGAACAAGTAGCTGCCAACATCAAAAGTGGTGACCGATCGTTTTGAAAGTCACGTGGGTCGAAGCCTGAAGTCACGTGGGTTGGAGCCTGGAGTCACGTGGGTTCAAACCTGAGCTTTTTGGATAAAAATTGTGTCTTTTTTTCTATATTTGTGTTCGTTCGTCAGATGTTGCGTTTGGAAAGAGTAGCTGCCAACTTCAAAAAAGGTGACCGATCGTTTTCAAAGTCACGTGGGTTGTAGCCTGAAATCACGTGGGTTGAAGCCTGAAGTCACGTGGGTCGAAGCCTGGAGTCACGTGGGTTAGAACCTGAACTTCTCGGATAACAATTGTGTCTTTTTTTCTATATTTGTGTTCGTTCGTCACATGTTGCGTTTGGAAAGAGTAGCTGCCAACTTCAAAAGTGGTGACCGATCGTTTTCAAAGTCACGTGGGTTGAAGCCTGAAATCACGTGGGTTGAAGCCTGAAGTCACGTGGGTCGAAGCCTGAAGTCACGTGGGTTGGAGCCTGGAGTCACGTGGGTTCAAACCTGAGCTTTTTGGATAACAATTGTGTCCTTTTTTCTATATTTGTGTTCGTTCGTCAGATGTTGCGTTTGGAAAGAGTAGCTGCCAACTTCAAAAAAGGTGACCGATCGTTTTCAAAGTCACGTGGGTTGTAGCCTGAAATCACGTGAGTTGAAGCCTGAAGTCACGTGGGTCGAAGCCTGAAGTCACGTGGGTTAGAACCTGAACTTCCTGGATAACAATTGTGTCTTTTCTTTTATATTTGTGTTCGTTCGTCAGATTTTGCGTTTGGAACAAGTAGCTGCCAACATCAAAAGTGGTGACCGATCGTTTTGAAAATCACGTGGATTGAAGCCTGGAGACACGTGGGTTGGAGCCTGGAGTCACGTGGGTTCAAACCTGAACTTTTTGGATAACAATTGTGTCTTTTTTTCTATATTTGTGTTCGTTCGTCAGATGTTGCGTTTGGAAAGAGTAGCTGCCAACTTCAAAAGTGGTGACCGATCGTTTTCAAAGTCACGTGGGTTGTAGCCTGAAATCACGTGGGTTGAAGCCTGAAGTCACGTGGGTCGAAGCCTGAAGTCACGTGGGTTAGAACCTGAACTTTTTGGATAACAATTGTGTCTTTTTTTCTATATTTGTGTTCGTTCGTCAGATGTTGCGTTTGGAAAGAGTAGCTGCCAACTTCAAAAGTGGTGACCGATCGTTTTCAAAGTCACGTGGGTTGAAGCCTGAAATCACGTGGGTTGAAGCCTGAAGTCACGTGGGTCGAAGCCTGAAGTCACGTGGGTTAGAACCTGAACTTTTTGGATAACAATTGTGTCTTTTTTTCTATATTTGTGTTCGTTCGTCAGATGTTGCGTTTGGAAAGAGTAGCTGCCAACTTCAAAAGTGGTGACCGATCGTTTTCAAAGTCACGTGGGTTGAAGCCTGAAATCACGTGGGTTGAAGCCTGAAGTCACGTGGGTCGGAGCCTGAAGTCACGTGGGTTAGAACCTGAACTTTTTGGATAACAATTGTGTCTTTTTTTCTATATTTGTGTTCGTTCGTCAGATGTTGCGTTTGGAAAGAGTAGCTGCCAACTTCAAAAGTGGTGACCGATCGTTTTGAAAGTCACGTGGGTTGAAGCCTGAAGTCACGTGGGTTGAAGCCTGAACTTTTTGGATAACAATTGTGTCTTCGATTACTTGATATTTGTGTTCGTTCGTCAGATTTTGTGTTTGGAACAAGTAGCTGCCAACTCCGGAAGTGGTGACCGATCGTTTTAAAAGTCACGTGGGTTGAAGCCTGAAGTCACGTGGGTTGAAGCCTGGAGTCACGTGGGTTGTAACCCAAACTTTTTGGATAACATTTGTGTCTTTTCTTCTATATTTGTGTTCGTTTGTCAGATTTTGCGTTTGGAACAAGTAGCTGCCAACATCAAAAGTGGTGACCGATCGTTTTCAAAGTCACGTGGGTTGAAGCCTGAAGTCACGTGGGTTGGAGCCTGAAGTCACGTTGGTTGAAGCCTGAAGTCACGTGGGTTGAAGCCTGAAGTCACGTGGGTTAAAGCCTGAAGTCACGTGGGTTGGAGCCTGAAGTCACGTGGGTTGAAGCCTGAAGTCACGTGGGTTAAAACCTGAACTTTTTGGATAACAATTGTGTCTTTTCTTTTATATTTGTGTTCGTTCGTCAGATTTTGCGTTTGGAACAAGTAGCTGCCAACATCAAAAGTGGTGACCGATCGTTTTCAAAGTCACGTGGATTGAAGCCTGAAATCACGTGGGTTGAAGCCTGAAGCCACGTGGGTTGAAGCCTGAAGTCACGTGGGTTAAAACCTGAACTTTTTGGATAACAATAGTGTCTTCTTTTCTATATTTGTGTTCGTTTGTCAGATGTTGCGTTTGGAAAGAGTAGCTGCCAACTTCAAAAGTGTCGACCGATCGTTTTCAAAGTCACGTGGGTTGAAGCCTGAAGTCACGTGGGTTGGAGCCTGAAGTCACGTTGGTTGAAGCCTGAAGTCACGTGGGTTGAAGCCCGAAGTCACGTGGGTTAAAGCCTGAAGTCACGTGGGTTGGAGCCTGAAGTCACGTGGGTTGAAGCCTGAAGTCACGTGGGTTAAAACCTGAACTTTTTGGATAACAATTGTGTCTTTTCTTTTATATTTGTGTTCGTTCGTCAGATTTTGCGTTTGGAACAAGTAGCTGCCAACATCAAAAGTGGTGACCGATCGTTTTCAAAGTCACGTGGATTGAAGCCTGAAATCACGTGGGTTGAAGCCTGAAGCCACGTGGGTTGAAGCCTGAAGTCACGTGGGTTAAAACCTGAACTTTTTGGATAACAATAGTGTCTTCTTTTCTATATTTGTGTTCGTTTGTCAGATGTTGCGTTTGGAAAGAGTAGCTGCCAACTTCAAAAGTGTCGACCGATCGTTTTCAAAGTCACGTGGGTTGAAGCCTGAAGTCACGTGGGTTGGAGCCTGAAGTCACGTTGGTTGAAGCCTGAAGTCACGTGGGTTGAAGCCCGAAGTCACGTGGGTTAAAGCCTGAAGTCACGTGGGTTGGAGCCTGAAGTCACGTGGGTTGAAGTCTGAAGTCACGTGGGTTAAAACCTGAACTTTTTGGATAACAATTGTGTCTTTACTTCTATATTTGTGTTCGTTCGTCAGATGTTGCGTCTGGAACAAGTAGCTGCCAACATCAAAAGTGGTGACCGATCGTTTTGAAAGTCACGTGGGTCGAAGCCTGAAGTCACGTGGGTTGAAACCTGAACTTTTTGGATAACAATTGTGTCTTTTCTCTTATATTTGTGTTTGTTCGTCAGATTTTGCGTTTGGAACAAGTAGCTGCCAACATCAAAAGTGGTGACCGATCGTTTTGAAAGTCACGTGGGTCGAAGCCTGAAGTCACGTGGGTTGGAGCCTGGAGTCACGTGGGTTCAAACCTGAGCTTTTTGGATAAAAATTGTGTCTTTTTTTCTATATTTGTGTTCGTTCGTCAGATGTTGCGTTTGGAAAGAGTAGCTGCCAACTTCAAAAGTGGTGACCGATCGTTTTCAAAGTCACGTGGGTTGAAGCCTGAAATCACGTGGGTTGAAGCCTGAAGTCACGTGGGTCGAAGCCTGAAGTCACGTGGGTTGGAGCCTGGAGTCACGTGGGTTCAAACCTGAGCTTTTTGGATAACAATTGTGTCCTTTTTTCTATATTTGTGTTCGTTCGTCAGATGTTGCGTTTGGAAAGAGTAGCTGCCAACTTCAAAAAAGGTGACCGATCGTTTTCAAAGTCACGTGGGTTGTAGCCTGAAATCACGTGAGTTGAAGCCTGAAGTCACGTGGGTCGAAGCCTGAAGTCACGTGGGTTAGAACCTGAACTTCCTGGATAACAATTGTGTCTTTTCTCCTATATTTGTGTTCGTTCGTCAGATGTTGCGTTTGGAACAAGTAGCTGCCAACATCAAAAGTGGTGACCGATCGTTTCGAAAGTCACGTGGGTTGAAGCCTTAAGTCACGTGGGTTGAAGCCTGAACTTTTTGGGATAACAATTGTGTCTTCGATTTTTTGATTTTTGTGTTCGTTCGTCAGATGTTGCGTTTGGAACAAGTAGCTGCCAATTCCGGAAGTGGTGACCGATCGTTTTAAAAGTCACGTGAGTTGAAGCCTGAAGTCACGTGATTTGCAGCCTGAAGTCACGTGGGTTGGAGCCTGGAGTCACGTGGGTTGTAACCTGAACTTTTTGGATAACATTTGTGTCTTTTCTTCTATATTTGTGTTCGTTCGTCAGATTTTGCGTTTGGAAAGAGTAGCTGCCAACATCAAAAGTGGTAACCGATCGTTTCAAAAGTCACGTGGGTTAAAGTCTGAAGTCACGTGGGTTGGAGCCTGGAGTCGAGTGGGTTCAAACCTGAACTTTTTAGATAACAATTGTGCCTTTTTTCTTATATTTGTGTTCGTTCGTCAGATGTTGCGTTTGGAAAGAGTAGCTGCCAACTTCAAAAGTGATGACCGATCGTTTTCAAAGTCACGTGGGATGGAGCCTGAAATCACGTGGGTTGAAGCCTGAAGTCACGTGGGTTAAGGCCTGAAGTCACGTGGGTTAAAGCCTGAAGTCACGTGGGTTAAAACCGGAACTTTTTGGATAACAATTGTGTCTTTTTTTCTATATTTGTGTTCGTTCGTCAGGTGTTGCGTTTGGAAAGAGTAGCTGCCAACTTCAAAAGTGATGACCGATCGTTTTTAAAGTCACGTGGGTTGGAGCCTGATATCACGTGGGTTGAAGCCCGAAGTCACGTGGGTTGAAGCCTGAACTTTTTGGATAACAATTTTGTCTTCGATTTTTTTATTTTTGTGTTCGTTCGTCAGATGTTGCGTTTGGAACAAGTAGCTGCCAACTCCGGAAGTGGTGACCGATCGTTTTAAAAGTCACGTGGGTTGAAGCCTGAAGTCACGTGGGTTAAGGCCTAAAGTCACGTGGGTTAAAGCCTGAAGTCACGTGGGTTAAAACCGGAGCTTTTTGGATAACAACTGGTCTTTTCTTCTATATTTGTGTTCGTTCGTCAGATGTTGCGTTTGGAACAAGCAGCTGCCAACATCAAAAGTGGTGACCGATCATTTCAAAAGTCACGTGGGTTGAAGCCTGAAGTCACGTGGGTTGAAGCCTGAAGTCACGTGGGTAAAAACCTGGACTTTTTGGATAACAATTGTGTCTTTTCTTCTATATTTGTGTTCATTCGTCAGATGTTGCGTTTGGAAAGAGTAGCTGCCAACTCCAGAAGTGGTGACCGATCGTTTTCAAAGTCACGTGGGTTGAAGCCTGAAGTCACGTGGGTTGAAGCCTGAAGTCACGTGGGTTGAAGCTTGAAGTCACGTGGGTTAAAACCTGAACTTTTTGGATAACAATAGTGTCTCCTTTTCTATATTTGTGTTCGTTTGTCAGATGTTGCGTTTGGAAAGAGTAGCTGCCAACTTCAAAAGTGGTGACCGATCGTTTTCAAAGTCACGTGGGTTGAAGCCTGAAGTCACGTGGGTTGGAGCCTGAAGTCACGTGGGTTGAAACATGAAGTCACGTGGGTTGAAACCTGAACTTTTTGGATAACAATTGTGTCTTTTCTTCTATATTTGTGTTCGTTCGTCAGATGTTGCGTTTGGAACTTGTAGCTGCCAACATCAAAAGTGGTGACCGATCGTTTCAAAAGTCACGTGGGTTGAAGCCTGAAGTCACGTGGGTTGGAGCCTGAAGTCACGTGGGTTCAAACCTGATTTTTTTGGATAACAATTGTGTCTTTTTTTCTATATTTGTGTTCGTTCGTCAGATGTTGCGTTTGGAAAGAGTAGCTGCCAACTTCAAAAGTGGTGACCGATCGTATCAAAAGTCACGTGGGTTGAAGCCTGGAGTCACGTGGGTTGAAGCCTAGAGTCACGTGGGTTGAAGCCTGAACTTTTTGGATAACAATTGTGTCTTCGATTTTTTGATATTTGTGGTCGT
Source organism: Anaspis maculata (assembly GCA_949128115.1). Taxonomy (NCBI): domain Eukaryota; kingdom Metazoa; phylum Arthropoda; class Insecta; order Coleoptera; family Scraptiidae; genus Anaspis; species Anaspis maculata. The sequence continues at coordinate 94,998,600 of OX421963.1, read as the reverse complement.
TCGTCAGATGTTGCGTTTGGAACAAGTAGCTGCCAACTCCAGAAGTGGTGACCGATCGTTTCAAAAGTCACGTGGGTTGAAGCCTGGAGACACGTGGGTTGGAGCCTGGAGTCACGTGGGTTCAAACCTGAACTTTTTGGATAACAATTGTGTCTTTTTTTCTATATTTGTGTTCGTTCGTCAGATGTTGCGTTTGGAAAGAGTAGCTGCCAACTTCAAAAGTGGTGACCGATCGTTTTCAAAGTCACGTGGGTTGTAGCCTGAAATCACGTGGGTTGAAGCCTGAAGTCACGTGGGTCGAAGCCTGAAGTCACGTGGGTTAGAACCTGAACTTTTTGGATAACAATTGTGTCTTTTTTTCTATATTTGTGTTCGTTCGTCAGATGTTGCGTTTGGAAAGAGTAGCTGCCAACTTCAAAAGTGGTGACCGATCGTTTTCAAAGTCACGTGGGTTGAAGCCTGAAATCACGTGGGTTGAAGCCTGAAGTCACGTGGGTCGGAGCCTGAAGTCACGTGGGTTAGAACCTGAACTTTTTGGATAACAATTGTGTCTTTTTTTCTATATTTGTGTTCGTTCGTCAGATGTTGCGTTTGGAAAGAGTAGCTGCCAACTTCAAAAGTGGTGACCGATCGTTTTGAAAGTCACGTGGGTTGAAGCCTGAAGTCACGTGGGTTGAAGCCTGAACTTTTTGGATAACAATTGTGTCTTCGATTACTTGATATTTGTGTTCGTTCGTCAGATTTTGTGTTTGGAACAAGTAGCTGCCAACTCCGGAAGTGGTGACCGATCGTTTTAAAAGTCACGTGGGTTGAAGCCTGAAGTCACGTGGGTTGAAGCCTGGAGTCACGTGGGTTGTAACCCAAACTTTTTGGATAACATTTGTGTCTTTTCTTCTATATTTGTGTTCGTTTGTCAGATTTTGCGTTTGGAACAAGTAGCTGCCAACATCAAAAGTGGTGACCGATCGTTTTCAAAGTCACGTGGGTTGAAGCCTGAAGTCACGTGGGTTGGAGCCTGAAGTCACGTTGGTTGAAGCCTGAAGTCACGTGGGTTAAAACCTGAACTTTTTGGATAACAATAGTGTCTTCTTTTCTATATTTGTGTTCGTTTGTCAGATGTTGCGTTTGGAAAGAGTAGCTGCCAACTTCAAAAGTGGTGACCGATCGTTATCAAAGTCACGTGGGTTGAAGCCTGAAGTCACGTGGGTTGGAGCCTGAAGTCACGTTGGTTGAAGCCTGAAGTCACGTGGGTTGAAGCCTGAAGTCACGTGGGTTAAAGCCTGAAGTCACGTGGGTTGAAGCCTGAAGTCACGTGGGTTGAAGCCTGAAGTCACGTGGGTTAAAACCTGAACTTTTTGGATAACAATTGTGTCTTTTCTTTTATATTTGTGTTCGTTCGTCAGATTTTGCGTTTGGAACAAGTAGCTGCCAACATCAAAAGTGGTGACCGATCGTTTTCAAAGTCACGTGGATTGAAGCCTGAAATCACGTGGGTTGAAGCCTGAAGTCACGTGGGTTGAAGCCTGAAGTCACGTGGGTTAAAACCTGAACTTTTTGGATAACAATAGTGTCTTCTTTTCTATATTTGTGTTCGTTTGTCAGATGTTGCGTTTGGAAAGAGTAGCTGCCAACTTCAAAAGTGTCGACCGATCGTTTTCAAAGTCACGTGGGTTGAAGCCTGAAGTCACGTGGGTTGGAGCCTGAAGTCACGTTGGTTGAAGCCTGAAGTCACGTGGGTTGAAGCCCGAAGTCACGTGGGTTAAAGCCTGAAGTCACGTGGGTTGAAGCCTGAAGTCACGTGGGTCGAAGCCTGAAGTCACGTGGGTTAGAACCTGAACTTTTTGGATAACAATTGTGTCTTTTTTTCTATATTTGTGTTCGTTCGTCAGATGTTGCGTTTGGAAAGAGTAGCTGCCAACTTCAAAAGTGGTGACCGATCGTTTTCAAAGTCACGTGGGTTGAAGCCTGAAATCACGTGGGTTGAAGCCTGAAGTCACGTGGGTTGAAGCCTGAAGTCACGTGGGCTAGAACCTGAACTTTTTGGATAACAATTGTGTCTTTTTTTCTATATTTGTGTTCGTTCGTCAGATGTTGCGTTTGGAAAGAGTAGCTGCCAACTTCAAAAGTGGTGACCGATTGTTTCAAAAGTCACGTGGGTTGAAGCCTGGAGTCACGTGGGTTGAAGCCTAAAGTCACGTGGGTTGAAGCCTGAACTTTTTGGATATCAATTGTGTCTTCGATTTTTTGATATTTGTGTTCGTTCGTCAGATGTTGCGTTTGGAACAAGTAGCTGCCAACTCAAGAAGTGGTGACCGATCGTTTTAAAGGTCACGTGGGTTGAAGCCTGAAGTCACGTGGGTTGAAGCCTGAAGTCACGTGGGTTGAAGTCTGAAGTCACGTGGGTTTAAACCTGAACTTTTTGGATAACAATTGTGTCTTCGATTTTTTGATATTTGTGTTCATTCGTTAGATGTTGCGTTTGGAACATGTAGCTGCCAACATCAAAAGTGGAGACCGATCGTTTCAAAAGTCACGTGGGTTCAAACCTGAACTTTTTGGATAACAATTGTGTCTTTTCTTTTATATTTGTGTTCGTTCGTCAGATTTTGCGTTTGGAACAAGTAGCTGCCAACATCTAAAGTGGTGACCGATCGTTTCGAAAGTCACGTGGGTTGAAGCCTGAAGTCACGTGGGTTGGAGCCTGGAGTCACGTGGGCTCAAACCTGAACTTTATGGATAACAATTGTGTCTTTTTTTCTATATTTGTGTTCGTTCGTCAGATGTTGCGTTTGGAAAGAGTAGCTGCCAACTTCAAAAAAGGTGAACGATCGTTTTCAAAGTCACGTGGGTTGTAGCCTGAAATCACGTGAGTTGAAGCCTGAAGTCACGTGCGTCGAAGCCTGAAGTCACGTGGGTTAGAACCTGAACTTTTTGGATAACAATTGTGTCTTTTTTTCTATATTTGTGTTCGTTCGTCAGATGTTGCGTTTGGAAAGAGTAGCTGCCAACTTCAAATGTGGTGACCGATCGTTTTCAAAGTCACGTGGGTTGAAGCCTGAAATCACGTGGGTTGAAGCCTGAAGTCACTTGGGTTGAAGCCTGAAGTCACGTGGGTTAGAACCTGAACTTTTTGGATAACAATTGTGTCTTTTCTTCTATATTTGTGTTCGTTCGTCAGATGTTGCGTTTGGAACAAGTAGCTGCCAACATCAAAAGTGGTGACCGATCGTTTTGAAAATCACGTGGGTTGAAGCCTGAAGTCACGTGGATTGTAACCTGAACTTTTTGGATAACATTTGTGTCTTTTCTCCTATATTTGTGTTCGTTCGTCAGATTTTGCGTTTCGAACAAGTAGCTGCCAACTCTGAAAGTGGTGACCGATCGTTTTGAAAGTCACGTGGGTTGAAGACTGAAGTCACGTGGGTTGGAGCCTGGAGTCACGTGGGTTAAAACCTGAACTTTTTGGATAGCAACTGTGTTTTTTCTTCTATATTTGTGTTCGTTCGTCAGATGTTGCGTTTGGAACAAGTAGCTGCCAACATCAAAAGTGGTGACCAATCGTTTAAAAAGTCACGTGGGTTGAAGCCTGAAGTCACGTGGGTTGGAGCCTGGAGTCACGTGGGTTCAAACCTGAACTTTTTGGATAACAATTGTGTCTTTTTTTTTATATTTGTGTTCGTTCGTCAGATGGTGCGTTTGGAAAGAGTAGTTGCCAACTTTAGAAGTGGTGACCGATCGTTTTCAAAGTCACGTGGGTTAAAGCCTGAAGTCACGTGGGTTGAAGCCTGAAGTCACGTGGGTTGGAGCCTGAAGTCGAGTTGGTTGAAGCCTGAAGTCACGTGGGTTGAAGCCTGAAGTCACGTGGGTTGAAGCCAGAAGTCACGTGGGTTAAAACCTGAACTTTTTGGATAACAATTGTGTCTTTTCTTCTATATTTGTGTTCGTTCGTCAGATGTTGCGTTTGGAACAAGTAGCCGCCAACATCAAAAGTAATGACCGATCGATTTAAAAGTCACGTGGGTTGAAGCCTGAAGTCACGTGGGTTGGCGCCTGGAGGCACGTGGGCTCAAACCTGAACTTTTTGGATAACAATTGTGTCTTTTTTTCTATATTTGTGTTCGTTCGTCAGATGTTGCGTTTGGAAAAAGTAGCTGCCAACTTCAAAAGTGTCGACCGATCGTTTTCAAAGTCACGTAGGTTAAAGCCTGAAGTCACGTGGGTTGAAGCCTTTAGTCACGTGGGTTGAAACCTGAAGTCACGTGGGTTGAAACCTGAACTTTTTGGATAACAATTGTGTCTTTTCTTCTATATTTGTGTTCGTTCGTCAGATGTTGCGTTTGGAACAAGTAGCTGCCAACATCAGAAGTAATGACCGATCGTTTTAAAAGTCACGTGGGTTGAAGCCTGAAGTCACGTGGGTTGGCGCCTGGAGTCACGTGGGCTCAAACCTGAACTTTTTGGATAACAATTGTGTCTTTTTTTCTATATTTGTGTTCGTTCGTCAGATGTTGCGTTTGGAAAAAGTAGCTGCCAACTTCAAAAGTGTCGACCGATCGTTTTCAAAGTCACGTAGGTTAAAGCCTGAAGTCACGTGGGTTGAAGCCTTAAGTCACGTGGGTTGAAACCTGAAGTCACGTGGGTTGAAACCTGAACTTTTTGGATAACAATTGTGTCTTTTCTTCTATATTTGTGTTCGTTCGTCAGATGTTGCGTTTGGAACAAGTAGCTGCCAACATCAAAAGTAATGACCGATCGTTTTAAAAGTCACGTGGGTTGAAGCCTGAAGTCACGTGGGTTGGAGCCTGGAGTCACGTGGGCTCAAACCTGAACTTTTTGGATAACTATTGTGTCTTTTTTTCTATATTTGTGTTCGTTCGTCAGATGTTGCGTTTGGAACAAATAGCTGCCAACTCCAAAAGTGGAGACCGATCGTTTCAAAAGTCACGTTGGTTGGAGCCTGAAGTCACGTGGGTTGAAGCCTGGAGTCACATGGGTTCAAACCTGAATTTTTTGGATAACAATTGTGTCTTTTTTTCTATATCTGTGTTCGTTCGTCAGATGTTGCGTTTGGGAAGAGTAGCTGCCAACTTCAAAAGTGGTGACCGATCGTTTCAAAAGTCACGTGGGTTGAAGCCTGGAGTCACGTGGGTTGAAGCCTAAAGTCACGTGGGTTGAAGCCTAAAGTCACGTGGGTTGAAACCTGAACTTTTTGGATAACAATTGTGTCTTCGATTTTTTGATATTTGTGTTCGTTCGTCAGATGTTGCGTTTGGAACAAGTAGCTGCCAACTCCAGAAGTGGTGACCGATCGTTTTAAAAGTCACGTGGGTTGGAGCCCGAAGTCACGTGGGTTGAAGCCTGAAGTCACGTGGGTTGAAGCCTGAAGTCACGTGGGTTAAAACCTGAACTTTTTGGATAACAATTGTGTCTTTTCTTTTATATTTGGGTTCGTTCGTCAGATTTTGCGTTTGGAACAAGAAGCTGCCAACATCAAAAGTGGTGACCAATCGTTTTGAAAGTCACGTGGGTTGAAGCCTGAACTTTTTGGATAACAATTGTGTCTTTTTTTCTATATTTGTGTTCGTTCGTCAGATGTTGCGTTTGGAAAAAGTAGCTGCCAACTTCAAAAGTGTCGACCGATCGTTTTCAAAGTCACGTAGGTTAAAGCCTGAAGTCACGTGGGTTGAAGCCTTAAGTCACGTGGGTTGAAACCTGAAGTCACGTGGGTTGAAACCTGAACTTTTTGGATAACAATTGTGTCTTTTCTTCTATATTTGTGTTCGTTCGTCAGATGTTGCGTTTGGAACAAGTAGCTGCCAACATCAAAAGTAATGACCGATCGTTTTAAAAGTCACGTGGGTTGAAGCCTGAAGTCACGTGGGTTGGAGCCTGGAGTCACGTGGGCTCAAACCTGAACTTTTTGGATAACAATTGTGTCTTTTCTTCTATATTTGTGTTCGTTCGTCAGATGTTGCGTTTGGAAAGAGTAGCTGCCAACTTCGAAAGTGGTGACCGATCGTTTTCAAAGTCACGTGGGTTGAAGCCTGAAGTCACGTGGGTTGGAGCCTGAAGTCACGTTGGTTGAAGCCTGAAGTCACGTGGGTTGAAGCCTGAAGTCACGTGGGTTGAAGCCTGAAGTCACGTGGGTTGAAGCCTGAAGTCACGTGGGCTGAAGCCTGAAGTCACGTGGGTTGAAGCCTGAAGTCACGTGGGTTAAAACCTGAACTTTTTGGATAACAATTGAGTCTTTTCTTTTATATTTGTGTTCGTTCGTCAGATTTTGCGTTTGGAACAAGTAGCTGCCAACATCAAAAGTGGTGACCGATCGTTTTGAAAATCACGTGGGTTGAAGCCTGGAGACACGTGGGTTGGAGCCTGGAGTCACGTGGGTTCAAACTTGAACTTTTTGGATAACAATTGTGTCTTTTTTTCTATATTTGTGTTCGTTCGTCAGATGTTGCGTTTGGAAAGAGTAGCTGCCAACTTCAAAAAAGGTGACCGATCGTTTTCAAAGTCACGTGGGTTGTAGCCTGAAATCACGTGGGTTGAAGCCTGAAGTCACGTGGGTCGAAGCCTGAAGTCACGTGGGTTAGAACCTGAACTTTTTGGATAACAATTGTGTCTTTTTTTCTATATTTGTGTTCGTTCGTCAGATGTTGCGTTTGGAAAGAGTAGCTGCCAACTTCAAAAGTGGTGACCGATCGTTTTCAAAGTCACGTGGGTTGAAGCCTGAAATCACGTGGGTTGAAGCCTGAAGTCACGTGGGTTGAAGCCTGAAGTCACGTGGGTTAGAACCTGAACTTTTTGGATAACAATTGTGTCTTTTTTTCTATATTTGTGTTCGTTCGTCAGATGTTGCGTTTGGAAAGAGTAGCTGCCAACTTCAAAAGTGGTGACCGATCGTTTCAAAAGTCACGTGAGTTGAAGCCTGGAGTCACGTGGGTTGAAGCCTAAAGTCACGTGGGTTGAAGCCTGAACTTTTTGGATAACAATTGTGTCTTTGATTTTTTGATATTTGTGTTCGTTCGTCAGATGTTGCGTTTGGAACAAGTAGCTGCCAACTCAAGAAGTGGTGACCGATCGTTTTAAAGGTCACGTGGGTTGAAGCCTGAAGTCACGTGGGTTGAAGCCTGAAGTCACGTGGGTTGAAGTCTGAAGTCACGTGGGTTAAAACCTGAACTTTTTGGATAACAATTGTGTTTTCGATTTTTTGATATTTGTGTTCGTTCGTCAGATGTTGCGTTTGGAACATGTAGCTGCCAACATCAAAAGTGGAGACCGATCGTTTCAAAAGTCACGTGGGTTGAAGCCTGGAGTCACGTGGGTTGGAGCCTGGAGTCACGTGGGTTCAAACCTGAACTTTTTGGATAACAATTGTGTCTTTTCTTTTATATTTGTGTTCGTTCGTCAGATTTTGCGTTTGGAACAAGTAGCTGCCAACATCAGAAGTGGTGACCAATCGTTTAAAAAGTCACGTGGGTTGAAGCCTGAAGTCACGTGGGTTGGAGCCTGGAGTCACGTGGGTTCAAACCTGAACTTTTTGGATAACAATTGTGTCTTTTTTTTTATATTTGTGTTCGTTCGTCAGATGTTGCGTTTGGAAAGAGTAGTTGCCAACTTTAGAAGTGGTGACCGATCGTTTTCAAAGTCACGTGGGTTAAAGCCTGAAGTCACGTGGGTTGAAGCCTGAAGTCACGTGGGTTGAAGCCTGAAGTCACGTGGGTTGAAGCCAGAAGTCACGTGGGTTAGAACCTGAACTTTTTGGATAACAATAGTGTCTTCTTTTCTATATTTGTGTTCGTTTGTCAGATGTTGCGTTTGGAAAGAGTAGCTGCCAACTTCAAAAGTGGTGACCGATCGTTTTCAAAGTCACGTGGGTTGAAGCCTGAAGTCACGTGGGTTGGAGCCTGAAGTCACGTTGGTTGAAGCCTGAAGTCACGTGGGTTGAAGCCTGAAGTCACGTGGGTTGAAGCCTGAAGTCACGTGGGTTGAAGCCTGAAGTCACGTGGGTTGAAGCCTGAAGTCACGTGGGTTGAAGGCTGAAGTCACGTGGGTTAAAACCTGAACTTTTTGGATAACAATTGTGTCTTTTCTTTTATATTTGTGTTCGTTCGTCAGATTTTGCGTTTGGAACAAGTAGCTGCCAACATCAAAAGTGGTGACCGATCGTTTTGAAATACACGTGGGTTGAAGCCTGAAGACACGTGGGTTGGAGCCTGGAGTCACGTGGGTTCAAACTTGAACTTTTTGGATAACAATTGTGTCTTTTTTTCTATATTTGTGTTCGTTCGTCAGATGTTGCGTTTGGAAAGAGTAGCTGCCAACTTCAAAAAAGGTGACCGATCGTTTTCAAAGTCACGTGGGTTGTAGCCTGAAATCACGTGGGTTGAAGCCTGAAGTCACGTGGGTCGAAGCCTGAAGTCACGTGGGTTAGAACCTGAACTTTTTGGATAACAATTGTGTCTTTTTTTCTATATTTGTGTTCGTTCGTCAGATGTTGCGTTTGGAAAGAGTAGCTGCCAACTTCAAAAGTGGTGACCGATCGTTTTCAAAGTCACGTGGGTTGAAGCCTGAAATCACGTGGGTTGAAGCCTGAAGTCACGTGGGTTGAAGCCTGAAGTCACGTGGGTTAGAACCTGAACTTTTTGGATAACAATTGTGTCTTTTTTTCTATATTTGTGTTCGTTCGTCAGATGTTGCGTTTGGAAAGAGTAGCTGCCAACTTCAAAAGTGGTGACCGATCGTTTCAAAAGTCACGTGAGTTGAAGCCTGGAGTCACGTGGGTTGAAGCCTAAAGTCACGTGGGTTGAAGCCTGAACTTTTTGGATAACAATTGTGTCTTCGATTTTTTGATATTTGTGTTCGTTCGTCAGATGTTGCGTTTGGAACAAGTAGCTGCCAACTCAAGAAGTGGTGACCGATCGTTTCAAAAGTCACGTGGGTTGAAGCCTGGAGTCACGTGGGTTGGAGCCTGGAGTCACGTGGGTTCAAACCTGAACTTTTTGGATAACAATTGTGTCTTTTCTTTCATATTTGTGTTCGTTCGTCAGATTTTGCGTTTGGAACAAGTAGCTGCCAACATCAGAAGTGGTGACCAATCGTTTAAAAAGTCACGTGGGTTGAAGCCTGAAGTCACGTGGGTTGGAGCCTGGAGTCACGTGGGTTCAAACCTGAACTTTTTGGATAACAATTGTGTCTTTTTTTTTATATTTGTGTTCGTTCGTCAGATGTTGCGTTTGGAAAGAGTAGTTGCCAACTTTAGAAGTGGTGACCGATCGTTTTCAAAGTCACGTGGGTTAAAGCCTGAAGTCACGTGGGTTGAAGCCTGAAGTCACGTGGGTTGAAGCCTGAAGTCACGTGGGTTGAAGCCTGAAGTCACGTGGGTTGAGACCTGAACTTTTTGGATAACAATTGTGTCTTTTCTTTTATATTTGTGTTTGTTCGTCAGATTTTGCGTTTGGAACAAGTAGCTGCCAACATCAAAAGTGGTGACCGATCGTTTCGAAAGTCACGTGGGTCGAAGCCTGAAGTCACGTGGGTTGGAGCCTGGAGTCACGTGGGTTCAAACCTGAGCTTTTTGGATAACAATTGTGTCTTTTTTTCTATATTTGTGTTCGTTCGTCAGATGTTGCGTTTGGAAAGAGTAGCTGCCAACTTCAAAAAAGGTGACCGATCGTTTTCAAAGTCACGTGGGTTGTAGCCTGAAATCACGTGGGTTGAAGCCTGAAGTCACGTGGGTCGAAGCCTGAAGTCACGTGGGTTAGAACCTGAACTTCTTGGATAACAATTGTGTCTTTTTTTCTATATTTGTGTTCGTTCGTCGGATGTTGCGTTTGGAAAGAGTAGCTGCCAACTTCAAAAGTGGTGACCGATCGTTTTCAAAGTCACGTGGGTTGAAGCCTGAAATCACGTGGGTTGAAGCCTGAAGTCACGTGGGTTGAAGACTGAAGTCACGTGGGTTGAAGCCTGAAGTCACGTGGGTTGGAGCCTGGAGTCACGTGGGTTCAAACCTGAACTTTTTGGATAACAATTGTGTCTTTTTTTTTATATTTGTGTTCGTTCGTCAGATGTTGCGTTTGGAAAGAGTAGTTGCCAACTTTAGAAGCGGTGACCGATAGTTTTCAAAGTCACGTGGGTTAAAGCCTGAAGTCACGTGGGTTGAAGCCTGAAGTCACGTGGGTTGAAGTCTGAAGTCACGTGGGTTAAAACCTGAACTTTTTGGATAACAATTGTGTCTTTACTTCTATATTTGTGTTCGTTCGTCAGATGTTGCGTCTGGAACAAGTAGCTGCCAACATCAAAAGTGGTGACCGATCGTTTTGAAAGTCACGTGGGTCGAAGCCTGAAGTCACGTGGGTTGAAGCCTGAAGTCACGTGGGTTGAAACCTGAACTTTTTGGATAACAATTGTGTCTTTTCTTTTATATTTGTGTTTGTTCGTCAGATTTTGCGTTTGGAACAAGTAGCTGCCAACATCAAAAGTGGTGACCGATCGTTTTGAAAGTCACGTGGGTCGAAGCCTGAAGTCACGTGGGTTGGAGCCTGGAGTCACGTGGGTTCAAACCTGAGCTTTTTGGATAACAATTGTGTCTTTTTTTCTATATTTGTGTTCGTTCGTCAGATGTTGCGTTTGGAAAGAGTAGCTGCCAACTTCAAAAAAGGTGACCGATCGTTTTCAAAGTCACGTGGGTTGTAGCCTGAAATCACGTGGGTTGAAGCCTGAAGTCACGTGGGTCGAAGCCTGAAGTCACGTGGGTTAGAACCTGAACTTCTTGGATAACAATTGTGTCTTTTTTTCTATATTTGTGTTCGTTCGTCGGATGTTGCGTTTGGAAAGAGTAGCTGCCAACTTCAAAAGTGGTGACCGATCGTTTTCGAAGTCACGTGGGTTGAAGCCTGAAATCACGTGAGTTGAAGCCTGAAGTCACGTGGGTTGAAGACTGAAGTCACGTGGGTTGGAGCCTGGAGTCACGTGGGTTAAAACCTGAACTTTTTGGGTAACAACTGTGTCTTTTCCTCTATATTTGTGTTCGTTCGTCAGATGTTGCGTTTGGAACAAGTAGCTGCCAACATCAAAAGTGGTGACCGATCGTTTTAAAAATCACGTGGGTTGAAGCCTGAAGTCACGTGGGTTGGAGCCTGGAGTCACGTGGGTTCAAACCTGAACTTTTTGGATAACAATTGTGTCTTTTTTTTTATATTTGTGTTCGTTCGTCAGATGTTGCGTTTGGAAAGAGTAGTTGCCAACTTTAGAAGTGGTGACCGATCGTTTTCAAAGTCACGTGGGTTAAAGCCTGAAGTCACGTGGGTTGAAGCCTGAAGTCACGTGGGTTGAAGTCTGAAGTCACGTGGGTTAAAACCTGAACTTTTTGGATAACAATTGTGTCTTTACTTCTATATTTGTGTTCGTTCGTCAGATGTTGCGTCTGGAACAAGTAGCTGCCAACATCAAAAGTGGTGACCGATCGTTTTGAAAGTCACGTGAGTCGAAGCCTGAAGTCACGTGGGTTGAAACCTGAATTTTTTGGATAACAATTGTGTCTTTTCTCTTATATTTGTGTTTGTTCGTCAGATTTTGCGTTTGGAACAAGTAGCTGCCAACATCAAAAGTGGTGACCGATCGTTTTGAAAGTCACGTGGGTCGAAGCCTGAAGTCACGTGGGTTGGAGCCTGGAGTCACGTGGGTTCAAACCTGAGCTTTTTGGATAAAAATTGTGTCTTTTTTTCTATATTTGTGTTCGTTCGTCAGATGTTGCGTTTGGAAAGAGTAGCTGCCAACTTCAAAAAAGGTGACCGATCGTTTTCAAAGTCACGTGGGTTGTAGCCTGAAATCACGTGGGTTGAAGCCTGAAGTCACGTGGGTCGAAGCCTGAAGTCACGTGGGTTAGAACCTGAACTTCTCGGATAACAATTGTGTCTTTTTTTCTATATTTGTGTTCGTTCGTCACATGTTGCGTTTGGAAAGAGTAGCTGCCAACTTCAAAAGTGGTGACCGATCGTTTTCAAAGTCACGTGGGTTGAAGCCTGAAATCACGTGGGTTGAAGCCTGAAGTCACGTGGGTCGAAGCCTGAAGTCACGTGGGTTGGAGCCTGGAGTCACGTGGGTTCAAACCTGAGCTTTTTGGATAACAATTGTGTCCTTTTTTCTATATTTGTGTTCGTTCGTCAGATGTTGCGTTTGAAAAGAGTAGCTGCCAACTTCAAAAAAGGTGACCGATCGTTTTCAAAGTCACGTGGGTTGTAGCCTGAAATCACGTGAGTTGAAGCCTGAAGTCACGTGGGTCGAAGCCTGAAGTCACGTGGGTTAGAACCTGAACTTCTTGGATAACAATTGTGTCCTTTCTCCTATATTTGTGTTCGTTCGTCAGATGTTGCGTTTGGAACAAGTAGCTGCCAACATCAAAAGTGGTGACCGATCGTTTCGAAAGTCACGTGGGTTGAAGCCTTAAGTCACGTGGGTTGAAGCCTGAACTTTTTGGGATAACAATTGTGTCTTCGATTTTTTGATTTTTGTGTTCGTTCGTCAGATGTTGCGTTTGGAACAAGTAGCTGCCAATTCCGGAAGTGGTGACCGATCGTTTTAAAAGTCACGTGAGTTGAAGCCTGAAGTCACGTGATTTGCAGCCTGAAGTCACGTGGGTTGGAGCCTGGAGTCACGTGGGTTGTAACCTGAACTTTTTGGATAACATTTGTGTCTTTTCTTCTATATTTGTGTTCGTTCGTCAGATTTTGCGTTTGGAACAAGTAGCTGCCAACATCAAAAGTGGTAACCGATCGTTTCAAAAGTCACGTGGGTTAAAGTCTGAAGTCACGTGGGTTGGAGCCTGGAGTCACGTGGGTTCAAACCTGAACTTTTTAGATAACAATTGTGCCTTTTTTCTTATATTTGTGTTCGTTCGTCAGATGTTGCGTTTGGAAAGAGTAGCTGCCAACTTCAAAAGTGATGACCGATCGTTTTCAAAGTCACGTGGGATGGAGCCTGAAATCACGTGGGTTGAAGCCTGAAGTCACGTGGGTTAAGGCCTGAAGTCACGTGGGTTAAAGCCTGGAGTCACGTGGGTTAAAACCGGAACTTTTTGGATAACAATTGTGTCTTTTTTTCTATATTTGTGTTCGTTCGTCAGGTGTTGCGTTTGGAAAGAGTAGCTGCCAACTTCAAAAGTGATGACCGATCGTTTTTAAAGTCACGTGGGTTGGAGCCTGATATCACGTGGGTTGAAGCCTGAAGTCACGTGGGTTGAAGCCTGAACTTTTTGGATAACAATTTTGTCTTCGATTTTTTTATTTTTGTGTTCGTTCGTCAGATGTTGCGTTTGGAACAAGTAGCTGCCAACTCCGGAAGTGGTGACCGATCGTTTTAAAAGTCACGTGGGTTGAAGCCTGAAGTCACGTGGGTTAAGACCTAAAGTCACGTGGGTTAAAGCCTGAAGTCACGTGGGTTAAAACCGGAGCTTTTTGGATAACAACTGGTCTTTTCTTCTATATTTGTGTTCGTTCGTCAGATGTTGCGTTTGGAACAAGCAGCTGCAGACATCAAAAGTGGTGACCGATCATTTCAAAAGTCACGTGGGTTGAAGCCTGAAGTCACGTGGGTTGAAGCCTGAAGTCACGTGGGTGAAAACCTGGACTTTTTGGATAACAATTGTGTCTTTTCTTCTATATTTGTGTTCATTCGTCAGATGTTGCGTTTGGAAAGAGTAGCTGCCAACTCCAGAAGTGGTGACCGATCGTTTTCAAAGTCACGTGGGTTGAAGCCTGAAGTCACGTGGGTTGAAGCCTGAAGTCACGTGGGTTGAAGCCTGAAGTCACGTGGGTTGGAGCCTGAAGTCACGTGGGTTCAAACCTGATTTTTTTGGATAACAATTGTGTCTTTTTTTCTATATTTGTGTTCGTTCGTCAGATGTTGCGTTTGGAAAGAGTAGCTGCCAACTTCGAAAGTGGTGACCGATCGTATCAAAAGTCACGTGGGTTGAAGCCTGGAGTCACGTGGGTTGAAGCCTAGAGTCACGTGGGTTGAAGCCTGAACTTTTTGGATAACAATTGTGTCTTCGATTTTTTGATATTTGTGGTCGTTCGTCAGATGTTGCGTTTGGAACAAGTAGCTGCCAACTCCAGAAGTGGTGACCGATCGTTTCAAAAGTCACGTGGGTTGAAGCCTGAAGTCACGTGGGTTGAAGCCTGAAGTCACGTGGGTTGAAGCCTGAAGTCACGTGGGTTAAAACCTGAACTTTTTGGATAACAATTGTGTCTTCGATTTTTTGATATTTGTGTTCGTTCGTCAGATGTTGCGTTTGGAAAGAGTAGCTGCCAACTTCAAAAGTGGTGACCGATCGTTTTCAAAGTCACGTGGGTTGTAGCCTGAAATCACGTGGGTTGAAGCCTGAAGTCACGTGGGTCGAAGCCTGAAGTCACATGGGTTAGAACCTGAACTTTTTGGATAACAATTGTGTCTTTTTTTCTATATTTGTGTTCGTTCGTCAGATGTTGCGTTTGGAAAGAGTAGCTGCCAACTTCAAATGTGGTGACCGATCGTTTTCAAAGTCACGTGGGTTGAAGCCTGAAATCACGTGGGTTGAAGCCTGAAGTCACGTGGGTCGAAGCCTGAAGTCACGTGGGTTAGAACCTGAACTTTTTGGATAACAATTGTGTCTTTTTTTCTATATTTGTGTTCGTTCGTCAGATGTTGCGTTTGGAAAGAGTAGCTGCCAACTTCAAAAGTGGTGACCGATCGTTTTCAAAGTCACGTGGGTTGAAGCCTGAAATCACGTGGGTTGAAGCCTGAAGTCACGTGGGTCGGAGCCTGAAGTCACGTGGGTTAGAACCTGAACTTTTTGGATAACAATTGTGTCTTTTTTTCTATATTTGTGTTCGTTCGTCAGATGTTGCGTTTGGAAAGAGTAGCTGCCAACTTCAAAAGTGGTGACCGATCGTTTTGAAAGTCACGTGGGTTGAAGCCTGAAGTCACGTGGGTTGAAGCCTGAACTTTTTGGATAACAATTGTGTCTTCGATTACTTGATATTTGTGTTCGTTCGTCAGATTTTGTGTTTGGAACAAGTAGCTGCCAACTCCGGAAGTGGTGACCGATCGTTTTAAAAGTCACGTGGGTTGAAGCCTGAAGTCACGTGGGTTGAAGCCTGGAGTCACGTGGGTTGTAACCCAAACTTTTTGGATAACATTTGTGTCTTTTCTTCTATATTTGTGTTCGTTTGTCAGATTTTGCGTTTGGAACAAGTAGCTGCCAACATCAAAAGTGGTGACCGATCGTTTTCAAAGTCACGTGGGTTGAAGCCTGAAGTCACGTGGGTTGGAGCCTGAAGTCACGTTGGTTGAAGCCTGAAGTCACGTGGGTTAAAACCTGAACTTTTTGGATAACAATAGTGTCTTCTTTTCTATATTTGTGTTCGTTTGTCAGATGTTGCGTTTGGAAAGAGTAGCTGCCAACTTCAAAAGTGGTGACCGATCGTTATCAAAGTCACGTGGGTTGAAGCCTGAAGTCACGTGGGTTGGAGCCTGAAGTCACGTTGGTTGAAGCCTGAAGTCACGTGGGTTGAAGCCTGAAGTCACGTGGGTTAAAGCCTGAAGTCACGTGGGTTGAAGCCTGAAGTCACGTGGGTTGAAGCCTGAAGTCACGTGGGTTAAAACCTGAACTTTTTGGATAACAATTGTGTCTTTTCTTTTATATTTGTGTTCGTTCGTCAGATTTTGCGTTTGGAACAAGTAGCTGCCAACATCAAAAGTGGTGACCGATCGTTTTCAAAGTCACGTGGGTTGAAGCCTGAAATCACGTGGGTTGAAGCCTGAAGTCACGTGGGTTGAAGCCTGAAGTCACGTGGGTTAAAACCTGAACTTTTTGGATAACAATAGTGTCTTCTTTTCTATATTTGTGTTCGTTTGTCAGATGTTGCGTTTGGAAAGAGTAGCTGCCAACTTCAAAAGTGTCGACCGATCGTTTTCAAAGTCACGTGGGTTGAAGCCTGAAGTCACGTGGGTTGGAGCCTGAAGTCACGTTGGTTGAAGCCTGAAGTCACGTGGGTTGAAGCCTGAAGTCACGTGGGTTAAAGCCTGAAGTCACGTGGGTTGAAGCCTGAAGTCACGTGGGTCGAAGCCTGAAGTCACGTGGGTTAGAACCTGAACTTTTTGGATAACAATTGTGTCTTTTTCTCTATATTTGTGTTCGTTCGTCAGATGTTGCGTTTGGAAAGAGTAGCTGCCAACTTCAAAAGTGGTGACCGATCGTTTTCAAAGTCACGTGGGTTGAAGCCTGAAATCACGTGGGTTGAAGCCTGAAGTCACGTGGGTTGAAGCCTGAAGTCACGTGGGCTAGAACCTGAACTTTTTGGATAACAATTGTGTCTTTTTTTCTATATTTGTGTTCGTTCGTCAGATGTTGCGTTTGGAAAGAGTAGCTGCCAACTTCAAAAGTGGTGACCGATTGTTTCAAAAGTCACGTGGGTTGAAGCCTGGAGTCACGTGGGTTGAAGCCTAAAGTCACGTGGGTTGAAGCCTGAACTTTTTGGATAACAATTGTGTCTTCGATTTTTTGATATTTGTGTCCGTTCGTCAGATGTTGCGTTTGGAACAAGTAGCTGCCAACTCAAGAAGTGGTGACCGATCGTTTTAAAGGTCACGTGGGTTGAAGCCTGAAGTCACGTGGGTTGAAGCCTGAAGTCACGTGGGTTGAAGTCTGAAGTCACGTGGGTTAAAACCTGAACTTTTTGGATAACAATTGTGTCTTCGATTTTTTGATATTTGTGTTCGTTCGTTAGATGTTGCGTTTGGAACATGTAGCTGCCAACATCAAAAGTGGAGACCGATCGTTTCAAAAGTCACGTGGGTTGAAGCCTGGAGTCACGTGGGTTGGAGCCTGGAGTCACGTGGGTTCAAACCTGAACTTTTTGGATAACAATTGTGTCTTTCCTTTTATATTTGTGTTCGTTCGTCAGATTTTGCGTTTGGAACAAGTAGCTGCCAACATCTAAAGTGGTGACCGATCGTTTTGAAAGTCACGTGGGTTGAAGCCTGAAGTCACGTGGGTTGGAGCCTGGAGTCACGTGGGCTCAAACCTGAACTTTATGGATAACAATTGTGTCTTTTTTTCTATATTTGTGTTCGTTCGTCAGATGTTGCGTTTGGAAAGAGTAGCTGCCAACTTCAAAAAAGGTGAACGATCGTTTTCAAAGTCACGTGGGTTGTAGCCTGAAATCACGTGAGTTGAAGCCTGAAGTCACGTGCGTCGAAGCCTGAAGTCACGTGGGTTAGAACCTGAACTTTTTGGATAACAATTGTGTCTTTTTTTCTATATTTGTGTTCGTTCGTCAGATGTTGCGTTTGGAAAGAGTAGCTGCCAACTTCAAAAGTGGTGACCGATCGTTTTCAAAGTCACGTGGGTTGAAGCCTGAAATCACGTGGGTTGAAGCCTGAAGTCACGTGGGTTGAAGCCTGAAGTCACGTGGGTTAGAACCTGAACTTTTTGGATAACAATTGTGTCTTTTCTTCTATATTTGTGTTCGTTCGTCAGATGTTGCGTTTGGAACAAGTAGCTGCCAACATCAAAAGTGGTGACCGATCGTTTTGAAAATCACGTGGGTTGAAGCCTGAAGTCACGTGGATTGTAACCTGAACTTTTTGGATAACATTTGTGTCTTTTCTCCTATATTTGTGTTCGTTCGTCAGATTTTGCGTTTGGAACAAGTAGCTGCCAACTCTGAAAGTGGTGACCGATCGTTCTGAAAGTCACGTGGGTTGAAGACTGAAGTCACGTGGGTTGGAGCCTGGAGTCACGTGGGTTAAAACCTGAACTTTTTGGATAGCAACTGTGTTTTTTCTTCTATATTTGTGTTCGTTCGTCAGATGTTGCGTTTGGAACAAGTAGCTGCCAACATCAAAAGTGGTGACCAATCGTTTAAAAAGTCACGTGGGTTGAAGCCTGAAGTCACGTGGGTTGGAGCCTGGAGTCACGTGGGTTCAAACCTGAACTTTTTGGATAACAATTGTGTCTTTTTTTTTATATTTGTGTTCGTTCGTCAGATGTTGCGTTTGGAAAGAGTAGTTGCCAACTTTAGAAGTGGTGACCGATCGTTTTCAAAGTCACGTGGGTTAAAGCCTGAAGTCACGTGGGTTGAAGCCTGAAGTCACGTGGGTTGGAGCCTGAAGTCGAGTTGGTTGAAGCCTGAAGTCACGTGGGTTGAAGCCTGAAGTCACGTGGGTTGAAGCCAGAAGTCACGTGGGTTAAAACCTGAACTTTTTGGATAACAATTGTGTCTTTTCTTCTATATTTGTGTTCGTTCGTCAGATGTTGCGTTTGGAACAAGTAGCTGCCAACATCAAAAGTAATGACCGATCGTTTTAAAAGTCACGTGGGTTGAAGCCTGAAGTCACGTGGGTTGGCGCCTGGAGTCACGTGGGCTCAAACCTGAACTTTTTGGATAACAATTGTGTCTTTTTTTCTATATTTGTGTTCGTTCGTCAGATGTTGCGTTTGGAAAAAGTAGCTGCCAACTTCAAAAGTGTCGACCGATCGTTTTCAAAGTCACGTAGGTTAAAGCCTGAAGTCACGTGGGTTGAAGCCTTAAGTCACGTGGGTTGAAACCTGAAGTCACGTGGGTTGAAACCTGAACTTTTTGGATAACAATTGTGTATTTTCTTCTATATTTGTGTTCGTTCGTCAGATGTTGCGTTTGGAACAAGTAGCTGCCAACATCAAAAGTAATGACCGATCATTTTAAAAGTCACGTGGGTTGAAGCCTGAAGTCACGTGGGTTGGCGCCTGGAGTCACGTGGGCTCAAACCTGAACTTTTTGGATAACAATTGTGTCTTTTTTTCTATATTTGTGTTCGTTCGTCAGATGTTGCGTTTGGAAAAAGTAGCTGCCAACTTCAAAAGTGTCGACCGATCGTTTTCAAAGTCACGTAGGTTAAAGCCTGAAGTCACGTGGGTTGAAGCCTTAAGTCACGTGGGTTGAAACCTGAAGTCACGTGGGTTGAAACCTGAACTTTTTGGATAACAATTGTGTCTTTTCTTCTATATTTGTGTTCGTTCGTCAGATTTTGCGTTTGGAACAAGAAGCTGCCAACATCAAAAGTAATGACCGATCGTTTTAAAAGTCACGTGGGTTGAAGCCTGAAGTCACGTGGGTTGGCGCCTGGAGTCACGTGGGCTCAAACCTGAACTTTTTGGATAACAATTGTGTCTTTTTTTCTATATTTGTGTTCGTTCGTCAGATGTTGCGTTTGGAAAAAGTAGCTGCCAACTTCAAAAGTGTCGACCGATCGTTTCCAAAGTCACGTAGGTTAAAGCCTGAAGTCACGTGGGTTGAAGCCTTAAGTCACGTGGGTTGAAACCTGAAGTCACGTGGGTTGAAACCTGAACTTTTTGGATAACAATTGTGTCTTTTCTTCTATATTTGTGTTCGTTCGTCAGATGTTGCGTTTGGAACAAGTAGCTGCCAACATCAAAAGTAATGACCGATCGTTTTAAAAGTCACGTGGGTTGAAGCCTGAAGTCACGTGGGTTGGAGCCTGGAGTCACGTGGGCTCAAACCTGAACTTTTTGGATAACAATTGTGTCTTTTCTTCTATATTTGTGTTCGTTCGTCAGATGTTGCGTTTGGAAAGAGTAGCTGCCAACTTCAAAAAAGGTGACCGATCGTTTTCAAAGTCACGTGGGTTGTAGCCTGAAATCACGTGGGTTAAAGCCTGAAGTCACGTGGGTCGAAGCCTGAAGTCACGTGGGTTAGAACTTGAACTTTTTGGATAACAATTGTGTCTTTTCTTCTATATTTGTGTTCGTTCGTCAGATGTTGCTTTTGGAACAAGTAGCTGCCAACATCAAAAGTGGTGACCGATCGTTTTCAAAGACACGTGGGTTGAAGCCTGAAGTCACGTGGGTTGAAGCCTGAAGTCACGTGGGTTAAAACCTGAACTTTTTGGATAACAATTGTGTCTTTCCTTTTATATTTGTGTTCGTTCGTCAGATTTTGCGTTTGGAACAAGAAGCTGCCAACATCAAAAGTGGTGACCGATCGTTTTGAAAGTCACGTGGGTTGAAGCCTGAAGTCACGTGGGTTGGAGCCTGGAGTCACGTGGGTTCAAACCTGAACTTTTTGGATAACAATTGTGTCTCTTCTTCTATATTTGTGTTCGTTCGTCAGATGTTGCGTTTGGAAAGAGTAGCTGCCAACTTCAAAAAAGGTGACCGATCGTTTTCAAAGTCACGTGGGTTGTAGCCTGAAATCACGTGAGTTGAAGCCTGAAGTCACGTGCGTCGAAGCCTGAAGTCACGTGGGTTAGAACCTGAACTTTTTGGATAACAATTGTGTTTTTTTTTCTATATTTGTGTTCGTTCGTCAGATGTTGCGTTTGGAAAGAGTAGCTGCCAACTTCAAAAGTGGTGACCGATCGTTTTCAAAGTCACGTGGGTTGAAGCCTGAAATCACGTGGGTTGAAGCCTGAAGTCACGTGGGTTGAAGCCTGAAGTCACGTGGGTTGAAGCTTGAAGTCACGTGGGTTAAAACCTTAACTTTTTGGATAACAATAGTGCCTCCTTTTCTATATTTGTGTTCGTTTGTCAGATGTTGCGTTTGGAAAGAGTAGCTGCCAACTTCAAAAGTGGTGACCGATCGTTTTCAAAGTCACGTGGGTTGAAGCCTGAAGTCACGTGGGTTGGAGCCTGAAGTCACGTGGATTGAAACATGAAGTCACGTGGGTTGAAACCTGAACTTTTTGGATAACAATTGTGTCTTTTCTTCTATATTTGTGTTCGTTCGTCAGATGTTGCGTTTGGAACATGTAGCTGCCAACATCAAAAGTGGTGACCGATCGTTTCAAAAGTCACGTGGGTTGAAGCCTGAAGTCACGTGGGTTGAAGCCTGAAGTCACGTGAGTTGAAGCCTGAAGTCACGTGGGTTGAAACCTGAACTCTTTGGATAACAATTGTGTCTTTTCTTTTATATTTGTGTTCGTTCGTCAGATTTTGCGTTTGGAACAAGTAGCTGCCAACATCAAAAGTGGTGACCGATCGTTTTGAAAATCACGTGGGTTGAAGCCTGGAGACACGTGGGTTGGAGCCTGGAGTCACGTGGGTCGAAGCCTGAAGTCACGTGGGTTAGAACCTGAACTTCTTGGAAAACAATTGTGTCTTTTCTCCTATATTTGTGTTCGTTCGTCAGATGTTGCGTTTGGAACAAGTAGCTGCCAACATCAAAAGTGGTGACCGATCGTTTCGAAAGTCACGTGGGTTGAAGCCTTAAGTCACGTGGGTCGAAGCCTGAAGTCACGTGGGTTAGAACTTGAACTTTTTGGATAACAATTGTGTCTTTTCTTCTATATTTGTGTTCGTTCGTCAGATGTTGCTTTTGGAACAAGTAGCTGCCAACATCAAAAGTGGTGACCGATCGTTTTGAAAGTCACGTGGGTTGAAGCCTGAAGTCACGTGGGTTGGAGCCTGGAGTCACGTGGGTTCAAACCTGAACTTTTTGGATAACATTTGTGTCTTTTCTCCTATATTTGTGTTCGTTCGTCAGATTTTGCGTTTGGAACAAGTAGCTGCCAACTCTGAAAGTGGTGACCGATCGTTCTGAAAGTCACGTGGGTTGAAGACTGAAGTCACGTGGGTTGGAGCCTGGAGTCACGTGGGTTAAAACCTGAACTTTTTGGATAGCAACTGTGTTTTTTCTTCTATATTTGTGTTCGTTCGTCAGATGTTGCGTTTGGAACAAGTAGCTGCCAACATCAAAAGTGGTGACCAATCGTTTAAAAAGTCACGTGGGTTGAAGCCTGAAGTCACGTGGGTTGGAGCCTGGAGTCACGTGGGTTCAAACCTGAACTTTTTGGATAACAATTGTGTCTTTTTTTTTATATTTGTGTTCGTTCGTCAGATGTTGCGTTTGGAAAGAGTAGTTGCCAACTTTAGAAGTGGTGACCGATCGTTTTCAAAGTCACGTGGGTTAAAGCCTGAAGTCACGTGGGTTGAAGCCTGAAGTCACGTGGGTTGGAGCCTGAAGTCGAGTTGGTTGAAGCCTGAAGTCACGTGGGTTGAAGCCTGAAGTCACGTGGGTTGAAGCCAGAAGTCACGTGGGTTAAAACCTGAACTTTTTGGATAACAATTGTGTCTTTTCTTCTATATTTGTGTTCGTTCGTCAGATGTTGCGTTTGGAACAAGTAGCTGCCAACATCAAAAGTAATGACCGATCGTTTTAAAAGTCACGTGGGTTGAAGCCTGAAGTCACGTGGGTTGGCGCCTGGAGTCACGTGGGCTCAAACCTGAACTTTTTGGATAACAATTGTGTCTTTTTTTCTATATTTGTGTTCGTTCGTCAGATGTTGCGTTTGGAAAAAGTAGCTGCCAACTTCAAAAGTGTCGACCGATCGTTTTCAAAGTCACGTAGGTTAAAGCCTGAAGTCACGTGGGTTGAAGCCTTAAGTCACGTGGGTTGAAACCTGAAGTCACGTGGGTTGAAACCTGAACTTTTTGGATAACAATTGTGTATTTTCTTCTATATTTGTGTTCGTTCGTCAGATGTTGCGTTTGGAACAAGTAGCTGCCAACATCAAAAGTAATGACCGATCATTTTAAAAGTCACGTGGGTTGAAGCCTGAAGTCACGTGGGTTGGCGCCTGGAGTCACGTGGGCTCAAACCTGAACTTTTTGGATAACAATTGTGTCTTTTTTTCTATATTTGTGTTCGTTCGTCAGATGTCGCGTTTGGAAAAAGTAGCTGCCAACTTCAAAAGTGTCGACCGATCGTTTTCAAAGTCACGTAGGTTAAAGCCTGAAGTCACGTGGGTTGAAGCCTTAAGTCACGTGGGTTGAAACCTGAAGTCACGTGGGTTGAAACCTGAACTTTTTGGATAACAATTGTGTCTTTTCTTCTATATTTGTGTTCGTTCGTCAGATTTTGCGTTTGGAACAAGAAGCTGCCAACATCAAAAGTAATGACCGATCGTTTTAAAAGTCACGTGGGTTGAAGCCTGAAGTCACGTGGGTTGGCGCCTGGAGTCACGTGGGCTCAAACCTGAACTTTTTGGATAACAATTGTGTCTTTTTTTCTATATTTGTGTTCGTTCGTCAGATGTTGCGTTTGGAAAAAGTAGCTGCCAACTTCAAAAGTGTCGACCGATCGTTTCCAAAGTCACGTAGGTTAAAGCCTGAAGTCACGTGGGTTGAAGCCTTAAGTCACGTGGGTTGAAACCTGAAGTCACGTGGGTTGAAACCTGAACTTTTTGGATAACAATTGTGTCTTTTCTTCTATATTTGTGTTCGTTCGTCAGATGTTGCGTTTGGAACAAGTAGCTGCCAACATCAAAAGTAATGACCGATCGTTTTAAAAGTCACGTGGGTTGAAGCCTGAAGTCACGTGGGTTGGAGCCTGGAGTCACGTGGGCTCAAACCTGAACTTTTTGGATAACAATTGTGTCTTTTCTTCTATATTTGTGTTCGTTCGTCAGATGTTGCGTTTGGAAAGAGTAGCTGCCAACTTCAAAAAAGGTGACCGATCGTTTTCAAAGTCACGTGGGTTGTAGCCTGAAATCACGTGGGTTAAAGCCTGAAGTCACGTGGGTCGAAGCCTGAAGTCACGTGGGTTAGAACTTGAACTTTTTGGATAACAATTGTGTCTTTTCTTCTATATTTGTGTTCGTTCGTCAGATGTTGCTTTTGGAACAAGTAGCTGCCAACATCAAAAGTGGTGACCGATCGTTTTCAAAGACACGTGGGTTGAAGCCTGAAGTCACGTGGGTTGAAGCCTGAAGTCACGTGGGTTAAAACCTGAACTTTTTGGATAACAATTGTGTCTTTCCTTTTATATTTGTGTTCGTTCGTCAGATTTTGCGTTTGGAACAAGAAGCTGCCAACATCAAAAGTGGTGACCGATCGTTTTGAAAGTCACGTGGGTTGAAGCCTGAAGTCACGTGGGTTGGAGCCTGGAGTCACGTGGGTTCAAACCTGAACTTTTTGGATAACAATTGTGTCTCTTCTTCTATATTTGTGTTCGTTCGTCAGATGTTGCGTTTGGAAAGAGTAGCTGCCAACTTCAAAAAAGGTGACCGATCGTTTTCAAAGTCACGTGGGTTGTAGCCTGAAATCACGTGAGTTGAAGCCTGAAGTCACGTGCGTCGAAGCCTGAAGTCACGTGGGTTAGAACCTGAACTTTTTGGATAACAATTGTGTTTTTTTTTCTATATTTGTGTTCGTTCGTCAGATGTTGCGTTTGGAAAGAGTAGCTGCCAACTTCAAAAGTGGTGACCGATCGTTTTCAAAGTCACGTGGGTTGAAGCCTGAAATCACGTGGGTTGAAGCCTGAAGTCACGTGGGTTGAAGCCTGAAGTCACGTGGGTTGAAGCTTGAAGTCACGTGGGTTAAAACCTTAACTTTTTGGATAACAATAGTGCCTCCTTTTCTATATTTGTGTTCGTTTGTCAGATGTTGCGTTTGGAAAGAGTAGCTGCCAACTTCAAAAGTGGTGACCGATCGTTTTCAAAGTCACGTGGGTTGAAGCCTGAAGTCACGTGGGTTGGAGCCTGAAGTCACGTGGATTGAAACATGAAGTCACGTGGGTTGAAACCTGAACTTTTTGGATAACAATTGTGTCTTTTCTTCTATATTTGTGTTCGTTCGTCAGATGTTGCGTTTGGAACATGTAGCTGCCAACATCAAAAGTGGTGACCGATCGTTTCAAAAGTCACGTGGGTTGAAGCCTGAAGTCACGTGGGTTGAAGCCTGAAGTCACGTGAGTTGAAGCCTGAAGTCACGTGGGTTGAAACCTGAACTCTTTGGATAACAATTGTGTCTTTTCTTTTATATTTGTGTTCGTTCGTCAGATTTTGCGTTTGGAACAAGTAGCTGCCAACATCAAAAGTGGTGACCGATCGTTTTGAAAATCACGTGGGTTGAAGCCTGGAGACACGTGGGTTGGAGCCTGGAGTCACGTGGGTCGAAGCCTGAAGTCACGTGGGTTAGAACCTGAACTTCTTGGAAAACAATTGTGTCTTTTCTCCTATATTTGTGTTCGTTCGTCAGATGTTGCGTTTGGAACAAGTAGCTGCCAACATCAAAAGTGGTGACCGATCGTTTCGAAAGTCACGTGGGTTGAAGCCTTAAGTCACGTGGGTTGAAGCCTGAACTTTTTGGGATAACAATTGTGTCTTCGATTTTTTGGTTTTTGTGTTCGTTCGTCAGATGTTGCGTTTGGAACAAGTAGCTGCCAATTCCGGAAGTGGTGACCGATCGTTTTAAAAGTCACGTGAGTTGAAGCCTGAAGTCACGTGATTTGCAGCCTGAAGTCACTTGGGTTGGAGCCTGGAGTCACGTGGGTTGTAACCTGAACTTTTTGGATAACATTTGTGTCTTTTCTTCTATATTTGTGTTCGTTCGTCAGATTTTGCGTTTGGAACAAGTAGCTGCCAACATCAAAAGTGGTAACCGATCGTTTCAAAAGTCACGTGGGTTAAAGTCTGAAGTCACGTGGGTTGGAGCCTGGAGTCACGTGGGTTCAAACCTGAACTTTTTAGATAACAATTGTGCCTTTTTTCTTATATTTGTGTTCGTTCGTCAGATGTTGCGTTTGGAAAGAGTAGCTGCCAACTTCAAAAGTGATGACCGATCGTTTTCCAAGTCACGTGGGATGGAGCCTGAAATCACGTGGGTTGAAGCCTGAAGTCACGTGGGTTAAGGCCTGAAGTCACGTGGGTTAAAGCCTGAAGTCACGTGGGTTAAAACCGGAACTTTTTGGATAACAATTGTGTCTTTTTTTCTATATTTGTGTTCGTTCGTCAGGTGTTGCGTTTGGAAAGAGTAGCTGCCAACTTCAAAAGTGATGACCGATCGTTTTTAAAGTCACGTGGGTTGGAGCCTGATATCACGTGGGTTGAAGCCTGAAGTCACGTGGGTTGAAGCCTGAACTTTTTGGATAACAATTTTGTCTTCGATTTTTTTATTTTTGTGTTCGTTCGTCAGATGTTGCGTTTGGAACAAGTAGCTGCCAACTCCGGAAGTGGTGACCGATCGTTTTAAAAGTCACGTGGGTTGAAGCCTGAAGTCACGTGGGTTAAGGCCTAAAGTCACGTGGGTTAAAGCCTGAAGTCACGTGGGTTAAAACCGGAGCTTTTTGGATAACAACTGGTCTTTTCTTCTATATTTGTGTTCGTTCGTCAGATGTTGCGTTTGGAACAAGCAGCTGCCAACATCAAAAGTGGTGACCGATCATTTCAAAAGTCACGTGGGTTGAAGCCTGAAGTCACGTGGGTTAAAGCCTGAAGTCACGTGGGTAAAAACCTGGACTTTTTGGATAACAATTGTGTCTTTTCTTCTATATTTGTGTTCATTCGTCAGATGTTGCGTTTGGAAAGAGTAGCTGCCAACTCCAGAAGTGGTGACCGATCGTTTTCAAAGTCACGTGGGTTGAAGCCTGAAGTCACGTGGGTTGAAGCTTGAAGTCACGTGGGTTAAAACCTGAACTTTTTGGATAACAATTGTGTCTTTTCTTCTATATTTGTGTTCGTTCGTCAGATGTTGCGTTTGGAACTTGTAGCTGCCAACATCAAAAGTGGTGACCGATCGTTTCAAAAGTCACGTGGGTTGAAGCCTGAAGTCACGTGGGTTGGAGCCTGAAGTCACGTGGGTTCAAACCTGATTTTTTTGGATAACAATTGTGTCTTTTTTTCTATATTTGTGTTCGTTCGTCAGATGTTGCGTTTGGAAAGAGTAGCTGCCAACTTCAAAAGTGGTGACCGATCGTATCAAAAGTCACGTGGGTTGAAGCCTGGAGTCACGTGGGTTGAAGCCTAGAGTCACGTGGGTTGAAGCCTGAACTTTTTGGATAACAATTGTGTCTTCGATTTTTTGATATTTGTGGTCGTTCGTCAGATGTTGCGTTTGGAACAAGTAGCTGCCAACTCCAGAAGTGGTGACCGATCGTTTCAAAAGTCACGTGGGTTGAAGCCTGAAGTCACGTGGGTTGAAGCCTGAAGTCACGTGGGTTGAAGCCTGAAGTCACGTGGGTTAAAACCTGAACTTTTTGGATAACAATTGTGTCTTTTCTTTTATATTTGTGTTCGTTCGTCAGATTTTGCGTTTGGAACAAGTAGCTGCCAACATCAAAAGTGGTGACCGATCGTTTTGAAAATCACGTGGGTTGAAGCCTGGAGACACGTGGGTTGGAGCCTGGAGTCACGTGGGTTCAAACTTGAACTTTTTGGATAACAATTGTGTCTTTTTTTCTATATTTGTGTTCGTTCGTCAGATGTTGCGTTTGGAAAGAGTAGCTGCCAACTTCAAAAGTGGTGACCGATCGTTTTCAAAGTCACGTGGGTTGTAGCCTGAAATCACGTGGGTTGAAGCCTGAAGTCACGTGGGTCGAAGCCTGAAGTCACGTGGGTGAAAACCTGAACTTTTTGGATAACCATTGTGTCTTTTTTTCTATATTTGTGTTCGTTCGTCAGATGTTGCGTTTGGAAAGAGTAGCTGCCAACTTCAAAAGTGGTGACCGATCGTTTTCAAAGTCACGTGGGTTGAAGCCTGAAATCACGTGGGTTGAAGCCTGAAGTCACGTGGGTCGAAGCCTGAAGTCACGTGGGTTAGAACCTGAACTTTTTGGATAACAATTGTGTCTTTTTTTCTATATTTGTGTTCGTTCGTCAGATGTTGCGTTTGGAAAGAGTAGCTGCCAACTTCAAAAGTGGTGACCGATCGTTTTCAAAGTCACGTGGGTTGAAGCCTGAAATCACGTGGGTTGAAGCCTGAAGTCACGTGGGTCGGAGCCTGAAGTCACGTGGGTTAGAACCTGAACTTTTTGGATAACAATTGTGTCTTTTTTTCTATATTTGTGTTCGTTCGTCAGATGTTGCGTTTGGAAAGAGTAGCTGCCAACTTCAAAAGTGGTGACCGATCGTTTTGAAAGTCACGTGGGTTGAAGCCTGAAGTCACGTGGGTTGAAGCCTGAACTTTTTGGATAACAATTGTGTCTTCGATTACTTGATATTTGTGTTCGTTCGTCAGATTTTGTGTTTGGAACAAGTAGCTGCCAACTCCGGAAGTGGTGACCGATCGTTTTAAAAGTCACGTGGGTTGAAGCCTGAAGTCACGTGGGTTAAAGCCTGAAGTCACGTGGGTTGAAGCCTGAAGTCACGTGGGTTGAAGCCTGATGTCACGTGGGTTAAAACCTGAACTTTTTGGATAACAATTGTGTCTTTTCTTTTATATTTGTGTTCGTTCGTCAGATTTTGCGTTTGGAACAAGTAGCTGCCAACATCAAAAGTGGTGACCGATCGTTTTCAAAGTCACGTGGGTTGAAGCCTGAAATCACGTGGGTTGAAGCCTGAAGTCACGTGGGTTGAAGCCTGAAGTCACGTGGGTTAAAACCTGAACTTTTTGGATAACAATAGTGTCTTCTTTTCTATATTTGTGTTCGTTTGTCAGATGTTGCGTTTGGAAAGAGTAGCTGCCAACTTCAAAAGTGTCGACCGATCGTTTTCAAAGTCACGTGGGTTGAAGCCTGAAGTCACGTGGGTTGGAGCCTGAAGTCACGTTGGTTGAAGCCTGAAGTCACGTGGGTTGAAGCCTGAAGTCACGTGGGTTAAAGCCTGAAGTCACGTGGGTTGAAGCCTGAAGTCACGTGGGTCGAAGCCTGAAGTCACGTGGGTTAGAACCTGAACTTTTTGGATAACAATTGTGTCTTTTTTTCTATATTTGTGTTCGTTCGTCAGATGTTGCGTTTGGAAAGAGTAGCTGCCAACTTCGAAAGTGGTGACCGATCGTTTTCAAAGTCACGTGGGTTGAAGCCTGAAATCACGTGGGTTGAAGCCTGAAGTCACGTGGGTTGAAGCCTGAAGTCACGTGGGCTAGAACCTGAACTTTTTGGATAACAATTGTGTCTTTTTTTCTATATTTGTGTTCGTTCGTCAGATGTTGCGTTTGGAAAGAGTAGCTGCCAACTTCAAGAGTGGTGACCGATTGTTTCAAAAGTCACGTGGGTTGAAGCCTGGAGTCACGTGGGTTGAAGCCTAAAGTCACGTGGGTTGAAGCCTGAACTTTTTGGATAACAATTGTGTCTTCGATTTTTTGATATTTGTGTTCGTTCGTCAGATGTTGCGTTTGGAACAAGTAGCTGCCAACTCAAGAAGTGGTGACCGATCGTTTTAAAAGTCACGTGGGTTGAAGCCTGGAGTCACGTGGGTTGGAGCCTGGAGTCACGTGGGTTCAAACCTGAACTTTTTGGATAACAATTGTGTCTTTTCTTTTATATTTGTGTTCGTTCGTCAGATTTTGCGTTTGGAACAAGTAGCTGCCAACATCTAAAGTGGTGACCGATCGTGTTTTGAAAGTCACGTGGGTTGAAGCCTGAAGTCACGTGGGTTGGAGCCTGGAGTCACGTGGGCTCAAACCTGAACTTTATGGAAAACAATTGTGTCTTTTTTTCTATATTTGTGTTCGTTCGTCAGATGTTGCGTTTGGAAAGAGTAGCTGCCAACTTCAAAAAAGGTGAACGATCGTTTTCAAAGTCACGTGGGTTGTAGCCTGAAATCACGTGAGTTGAAGCCTGAAGTCACGTGCGTCGAAGCCTGAAGTCACGTGGGTTAGAACCTGAACTTTTTGGATAACAATTGTGTCTTTTTTTCTATATTTGTGTTCGTTCGTCAGATGTTGCGTTTGGAAAGAGTAGCTGCCAACTTCAAAAGTGGTGACCGATCGTTTTCAAAGTCACGTGGGTTGAAGCCTGAAATCACGTGGGTTGAAGCCTGAAGTCACGTGGGTTGAAGCCTGAAGTCACGTGGGTTAGAACCTGAACTTTTTGGATAACAATTGTGTCTTTTCTTCTATATTTGTGTTCGTTCGTCAGATGTTGCGTTTGGAACAAGTAGCTGCCAACATCAAAAGTGGTGACCGATCGTTTTGAAAATCACGTGGGTTGAAGCCTGAAGTCACGTGGATTGTAACCTGAACTTTTTGGATAACATTTGTGTCTTTTCTCCTATATTTGTGTTCGTTCGTCAGATTTTGCGTTTGGAACAAGTAGCTGCCAACTCTGAAAGTGGTGACCGATCGTTTTGAAAGTCACGTGGGTTGAAGACTGAAGTCACGTGGGTTGGAGCCTGGAGTCACGTGGGTTAAAACCTGAACTTTTTGGATAGCAACTGTGTTTTTTCTTCTATATTTGTGTTCGTTCGTCAGATGTTGCGTTTGGAACAAGTAGCTGCCAACATCAAAAGTGGTGACCAATCGTTTAAAAAGTCACGTGGGTTGAAGCCTGAAGTCACGTGGGTTGGAGCCTGGAGTCACGTGGGTTCAAACCTGAACTTTTTGGATAACAATTGTGTCTTTTTTTTTATATTTGTGTTCGTTCGTCAGATGTTGCGTTTGGAAAGAGTAGCTGCCAACTTCAAAAGTGTCGACCGATCGTTTTCAAAGTCACGTGGGTTGAAGCCTGAAGTCACGTGGGTTGGAGCCTGAAGTCACGTTGGTTGAAGCCTGAAGTCACGTGGGTTAAAACCTGAACTTTTTGGATAACAATAGTGTCTTCTTTTCTATATTTGTGTTCGTTTGTCAGATGTTGCGTTTGGAAAGAGTAGCTGCCAACTTCAAAAGTGTCGACCGATCGTTCTCAAAGTCACGTGGGTTGAAGCCTGAAGTCACGTGGGTTGGAGCCTGAAGTCACGTTGGTTGAAGCCTGAAGTCACGTGGGTTGAAGCCTGAAGTCACGTGGGTTAAAGCCTGAAGTCACGTGGGTTGAAGCCTGAAGTCACGTGGGTCGAAGCCTGAAGTCACGTGGGTTAGAACCTGAACTTTTTGGATAACAATTGTGTCTTTTTTTCTATATTTGTGTTCGTTCGTCAGATGTTGCGTTTGGAAAGAGTAGCTGCCAACTTCGAAAGTGGTGACCGATCGTTTTCAAAGTCACGTGGGTTGAAGCCTGAAATCACGTGGGTTGAAGCCTGAAGTCACGTGGGTTGAAGCCTGAAGTCACGTGGGCTAGAACCTGAACTTTTTGGATAACAATTGTGTCTTTTTTTCTATATTTGTGTTCGTTCGTCAGATGTTGCGTTTGGAAAGAGTAGCTGCCAACTTCAAGAGTGGTGACCGATTGTTTCAAAAGTCACGTGGGTTGAAGCCTGGAGTCACGTGGGTTGAAGCCTAAAGTCACGTGGGTTGAAGCCTGAACTTTTTGGATAACAATTGTGTCTTCGATTTTTTGATATTTGTGTTCGTTCGTCAGATGTTGCGTTTGGAACAAGTAGCTGCCAACTCAAGAAGTGGTGACCGATCGTTTTAAAAGTCACGTGGGTTGAAGCCTGGAGTCACGTGGGTTGGAGCCTGGAGTCACGTGGGTTCAAACCTGAACTTTTTGGATAACAATTGTGTCTTTTCTTTTATATTTGTGTTCGTTCGTCAGATTTTGCGTTTGGAACAAGTAGCTGCCAACATCTAAAGTGGTGACCGATCGTGTTTTGAAAGTCACGTGGGTTGAAGCCTGAAGTCACGTGGGTTGGAGCCTGGAGTCACGTGGGCTCAAACCTGAACTTTATGGAAAACAATTGTGTCTTTTTTTCTATATTTGTGTTCGTTCGTCAGATGTTGCGTTTGGAAAGAGTAGCTGCCAACTTCAAAAAAGGTGAACGATCGTTTTCAAAGTCACGTGGGTTGTAGCCTGAAATCACGTGAGTTGAAGCCTGAAGTCACGTGCGTCGAAGCCTGAAGTCACGTGGGTTAGAACCTGAACTTTTTGGATAACAATTGTGTCTTTTTTTCTATATTTGTGTTCGTTCGTCAGATGTTGCGTTTGGAAAGAGTAGCTGCCAACTTCAAAAGTGGTGACCGATCGTTTTCAAAGTCACGTGGGTTGAAGCCTGAAATCACGTGGGTTGAAGCCTGAAGTCACGTGGGTTGAAGCCTGAAGTCACGTGGGTTAGAACCTGAACTTTTTGGATAACAATTGTGTCTTTTCTTCTATATTTGTGTTCGTTCGTCAGATGTTGCGTTTGGAACAAGTAGCTGCCAACATCAAAAGTGGTGACCGATCGTTTTGAAAATCACGTGGGTTGAAGCCTGAAGTCACGTGGATTGTAACCTGAACTTTTTGGATAACATTTGTGTCTTTTCTCCTATATTTGTGTTCGTTCGTCAGATTTTGCGTTTGGAACAAGTAGCTGCCAACATCAAAAGTGGTGACCAATCGTTTAAAAAGTCACGTGGGTTGAAGCCTGAAGTCACGTGGGTTGGAGCCTGGAGTCACGTGGGTTCAAACCTGAACTTTTTGGATAACAATTGTGTCTTTTTTTTTATATTTGTGTTCGTTCGTCAGATGTTGCGTTTGGAAAGAGTAGTTGCCAACTTTAGAAGTGGTGACCGATCGTTTTCAAAGTCACGTGGGTTAAAGCCTGGAGTCACGTGGGTTGAAGCCTTAAGTCACGTGGGTTGAAACCTGAAGTCACGTGGGTTGAAACCTGAACTTTTTGGATAACAATTGTGTCTTTTCTTCTATATTTGTGTTCGTTCGTCAGATGTTGCGTTTGGAACAAGTAGCTGCCAACATCAAAAGTAATGACCGATCGTTTCAAAAGTCACGTGGGTTGAAGCCTGAAGTCACGTGGGTTGGCGCCTGGAGTCACGTGGGCTCAAACCTGAACTTTTTGGATAACAATTGTGTCTTTTTTTCTATATTTGTGTTCGTTCGTCAGATGTTGCGTTTGGAAAGAGTAGCTGCCAACTTCAAAAGTGTCGACCGATCGTTTTCAAAGTCACGTAGGTTAAAGCCTGAAGTCACGTGGGTTGAAGCCTTAAGTCACGTGGGTTGAAACCTGAAGTCACGTGGGTTGAAACCTGAACTTTTTGGATAACAATTGTGTCTTTTCTTCTATATTTGTGTTCGTTCGTCAGATGTTGCGTTTGGAACAAGTAGCTGCCAACATCAAAAGTAATGACCGATCGTTTTAAAAGTCACGTGGGTTGAAGCCTGAAGTCACGTGGGTTGGAGCCTGGAGTCACGTGGGCTCAAACCTGAACTTTTTGGATAACTATTGTGTCTTTTTTTCTATATTTGTGTTCGTTCGTCAGATGTTGCGTTTGGAACAAATAGCTGCCAACTCCAAAAGTGGAGACCGATCGTTTCAAAAGTCACGTTGGTTGGAGCCTGAAGTCACGTGGGTTGAAGCCTGGAGTCACATGGGTTCAAACCTGAATTTTTTGGATAACAATTGTGTCTTTTTTTCTATATCTGTGTTCGTTCGTCAGATGTTGCGTTTGGAAAGAGTAGCTGCCAACTTCAAAAGTGGTGACCGATCGTTTCAAAAGTCACGTGGGTTGAAGCCTGGAGTCACGTGGGTTGAAGCCTAAAGTCACGTGGGTTGAAACCTGAACTTTTTGGATAACAATTGTGTCTTCGATTTTTTGATATTTGTGTTCGTTCGTCAGATGTTGCGTTTGGAACAAGTAGCTGCCAACTCCAGAAGTGGTGACCGATCGTTTTAAAAGTCACGTGGGTTGGAGCCCGAAGTCACGTGGGTTGAAGCCTGAAGTCACGTGGGTTGAAGCCTGAAGTCACGTGGGTTAAAACCTGAACTTTTTGGATAACAATTGTGTCTTTTCTTTTATATTTGTGTTCGTTCGTCAGATTTTGCGTTTGGAACAAGAAGCTGCCAACATCAAAAGTGGTGACCAATCGTTTTGAAAGTCACGTGGGTTGAAGCCTGAACTTTTTGGATAACAATTGTGTCTTCTCTTTTATATTTGTGTTCGTTCGTCAGATTTTGCGTTTGGAACAAGAAGCTGCCAACATCAAAAGTAATGACCGATCGTTTTAAAAGTCACGTGGGTTGAAGCCTGAAGTCACGTGGGTTGGCGCCTGGAGTCACGTGGGCTCAAACCTGAACTTTTTGGATAACAATTGTGTCTTTTTTTCTATATTTGTGTTCGTTCGTCAGATGTTGCGTTTGGAAAAAGTAGCTGCCAACTCCAAAAGTGTCGACCGATCGTTTTCAAAGTCACGTAGGTTAAAGCCTGAAGTCACGTGGGTTGAAGCCTTAAGTCACGTGGGTTGAAACCTGAAGTCACGTGGGTTGAAACCTGAACTTTTTGGATAACAATTGTGTCTTTTCTTCTATATTTGTGTTCGTTCGTCAGATGTTGCGTTTGGAACAAGTAGCTGCCAACATCAAAAGTAATGACCGATCGTTTTAAAAGTCACGTGAGTTGAAGCCTGAAGTCACGTGGGTTGGAGCCTGGAGTCACGTGGGCTCAAACCTGAACTTTTTGGATAACAATTGTGTCTTTTCTTCTTTATTTGTGTTCGTTCGTCAGATGTTGCGTTTGGAAAGAGTAGCTGCCAACTTCAAAAAAGGTGACCGATCGTTTTCAAAGTCACGTGGGTTGTAGCCTGAAATCACGTGGGTTAAAGCCTGAAGTCACGTGGGTCGAAGCCTGAAGTCACGTGGGTTAGAACCTGAACTTTTTGGATAACAATTGTGTCTTTTCTTCTATATTTGTGTTCGTTCGTCAGATGTTGCTTTTGGAACAAGTAGCTGCCAACATCAAAAGTGGTGACCGATCGTTTTCAAAGACACGTGGGTTGAAGCCTGAAGTCACGTGGGTTGAAGCCTGAAGTCACGTGGGTTAAAACCTGAACTTTTTGGATAACAATTGTGTCTTTTCTTTTATATTTGTGTTCGTTCGTCAGATTTTGCGTTTGGAACAAGAAGCTGCCAACATCAAAAGTGGTGACCGATCGTTTTGAAAGTCACGTGGGTTGAAGCCTGAAGTCACGTGGGTTGGAGCCTGGAGTCACGTGGGTTCAAACCTGAACTTTTTGGATAACAATTGTGTCTCTTCTTCTATATTTGTGTTCGTTCGTCAGATGTTGCGTTTGGAAAGAGTAGCTGCCAACTTCAAAAAAGGTGACCGATCGTTTTCAAAGTCACGTGGGTTGTAGCCTGAAATCACGTGAGTTGAAGCCTGAAGTCACGTGCGTCGAAGCCTGAAGTCACGTGGGTTAGAACCTGAACTTTTTGGATAACAATTGTGTTTTTTTTCTATATTTGTGTTCGTTCGTCAGATGTTGCGTTTGGAAAGAGTAGCTGCCAACTTCAGAAGTGGTGACCGATCGTTTTCAAAGTCACGTGGGTTGAAGCCTGAAATCACGTGGGTTGAAGCCTGAAGTCACGTGGGTTGAAGCCAGAAGTCACGTGGGTTAGAACCTGAACTTTTTGGATAACAACTGGTCTTTTCTTCTATATTTGTGTTCGTTCGTCAGATGTTGCGTTTGGAAAGAGTAGCTGCCAACTCCAGAAGTGGTGACCGATCGGTTTCAAAGTCACGTGGGTTGAAGCCTGAAGTCACGTGGGTTGAAGCCTGAAGTCACGTGGGTTGAAGCTTGAAGTCACGTGGGTTAAAACCTTAACTTTTTGGATAACAATAGTGCCTCCTTTTCTATATTTGTGTTCGTTTGTCAGATGTTGCGTTTGGAAAGAGTAGCTGCCAACTTCAAAAGTGGTGACCGATCGTTTTCAAAGTCACGTGGGTTGAAGCCTGAAGTCACGTGGGTTGGAGCCTGAAGTCACGTGGATTGAAACATGAAGTCACGTGGGTTGAAACCTGAACTTTTTGGATAACAATTGTGTCTTTTCTTCTATATTTGTGTTCGTTCGTCAGATGTTGCGTTTGGAACATGTAGCTGCCAACATCAAAAGTGGTGACCGATCGTTTCAAAAGTCACGTGGGTTGAAGCCTGAAGTCACGTGGGTTGAAGCCTGAAGTCACGTGGGTCGAAGCCTGAAGTCACGTGGGTTAGAACCTGAACTTTTTGGATAACAATTGTGTCTTTTTTTCTATATTTGTGTTCGTTCGTCAGATGTTGCGTTTGGAAAGAGTAGCTGCCAACTTCAAAAGTGGTGACCGATCGTTTTCAAAGTCACGTGGGTTGAAGCCTGAAATCACGTGGGTTGAAGCCCGAAGTCACGTGGGTTGAAGCCTGAAGTCACGTGGGTTAGAACCTGAACTTTTTGGATAACAATTGTGTCTTTTCTTCTATATTTGTGTTCGTTCGTCAGATGTTGCGTTTGGAACAAGTAGCTGCCAACTTCAAAAGTGGTGACCGATCGTTTTGAAAGTCACGTGGGTTGAAGCCTGAAGTCACGTGGGTTGAAGCCTGAACTTTTTGGATAACAATTGTGTCTTCGATTACTTGATATTTGTGTTCGTTCGTCAGATGTTGTGTTTGGAACAAGTAGCTGCCAACTCCGGAAGTGGTGACCGATCGTTTTAAAAGTCACGTGGGCTGAAGCCTGAAGTCACGTGGGTTGAAGCCTGGAGTCACGTGGGTTGTAACCTTAACTTTTTGGATAACATTTGTGTCTTTGCTTCTATATTTGTGTTCGTTTGTCAGATTTTGCGTTTGGAACCAGTAGCTGCCAACATCAAAAGTGGTGACCGATCGTTTTCAAAGTCACGTGGGTTGAAGCCTAAAGTCACGTGGGTTGGAGCCTGAAGTCACGTTGGTTGAAGCCTGAAGTCACGTGGGTGAAAACCTGAACTTTTTGGATAACAATTGTGTCTTTAGTTTTTTGATATTTGTGTTCGTTCGTCAGATGTTGCGTTTGGAACAAGTAGCTGCCAACATCAGAAGTGGTGACCGATCGTTTTAAAAATCACGTGGGTTGAAGCCTGAAGTCACGTGGATTGTAACCTGAACTTTTTGGATAACATTTGTGTCTTTTCTCCTATATTTGTGTTCGTTCGTCAGATTTTGCGTTTGGAACAAGTAGCTGCCAACTCTGAAAGTGGTGACCGATCGTTTTGAAAGTCACGTGGGTTGAAGCCTGAAGTCACGTGGGTTGAAGCCTGAAGTCACGTGGGTTGAAGCTTGAAGTCACGTGGGTCAAAACCTGAACTTTTTGGATAACAATAGTGTCTTCTTTTCTATATTTGTGTTCGTTTGTCAGATGTTGCGTTTGGAAAGAGTAGCTGCCAACTTCAAAAGTGGTGACCGATCGTTTTCAAAGTCACGTGGGTTGAAGCCTGAAGTCACGTGGGTTGGAGCCTGAAGTCACGTTGGTTGAAGCCTGAAGTCACGTGGGTTGAAGCCTGAAGTCACGTGGGTTGAAGCCTGAAGTCACGTGGGTTGAAGCCTGAAGTCACGTGGGTTGAAGCCTGAAGTCACGTGGGTTGAAACCTGAACTTTTTGGATAACAATTGTGTCTTTTCTTTTATATTTGTGTTCGTTCGTCAGATTTTGCGTTTGGAACAAGTAGCTGCCAACATCAAAAGTGGTGACCGATCGTTTTGAAAATCACGTGGGTTGAAGCCTGGAGACACGTGGGTTGGAGCCTGGAGTCACGTGGGTTCAAACTTGAACTTTTTGGATAACAATTGTGTCTTTTTTTCTATATTTGTGTTCGTTCGTCAGATGTTGCGTTTGGAAAGAGTAGCTGCCAACTTCAAAAAAGGTGACCGATCGTTTTCAAAGTCACGTGGGTTGTAGCCTGAAATCACGTGGGTTGAAGCCTGAAGTCACGTGGGTCGAAGCCTGAAGTCACGTGGGTTAGAACCTGAACTTTTTGGATAACAATTGTGTCTTTTTTTCTATATTTGTGTTCGTTCGTCAGATGTTGCGTTTGGAAAGAGTAGCTGCCAACTTCAAAAGTGGTGACCAATCGTTTAAAAACTCACGTGGGTTGAAGCCTGAAGTCACGTGGGTTGGAGCCTGGAGTCACGTGGGTTCAAACCTGAACTTTTTGGATAACAATTGTGTCTTTTTTTTTATATTTGTGTTCGTTCGTCAGATGTTGCGTTTGGAAAGAGTAGTTGCCAACTTTAGAAGTGGTGACCGATCGTTATCAAAGTCACGTGGGTTAAAGCCTGAAGTCACGTGGGTTGAAGCCTGAAGTCACGTGGGTTGAAGCCTGAAGTCACGTGGGTTGAAGCCTGAAGTCACGTGGGTTGAGACCTGAACTTTTTGGATAACAATTGTGTCTTTTCTTTTATATTTGTGTTTGTTCGTCAGATTTTGCGTTTGGAACAAGTAGCTGCCAACATCAAAAGTGGTGACCGATCGTTTTGAAAGTCACGTGGGTCGAAGCCTGAAGTCACGTGGGTTGGAGCCTGGAGTCACGTGGGTTCAAACCTGAGCTTTTTGGATAACAATTGTGTCTTTTTTTCTATATTTGTGTTCGTTCGTCAGATGTTGCGTTTGGAAAGAGTAGCTGCCAACTTCAAAAAAGGCGACCGATCGTTTTCAAAGTCACGTGGGTTGTAGCCTGAAATCACGTGGAATGAAGCCTGAAGTCACGTGGGTCGAAGCCTGAAGTCACGTGGGTTAGAACCTGAACTTCTTGGATAACAATTGTGTCTTTTTTTCTATATTTGTGTTCGTTCGTCGGATGTTGCGTTTGGAAAGAGTAGCTGCCAACTTCAAAAGTGGTGACCGATCGTTTTCAAAGTCACGTGGGTTGAAGCCTGAAATCACGTGGGTTGAAGCCTGAAGTCACGTGGGTTAAAGCCTGAAGTCACGTGGGTTGAAGCCTGAAGTCACGTGGGTTGAAGTCTGAAGTCACGTGGGTTAAAACCTGAACTTTTTGGATAACAATTGTGTCTTTACTTCTATATTTGTGTTCGTTCGTCAGATGTTGCGTCTGGAACAAGTAGCTGCCAACATCAAAAGTGGTGACCGATCGTTTTGAAAGTCACGTGGGTCGAAGCCTGAAGTCACGTGGGTTGAAGCCTGAAGTCACGTGGGTTGAAACCTGAACTTTTTGGATAACAATTGTGTCTTTTCTTTTATATTTGTGTTTGTTCGTCAGATTTTGCGTTTGGAACAAGTAGCTGCCAACATCAAAAGTGGTGACCGATCGTTTTGAAAGTCACGTGGGTCGAAGCCTGAAGTCACGTGGGTTGGAGCCTGGAGTCACGTGGGTTCAAACCTGAGCTTTTTGGATAACAATTGTGTCTTTTTTTCTATATTTGTGTTCGTTCGTCAGATGTTGCGTTTGGAAAGAGTAGCTGCCAACTTCAAAAAAGGTGACCGATCGTTTTCAAACTCACGTGGGTTGTAGCCTGAAATCACGTGGGTTGAAGCCTAAAGTCACGTGGGTCGAAGCCTGAAGTCACGTGGGTTAGAACCTGAACTTCTTGGATAACAATTGTGTCTTTTTTTCTATATTTGTGTTCGTTCGTCGGATGTTGCGTTTGGAAAGAGTAGCTGCCAACTTCAAAAGTGGTGACCGATCGTTTTCAAAGTCACGTGGGTTGAAGCCTGAAATCACGTGAGTTGAAGCCTGAAGTCACGTGGGTTGAAGACTGAAGTCACGTGGGTTGGAGCCTGGAGTCACGTGGGTTAAAACCTGAACTTTTTGGGTAACAACTGTGTCTTTTCTTCTATATTTGTGTTCGTTCGTCAGATGTTGCGTTTGGAACAAGTAGCTGCCAACATCAAAAGTGGTGACCGATCGTTTTAAAAATCACGTGGGTTGAAGCCTGAAGTCACGTGGGTTGGAGCCTGGAGTCACGTGGGTTCAAACCTGAACTTTTTGGATAACAATTGTGTCTTTTTTTTTATATTTGTGTTCGTTCGTCAGATGTTGCGTTTGGAAAGTGTAGTTGCCAACTTTAGAAGTGGTGACCGATCGTTTTCAAAGTCACGTGGGTTAAAGCCTGAAGTCACGTGGGTTGAAGCCTGAAGTCACGTGGGTTGAAGTCTGAAGTCACGTGGGTTGAAACCTGATTTTTTTGGATAACAATTGTGTCTTTACTTCTATATTTGTGTTCGTTCGTCAGATGTTGCGTCTGGAACAAGTAGCTGCCAACATCAAAAGTGGTGACCGATCGTTTTGAAAGTCACGTGGGTCGAAGCCTGAAGTCACGTGGGTTGAAACCTGAACTTTTTGGATAACAATTGTGTCTTTTCTCTTATATTTGTGTTTGTTCGTCAGATTTTGCGTTTGGAACAAGTAGCTGCCAACATCAAAAGTGGTGACCGATCGTTTTGAAAGTCACGTGGGTCGAAGCCTGAAGTCACGTGGGTTGGAGCCTGGAGTCACGTGGATTCAAACCTGAGCTTTTTGGATAAAAATTGTGTCTTTTTTTCTATATTTGTGTTCGTTCGTCAGATGTTGCGTTTGGAAAGAGTAGCTGCCAACTTCAAAAAAGGTGACCGATCGTTTTCAAAGTCACGTGGGTTGTAGCCTGAAATCACGTGGGTTGAAGCCTGAAGTCACGTGGGTCGAAGCCTGAAGTCACGTGGGTTAGAACCTAAACTTCTCGGATAACAATTGTGTCTTTTCTTCTATATTTGTGTTCGTTCGTCACATGTTGCGTTTGGAAAGAGTAGCTGCCAACTTTAAAAGTGGTGACCGATCGTTTTCAAAGTCACGTGGGTTGAAGCCTGAAATCACGTGGGTTGAAGCCTGAAGTCACGTGGGTCGAAGCCTGAAGTCACGTGGGTTGGAGCCTGGAGTCACGTGGGTTCAAACCTGAGCTTTTTGGATAACAATTGTGTCCTTTTTTCTATATTTGTGTTCGTTCGTCAGATGTTGCGTTTGGAAAGAGTAGCTGCCAACTTCAAAAAAGGTGACCGATCGTTTTCAAAGTCACGTGGGTTGTAGCCTGAAATCACGTGAGTTGAAGCCTGAAGTCACGTGGGTCGAAGCCTGAAGTCACGTGGGTTAGAACCTGAACTTCTTGGATAACAATTGTGTCTTTTCTCCTATATTTGTGTTCGTTCGTCAGATGTTGCGTTTGGAACAAGTAGCTGCCAACATCAAAAGTGGTGACCGATCGTTTCGAAAGTCACGTGGGTTGAAGCCTTAAGTCACGTGGGTTGAAGCCTAAACTTTTTGGGATAACAATTGTGTCTTCGATTTTTTGATTTTTGTGTTCGTTCGTCAGATGTTGCGTTTGGAACAAGTAGCTGCCAATTCCGGAAGTGGTGACCGATCGTTTTAAAAGTCACGTGAGTTGAAGCCTGAAGTCACGTGATTTGAAGCCTGAAGTCACGTGGGTTGGAGCCTGGAGTCACGTGGGTTGTAACCTGACCTTTTTGGATAACATTTGTGTCTTTTCTTCTATATTTGTGTTCGTTCGTCAGATTTTGCGTTTGGAACAAGTAGCTGCCAACATCAAAAGTGGTAACCGATCGTTTCAAAAGTCACGTGGGTTAAAGTCTGAAGTCACGTGGGTTGGAGCCTGGAGTCACGTGGGTTCAAACCTGAACTTCTTAGATAACAATTGTGCCTTTTTTCTTATATTTGTGTTCGTTCGTCAGATGTTGCGTTTGGAAAGAGTAGCTGCCAACTTCAAAAGTGATGACCGATCGTTTTCAAAGTCACGTGGGATGGAGCCTGAAATCACGTGGGTTGAAGCCTGAAGTCACGTGGGTTAAGGCCTGAAGTCACGTGGGTTAAAGCCTGAAGTCACGTGGGTTAAAACCGGAACTTTTTGGATAACAATTGTGTCTTTTTTTCTATATTTGTGTTCGTTCGTCAGGTGTTGCGTTTGGAAAGAGTAGCTGCCAACTTCAAAAGTGATGACCGATCGTTTTTAAAGTCACGTGGGTTGGAGCCTGATATCACGTGGGTTGAAGCCTGAAGTCACGTGGGTTGAATATTGAGGTCACGTGGGTTAGAACCTGAACTTTTTGGATAACAATTGTGTCTTTTTTCCTATATTTGTGTTCGTTCGTCAGATGTTGCGTTTGGAAAGAGTAGCTGCCAACATCAAAAGTGGTGACCGATCGTTTTAATAGTCACGTGGGTTGAAGCCTGGAGGCACGTGGGTTGAAGCCTGGAGGCACGTGGGTTGAAGCCTGAAGTCACGTGGGTTGAAGCCTGAACTTTTTGGATAACAATTTTGTCTTCGATTTTTTTATTTTTGTGTTCGTTCGTCAGATGTTGCGTTTGGAACAAGTAGCTGCCAACTCCGGAAGTGGTGACCGATCGTTTTAAAAGTCACGTGGGTTGAAGCCTGAAGTCACGTGGGTTGAAGCCTGAAGTCACGTGGGTTGGAGCCTGGAGTCACGTGGGTTGTAACCTGAACTTTTTGGATAAAATTTGTGTCTTTTCTTCTATATTTGTGTTCGTTCGTCAGATTTTGCGTTTGGAACAAGTAGCTGCCAACATCAAAAGTGGTAACCGATCGTTTCAAAAGTCACGTGGGTTGGAGCCTGAAATCACGTGGGTTGAAGCCTGAAGTCACGTGGGTTAAGGCCTAAAGTCACGTGGGTTAAAGCCTGAAGTCACGTGGGTTAAAACCGGAGCT
This sequence comes from Anaspis maculata, assembly GCA_949128115.1. Taxonomy (NCBI): domain Eukaryota; kingdom Metazoa; phylum Arthropoda; class Insecta; order Coleoptera; family Scraptiidae; genus Anaspis; species Anaspis maculata. The sequence continues at coordinate 94,956,371 of OX421963.1, read as the reverse complement.
TTTTGGATAACAACTGGTCTTTTCTTCTATATTTGTGTTCGTTCGTCAGATGTTGCGTTTGGAACAAGCAGCTGCCAACATCAAAAGTGGTGACCGATCATTTCAAAAGTCACGTGGGTTGAAGCCTGGAGTCACGGGGGTTGAAGCCTGAAGTCACGTGGGTAAAAACCTGGACTTTTTGGATAACAATTGTGTCTTTTCTTCTATATTTGTGTTCATTCGTCAGATGTTGCGTTTGGAAAGAGTAGCTGCCAACTCCAGAAGTGGTGACCGATCGTTTTCAAAGTCACGTGGGTTGAAGCCTGAAGTCACGTGGGTTGAAGCCTGAAGTCACGTGGGTTGAATATTGAGGTCACGTGGGTTAGAACCTGAACTTTTTGGATAACAATTGTGTCTTTCTTTCTATATTTGTGTTCGTTCGTCAGATGTTGCGTTTGGAAAGAGTAGCTGCCAACTTCAAAAGTGGTGACCGATCGTTTTCAAAGTCACGTGGGTTGAAGCCTGAAGTCACGTGGGTTGGAGCCTGAAGTCATGTGGGTTGAAACATGAAGTCACGTGGGTTGAAACCTGAACTTTTTGGATAACAATTGTGTCTTTTCTTCTATATTTGTGTTCGTTCGTCAGATGTTGCGTTTGGAACATGTAGCTGCCAACATCAAAAGTGGTGACCGATCGTTTCAAAAGTCACGTGGGTTGAAGCCTGAAGTCACGTGGGTTGGAGCCTGGAGTCACGTGGGTTCAAACCTGATTTTTTTGGATAACAATTGTGTCTTTTTTTCTATATTTGTGTTCGTTCGTCAGATGTTGCGTTTGGAAAGAGTAGCTGCCAACATCAAAAGTGGTGACCGATCGTTTTGAAAATCACGTGGGTTGAAGCCTGGAGACACGTGGGTTGAAGCCTGAACTTTTTGGGATAACAATTGTGTCTTCGATTTTTTGATTTTTGTGTTCGTTCGTCAGATGTTGCGTTTGGAACAAGTAGCTGCCAATTCCGGAAGTGGTGACCGATCGTTTTAAAAGTCACGTGAGTTGAAGCCTGAAGTCACGTGATTTGAAGCCTGAAGTCACGTGGGTTGGAGCCTGGAGTCACGTGGGTTGTAACCTGACCTTTTTGGATAACATTTGTGTCTTTTCTTCTATATTTGTGTTCGTTCGTCAGATTTTGCGTTTGGAACAAGTAGCTGCCAACATCAAAAGTGGTAACCGATCGTTTCAAAAGTCACGTGGGTTAAAGTCTGAAGTCACGTGGGTTGGAGCCTGGAGTCACGTGGGTTCAAACCTGAACTTCTTAGATAACAATTGTGCCTTTTTTCTTATATTTGTGTTCGTTCGTCAGATGTTGCGTTTGGAAAGAGTAGCTGCCAACTTCAAAAGTGATGACCGATCGTTTTCAAAGTCACGTGGGATGGAGCCTGAAATCACGTGGGTTGAAGCCTGAAGTCACGTGGGTTAAGGCCTGAAGTCACGTGGGTTAAAGCCTGAAGTCACGTGGGTTAAAACCGGAACTTTTTGGATAACAATTGTGTCTTTTTTTCTATATTTGTGTTCGTTCGTCAGGTGTTGCGTTTGGAAAGAGTAGCTGCCAACTTCAAAAGTGATGACCGATCGTTTTTAAAGTCACGTGGGTTGGAGCCTGATATCACGTGGGTTGAAGCCTGAAGTCACGTGGGTTGAATATTGAGGTCACGTGGGTTAGAACCTGAACTTTTTGGATAACAATTGTGTCTTTTTTTCTATATTTGTGTTCGTTCGTCAGATGTTGCGTTTGGAAAGAGTAGCTGCCAACATCAAAAGTGGTGACCGATCGTTTTAATAGTCACGTGGGTTGAAGCCTGGAGGCACGTGGGTTGAAGCCTGAAGTCACGTGGGTTGAAGCCTGAACTTTTTGGATAACAATTTTGTCTTCGATTTTTTTATTTTTGTGTTCGTTCGTCAGATGTTGCGTTTGGAACAAGTAGCTGCCAACTCCGGAAGTGGTGACCGATCGATTTAAAAGTCACGTGGGTTGAAGCCTGAAGTCACGTGGGTTGAAGCCTGAAGTCACGTGGGTTGGAGCCTGGAGTCACGTGGGTTGTAACCTGAACTTTTTGGATAACATTTGTGTCTTTTCTTCTATATTTGTGTTCGTTCGTCAGATTTTGCGTTTGGAACAAGTAGCTGCCAACATCAAAAGTGGTAACCGATCGTTTCAAAAGTCACGTGGGTTGGAGCCTGAAATCACGTGGGTTGAAGCCTGAAGTCACGTGGGTTAAGGCCTAAAGTCACGTGGGTTAAAGCCTGAAGTCACGTGGGTTAAAACCGGAGCTTTTTGGATAACAACTGGTCTTTTCTTCTATATTTGTGTTCGTTCGTCAGATGTTGCGTTTGGAACAAGCAGCTGCCAACATCAAAAGTGGTGACCGATCATTTCAAAAGTCACGTGGGTTGAAGCCTGGAGTCACGAGGGTTGAAGCCTGAAGTCACGTGGGTAAAAACCTGGACTTTTTGGATAACAATTGTGTCTTTTCTTCTATATTTGTGTTCATTCGTCAGATGTTGCGTTTGGAAAGAGTAGCTGCCAACTCCAGAAGTGGTGACCGATCGTTTTCAAAGTCACGTGGGTTGAAGCCTGAAGTCACGTGGGTTGAAGCCTGAAGTCACGTGGGTTGAATATTGAGGTCACGTGGGTTAGAACCTGAACTTTTTGGATAACAATTGTGTCTTTTTTTCTATATTTGTGTTCGTTCGTCAGATGTTGCGTTTGGAAAGAGTAGCTGCCAACTTCAAAAGTGGTGACCGATCGTTTTCAAAGTCACGTGGGTTGAAGCCTGAAGTCACGTGGGTTGGAGCCTGAAGTCACGTGGGTTGAAACATGAAGTCACGTGGGTTGAAACCTGAACTTTTTGGATAACAATTGTGTCTTTTCTTCTATATTTGTGTTCGTTCGTCAGATGTTGCGTTTGGAACATGTAGCTGCCAACATCAAAAGTGGTGACCGATCGTTTCAAAAGTCACGTGGGTTGAAGCCTGAAGTCACGTGGGTTGGAGCCTGGAGTCACGTGGGTTCAAACCTGATTTTTTTGGATAACAATTGTGTCTTTTTTTCTATATTTGTGTTCGTTCGTCAGATGTTGCGTTTGGAAAGAGTAGCTGCCAACATCAAAAGTGGTGACCGATCGTTTTGAAAATCACGTGGGTTGAAGCCTGGAGACACGTGGGTTGGAGCCTGGAGGCACGTGGGTTCAAACTTGAACTTTTTGGATAACAATTGTGTCTTTTTTTCTATATTTGTGTTCGTTCGTCAGATGTTGCGTTTGGAAAGAGTAGCTGCCAACTTCAAAAGTGGTGACCGATCGTTTTCAAAGTCACGTGGGTTAAAGCCTGAAGTCACGTGGGTTGAAGCCTGAAGTCACGTGGGTTGAAGCCTGAAGTCACGTGGGTTGAAGCCTGAAGCCACGTGGGTTGAGACCTGAACTTTTTGGATAACAATTGTGTCTTTTCTTTTATATTTGTGTTTGTTCGTCAGATTTTGCGTTTGGAACAAGTAGCTGCCAACATCAAAAGTGGTGACCGATCGTTTTGAAAGTCACGTGGGTCGAAGCCTGAAGTCACGTGGGTTGGAGCCTGGAGTCACGTGGGTTCAAACCTGAGCTTTTTGGATAACAATTGTGTCTTTTTTTCTATATTTGTGTTCGTTCGTCAGATGTTGCGTTTGGAAAGAGAAGCTGCCAACTTCAAAGAAGGTGACCGATCGTTTTCAAAGTCACGTGGGTTGTAGCCTGAAATCACGTGGAATGAAGCCTGAAGTCACGTGGGTCGAAGCCTGAAGTCACGTGGGTTAGAACCTGAACTTCTTGGATAACAATTGTGTCTTTTTTTCTATATTTGTGTTCGTTCGTCGGATGTTGCGTTTGGAAAGAGTAGCTGCCAACTTCAAAAGTGGTGACCGATCGTTTTCAAAGTCACGTGGGTTGAAGCCTGAAATCACGTGGGTTGAAGCCTGAAGTCACGTGGGTTGAAGCCTGAAGTCACGTGGGTTGAAGCCTGAAGTCACGTGGGTTGAAGTCTGAAGTCACGTGGGTTAAAACCTGAACTTTTTGGATAACAATTGTGTCTTTACTTCTATATTTGTGTTCGTTCGTCAGATGTTGCGTCTGGAACAAGTAGCTGCCAACATCAAAAGTGGTGACCGATCGTTTTGAAAGTCACGTGGGTCGAAGCCTGAAGTCACGTGGGTTGAAGCCTGAAGTCACGTGGGTTGAAACCTGAACTTTTTGGATAACAATTGTGTCTTTTCTTTTATATTTGTGTTTGTTCGTCAGATTTTGCGTTTGGAACAAGTAGCTGCCAACATCAAAAGTGGTGACCGATCGTTTTGAAAGTCACGTGGGTCGAAGCCGGAAGTCACGTGGGTTGGAGCCTGGAGTCACGTGGGTTCAAACCTGAGCTTTTTGGATAACAATTGTGTCTTTTTTTCTATATTTGTGTTCGTTCGTCAGATGTTGCGTTTGGAAAGAGTAGCTGCCAACTTCAAAAAAGGTGACCGATCGTTTTCAAACTCACGTGGGTTGTAGCCTGAAATCACGTGGGTTGAAGCCTAAAGTCACGTGGGTCGAAGCCTGAAGTCACGTGGGTTAGAACCTGAACTTCTTGGATAACAATTGTGTCTTTTTTTCTATATTTGTGTTCGTTCGTCGGATGTTGCGTTTGGAAAGAGTAGCTGCCAACTTCAAAAGTGGTGACCGATCGTTTTCAAAGTCACGTGGGTTGAAGCCTGAAATCACGTGAGTTGAAGCCTGAAGTCACGTGGGTTGAAGACTGAAGTCACGTGGGTTGGAGCCTGGAGTCACGTGGGTTAAAACCTGAACTTTTTGGGAAACAACTGTGTCTTTTCTTCTATATTTGTGTTCGTTCGTCAGATGTTGCGTTTGGAACAAGTAGCTGCCAACATCAAAAGTGGTGACCGATCGTTTTAAAAATCACGTGGGTTGAAGCCTGAAGTCACGTGGGTTGGAGCCTGGAGTCACGTGGGTTCAAACCTGAACTTTTTGGATAACAATTGTGTCTTTTTTTTTATATTTGTGTTCGTTCGTCAGATGTTGCGTTTGGAAAGTGTAGTTGCCAACTTTAGAAGTGGTGACCGATCGTTTTCAAAGTCACGTGGGTTAAAGCCTGAAGTCACGTGGGTTGAAGCCTGAAGTCACGTGGGTTGAAGTCTGAAGTCACGTGGGTTGAAACCTGATTTTTTTGGATAACAATTGTGTCTTTACTTCTATATTTGTGTTCGTTCGTCAGATGTTGCGTCTGGAACAAGTAGCTGCCAACATCAAAAGTGGTGACCGATCGTTTTGAAAGTCACGTGGGTCGAAGCCTGAAGTCACGTGGGTTGAAACCTGAACTTTTTGGATAACAATTGTGTCTTTTCTCTTATATTTGTGTTTGTTCGTCAGATTTTGCGTTTGGAACAAGTAGCTGCCAACATCAAAAGTGGTGACCGATCGTTTTGAAAGTCACGTGGGTCGAAGCCTGAAGTCACGTGGGTTGGAGCCTGGAGTCACGTGGGTTCAAACCTGAGCTTTTTGGATAAAAATTGTGTCTTTTTTTCTATATTTGTGTTCGTTCGTCAGATGTTGCGTTTGGAAAGAGTAGCTGCCAACTTCAAAAAAGGTGACCGATCGTTTTCAAAGTCACGTGGGTTGTAGCCTGAAATCACGTGGGTTGAAGCCTGAAGTCACGTGGGTCGAAGCCTGAAGTCACGTGGGTTAGAACCTAAACTTCTCGGATAACAATTGTGTCTTTTCTTCTATATTTGTGTTCGTTCGTCACATGTTGCGTTTGGAAAGAGTAGCTGCCAACTTTAAAAGTGGTGACCGATCGTTTTCAAAGTCACGTGGGTTGAAGCCTGAAATCACGTGGGTTGAAGCCTGAAGTCACGTGGGTCGAAGCCTGAAGTCACGTGGGTTGGAGCCTGGAGTCACGTGGGTTCAAACCTGAGCTTTTTGGATAACAATTGTGTCCTTTTTTCTATATTTGTGTTCGTTCGTCAGATGTTGCGTTTGGAAAGAGTAGCTGCCAACTTCAAAAAAGGTGACCGATCGTTTTCAAAGTCACGTGGGTTGTAGCCTGAAATCACGTGAGTTGAAGCCTGAAGTCACGTGGGTCGAAGCCTGAAGTCACGTGGGTTAGAACCTGAACTTCTTGGATAACAATTGTGTCTTTTCTCCTATATTTGTGTTCGTTCGTCAAATGTTGCGTTTGGAACAAGTAGCTGCCAACATCAAAAGTGGTGACCGATCGTTTCGAAAGTCACGTGGGTTGAAGCCTTAAGTCACGTGGGTTGAAGCCTGAACTTTTTGGGATAACAATTGTGTCTTCGATTTTTTGATTTTTGTGTTCGTTCGTCAGATGTTGCGTTTGGAACAAGTAGCTGCCAATTCCGGAAGTGGTGACCGATCGTTTTAAAAGTCACGTGAGTTGAAGCCTGAAGTCACGTGATTTGAAGCCTGAAGTCACGTGGGTTGGAGCCTGGAGTCACGTGGGTTGTAACCTGACCTTTTTGGATAACATTTGTGTCTTTTCTTCTATATTTGTGTTCGTTCGTCAGATTTTGCGTTTGGAACAAGTAGCTGCCAACATCAAAAGTGGTAACCGATCGTTTCAAAAGTCACGTGGGTTAAAGTCTGAAGTCACGTGGGTTGGAGCCTGGAGTCACGTGGGTTCAAACCTGAACTTTTTAGATAACAATTGTGCCTTTTTTCTTATATTTGTGTTCGTTCGTCAGATGTTGCGTTTGGAAAGAGTAGCTGCCAACTTCAAAAGTGATGACCGATCGTTTTCAAAGTCACGTGGGATGGAGCCTGAAATCACGTGGGTTGAAGCCTGAAGTCACGTGGGTTAAGGCCTGAAGTCACGTGGGTTAAAGCCTGAAGTCACGTGGGTTAAAACCGGAACTTTTTGGATAACAATTGTTTTTTTTTTTCTATATTTGTGTTCGTTCGTCAGGTGTTGCGTTTGGAAAGAGTAGCTGCCAACTTCAAAAGTGATGACCGATCGTTTTTAAAGTCACGTGGGTTGGAGCCTGATATCACGTGGGTTGAAGCCTGAAGTCACGTGGGTTGAATATTGAGGTCACGTGCCAACATCAAAAGTGGTGACCGATCGTTTTAATAGTCACGTGGGTTGAAGCCTGGAGGCACGTGGGTTGAAGCCTGAAGTCACGTGGGTTGAAGCCTGAACTTTTTGGATAACAATTTTGTCTTCGATTTTTTTATTTTTGTGTTCGTTCGTCAGATGTTGCGTTTGGAACAAGTAGCTGCCAACTCCGGAAGTGGTGACCGATCGATTTAAAAGTCACGTGGGTTGAAGCCTGAAGTCACGTGGGTTGAAGCCTGAAGTCACGTGGGTTGGAGCCTGGAGTCACGTGGGTTGTAACCTGAACTTTTTGGATAACATTTGTGTCTTTTCTTCTATATTTGTGTTCGTTCGTCAGATTTTGCGTTTGGAACAAGTAGCTGCCAACATCAAAAGTGGTAACCGATCGTTTCAAAAGTCACGTGGGTTGGAGCCTGAAATCACGTGGGTTGAAGCCTGAAGTCACGTGGGTTAAGGCCTAAAGTCACGTGGGTTAAAGCCTGAAGTCACGTGGGTTAAAACCGGAGCTTTTTGGATAACAACTGGTCTTTTCTTCTATATTTGTGTTCGTTCGTCAGATGTTGCGTTTGGAACAAGCAGCTGCCAACATCAAAAGTGGTGACCGATCATTTCAAAAGTCACGTGGGTTGAAGCCTGGAGTCACGAGGGTTGAAGCCTGAAGTCACGTGGGTAAAAACCTGGACTTTTTGGATAACAATTGTGTCTTTTCTTCTATATTTGTGTTCATTCGTCAGATGTTGCGTTTGGAAAGAGTAGCTGCCAACTCCAGAAGTGGTGACCGATCGTTTTCAAAGTCACGTGGGTTGAAGCCTGAAGTCACGTGGGTTGAAGCCTGAAGTCACGTGGGTTGAATATTGAGGTCACGTGGGTTAGAACCTGAACTTTTTGGATAACAATTGTGTCTTTTTTTCTATATTTGTGTTCGTTCGTCAGATGTTGCGTTTGGAAAGAGTAGCTGCCAACTTCAAAAGTGGTGACCGATCGTTTTCAAAGTCACGTGGGTTGAAGCCTGAAGTCACGTGGGTTGGAGCCTGAAGTCACGTGGGTTGAAACATGAAGTCACGTGGGTTGAAACCTGAACTTTTTGGATAACAATTGTGTCTTTTCTTCTATATTTGTGTTCGTTCGTCAGATGTTGCGTTTGGAACATGTAGCTGCCAACATCAAAAGTGGTGACCGATCGTTTCAAAAGTCACGTGGGTTGAAGCCTGAAGTCACGTGGGTTGGAGCCTGGAGTCACGTGGGTTCAAACCTGATTCTTTTGGATAACAATTGTGTCTTTTTTTCTATATTTGTGTTCGTTCGTCAGATGTTGCGTTTGGAAAGAGTAGCTGCCAACATCAAAAGTGGTGACCGATCGTTTTGAAAATCACGTGGGTTGAAGCCTGGAGACACGTGGGTTGGAGCCTGGAGTCACGTGGGTTCAAACTTGAACTTTTTGGATAACAATTGTGTCTTTTTTTCTATATCTGTGTTCGTTCGTCAGATGTTGCGTTTGGAAAGAGTAGCTGCCAACTTCAAAAGTGGTGACCGATCGTTTTCAAAGTCACGTGGGTTGTAGCCTGAAATCACGTGGGTTGAAGCCTGAAGTCACGTGGGTCGAAGCCTGAAGTCACGTGGGTTAGAACCTGAACTTTTTGGATAACAATTGTGTCTTTTTTTCTATATTTGTGTTCGTTCGTCAGATGTTGCGTTTGGAAAGAGTAGCTGCCAACTTCAAAAGTGGTGACCGATCGTTTTCAAAGTCACGTGGGTTGAAGCCTGAAATCACGTGGGTTGAAGCCTGAAGTCACGTGGGTTGAAGCCTGAAGTCACGTGGGTTAGAACCTGAACTTTTTGGATAACAATTGTGTCTTTTCTTCTATATTTGTGTTCGTTCGTCAGATGTTGCGTTTGGAACAAGTAGCTGCCAACTTCAAAAGTGGTGACCGATCGTTTTGAAAGTCACGTGGGTTGAAGCCTGAAGTCACGTGGGTTGAAGCCTAAACTTTTTGGATAACAATTGTGTCTTCGATTACTTGATATTTGTGTTCGTTCGTCAGATTTTGTGTTTGGAACAAGTAGCTGCCAACTCCGGAAGTGGTGACCGATCGTTTTAAAAGTCACGTGGGTTGAAGCCTGAAGTCACGTGGGTTGAAGCCTGGAGTCACGTGGGTTGTAACCCAAACTTTTTGGATAACATTTGTGTCTTTTCTTCTATATTTGTGTTCGTTTGTCAGATTTTGCGTTTGGAACAAGTAGCTGCCAACATCAAAAGTGGTGACCGATCGTTTTGAAAATCACGTGGGTTGAAGCCTGGAGACACGTGGGTTGGAGCCTGGAGTCACGTGGGTTCAAACTTGAAATTTTTGGATAACAATTGTGTCTTTTTTTCTATATTTGTGTTCGTTCGTCAGATGTTGCGTTTGGAAAGAGTAGCTGCCAACTTCAAAAAAGGTGACCGATCGTTTTCAAAGTCACGTGGGTTACAGCCTGAAATCACGTGGGTTGAAGCCTGAAGTCACGTGGGTCGAAGCCTGAAGTCACGTGGGTTAGAACCTGAACTTTTTGGATAACAATTGTGTCTTTTTTTCTATATTTGTGTTCGTTCGTCAGATGTTGCGTTTGGAAAGAGTAGCTGCCAACTTCAAAAGTGGTGACCAATCGTTTAAAAACTCACGTGGGTTGAAGCCTGAAGTCACGTGGGTTGGAGCCTGGAGTCACGTGGGTTCAAACCTGAACTTTTTGGATAACAATTGTGTCTTTTTTTTTATATTTGTGTTCGTTCGTCAGATGTTGCGTTTGGAAAGAGTAGTTGCCAACTTTAGAAGTGGTGACCGATCGTTTTCAAAGTCACGTGGGTTAAAGCCTGAAGCCACGTGGGTTGAAGCCTGAAGTCACGTGGGTTGAAGCCTGAAGTCACGTGGGTTGAAGCCTGAAGTCACGTGGGTTGAGACCTGAACTTTTTGGATAACAATTGTGTCTTTTCTTTTATATTTGTGTTTGTTCGTCAGATTTTGCGTTTGGAACAAGTAGCTGCCAACATCAAAAGTGGTGACCGATCGTTTTGAAAGTCACGTGGGTCGAAGCCTGAAGTCACGTGGGTTGGAGCCTGGAGTCACGTGGGTTCAAACCTGAGCTTTTTGGATAACAATTGTGTCTTTTTTTCTATATTTGTGTTCGTTCGTCAGATGTTGCGTTTGGAAAGAGTAGCTGCCAACTTCAAAAAAGGTGACCGATCGTTTTCAAAGTCACGTGGGTTGTAGCCTGAAATCACGTGGAATGAAGCCTGAAGTCACGTGGGTCGAAGCCTGAAGTCACGTGGGTTAGAACCTGAACTTCTTGGATAACAATTGTGTCTTTTTTTCTATATTTGTGTTCGTTCGTCGGATGTTGCGTTTGGAAAGAGTAGCTGCCAACTTCAAAAGTGGTGACCGATCGTTTTCAAAGTCACGTGGGTTGAAGCCTGAAATCACGTGGGTTGAAGCCTGAAGTCACGTGGGTTAAAGCCTGAAGTCACGTGGGTTGAAGCCTGAAGTCACGTGGGTTGAAGTCTGAAGTCACGTGGGTTAAAACCTGAACTTTTTGGATAACAATTGTGTCTTTACTTCTATATTTGTGTTCGTTCGTCAGATGTTGCGTCTGGAACAAGTAGCTGCCAACATCAAAAGTGGTGACCGATCGTTTTGAAAGTCACGTGGGTCGAAGCCTGAAGTCACGTGGGTTGAAGCCTGAAGTCACGTGGGTTGAAACCTGAACTTTTTGGATAACAATTGTGTCTTTTCTTTTATATTTGTGTTTGTTCGTCAGATTTTGCGTTTGGAACAAGTAGCTGCCAACATCAAAAGTGGTGACCGATCGTTTTGAAAGTCACGTGGGTCGAAGCCTGAAGTCACGTGGGTTGGAGCCTGGAGTCACGTGGGTTCAAACCTGAGCTTTTTGGATAACAATTGTGTCTTTTTTTCTATATTTGTGTTCGTTCGTCAGATGTTGCGTTTGGAAAGAGTAGCTGCCAACTTCAAAAAAGGTGACCGATCGTTTTCAAACTCACGTGGGTTGTAGCCTGAAATCACGTGGGTTGAAGCCTAAAGTCACGTGGGTCGAAGCCTGAAGTCACGTGGGTTAGAACCTGAACTTCTTGGATAACAATTGTGTCTTTTTTTCTATATTTGTGTTCGTTCGTCGGATGTTGCGTTTGGAAAGAGTAGCTGCCAACTTCAAAAGTGGTGACCGATCGTTTTCAAAGTCACGTGGGTTGAAGCCTGAAATCACGTGAGTTGAAGCCTGAAGTCACGTGGGTTGAAGACTGAAGTCACGTGGGTTGGAGCCTGGAGTCACGTGGGTTAAAACCTGAACTTTTTGGGTAACAACTGTGTCTTTTCTTCTATATTTGTGTTCGTTCGTCAGATGTTGCGTTTGGAACAAGTAGCTGCCAACATCAAAAGTGGTGACCGATCGTTTTAAAAATCACGTGGGTTGAAGCCTGAAGTCACGTGGGTTGGAGCCTGGAGTCACGTGGGTTCAAACCTGAACTTTTTGGATAACAATTGTGTCTTTTTTTTTATATTTGTGTTCGTTCGTCAGATGTTGCGTTTGGAAAGTGTAGTTGCCAACTTTAGAAGTGGTGACCGATCGTTTTCAAAGTCACGTGGGTTAAAGCCTGAAGTCACGTGGGTTGAAGCCTGAAGTCACGTGGGTTGAAGTCTGAAGTCACGTGGGTTGAAACCTGATTTTTTTGGATAACAATTGTGTCTTTACTTCTATATTTGTGTTCGTTCGTCAGATGTTGCGTCTGGAACAAGTAGCTGCCAACATCAAAAGTGGTGACCGATCGTTTTGAAAGTCACGTGGGTCGAAGCCTGAAGTCACGTGGGTTGAAACCTGAACTTTTTGGATAACAATTGTGTCTTTTCTCTTATATTTGTGTTTGTTCGTCAGATTTTGCGTTTGGAACAAGTAGCTGCCAACATCAAAAGTGGTGACCGATCGTTTTGAAAGTCACGTGGGTCGAAGCCTGAAGTCACGTGGGTTGGAGCCTGGAGTCACGTGGGTTCAAACCTGAGCTTTTTGGATAAAAATTGTGTCTTTTTTTCTATATTTGTGTTCGTTCGTCAGATGTTGCGTTTGGAAAGAGTAGCTGCCAACTTCAAAAAAGGTGACCGATCGTTTTCAAAGTCACGTGGGTTGTAGCCTGAAATCACGTGGGTTGAAGCCTGAAGTCACGTGGGTCGAAGCCTGAAGTCACGTGGGTTAGAACCTAAACTTCTCGGATAACAATTGTGTCTTTTCTTCTATATTTGTGTTCGTTCGTCACATGTTGCGTTTGGAAAGAGTAGCTGCCAACTTTAAAAGTGGTGACCGATCGTTTTCAAAGTCACGTGGGTTGAAGCCTGAAATCACGTGGGTTGAAGCCTGAAGTCACGTGGGTCGAAGCCTGAAGTCACGTGGGTTGGAGCCTGGCGTCACGTGGGTTCAAACCTGAGCTTTTTGGATAACAATTGTGTCCTTTTTTCTATATTTGTGTTCGTTCGTCAGATGTTGCGTTTGGAAAGAGTAGCTGCCAACTTCAAAAAAGGTGACCGATCGTTTTCAAAGTCACGTGGGTTGTAGCCTGAAATCACGTGAGTTGAAGCCTGAAGTCACGTGGGTCGAAGCCTGAAGTCACGTGGGTTAGAACCTGAACTTCTTGGATAACAATTGTGTCTTTTCTCCTATATTTGTGTTCGTTCGTCAGATGTTGCGTTTGGAACAAGTAGCTGCCAACATCAAAAGTGGTGACCGATCGTTACGAAAGTCACGTGGGTTGAAGCCTTAAGTCACGTGGGTTGAAGCCTGAACTTTTTGGGATAACAATTGTGTCTTCGATTTTTTGATTTTTGTGTTCGTTCGTCAGATGTTGCGTTTGGAACAAGTAGCTGCCAATTCCGGAAGTGGTGACCGATCGTTTTAAAAGTCACGTGAGTTGAAGCCTGAAGTCACGTGATTTGAAGCCTGAAGTCACGTGGGTTGGAGCCTGGAGTCACGTGGGTTGTAACCTGACCTTTTTGGATAACATTTGTGTCTTTTCTTCTATATTTGTGTTCGTTCGTCAGATTTTGCGTTTGGAACAAGTAGCTGCCAACATCAAAAGTGGTAACCGATCGTTTCAAAAGTCACGTGGGTTAAAGTCTGAAGTCACGTGGGTTGGAGCCTGGAGTCACGTGGGTTCAAACCTGAACTTTTTAGATAACAATTGTGCCTTTTTTCTTATATTTGTGTTCGTTCGTCAGATGTTGCGTTTGGAAAGAGTAGCTGCCAACTTCAAAAGTGATGACCGATCGTTTTCAAAGTCACGTGGGATGGAGCCTGAAATCACGTGGGTTGAAGCCTGAAGTCACGTGGGTTAAGGCCTGAAGTCACGTGGGTTAAAGCCTGAAGTCACGTGGGTTAAAACCGGAACTTTTTGGATAACAATTGTGTCTTTTTTTCTATATTTGTGTTCGTTCGTCAGGTGTTGCGTTTGGAAAGAGTAGCTGCCAACTTCAAAAGTGATGACCGATCGTTTTTAAAGTCACGTGGGTTGGAGCCTGATATCACGTGGGTTGAAGCCTGAAGTCACGTGGGTTGAATATTGAGGTCACGTGGGTTAGAACCTGAACTTTTTGGATAACAATTGTGTCTTTTTTCCTATATTTGTGTTCGTTCGTCAGATGTTGCGTTTGGAAAGAGTAGCTGCCAACATCAAAAGTGGTGACCGATCGTTTTAATAGTCACGTGGGTTGAAGCCTGGAGGCACGTGGGTTGAAGCCTGGAGGCACGTGGGTTGAAGCCTGAAGTCACGTGGGTTGAAGCCTGAACTTTTTGGATAACAATTTTGTCTTCGATTTTTTTATTTTTGTGTTCGTTCGTCAGATGTTGCGTTTGGAACAAGTAGCTGCCAACTCCGGAAGTGGTGACCGATCGTTTTAAAAGTCACGTGGGTTGAAGCCTGAAGTCACGTGGGTTGAAGCCTGAAGTCACGTGGGTTGGAGCCTGGAGTCACGTGGGTTGTAACCTGAACTTTTTGGATAACATTTGTGTCTTTTCTTCTATATTTGTGTTCGTTCGTCAGATTTTGCGTTTGGAACAAGTAGCTGCCAACATCAAAAGTGGTAACCGATCGTTTCAAAAGTCACGTGGGTTGGAGCCTGAAATCACGTGGGTTGAAGCCTGAAGTCACGTGGGTTAAGGCCTGAAGTCACGTGGGTTAAAGCCTGAAGTCACGTGGGTTAAAACCGGAGCTTTTTGGATAACAACTGGTCTTTTCTTCTATATTTGTGTTCGTTCGTCAGATGTTGCGTTTGGAACAAGCAGCTGCCAACATCAAAAGTGGTGACCGATCATTTCAAAAGTCACGTGGGTTGAAGCCTGGAGTCACGAGGGTTGAAGCCTGAAGTCACGTGGGTAAAAACCTGGACTTTTTGGATAACAATTGTGTCTTTTCTTCTATATTTGTGTTCATTCGTCAGATGTTGCGTTTGGAAAGAGTAGCTGCCAACTCCAGAAGTGGTGACCGATCGTTTTCAAAGTCACGTGGGTTGAAGCCTGAAGTCACGTGGGTTGAAGCCTGAAGTCACGTGGGTTGAATATTGAGGTCACGTGGGTTAGAACCTGAACTTTTTGGATAACAATTGTGTCTTTTTTTCTATATTTGTGTTCGTTCGTCAGATGTTGCGTTTGGAAAGAGTAGCTGCCAACTTCAAAAGTGGTGACCGATCGTTTTCAAAGTCACGTGGGTTGAAGCCTGAAGTCACGTGGGTTGGAGCCTGAAGTCATGTGGGTTGAAACATGAAGTCACGTGGGTTGAAACCTGAACTTTTTGGATAACAATTGTGTCTTTTCTTCTATATTTGTGTTCGTTCGTCAGATGTTGCGTTTGGAACATGTAGCTGCCAACATCAAAAGTGGTGACCGATCGTTTCAAAAGTCACGTGGGTTGAAGCCTGAAGTCACGTGGGTTGGAGCCTGGAGTCACGTGGGTTCAAACCTGATTTTTTTGGATAACAATTGTGTCTTTTTTTCTATATTTGTGTTCGTTCGTCAGATGTTGCGTTTGGAAAGAGTAGCTGCCAACATCAAAAGTGGTGACCGATCGTTTTGAAAATCACGTGGGTTGAAGCCTGGAGACACGTGGGTTGGAGCCTGGAGTCACGTGGGTTCAAACTTGAACTTTTTGGATAACAATTGTGTCTTTTTTTCTATATTTGTGTTCGTTCGTCAGATGTTGCGTTTGGAAAGAGTAGCTGCCAACTTCAAAAGTGGTGACCGATCGTTTTCAGAGTCACGTGGGTTGTAGCCTGAAATCACGTGGGTTGAAGCCTGAAGTCACGTGGGTCGAAGCCTGAAGTCACGTGGGTTAGAACCTGAACTTTTTGGATAACAATTGTGTCTTTTTTTCTATATTTGTGTTCGTTCGTCAGATGTTGCGTTTGGAAAGAGTAGCTGCCAACTTCAAAAGTGGTGACCGATCGTTTTCAAAGTCACGTGGGTTGAAGCCTGAAATCACGTGGGTTGAAGCCTGAAGTCACGTGGGTTGAAGCCTGAAGTCACGTGGGTTAGAACCTGAACTTTTTGGATAACAATTGTGTCTTTTCTTCTATATTTGTGTTCGTTCGTCAGATGTTGCGTTTGGAACAAGTAGCTGCCAACTTCAAAAGTGGTGACCGATCGTTTTGAAAGTCACGTGGGTTGAAGCCTGAAGTCACGTGGGTTGAAGCCTAAACTTTTTGGATAACAATTGTGTCTTCGATTACTTGATATTTGTGTTCGTTCGTCAGATTTTGTGTTTGGAACAAGTAGCTGCCAACTCCGGAAGTGGTGACCGATCGTTTTAAAAGTCACGTGGGTTGAAGCCTGAAGTCACGTGGGTTGAAGCCTGGAGTCACGTGGGTTGTAACCCAAACTTTTTGGATAACATTTGTGTCTTTTCTTCTATATATGTGTTCGTTTGTCAGATTTTGCGTTTGGAACAAGTAGCTGCCAACATCAAAAGTGGTGACCGATCGTTTTCAAAGTCACGTGGGTTGAAGCCTGAAGTCACGTGGGTTGGAGCCTGAAGTCACGTTGGTTGAAGCCTGAAGTCACGTGGGTGAAAACCTGAACTTTTTGGATAACAATTGTGTCTTTAGTTTTTTGATATTTGTGTTCGTTCGTCAGATGTTGCGTTTGGAACAAGTAGCTGCCAACATCAAAAGTGGTGACCGATCGTTTTGAAAATCACGTGGGTTGAAGCCTGACGTCACGTGGATTGTAACCTGAACTTTTTGGATAACATTTGTGTCTTTTTTCCTATATTTGTGTTCGTTCGTCAGATTTTGCGTTTGGAACAAGTAGCAGCCAACTCTGAAAGTGGTGACCGATCGTTTTGAAAGTCACGTGGGTTGAAGCCTGAAGTCACGTGGGTTGAAGCCTGAAGTCACGTGGGTTGAAGCTTGAAGTCACGTGGGTTAAAACCTGAACTTTTTGGATAACAATAGTGTCTTCTTTTCTATATTTGTGTTCGTTTGTCAGATGTTGCGTTTGGAAAGAGTAGCTGCCAACTTCAAAAGTGGTGACCGATCGTTTTCAAAGTCACGTGGGTTGAAGCCTGAAATCACGTGGGTTGAAGCCTGAAGTCACGTGGGTTGAAGCCTGAAGTCACGTGGGTTGAAGCCTGAAGTCACGTGGGTTAAAACCTGAACTTTTTGGATAACAATAGTGTCTTCTTTTCTATATTTGTGTTCGTTTGTCAGATGTTGCGTTTGGAAAGAGTAGCTGCCAACTTCAAAAGTGGTGACCGATCGTTTTCAAAGTCACGTGGGTTGAAGCCTGAAGTCACGTGGGTTGGAGCCTGAAGTCACGTTGGTTGAAGCCTGAAGTCACGTGGGTTGAAGCCTGAAGTCACGTGGGTTAAAGCCTGAAGTCACGTGGGTTGAAGCCTGAAGTCACGTGGGTCGAAGCCTGAAGTCACGTGGGTTAGAACCTGAACTTTTTGGATAACAATTGTGTCTTTTTTTCTATATTTGTGTTCGTTCGTCAGATGTTGCGTTTGGAAAGAGTAGCTGCCAACTTCAAAAGTGGTGACCGATCGTTTTCAAAGTCACGTGGGTTGAAGCCTGAAATCACGTGGGTTGAAGCCTGAAGTCACGTGGGTTGAAGCCTGAAGTCACGTGGGTTAGAACCTGAACTTTTTGGATAACAATTGTGTCTTTTTTTCTATATTTGTGTTCGTTCGTCAGATGTTGCGTTTGGAAAGAGTAGCTGCCAACTTCAAAAGTGGTGACCGATCGTTTCAAAAGTCACGTGGGTTGAAGCCTGGAGTCACGTGGGTTGAAGCCTGAAGTCACGTGGGTTGAAGCCTGAACTTTTTGGATAACAATTGTGTCTTCGATTTTTTGATATTTGTGTTCGTTCGTCAGATGTTGCGTTTGGAACAAGTAGCTGCCAACTCAAGAAGTGGTGACCGATCGTTTTAAAGGTCACGTGGGTTGAAGCCTGAAGTCACGTGGGTTGAAGCCTGAAGTCACGTGAGTTGAAGTCTGAAGTCACGTGGGTTAAAACCTGAACTTTTTTGATAACAATTGTGTCTTCGATTTTTTGATATTTGTGTTCGTTCGTCAGATGTTGCGTTTGGAACATGTAGCTGCCAACATCAAAAGTGGAGACCGATCGTTTCAAAAGTCACGTGGGTTGAAGCCTGGAGTCACGTGGGTTGGAGCCTGGAGTCACGTGGGTTCAAACCTGAACTTTTTGGATAACAATTGTGTCTTTTCTTTTATATTTGTGTTCGTTCGTCAGATTTTGCGTTTGGAACAAGTAGCTGCCAACATCTAAAGTGGTGACCGATCGTTTTGAAAGTCACGTGGGTTGAAGCCTGAAGTCACGTGGGTTGGAGCCTGGAGTCACGTGGGCTCAAACCTGAACTTTATGGATAACAATTGTGTCTTTTTTTCTATATTTGTGTTCGTTCGTCAGATGTTGCGTTTGGAAAGAGTAGCTGCCAACTTCAAAAAAGGTGAACGATCGTTTTCAAAGTCACGTGGGTTGTAGCCTGAAATCACGTGAGTTGAAGCCTGAAGTCACGTGCGTCGAAGCCTGAAGTCACGTGGGTTAGAACCTGAACTTTTTGGATAACAATTGTGTCTTTTTTTCTATATTTGTGTTCGTTCGTCAGATGTTGCGTTTGGAAAGAGTAGCTGCCAACTTCAAAAGTGGTGACCGATCGTTTTCAAAGTCACGTGGGTTGAAGCCTGAAATCACGTGGGTTGAAGCCTGAAGTCACGTGGGTTGAAGCCTGAAGTCACGTGGGTTAGAACCTGAACTTTTTGGATAACAATTGTGTCTTTTCTTCTATATTTGTGTTCGTTCGTCAGATGTTGCGTTTGGAACAAGTAGCTGCCAACATCAAAAGTGGTGACCGATCGTTTTGAAAATCACGTGGGTTGAAGCCTGAAGTCACGTGGATTGTAACCTGAACTTTTTGGATAACATTTGTGTCTTTTCTCCTATATTTGTGTTCGTTCGTCAGATTTTGCGTTTGGAACAAGTAGCTGCCAACTCTGAAAGTGGTGACCGATCGTTTTGAAAGTCACGTGGGTTAAAGACTGAAGTCACGTGGGTTGGAGCCTGGAGTCACGTGGGTTAAAACCTGAACTTTTTGGATAGCAATTGTGTCTTTTCTTTTATATTTGTGTTCGTTCGTCAGATTTAGCGTTTGGAACAAGAAGCTGCCAACATCAAAAGTGGTGACCAATCGTTTTAAAAGTCACGTGGGTTGAAGCCTAAAGTCACGTGGGTTGGAGCCTGGAGTCACGTGGGTTAAAACCTGAACTTTTTGGATAACAATTGTGTCTTTTCTTTTATATTTGTGTTCGTTCGTCAGATTTTGCGTTTGGAACAAGAAGCTGCCAACATCAAAAGTGGTGACCGATCGTTTTGAAAGTCACGTGGGTTGAAGCCTGAAGTCACGTGGGTTGGAGCCTGGAGTCACGTGGGTTCAAACCTGAACTTTTTGGATAACAATTGTGTCTCTTCTTCTATATTTGTGTTCGTTCGTCAGATGTTGCGTTTGGAAAGAGTAGCTGCCAACTTCAAAAAAGGTGACCGATCGTTTTCAAAGTCACGTGGGTTGTAGCCTGAAATCACGTGAGTTGAAGCCTGAAGTCACGTGCGTCGAAGCCTGAAGTCACGTGGGTTAGAACCTGAACTTTTTGGATAACAATTGTGTTTTTTTTTCTATATTTGTGTTCGTTCGTCAGATGTTGCGTTTGGAAAGAGTAGCTGCCAACTTCAAAAGTGGTGACCGATCGTTTTCAAAGTCACGTGGGTTGAAGCCTGAAATCACGTGGGTTGAAGCCTGAAGTCACGTGGGTTGAAGCCAGAAGTCACGTGGGTTAGAACCTGAACTTTTTGGATAACAACTGGTCTTTTCTTCTATATTTGTGTTCGTTCGTCAGATGTTGCGTTTGGAACAAGCAGCTGCCAACATCAAAAGTGGTGACCGATCATTTCAAAAGTCACGTGGGTTGAAGCCTGAAGTCACGTGGGTAAAAACCTGAACTTTTTGGATAACAATTGTGTCTTTTCTTCTATATTTGTGTTCGTTCGTCAGATGTTGCGTTTGGAAAGAGTAGCTGCCAACTCCAGAAGTGGTGACCGATCGGTTTCAAAGTCACGTGGGTTGAAGCCTGAAGTCACGTGGGTTGAAGCCTGAAGTCACGTGGGTTGAAGCTTGAAGTCACGTGGGTTAAAACCTTAACTTTTTGGATAACAATAGTGCCTCCTTTTCTATATTTGTGTTCGTTTGTCAGATGTTGCGTTTGGAAAGAGTAGCTGCCAACTTCAAAAGTGGTGACCGATCGTTTTCAAAGTCACGTGGGTTGAAGCCTGAAGTCACGTGGGTTGGAGCCTGAAGTCACGTGGATTGAAACATGAAGTCACGTGGGTTGAAACCTGAACTTTTTGGATAACAATTGTGTCTTTTCTTCTATATTTGTGTTTGTTCGTCAGATGTTGCGTTTGGAACATGTAGCTGCCAACATCAAAAGTGGTGACCGATCGTTTTAATAGTCACGTGGGTTGAAGCCTGGAGGCACGTGGGTTGAAGCCTGAAGTCACGTGGGTTGAAGCCTGAACTTTTTGGATAACAATTTTGTCTTCGATTTTTTTATTTTTGTGTTCGTTCGTCAGATGTTGCGTTTGGAACAAGTAGCTGCCAACTCCGGAAGTGGTGACCGATCGATTTAAAAGTCACGTGGGTTGAAGCCTGAAGTCACGTGGGTTGAAGCCTGAAGTCACGTGGGTTGGAGCCTGGAGTCACGTGGGTTGTAACCTGAACTTTTTGGATAACATTTGTGTCTTTTCTTCTATATTTGTGTTCGTTCGTCAGATTTTGCGTTTGGAACAAGTAGCTGCCAACATCAAAAGTGGTAACCGATCGTTTCAAAAGTCACGTGGGTTGGAGCCTGAAATCACGTGGGTTGAAGCCTGAAGTCACGTGGGTTAAGGCCTAAAGTCACGTGGGTTAAAGCCTGAAGTCACGTGGGTTAAAACCGGAGCTTTTTGGATAACAACTGGTCTTTTCTTCTATATTTGTGTTCGTTCGTCAGATGTTGCGTTTGGAACAAGCAGCTGCCAACATCAAAAGTGGTGACCGATCATTTCAAAAGTCACGTGGGTTGAAGCCTGGAGTCACGAGGGTTGAAGCCTGAAGTCACGTGGGTAAAAACCTGGACTTTTTGGATAACAATTGTGTCTTTTCTTCTATATTTGTGTTCATTCGTCAGATGTTGCGTTTGGAAAGAGTAGCTGCCAACTCCAGAAGTGGTGACCGATCGTTTTCAAAGTCACGTGGGTTGAAGCCTGAAGTCACGTGGGTTGAAGCCTGAAGTCACGTGGGTTGAATATTGAGGTCACGTGGGTTAGAACCTGAACTTTTTGGATAACAATTGTGTCTTTTTTTCTATATTTGTGTTCGTTCGTCAGATGTTGCGTTTGGAAAGAGTAGCTGCCAACTTCAAAAGTGGTGACCGATCGTTTTCAAAGTCACGTGGGTTGAAGCCTGAAGTCACGTGGGTTGGAGCCTGAAGTCACGTGGGTTGAAACATGAAGTCACGTGGGTTGAAACCTGAACTTTTTGGATAACAATTGTGTCTTTTCTTCTATATTTGTGTTCGTTCGTCAGATGTTGCGTTTGGAACATGTAGCTGCCAACATCAAAAGTGGTGACCGATCGTTTCAAAAGTCACGTGGGTTGAAGCCTGAAGTCACGTGGGTTGGAGCCTGGAGTCACGTGGGTTCAAACCTGATTTTTTTGGATAACAATTGTGTCTTTTTTTCTATATTTGTGTTCGTTCGTCAGATGTTGCGTTTGGAAAGAGTAGCTGCCAACATCAAAAGTGGTGACCGATCGTTTTGAAAATCACGTGGGTTGAAGCCTGGAGACACGTGGGTTGGAGCCTGGAGTCACGTGGGTTCAAACTTGAACTTTTTGGATAACAATTGTGTCTTTTTTTCTATATTTGTGTTCGTTCGTCAGATGTTGCGTTTGGAAAGAGTAGCTGCCAACTTCAAAAGTGGTGACCGATCGTTTTCAAAGTCACGTGGGTTGTAGCCTGAAATCACGTGGGTTGAAGCCTGAAGTCACGTGGGTCGAAGCCTGAAGTCACGTGGGTTAGAACCTGAACTTTTTGGATAACAATTGTGTCTTTTTTTCTATATTTGTGTTCGTTCGTCAGATGTTGCGTTTGGAAAGAGTAGCTGCCAACTTCAAAAGTGGTGACCGATCGTTTTCAAAGTCACGTGGGTTGAAGCCTGAAATCACGTGGGTTGAAGCCTGAAGTCACGTGGGTTGAAGCCTGAAGTCACGTGGGTTAGAACCTGAACTTTTTGGATAACAATTGTGTCTTTTCTTCTATATTTGTGTTCGTTCGTCAGATGTTGCGTTTGGAACAAGTAGCTGCCAACTTCAAAAGTGGTGACCGATCGTTTTGAAAGTCACGTGGGTTGAAGCCTGAAGTCACGTGGGTTGAAGCCTAAACTTTTTGGATAACAATTGTGTCTTCGATTACTTGATATTTGTGTTCGTTCGTCAGATTTTGTGTTTGGAACAAGTAGCTGCCAACTCCGGAAGTGGTGACCGATCGTTTTAAAAGTCACGTGGGTTGAAGCCTGAAGTCACGTGGGTTGAAGCCTGGAGTCACGTGGGTTGTAACCCAAACTTTTTGGATAACATTTGTGTCTTTTCTTCTATATTTGTGTTCGTTTGTCAGATTTTGCGTTTGGAACAAGTAGCTGCCAACATCAAAAGTGGTGACCGATCGTTTTCAAAGTCACGTGGGTTGAAGCCTGAAGTCACGTGGGTTGGAGCCTGAAGTCACGTTGGTTGAAGCCTGAAGTCACGTGGGTGAAAACCTGAACTTTTTGGATAACAATTGTGTCTTTAGTTTTTTGATATTTGTGTTCGTTCGTCAGATGTTGCGTTTGGAACAAGTAGCTGCCAACATCAAAAGTGGTGACCGATCGTTTTGAAAATCACGTGGGTTGAAGCCTGACGTCACGTGGATTGTAACCTGAACTTTTTGGATAACATTTGTGTCTTTTTTCCTATATTTGTGTTCGTTCGTCAGATTTTGCGTTTGGAACAAGTAGCTGCCAACTCTGAAAGTGGTGACCGATCGTTTTGAAAGTCACGTGGGTTAAAGACTGAAGTCACGTGGGTTGGAGCCTGGAGTCACGTGGGTTAAAACCTGAACTTTTTGGATAGCAACTGTGTCTTTTCTTCTATATTTGTGTTCGTTCGTCAGATGTTGCGTTTGGAACAAGTAGCTGCCAACATCAAAAGTGGTGACCAATCGTTTAAAAAGTCACGTGGGTTGAAGCCTGAAGTCACGTGGGTTGGAGCCTGGAGTCACGTGGGTTCAAACCTGAACTTTTTGGATAACAATTGTGTCTTTTTTTTTATATTTGTGTTCGTTCGTCAGATGTTGCGTTTGGAAAGAGTAGTTGCCAACTTTAGAAGTGGTGACCGATCGTTTTCAAAGTCACGTGGGTTAAAGCCTGAAGTCACGTGGGTTGAAGCCTGAAGTCACGTGGGTTGGAGCCTGAAGTCGAGTTGGTTGAAGCCTGAAGTCACGTGGGTTGAAGCCTGAAGTCACGTGGGTTGAAGCCAGAAGTCACGTGGGTTAAAACCTGAACTTTTTGGATAACAATTGTGTCTTTTCTTCTATATTTGTGTTCGTTCGTCAGATGTTGCGTTTGGAACAAGTAGCTGCCAACATCAAAAGTAATGACCGATCGTTTTAAATGTCACGTGGGTTGAAGCCTGAAGTCACGTGGGTTGGCGCCTGGAGTCACGTGGGCTCAAACCTGAACTTTTTGGATAACAATTGTGTCTTTTTTTCTATATTTGTGTTCGTTCGTCAGATGTTGCGTTTGGAAAAAGTAGCTGCCAACTTCAAAAGTGTCGACCGATCGTTTTCAAAGTCACGTAGGTTAAAGCCTGAAGTCACGTGGGTTGAAGCCTTAAGTCACGTGGGTTGAAACCTGAACTTTTTGTATAACAATTGTGTCTTTTCTTCTATATTTGTGTTCGTTCGTCAGATGTTGCGTTTGGAACAAGTAGCTGCCAACATCAAAAGTAATGACCGATCGTTTTAAAAGTCACGTGGGTTGAAGCCTGAAGTCACGTGGGTTGGAGCCTGGAGTCACGTGGGCTCAAACCTGAACTTTTTGGATAACTATTGTGTCTTTTTTTCTATATTTGTGTTCGTTCGTCAGATGTTGCGTTTGGAACAAATAGCTGCCAACTCCAAAAGTGGAGACCGATCGTTTCAAAAGTCACGTTGGTTGGAGCCTGAAGTCACGTGGGTTGAAGCCTGGAGTCACATGGGTTCAAACCTGAATTTTTTGGATAACAATTGTGTCTTTTTTTCTATATCTGTGTTCGTTCGTCAGATGTTGCGTTTGGAAAGAGTAGCTGCCAACTTCAAAAGTGGTGACCGATCGTTTCAAAAGTCACGTGGGTTGAAGCCTGGAGTCACGTGGGTTGAAGCCTAAAGTCACGTGGGTTGAAACCTGAACTTTTTGGATAACAATTGTGTCTTCGATTTTTTGATATTTGTGTTCGTTCGTCAGATGTTGCGTTTGGAACAAGTAGCTGCCAACTCCAGAAGTGGTGACCGATCGTTTTAAAAGTCACGTGGGTTGAAGCCCGAAGTCACGTGGGTTGAAGCCTGAAGTCACGTGGGTTGAAGCCTGAAGTCACGTGGGTTAAAACCTGAACTTTTTGGATAACAATTGTGTCTTTTCTTTTATATTTGTGTTCGTTCGTCAGATTTTGCGTTTGGAACAAGAAGCTGCCAACATCAAAAGTGGTGACCAATCGTTTTAAAAGTCACGTGGGTTGAAGCCTGAAGTCACGTGGGTTGGAGCCTGGAGTCACGTGGGTTAAAACCTGAACTTTTTGGATAACAATTGTGTCTTTTCTTTTATATTTGTGTTCGTTCGTCAGATTTTGCGTTTGGAACAAGAAGCTGCCAACATCAAAAGTGGTGACCGATCGTTTTGAAAGTCACGTGGGTTGAAGCCTGAAGTCACGTGGGTTGGAGCCTGGAGTCACGTGGGTTCAAACCTGAACTTTTTGGATAACAATTGTGTCTCTTCTTCTATATTTGTGTTCGTTCGTCAGATGTTGCGTTTGGAAAGAGTAGCTGCCAACTTCAAAAAAGGTGACCGATCGTTTTCAAAGTCACGTGGGTTGTAGCCTGAAATCACGTGAGTTGAAGCCTGAAGTCACGTGCGTCGAAGCCTGAAGTCACGTGGGTTAGAACCTGAACTTTTTGGATAACAATTGTGTTTTTTTTTCTATATTTGTGTTCGTTCGTCAGATGTTGCGTTTGGAAAGAGTAGCTGCCAACTTCAAAAGTGGTGACCGATCGTTTTCAAAGTCACGTGGGTTGAAGCCTGAAATCACGTGGGTTGAAGCCTGAAGTCACGTGGGTTGAAGCCAGAAGTCACGTGGGTTAGAACCTGAACTTTTTGGATAACAACTGGTCTTTTCTTCTATATTTGTGTTCGTTCGTCAGATGTTGCGTTTGGAACAAGCAGCTGCCAACATCAAAAGTGGTGACCGATCATTTCAAAAGTCACGTGGGTTGAAGCCTGAAGTCACGTGGGTAAAAACCTGAACTTTTTGGATAACAATTGTGTCTTTTCTTCTATATTTGTGTTCGTTCGTCAGATGTTGCGTTTGGAAAGAGTAGCTGCCAACTCCAGAAGTGGTGACCGATCGGTTTCAAAGTCACGTGGGTTGAAGCCTGAAGTCACGTGGGTTGAAGCCTGAAGTCACGTGGGTTGAAGCTTGAAGTCACGTGGGTTAAAACCTTAACTTTTTGGATAACAATAGTGCCTCCTTTTCTATATTTGTGTTCGTTTGTCAGATGTTGCGTTTGGAAAGAGTAGCTGCCAACTTCAAAAGTGGTGACCGATCGTTTTCAAAGTCACGTGGGTTGAAGCCTGAAGTCACGTGGGTTGGAGCCTGAAGTCACGTGGATTGAAACATGAAGTCACGTGGGTTGAAACCTGAACTTTTTGGATAACAATTGTGTCTTTTCTTCTATATTTGTGTTTGTTCGTCAGATGTTGCGTTTGGAACATGTAGCTGCCAACATCAAAAGTGGTGACCGATCGTTTTAATAGTCACGTGGGTTGAAGCCTGGAGGCACGTGGGTTGAAGCCTGAAGTCACGTGGGTTGAAGCCTGAACTTTTTGGATAACAATTTTGTCTTCGATTTTTTTATTTTTGTGTTCGTTCGTCAGATGTTGCGTTTGGAACAAGTAGCTGCCAACTCCGGAAGTGGTGACCGATCGATTTAAAAGTCACGTGGGTTGAAGCCTGAAGTCACGTGGGTTGAAGCCTGAAGTCACGTGGGTTGGAGCCTGGAGTCACGTGGGTTGTAACCTGAACTTTTTGGATAACATTTGTGTCTTTTCTTCTATATTTGTGTTCGTTCGTCAGATTTTGCGTTTGGAACAAGTAGCTGCCAACATCAAAAGTGGTAACCGATCGTTTCAAAAGTCACGTGGGTTGGAGCCTGAAATCACGTGGGTTGAAGCCTGAAGTCACGTGGGTTAAGGCCTAAAGTCACGTGGGTTAAAGCCTGAAGTCACGTGGGTTAAAACCGGAGCTTTTTGGATAACAACTGGTCTTTTCTTCTATATTTGTGTTCGTTCGTCAGATGTTGCGTTTGGAACAAGCAGCTGCCAACATCAAAAGTGGTGACCGATCATTTCAAAAGTCACGTGGGTTGAAGCCTGGAGTCACGAGGGTTGAAGCCTGAAGTCACGTGGGTAAAAACCTGGACTTTTTGGATAACAATTGTGTCTTTTCTTCTATATTTGTGTTCATTCGTCAGATGTTGCGTTTGGAAAGAGTAGCTGCCAACTCCAGAAGTGGTGACCGATCGTTTTCAAAGTCACGTGGGTTGAAGCCTGAAGTCACGTGGGTTGAAGCCTGAAGTCACGTGGGTTGAATATTGAGGTCACGTGGGTTAGAACCTGAACTTTTTGGATAACAATTGTGTCTTTTTTTCTATATTTGTGTTCGTTCGTCAGATGTTGCGTTTGGAAAGAGTAGCTGCCAACTTCAAAAGTGGTGACCGATCGTTTTCAAAGTCACGTGGGTTGAAGCCTGAAGTCACGTGGGTTGGAGCCTGAAGTCACGTGGGTTGAAACATGAAGTCACGTGGGTTGAAACCTGAACTTTTTGGATAACAATTGTGTCTTTTCTTCTATATTTGTGTTCGTTCGTCAGATGTTGCGTTTGGAACATGTAGCTGCCAACATCAAAAGTGGTGACCGATCGTTTCAAAAGTCACGTGGGTTGAAGCCTGAAGTCACGTGGGTTGAAGCCTGGAGTCACGTGGGTTCAAACCTGATTTTTTTGGATAACAATTGTGTCTTTTTTTCTATATTTGTGTTCGTTCGTCAGATGTTGCGTTTGGAAAGAGTAGCTGCCAACATCAAAAGTGGTGACCGATCGTTTTGAAAATCACGTGGGTTGAAGCCTGGAGACACGTGGGTTGGAGCCTGGAGTCACGTGGGTTCAAACTTGAACTTTTTGGATAACAATTGTGTCTTTTTTTCTATATTTGTGTTCGTTCGTCAGATGTTGCGTTTGGAAAGAGTAGCTGCCAACTTCAAAAGTGGTGACCGATCGTTTTCAAAGTCACGTGGGTTGTAGCCTGAAATCACGTGGGTTGAAGCCTGAAGTCACGTGGGTCGAAGCCTGAAGTCACGTGGGTTAGAACCTGAACTTTTTGGATAACAATTGTGTCTTTTTTTCTATATTTGTGTTCGTTCGTCAGATGTTGCGTTTGGAAAGAGTAGCTGCCAACTTCAAAAGTGGTGACCGATCGTTTTCAAAGTCACGTGGGTTGAAGCCTGAAATCACGTGGGTTGAAGCCTGAAGTCACGTGGGTTGAAGCCTGAAGTCACGTGGGTTAGAACCTGAACTTTTTGGATAACAATTGTGTCTTTTCTTCTATATTTGTGTTCGTTCGTCAGATGTTGCGTTTGGAACAAGTAGCTGCCAACTTCAAAAGTGGTGACCGATCGTTTTGAAAGTCACGTGGGTTGAAGCCTGAAGTCACGTGGGTTGAAGCCTAAACTTTTTGGATAACAATTGTGTCTTCGATTACTTGATATTTGTGTTCGTTCGTCAGATTTTGTGTTTGGAACAAGTAGCTGCCAACTCCGGAAGTGGTGACCGATCGTTTTAAAAGTCACGTGGGTTGAAGCCTGAAGTCACGTGGGTTGAAGCCTGGAGTCACGTGGGTTGTAACCCAAACTTTTTGGATAACATTTGTGTCTTTTCTTCTATATTTGTGTTCGTTTGTCAGATTTTGCGTTTGGAACAAGTAGCTGCCAACATCAAAAGTGGTGACCGATCGTTTTCAAAGTCACGTGGGTTGAAGCCTGAAGTCACGTGGGTTGGAGCCTGAAGTCACGTTGGTTTAAGCCTGAAGTCACGTGGGTGAAAACCTGAACTTTTTGGATAACAATTGTGTCTTTAGTTTTTTGATATTTGTGTTCGTTCGTCAGATGTTGCGTTTGGAACAAGTAGCTGCCAACATCAAAAGTGGTGACCGATCGTTTTGAAAATCACGTGGGTTGAAGCCTGACGTCACGTGGATTGTAACCTGAACTTTTTGGATAACATTTGTGTCTTTTTTCCTATATTTGTGTTCGTTCGTCAGATTTTGCGTTTGGAACAAGTAGCAGCCAACTCTGAAAGTGGTGACCGATCGTTTTGAAAGTCACGTGGGTTGAAGCCTGAAGTCACGTGGGTTGAAGCCTGAAGTCACGTGGGTTGAAGCTTGAAGTCACGTGGGTTAAAACCTGAACTTTTTGGATAACAATAGTGTCTTCTTTTCTATATTTGTGTTCGTTTGTCAGATGTTGCGTTTGGAAAGAGTAGCTGCCAACTTCAAAAGTGGTGACCGATCGTTTTCAAAGTCACGTGGGTTGAAGCCTGAAATCACGTGGGTTGAAGCCTGAAGTCACGTGGGTTGAAGCCTGAAGTCACGTGGGTTGAAGCCTGAAGTCACGTGGGTTAAAACCTGAACTTTTTGGATAACAATAGTGTCTTCTTTTCTATATTTGTGTTCGTTTGTCAGATGTTGCGTTTGGAAAGAGTAGCTGCCAACTTCAAAAGTGGTGACCGATCGTTTTCAAAGTCACGTGGGTTGAAGCCTGAAGTCACGTGGGTTGGAGCCTGAAGTCACGTTGGTTGAAGCCTGAAGTCACGTGGGTTGAAGCCTGAAGTCACGTGGGTTAAAGCCTGAAGTCACGTGGGTTGAAGCCTGAAGTCACGTGGGTCGAAGCCTGAAGTCACGTGGGTTAGAACCTGAACTTTTTGGATAACAATTGTGTCTTTTTTTCTATATTTGTGTTCGTTCGTCAGATGTTGCGTTTGGAAAGAGTAGCTGCCAACTTCAAAAGTGGTGACCGATCGTTTTCAAAGTCACGTGGGTTGAAGCCTGAAATCACGTGGGTTGAAGCCTGAAGTCACGTGGGTTGAAGCCTGAAGTCACGTGGGTTAGAACCTGAACTTTTTGGATAACAATTGTGTCTTTTTTTCTATATTTGTGTTCGTTCGTCAGATGTTGCGTTTGGAAAGAGTAGCTGCCAACTTCAAAAGTGGTGACCGATCGTTTCAAAAGTCACGTGGGTTGAAGCCTGGAGTCACGTGGGTTGAAGCCTAAAGTCACGTGGGTTGAAGCCTGAACTTTTTGGATAACAATTGTGTCTTCGATTTTTTGATATTTGTGTTCGTTCGTCAGATGTTGCGTTTGGAACAAGTAGCTGCCAACTCAAGAAGTGGTGACCGATCGTTTTAAAGGTCACGTGGGTTGAAGCCTGAAGTCACGTGGGTTGAAGCCTGAAGTCACGTGAGTTGAAGTCTGAAGTCACGTGGGTTAAAACCTGAACTTTTTTGATAACAATTGTGTCTTCGATTTTTTGATATTTGTGTTCGTTCGTCAGATGTTGCGTTTGGAACATGTAGCTGCCAACATCAAAAGTGGAGACCGATCGTTTCAAAAGTCACGTGGGTTGAAGCCTGGAGTCACGTGGGTTGGAGCCTGGAGTCACGTGGGTTCAAACCTGAACTTTTTGGATAACAATTGTGTCTTTTCTTTTATATTTGTGTTCGTTCGTCAGATTTTGCGTTTGGAACAAGTAGCTGCCAACATCTAAAGTGGTGACCGATCGTTTTGAAAGTCACGTGGGTTGAAGCCTGAAGTCACGTGGGTTGGAGCCTGGAGTCACGTGGGCTCAAACCTGAACTTTATGGATAACAATTGTGTCTTTTTTTCTATATTTGTGTTCGTTCGTCAGATGTTGCGTTTGGAAAGAGTAGCTGCCAACTTCAAAAAAGGTGAACGATCGTTTTCAAAGTCACGTGGGTTGTAGCCTGAAATCACGTGAGTTGAAGCCTGAAGTCACGTGCGTCGAAGCCTGAAGTCACGTGGGTTAGAACCTGAACTTTTTGGATAACAATTGTGTCTTTTTTTCTATATTTGTGTTCGTTCGTCAGATGTTGCGTTTGGAAAGAGTAGCTGCCAACTTCAAAAGTGGTGACCGATCGTTTTCAAAGTCACGTGGGTTGAAGCCTGAAATCACGTGGGTTGAAGCCTGAAGTCACGTGGGTTGAAGCCTGAAGTCACGTGGGTTAGAACCTGAACTTTTTGGATAACAATTGTGTCTTTTCTTCTATATTTGTGTTCGTTCGTCAGATGTTGCGTTTGGAACAAGTAGCTGCCAACATCAAAAGTGGTGACCGATCGTTTTGAAAATCACGTGGGTTGAAGCCTGAAGTCACGTGGATTGTAACCTGAACTTTTTGGATAACATTTGTGTCTTTTCTCCTATATTTGTGTTCGTTCGTCAGATTTTGCGTTTGGAACAAGTAGCTGCCAACTCTGAAAGTGGTGACCGATCGTTTTGAAAGTCACGTGGGTTAAAGACTGAAGTCACGTGGGTTGGAGCCTGGAGTCACGTGGGTTAAAACCTGAACTTTTTGGATAGCAACTGTGTCTTTTCTTCTATATTTGTGTTCGTTCGTCAGATGTTGCGTTTGGAACAAGTAGCTGCCAACATCAAAAGTGGTGACCAATCGTTTAAAAAGTCACGTGGGTTGAAGCCTGAAGTCACGTGGGTTGGAGCCTGGAGTCACGTGGGTTCAAACCTGAACTTTTTGGATAACAATTGTGTCTTTTTTTTTATATTTGTGTTCGTTCGTCAGATGTTGCGTTTGGAAAGAGTAGTTGCCAACTTTAGAAGTGGTGACCGATCGTTTTCAAAGTCACGTGGGTTAAAGCCTGAAGTCACGTGGGTTGAAGCCTGAAGTCACGTGGGTTGGAGCCTGAAGTCGAGTTGGTTGAAGCCTGAAGTCACGTGGGTTGAAGCCTGAAGTCACGTGGGTTGAAGCCAGAAGTCACGTGGGTTAAAACCTGAACTTTTTGGATAACAATTGTGTCTTTTCTTCTATATTTGTGTTCGTTCGTCAGATGTTGCGTTTGGAACAAGTAGCTGCCAACATCAAAAGTAATGACCGATCGTTTTAAATGTCACGTGGGTTGAAGCCTGAAGTCACGTGGGTTGGCGCCTGAAGTCACGTGGGCTCAAACCTGAACTTTTTGGATAACAATTGTGTCTTTTTTTCTATATTTGTGTTCGTTCGTCAGATGTTGCGTTTGGAAAAAGTAGCTGCCAACTTCAAAAGTGTCGACCGATCGTTTTCAAAGTCACGTAGGTTAAAGCCTGAAGTCACGTGGGTTGAAGCCTTAAGTCACGTGGGTTGAAACCTGAACTTTTTGTATAACAATTGTGTCTTTTCTTCTATATTTGTGTTCGTTCGTCAGATGTTGCGTTTGGAACAAGTAGCTGCCAACATCAAAAGTAATGACCGATCGTTTTAAAAGTCACGTGGGTTGAAGCCTGAAGTCACGTGGGTTGGAGCCTGGAGTCACGTGGGCTCAAACCTGAACTTTTTGGATAACTATTGTGTCTTTTTTTCTATATTTGTGTTCGTTCGTCAGATGTTGCGTTTGGAACAAATAGCTGCCAACTCCAAAAGTGGAGACCGATCGTTTCAAAAGTCACGTTGGTTGGAGCCTGAAGTCACGTGGGTTGAAGCCTGGAGTCACATGGGTTCAAACCTGAATTTTTTGGATAACAATTGTGTCTTTTTTTCTATATCTGTGTTCGTTCGTCAGATGTTGCGTTTGGAAAGAGTAGCTGCCAACTTCAAAAGTGGTGACCGATCGTTTCAAAAGTCACGTGGGTTGAAGCCTGGAGTCACGTGGGTTGAAGCCTAAAGTCACGTGGGTTGAAACCTGAACTTTTTGGATAACAATTGTGTCTTCGATTTTTTGATATTTGTGTTCGTTCGTCAGATGTTGCGTTTGGAACAAGTAGCTGCCAACTCCAGAAGTGGTGACCGATCGTTTTAAAAGTCACGTGGGTTGAAGCCCGAAGTCACGTGGGTTGAAGCCTGAAGTCACGTGGGTTGAAGCCTGAAGTCACGTGGGTTAAAACCTGAACTTTTTGGATAACAATTGTGTCTTTTCTTTTATATTTGTGTTCGTTCGTCAGATTTTGCGTTTGGAACAAGAAGCTGCCAACATCAAAAGTGGTGACCAATCGTTTTAAAAGTCACGTGGGTTGAAGCCTAAAGTCACGTGGGTTGGAGCCTGGAGTCACGTGGGTTAAAACCTGAACTTTTTGGATAACAATTGTGTCTTTTCTTTTATATTTGTGTTCGTTCGTCAGATTTTGCGTTTGGAACAAGAAGCTGCCAACATCAAAAGTGGTGACCGATCGTTCTGAAAGTCACGTGGGTTGAAGCCTGAAGTCACGTGGGTTGGAGCCTGGAGTCACGTGGGTTCAAACCTGAACTTTTTGGATAACAATTGTGTCTCTTCATCTATATTTGTGTTCGTTCGTCAGATGTTGCGTTTGGAAAGAGTAGCTGCCAACTTCAAAAAAGGTGACCGATCGTTTTCAAAGTCACGTGGGTTGTAGCCTGAAATCACGTGAGTTGAAGCCTGAAGTCACGTGCGTCGAAGCCTGAAGTCACGTGGGTTAGAACCTGAACTTTTTGGATAACAATTGTGTTTTTTTTTCTATATTTGTGTTCGTTCGTCAGATGTTGCGTTTGGAAAGAGTAGCTGCCAACTTCAAAAGTGGTGACCGATCGTTTTCAAAGTCACGTGGGTTGAAGCCTGAAATCACGTGGGTTGAAGCCTGAAGTCACGTGGGTTGAAGCCAGAAGTCACGTGGGTTAGAACCTGAACTTTTTGGATAACAACTGGTCTTTTCTTCTATATTTGTGTTCGTTCGTCAGATGTTGCGTTTGGAACAAGCAGCTGCCAACATCAAAAGTGGTGACCGATCATTTCAAAAGTCACGTGGGTTGAAGCCTGAAGTCACGTGGGTAAAAACCTGAACTTTTTGGATAACAATTGTGTCTTTTCTTCTATATTTGTGTTCGTTCGTCAGATGTTGCGTTTGGAAAGAGTAGCTGCCAACTCCAGAAGTGGTGACCGATCGGTTTCAAAGTCACGTGGGTTGAAGCCTGAAGTCACGTGGGTTGAAGCCTGAAGTCACGTGGGTTGAAGCTTGAAGTCACGTGGGTTAAAACCTTAACTTTTTGGATAACAATAGTGCCTCCTTTTCTATATTTGTGTTCGTTTGTCAGATGTTGCGTTTGGAAAGAGTAGCTGCCAACTTCAAAAGTGGTGACCGATCGTTTTCAAAGTCACGTGGGTTGAAGCCTGAAGTCACGTGGGTTGGAGCCTGAAGTCACGTGGATTGAAACATGAAGTCACGTGGGTTGAAACCTGAACTTTTTGGATAACAATTGTGTCTTTTCTTCTATATTTGTGTTTGTTCGTCAGATGTTGCGTTTGGAACATGTAGCTGCCAACATCAAAAGTGGTGACCGATCGTTTCAAAAGTCACGTGGGTTGAAGCCTGAAGTCACGTGGGTTGAAGCCTGAAGTCACGTGAGTTGAAGCCTGAAGTCACGTGGGTTGAAACCTGAACTCTTTGGATAACAATTGTGTCTTTTCTTTTATATTTGTGTTCGTTCGTCAGATTTTGCGTTTGGAACAAGTAGCTGCCAACATCAAAAGTGGTGACCGATCGTTTTGAAAATCACGTGGGTTGAAGCCTGGAGACACGTGGGTTGGAGCCTGGAGTCACGTGGGTTCAAACTTGAACTTTTTGGATAACAATTGTGTCTTTTTTTCTATATTTGTGTTCGTTCGTCAGATGTTGCGTTTGGGAAGAGTAGCTGCCAACTTCAAGAAAGGTGACCGATCGTTTTCAAAGTCACGTGGGTTGTAGCCTGAAATCACGTGGGTTGAAGCCTGAAGTCACGTGGGTCGAAGCCTGAAGTCACGTGGGTTAGAACCTGAACTTTTTGGATAACAATTGTGTCTTTTTTTCTATATTTGTGTTCGTTCGTCAGATGTTGCGTTTGGAAAGAGTAGCTGCCAACTTCAAAAGTGGTGACCGATCGTTTTCAAAGTCACGTGGGTTGAAGCCTGAAATCACGTGGGTTGAAGCCCGAAGTCACGTGGGTTGAAGCCTGAAGTCACGTGGGTTAGAACCTGAACTTTTTGGATAACAATTGTGTCTTTTCTTCTATATTTGTGTTCGTTCGTCAGATGTTGCGTTTGGAACAAGTAGCTGCCAACTTCAAAAGTGGTGACCGATCGTTTTGAAAGTCACGTGGGTTGAAGCCTGAAGTCACGTGGGTTGAAGCCTGATTTTTTTGGATAACAATTGTGTCTTCGATTACTTGATATTTGTGTTCGTTCGTCAGATGTTGTGTTTGGAACAAGTAGCTGCCAACTCCGGAAGTGGTGACCGATCGTTTTAAAAGTCACGTGGGTTGAAGCCTGAAGTCACGTGGGTTGAAGCCTGGAGTCACGTGGGTTGTAACCTTAACTTTTTGGATAACATTTGTGTCTTTTCTTCTATATTTGTGTTCGTTTGTCAGATTTTGCGTTTGGAACAAGTAGCTGCCACTATCAAAAGTGGTGACCGATCGTTTTCAAAGTCACGTGGGTTGAAGCCTGAAGTCACGTGGGTTGGAGCCTGAAGTCACGTTGGTTGAAGCCTGAAGTCACGTGGGTGAAAACCTGAACTTTTTGGATAACAATTGTGTCTTTAGTTTTTTGATATTTGTGTTCGTTCGTCAGATGTTGCGTTTGGAACAAGTAGCTGCCAACATCAGAAGTGGTGACCGATCGTTTTGAAAATCACGTGGGTTGAAGCCTGAAGTCACGTGGATTGTAACCTGAACTTTTTGGATAACATTTGTGTCTTTTCTCCTATATTTGTGTTCGTTCGTCAGATTTCGCGTTTGGAACAAGTAGCTGCCAACTCTGAAAGTGGTGACCGATCGTTTTGAAAGTCACGTGGGTTGAAGCCTGAAGTCACGTGGGTTGAAGCCTGAAGTCACGTGGGTTGAAGCTTGAAGTCACGTGGGTTAAAACCTGAACTTTTTGGATAACAATAGTGTCTTCTCTTCTATATTTGTGTTCGTTTGTCAGATGTTGCGTTTGGAAAGAGTAGCTGCCAACTTCAAAAGTGGTGACCGATCGTTTTCAAAGTCACGTGGGTTGAAGCCTGAAGTCACGTGGGTTGGAGCCTGAAGTCACGTTGGTTGAAGCCTGAAGTCACGTGAGTTGAAGCCTGAAGTCACGTGGGTTGAAGCCTGAAGTCACGTGGGTTGAAGCCTGAAGTCACGTGGGTTGAAGCCTGAAGTCACGTGGGTTGAAGCCTGAAGTCACGTGGGTTAAAACCTGAACTTTTTGGATAACAATTGTGTCTTTTCTTTTATATTTGTGTTCGTTCGTCAGATTTTGCGTTTGGAACAAGTAGCTGCCAACATCAAAAGTGGTGACCGATCGTTTTGAAAATCACGTGGGTTGAAGCCTGGAGACACGTGGGTTGGAGCCTGGAGTCACGTGGGTTCAAACTTGAACTTTTTGGATAACAATTGTGTCTTTTTTTCTATATTTGTGTTCGTTCGTCAGATGTTGCGTTTGGAAAGAGTAGCTGCCAACTTCAAAAAAGGTGACCGATCGTTTTCAAAGTCACGTGGGTTGTAGCCTGAAATCACGTGGGTTGAAGCCTGAAGTCACGTGGGTCGAAGCCTGAAGTCACGTGGGTTAGAACCTGAACTTTTTGGATAACAATTGTGTCTTTTTTTCTATATTTGTGTTCGTTCGTCAGATGTTGCGTTTGGAAAGAGTAGCTGCCAACTTCAAAAGTGGTGACCGATCGTTTTCAAAGTCACGTGGGTTGAAGCCTGAAATCACGTGGGTTGAAGCCTGGAGTCACGTGGGTTGGAGCCTGGAGTCACGTGGGTTCAAACCTGAACTTTTTGGATAACAATTGTGTCTTTTCTTTCATATTTGTGTTCGTTCGTCAGATTTTGCGTTTGGAACAAGTAGCTGCCAACATCAGAAGTGGTGACCAATCGTTTAAAAAGTCACGTGGGTTGAAGCCTGAAGTCACGTGGGTTGGAGCCTGGAGTCACGTGGGTTCAAACCTGAACTTTTTGGATAACAATTGTGTCTTTTTTTTTATATTTGTGTTCGTTCGTCAGATGTTGCGTTTGGAAAGAGTAGTTGCCAACTTTAGAAGTGGTGACCGATCGTTTTCAAAGTCACGTGGGTTAAAGCCTGAAGTCACGTGGGTTGAAGCCTGAAGTCACGTGGGTTGAAGCCTGAAGTCACGTGGGTTGAAGCCTGAAGTCACGTGGGTTGAGACCTGAACTTTTTGGATAACAATTGTGTCTTTTCTTTTATATTTGTGTTTGTTCGTCAGATTTTGCGTTTGGAACAAGTAGCTGCCAACATCAAAAGTGGTGACCGATCGTTTTGAAAGTCACGTGGGTCGAAGCCTGAAGTCACGTGGGTAAAAACCTGAACTTTTTGGATAACAATTGTGTCTTTTCTTCTATATTTGTGTTCGTTCGTCAGATGTTGCGTTTGGAAAGAGTAGCTGCCAACTCCAGAAGTGGTGACCGATCGGTTTCAAAGTCACGTGGGTTGAAGCCTGAAGTCACGTGGGTTGAAGCCTGAAGTCACGTGGGTTGAAGCTTGAAGTCACGTGGGTTAAAACCTTAACTTTTTGGATAACAATAGTGCCTCCTTTTCTATATTTGTGTTCGTTTGTCAGATGTTGCGTTTGGAAAGAGTAGCTGCCAACTTCAAAAGTGGTGACCGATCGTTTTCAAAGTCACGTGGGTTGAAGCCTGAAGTCACGTGGGTTGGAGCCTGAAGTCACGTGGATTGAAACATGAAGCCACGTGGGTTGAAACCTGAACTTTTTGGATAACAATTGTGTCTTTTCTTCTATATTTGTGTTTGTTCGTCAGATGTTGCGTTTGGAACATGTAGCTGCCAACATCAAAAGTGGTGACCGATCGTTTCAAAAGTCACGTGGGTTGAAGCCTGAAGTCACGTGGGTTGAAGCCTGAAGTCACGTGAGTTGAAGCCTGAAGTCACGTGGGTTGAAACCTGAACTCTTTGGATAACAATTGTGTCTTTTCTTTTATATTTGTGTTCGTTCGTCAGATTTTGCGTTTGGAACAAGTAGCTGCCAACATCAAAAGTGGTGACCGATCGTTTTGAAAATCACGTGGGTTGAAGCCTGGAGACACGTGGGTTGGAGCCTGGAGTCACGTGGGTTCAAACTTGAACTTTTTGGATAACAATTGTGTCTTTTTTTCTATATTTGTGTTCGTTCGTCAGATGTTGCGTTTGGGAAGAGTAGCTGCCAACTTCAAGAAAGGTGACCGATCGTTTTCAAAGTCACGTGGGTTGTAGCCTGAAATCACGTGGGTTGAAGCCTGAAGTCACGTGGGTCGAAGCCTGAAGTCACGTGGGTTAGAACCTGAACTTTTTGGATAACAATTGTGTCTTTTTTTCTATATTTGTGTTCGTTCGTCAGATGTTGCGTTTGGAAAGAGTAGCTGCCAACTTCAAAAGTGGTGACCGATCGTTTTCAAAGTCACGTGGGTTGAAGCCTGAAATCACGTGGGTTGAAGCCCGAAGTCACGTGGGTTGAAGCCTGAAGTCACGTGAGTTAGAACCTGAACTTTTTGGATAACAATTGTGTCTTTTCTTCTATATTTGTGTTCGTTCGTCAGATGTTGCGTTTGGAACAAGTAGCTGCCAACTTCAAAAGTGGTGACCGATCGTTTTGAAAGTCACGTGGGTTGAAGCCTGAAGTCACGTGGGTTGAAGCCTGATTTTTTTGGATAACAATTGTGTCTTCGATTACTTGATATTTGTGTTCGTTCGTCAGATGTTGTGTTTGGAACAAGTAGCTGCCAACTCCGGAAGTGGTGACCGATCGTTTTAAAAGTCACGTGGGTTGAAGCCTGAAGTCACGTGGGTTGAAGCCTGGAGTCACGTGGGTTGTAACCTTAACTTTTTGGATAACATTTGTGTCTTTTCTTCTATATTTGTGTTCGTTTGTCAGATTTTGCGTTTGGAACAAGTAGCTGCCACTATCAAAAGTGGTGACCGATCGTTTTCAAAGTCACGTGGGTTGAAGCCTGAAGTCACGTGGGTTGGAGCCTGAAGTCACGTTGGTTGAAGCCTGAAGTCACGTGGGTGAAAACCTGAACTTTTTGGATAACAATTGTGTCTTTAGTTTTTTGATATTTGTGTTCGTTCGTCAGATGTTGCGTTTGGAACAAGTAGCTGCCAACATCAGAAGTGGTGACCGATCGTTTTGAAAATCACGTGGGTTGAAGCCTGAAGTCACGTGGATTGTAACCTGAACTTTTTGGATAACATTTGTGTCTTTTCTCCTATATTTGTGTTCGTTCGTCAGATTTCGCGTTTGGAACAAGTAGCTGCCAACTCTGAAAGTGGTGACCGATCGTTTTGAAAGTCACGTGGGTTGAAGCCTGAAGTCACGTGGGTTGAAGCCTGAAGTCACGTGGGTTGAAGCTTGAAGTCACGTGGGTTAAAACCTGAACTTTTTGGATAACAATAGTGTCTTCTCTTCTATATTTGTGTTCGTTTGTCAGATGTTGCGTTTGGAAAGAGTAGCTGCCAACTTCAAAAGTGGTGACCGATCGTTTTCAAAGTCACGTGGGTTGAAGCCTGAAGTCACGTGGGTTGGAGCCTGAAGTCACGTTGGTTGAAGCCTGAAGTCACGTGAGTTGAAGCCTGAAGTCACGTGGGTTGAAGCCTGAAGTCACGTGGGTTGAAGCCTGAAGTCACGTGGGTTGAAGCCTGAAGTCACGTGGGTTGAAGCCTGAAGTCACGTGGGTTAAAACCTGAACTTTTTGGATAACAATTGTGTCTTTTCTTTTATATTTGTGTTCGTTCGTCAGATTTTGCGTTTGGAACAAGTAGCTGCCAACATCAAAAGTGGTGACCGATCGTTTTGAAAATCACGTGGGTTGAAGCCTGGAGACACGTGGGTTGGAGCCTGGAGTCACGTGGGTTCAAACTTGAACTTTTTGGATAACAATTGTGTCTTTTTTTCTATATTTGTGTTCGTTCGTCAGATGTTGCGTTTGGAAAGAGTAGCTGCCAACTTCAAAAAAGGTGACCGATCGTTTTCAAAGTCACGTGGGTTGTAGCCTGAAATCACGTGGGTTGAAGCCTGAAGTCACGTGGGTCGAAGCCTGAAGTCACGTGGGTTAGAACCTGAACTTTTTGGATAACAATTGTGTCTTTTTTTCTATATTTGTGTTCGTTCGTCAGATGTTGCGTTTGGAAAGAGTAGCTGCCAACTTCAAAAGTGGTGACCGATCGTTTTCAAAGTCACGTGGGTTGAAGCCTGAAATCACGTGGGTTGAAGCCCGAAGTCACGTGGGTTGAAGCCTGAAGTCACGTGGGTTAGAACCTGAACTTTTTGGATAACAATTGTGTCTTTTCTTCTATATTTGTGTTCGTTCGTCAGATGTTGCGTTTGGAACAAGTAGCTGCCAACTTCAAAAGTGGTGACCGATCGTTTTGAAAGTCACGTGGGTTGAAGCCTGAAGTCACGTGGGTTGAAGCCTGATTTTTTTGGATAACAATTGTGTCTTCGATTACTTGATATTTGTGTTCGTTCGTCAGATGTTGTGTTTGGAACAAGTAGCTGCCAACTCCGGAAGTGGTGACCGATCGTTTTAAAAGTCACGTGGGTTGAAGCCTGAAGTCACGTGGGTTGAAGCCTGGAGTCACGTGGGTTGTAACCTTAACTTTTTGGATAACATTTGTGTCTTTTCTTCTATATTTGTGTTCGTTTGTCAGATTTTGCGTTTGGAACAAGTAGCTGCCACTATCAAAAGTGGTGACCGATCGTTTTCAAAGTCACGTGGGTTGAAGCCTGAAGTCACGTGGGTTAGAGCCTGAAGTCACGTTGGTTGAAGCCTGAAGTCACGTGGGTGAAAACCTGAACTTTTTGGATAACAATTGTGTCTTTAGTTTTTTGATATTTGTGTTCGTTCGTCAGATGTTGCGTTTGGAACAAGTAGCTGCCAACATCAGAAGTGGTGACCGATCGTTTTGAAAATCACGTGGGTTGAAGCCTGAAGTCACGTGGATTGTAACCTGAACTTTTTGGATAACATTTGTGTCTTTTCTCCTATATTTGTGTTCGTTCGTCAGATTTCGCGTTTGGAACAAGTAGCTGCCAACTCTGAAAGTGGTGACCGATCGTTTTGAAAGTCACGTGGGTTGAAGCCTGAAGTCACGTGGGTTGAAGCCTGAAGTCACGTGGGTTGAAGCTTGAAGTCACGTGGGTTAAAACCTGAACTTTTTGGATAACAATAGTGTCTTCTCTTCTATATTTGTGTTCGTTTGTCAGATGTTGCGTTTG
This sequence comes from Anaspis maculata, assembly GCA_949128115.1. Taxonomy (NCBI): domain Eukaryota; kingdom Metazoa; phylum Arthropoda; class Insecta; order Coleoptera; family Scraptiidae; genus Anaspis; species Anaspis maculata. The sequence goes on along the minus strand of OX421963.1, from coordinate 94,915,853 downwards.
GAAAGAGTAGCTGCCAACTTCAAAAGTGGTGACCGATCGTTTTCAAAGTCACGTGGGTTGAAGCCTGAAGTCACGTGGGTTGGAGCCTGAAGTCACGTTGGTTGAAGCCTGAAGTCACGTGAGTTGAAGCCTGAAGTCACGTGGGTTGAAGCCTGAAGTCACGTGGGTTGAAGCCTGAAGTCACGTGGGTTGAAGCCTGAAGTCACGTGGGTTGAAGCCTGAAGTCACGTGGGTTAAAACCTGAACTTTTTGGATAACAATTGTGTCTTTTCTTTTATATTTGTGTTCGTTCGTCAGATTTTGCGTTTGGAACAAGTAGCTGCCAACATCAAAAGTGGTGACCGATCGTTTTGAAAATCACGTGGGTTGAAGCCTGGAGACACGTGGGTTGGAGCCTGGAGTCACGTGGGTTCAAACTTGAACTTTTTGGATAACAATTGTGTCTTTTTTTCTATATTTGTGTTCGTTCGTCAGATGTTGCGTTTGGAAAGAGTAGCTGCCAACTTCAAAAAAGGTGACCGATCGTTTTCAAAGTCACGTGGGTTGTAGCCTGAAATCACGTGGGTTGAAGCCTGAAGTCACGTGGGTCGAAGCCTGAAGTCACGTGGGTTAGAACCTGAACTTTTTGGATAACAATTGTGTCTTTTTTTCTATATTTGTGTTCGTTCGTCAGATGTTGCGTTTGGAAAGAGTAGCTGCCAACTTCAAAAGTGGTGACCGATCGTTTTCAAAGTCACGTGGGTTGAAGCCTGAAATCACGTGGGTTGAAGCCTGAAGTCACGTGGGTTGAAGCCTGAAGTCACGTGGGTTAGAACCTGAACTTTTTGGATAACAATTGTGTCTTTTTTTCTATATTTGTGTTCGTTCGTCAGATGTTGCGTTTGGAAAGAGTAGCTGCCAACTTCAAAAGTGGTGACCGATCGTTTCAAAAGTCACGTGAGTTGAAGCCTGGAGTCACGTGGGTTGAAGCCTAAAGTCACGTGGGTTGAAGCCTGAACTTTTTGGATAACAATTGTGTCTTCGATTTTTTGATATTTGTGTTCGTTCGTCAGATGTTGCGTTTGGAACAAGTAGCTGCCAACTCAAGAAGTGGTGACCGATCGTTTTAAAGGTCACATGGGTTGAAGCCTGGAGTCACGTGGGTTGGAGCCTGGAGTCACGTGGGTTCAAACCTGAACTTTTTGGATAACAATTGTGTCTTTTCTTTTATATTTGTGTTCGTTCGTCAGATTTTGCGTTTGGAACAAGTAGCTGCCAACATCAGAAGTGGTGACCAATCGTTTAAAAAGTCACGTGGGTTGAAGCCTGAAGTCACGTGGGTTGGAGCCTGGAGTCACGTGGGTTCAAACCTGAACTTTTTGGATAACAATTGTGTCTTTTTTTTTATATTTGTGTTCGTTCGTCAGATGTTGCGTTTGGAAAGAGTAGTTGCCAACTTTAGAAGTGGTGACCGATCGTTTTCAAAGTCACGTGGGTTAAAGCCTGAAGTCACGTGGGTTGAAGCCTGAAGTCACGTGGGTTGAAGCCTGAAGTCACGTGGGTTGAAGCCTGAAGTCACGTGGGTTGAGACCTGAACTTTTTGGATAACAATTGTGTCTTTTCTTTTATATTTGTGTTTGTTCGTCAGATTTTGCGTTTGGAACAAGTAGCTGCCAACATCAAAAGTGGTGACCGATCGTTTTGAAAGTCACGTGGGTCGAAGCCTGAAGTCACGTGGGTTGGAGCCTGGAGTCACGTGGGTTCAAACCTGAGCTTTTTGGATAACAATTGTGTCTTTTTTTCTATATTTGTGTTCGTTCGTCAGATGTTGCGTTTGGAAAGAGTAGCTGCCAACTTCAAAAAAGGTGACCGATCGTTTTCAAAGTCACGTGGGTTGTAGCCTGAAATCACGTGGGTTGAAGCCTGAAGTCACGTGGGTCGAAGCCTGAAGTCACGTGGGTTAGAACCTGAACTTCTTGGATAACAATTGTGTCTTTTTTTCTATATTTGTGTTCGTTCGTCGGATGTTGCGTTTGGAAAGAGTAGCTGCCAACTTCAAAAGTGGTGACCGATCGTTTTCAAAGTCACGTGGGTTGAAGCCTGAAATCACGTGAGTTGAAGCCTGAAGTCACGTGGGTTGAAGACTGAAGTCACGTGGGTTGGAGCCTGGAGTCACGTGGGTTAAAACCTGAACTTTTTGGGTAACAACTGTGTCTTTTTTTCTATATTTGTGATCGTTCGTCAGATGTTGCGTTTGGAACAAGTAGCTGCCAACATCAAAAGTGGTGACCGATCGTTTTAAAAATCACGTGGGTTGAAGCCTGAAGTCACGTGGGTTGGAGCCTGGAGTCACGTGGGTTCAAACCTGAACTTTTTTGGTAACAATTGTGTCTTTTTTTTTATATTTGTGTTCGTTCGTCAGATGTTGCGTTTGGAAAGAGTAGTTGCCAACTTTAGAAGTGGTGACCGATCGTTTTCAAAGTCACGTGGGTTAAAGCCTGAAGTCACGTGGGTTGAAGCCTGAAGCCACGTGGGTTGAAGTCTGAAGTCACGTGGGTTAAAACCTGAACTTTTTGGATAACAATTGTGTCTTTACTTCTATATTTGTGTTCGTTCGTCAGATGTTGCGTCTGGAACAAGTAGCTGCCAACATCAAAAGTGGTGACCGATCGTTTTGAAAGTCACGTGGGTCGAAGCCTGAAGTCACGTGGGTTGAAACCTGAACTTTTTGGATAACAATTGTGTCTTTTCTTATATATTTGTGTTTGTTCGTCAGATTTTGCGTTTGGAACAAGTAGCTGCCAACATCAAAAGTGGTGACCGATCGTTTTGAAAGTCACGTGGGTCGAAGCCTGAAGTCACGTGGGTCGAAGCCTGAAGTCACGTGGGTTAGAACCTGAACTTCTCGGATAACAATTGTGTCTTTTTTTCTATATTTGTGTTCGTTCGTCACATGTTGCGTTTGGAAAGAGTAGCTGCCAACTTCAAAAGTGGTGACCGATCGTTTTCAAAGTCACGTGGGTTGAAGCCTGAAATCACGTGGGTTGAAGCCTGAAGTCACGTGGGTCGAAGCCTGAAGTCACGTGGGTTGGAGCCTGGAGTCACGTGGGTTCAAACCTGAGCTTTTTGGATAACAATTGTGTCCTTTTTTCTATATTTGTGTTCGTTCGTCAGATGTTGCGTTTGGAAAGAGTAGCTGCCAACTTCAAAAAAGGTGACCGATCGTTTTCAAAGTCACGTGGGTTGTAGCCTGAAATCACGTGAGTTGAAGCCTGAAGTCACGTGGGTCGAAGCCTGAAGTCACGTGGGTTGTAACCTGAACTTTTTGGATAACATTTGTGTCTTTTCTTCTATATTTGTGTTCGTTCGTCAGATTTTGCGTTTGGAACAAGTAGCTGCCAACATCAAAAGTGGTAACCGATCGTTTCAAAAGTCACGTGGGTTAAAGTCTGAAGTCACGTGGGTTGGAGCCTGGAGTCACGTGGGTTCAAACCTGAACTTTTTAGATAACAATTGTGCCTTTTTTCTTATATTTGTGTTCGTTCGTCAGATGTTGCGTTTGGAAAGAGTAGCTGCCAACTTCAAAAGTGATGACCGATCGTTTTCAAAGTCACGTGGGATGGAGCCTGAAATCACGTGGGTTGAAGCCTGAAGTCACGTGGGTTAAGGCCTGAAGTCACGTGGGTTAAAGCCTGAAGTCACGTGGGTTAAAACCGGAACTTTTTGGATAACAATTGTGTCTTTTTTTCTATATTTGTGTTCGTTCGTCAGGTGTTGCGTTTGGAAAGAGTAGCTGCCAACTTCAAAAGTGATGACCGATCGTTTTTAAAGTCACGTGGGTTGGAGCCTGATATCACGTGGGTTGAAGCCTGAAGTCACGTGGGTTGAATATTGAGGTCACGTGGGTTAGAACCTGAACTTTTTGGATAACAATTGTGTCTTTTTTCCTATATTTGTGTTCGTTCGTCAGATGTTGCGTTTGGAAAGAGTAGCTGCCAACATCAAAAGTGGTGACCGATCGTTTTAATAGTCACGTGGGTTGAAGCCTGGAGTCACGTGGGTTGAAGCCTGAAGTCACGTGGGTTGAAGCCTGAACTTTTTGGATAACAATTTTGTCTTCGATTTTTTTATTTTTGTGTTCGTTCGTCAGATGTTGCGTTTGGAACAAGCAGCTGCCAACATCAAAAGTGGTGACCGATCATTTCAAAAGTCACGTGGGTTGAAGCCTGGAGTCACGAGGGTTGAAGCCTGAAGTCACGTGGGTAAAAACCTGGACTTTTTGGATAACAATTGTGTCTTTTCTTCTATATTTGTGTTCATTCGTCAGATGTTGCGTTTGGAAAGAGTAGCTGCCAACTCCAGAAGTGGTGACCGATCGTTTTCAAAGTCACGTGAGTTGTAGCCTGAAGTCACGTGGGTTGAAGCCTGAAGTCACGTGGGTTGAAACATGAAGTCACGTGGGTTGAAACCTGAACTTTTTGGATAACAATTGTGTCTTTTCTTCTATATTTGTGTTCGTTCGTCAGATGTTGCGTTTGGAACATGTAGCTGCCAACATCAAAAGTGGTGACCGATCGTTTCAAAAGTCACGTGGGATGAAGCCTGAAGACACGTGGGTTGGAGCCTGGAGTCACGTGGGTTCAAACCTGATTTTTTTGGATAACAATTGTGTCTTTTTTTCTATATTTGTGTTCGTTCGTCAGATGTTGCGTTTGGAAAGAGTAGCTGCCAACTTCAAAAGTGGTGACCGATCGTATCAAAAGTCACGTGGGTTGAAGCCTGGAGTCACGTGGGTTGAAGCCTAGAGTCACGTGGGTTGAAGCCTGAACTTTTTGGATAACAATTGTGTCTTCGATTTTTTGATATTTGTGTTCGTTCGTCAGATGTTGCGTTTGGAACAAGTAGCTGCCAACTCCAGAAGTGGTGACCGATCGTTTCAAAAGTCACGTGGGTTGAAGCCTGAAGTCACGTGGGTTGAAGCCTGAAGTCACGTGGGTTGAAGCCTGAAGTCACGTGGGTTAAAACCTGAACTTTTTGGATAACAATTGTGTCTTTTCTTTTATATTTGTGTTCGTTCGTCAGATTTTGCGTTTGGAACAAGTAGCTGCCAACATCAAAAGTGGTGACCGATCGTTTTGAAAATCACGTGGGTTGAAGCCTGGAGACACGTGGGTTGGAGCCTGGAGTCACGTGGGTTCAAACTTGAACTTTTTGGATAACAATTGTGTCTTTTTTTCTATATTTGTGTTCGTTCGTCAGATGTTGCGTTTGGAAAGAGTAGCTGCCAACTTCAAAAGTGGTGACCGATCGTTTTCAAAGTCACGTGGGTTGTAGCCTGAAATCACGTGGGTTGAAGCCTGAAGTCACGTGGGTCGAAGCCTGAAGTCACGTGGGTTAGAACCTGAACTTTTTGGATAACAATTGTGTCTTTTTTTCTATATTTGTGTTCGTTCGTCAGATGTTGCGTTTGGAAAGAGTAGCTGCCAACTTCAAAAGTGGTGACCGATCGTTTTCAAAGTCACGTGGGTTGAAGCCTGAAATCACGTGGGTTGAAGCCTGAAGTCACGTGGGTTGAAGCCTGAAGTCACGTGGGTTAGAACCTGAACTTTTTGGATAACAATTGTGTCTTTTCTTCTATATTTGTGTTCGTTCGTCAGATGTTGCGTTTGGAACAAGTAGCTGCCAACTTCAAAAGTGGTGACCGATCGTTTTGAAAGTCACGTGGGTTGAAGCCTGAAGTCACGTGGGTTGGAGCCTGAAGTCACGTGGGTTGAAACATGAAGTCACGTGGGTTGAAACCTGAACTTTTTGGATAACAATTGTGTCTTTTCTTCTATATTTGTGTTCGTTTGTCAGATGTTGCGTTTGGAACATGTAGCTGCCAACATCAAAAGTGGTGACCGATCGTTTCAAAAGTCACGTGGGATGAAGCCTGAAGTCACGTGGGTTGGAGCCTGGAGTCACGTGGGTTCAAACCTGATTTTTTTGGATAACAATTGTGTCTTTTTTTCTATATTTGTGTTCGTTCGTCAGATGTTGCGTTTGGAACAAGTAGCTGCCAACTTCAAAAGTGGTGACCGATCGTTTTCAAAGTCACGTGGGTTGAAGCCTGAAGTCACGTGGGTTGGAGCCTGAAGTCACGTGGGTTGAAACATGAAGTCACGTGGGTTGAAACCTGAACTTTTTGGATAACAATTGTGTCTTTTCTTCTATATTTGTGTTCGTTCGTCAGATGTTGCGTTTGGAACAAGTAGCTGCCAACTTCAAAAGTGGTGACCGATCGTTTTCAAAGTCACGTGGGTTGAAGCCTGAAGTCACGTGGGTTGAAGCCTGAAGTCACGTGGGTTGAAACATGAAGTCACGTGGGTTGAAACCTGAACTTTTTGGATAACAATTGTGTCTTTTCTTCTATATTTGTGTTCGTTCGTCAGATGTTGCGTTTGGAACATGTAGCTGCCAACATCAAAAGTGGTGACCGATCGTTTCAAAAGTCACGTGGGATGAAGCCTGAAGTCACGTGGGTTGGAGCCTGGAGTCACGTGGGTTCAAACCTGATTTTTTTGGATAACAATTGTGTCTTTTTTTCTATATTTGTGTTCGTTCGTCAGATGTTGCGTTTGGAAAGAGTAGCTGCCAACTTCAAAAGTGGTGACCGATCGTATCAAAAGTCACGTGGGTTGAAGCCTGGAGTCACGTGGGTTGAAGCCTAGAGTCACGTGGGTTGAAGCCTGAACTTTTTGGATAACAATTGTGTCTTCGATTTTTTGATATTTGTGTTCGTTCGTCAGATGTTGCGTTTGGAACAAGTAGCTGCCAACTCCAGAAGTGGTGACCGATCGTTTCAAAAGTCACGTGGGTTGAAGCCTGAAGTCACGTGGGTTGAAGCCTGAAGTCACGTGGGTTGAAGCCTGAAGTCACGTGGGTTAAAACCTGAACTTTTTGGATAACAATTGTGTCTTTTCTTTTATATTTGTGTTCGTTCGTCAGATTTTGCGTTTGGAACAAGTAGCTGCCAACATCAAAAGTGGTGACCGATCGTTTTGAAAATCACGTGGGTTGAAGCCTGGAGACACGTGGGTTGGAGCCTGGAGTCACGTGGGTTCAAACTTGAACTTTTTGGATAACAATTGTGTCTTTTTTTCTATATTTGTGTTCGTTCGTCAGATGTTGCGTTTGGAAAGAGTAGCTGCCAACTTCAAAAGTGGTGACCGATCGTTTTCAAAGTCACGTGGGTTGTAGCCTGAAATCACGTGGGTTGAAGCCTGAAGTCACGTGGGTCGAAGCCTGAAGTCACGTGGGTTAGAACCTGAACTTTTTGGATAACAATTGTGTCTTTTTTTCTATATTTGTGTTCGTTCGTCAGATGTTGCGTTTGGAAAGAGTAGCTGCCAACTTCAAAAAAGGTGACCGATCGTTTTCAAAGTCACGTGGGTTGTAGCCTGAAATCACGTGAGTTGAAGCCTGAAGTCACGTGGGTCGAAGCCTGAAGTCACGTGGGTTAGAACCTGAACTTCTTGGATTACAATTGTGTCTTTTCTCCTATATTTGTGTTCGTTCGTCAGATGTTGCGTTTGGAACAAGTAGCTGCCAACATCAAAAGTGGTGACCGATCGTTTCGAAAGTCACGTGGGTTGAAGCCTTAAGTCACGTGGGTTGAAGCCTGAACTTTTTGGGATAACAATTGTGTCTTCGATTCTTTGATTTTTGTGTTCGTTCGTCAGATGTTGCGTTTGGAACAAGTAGCTGCCAATTCCGGAAGTGGTGACCGATCGTTTTAAAAGTCACGTGAGTTGAAGCCTGAAGTCACGTGATTTGAAGCCTGAAGTCACGTGGGTTGGAGCCTGGAGTCACGTGGGTTGTAACCTGAACTTTTTGGATAACATTTGTGTCTTTTCTTCTATATTTGTGTTCGTTCGTCAGATTTTGCGTTTGGAACAAGTAGCTGCCAACATCAAAAGTGGTAACCGATCGTTTCAAAAGTCACGTGGGTTAAAGTCTGAAGTCACGTGGGTTGGAGCCTGGAGTCACGTGGGTTCAAACCTGAACTTTTTAGATAACAATTGTGCCTTTTTTCTTATATTTGTGTTCGTTCGTCAGATGTTGCGTTTGGAAAGAGTAGCTGCCAACTTCAAAAGTGGTGACCGATCGTTTTCAAAGTCACGTGGGTTGAAGCCTGAAATCACGTGGGTTGAAGCCTGAAGTCACGTGGGTTGAAGCCTGAAGTCACGTGGGTTAGAACCTGAACTTTTTGGATAACAATTGTGTCTTTTCTTCTATATTTGTGTTCGTTCGTCAGATGTTGCGTTTGGAACAAGTAGCTGCCAACTTCAAAAGTGGTGACCGATCGTTTTGAAAGTCACGTGGGTTGAAGCCTGAAGTCACGTGGGTTGAAGCCTGAACTTTTTGGATAACAATTGTGTCTTCGATTACTTGATATTTGTGTTCGTTCGTCAGATTTTGTGTTTGGAACAAGTAGCTGCCAACTCCGGAAGTGGTGACCGATCGTTTTAAAAGTCACGTGAGTTGAAGCCTGAAGTCACGTGGGTTCAAACTTGAACTTTTTGGATAACAATTGTGTCTTTTTTTCTATATTTGTGTTCGTTCGTCAGATGTTGCGTTTGGAAAGAGTAGCTGCCAACTTCAAAAGTGGTGACCGATCGTTTTCAAAGTCACGTGGGTTGTAGCCTGAAATCACGTGGGTTGAAGCCTGAAGTCACGTGGGTCGAAGCCTGAAGTCACGTGGGTTAGAACCTGAACTTTTTGGATAACAATTGTGTCTTTTTTTCTATATTTGTGTTCGTTCGTCAGATGTTGCGTTTGGAAAGAGTAGCTGCCAACTTCAAAAGTGGTGACCGATCGTTTTCAAAGTCACGTGGGTTGAAGCCTGAAATCACGTGGGTTGAAGCCTGAAGTCACGTGGGTTGAAGCCTGAAGTCACGTGGGTTAGAACCTGAACTTTTTGGATAACAATTGTGTCTTTTCTTCTATATTTGTGTTCGTTCGTCAGATGTTGCGTTTGGAACAAGTAGCTGCCAACTTCAAAAGTGGTGACCGATCGTTTTGAAAGTCACGTGGGTTGAAGCCTGAAGTCACGTGGGTTGAAGCCTGAACTTTTTGGATAACAATTGTGTCTTCGATTACTTGATATTTGTGTTCGTTCGTCAGATTTTGTGTTTGGAACAAGTAGCTGCCAACTCCGGAAGTGGTGACCGATCGTTTTAAAAGTCACGTGTGTTGAAGCCTGAAGTCACGTGGGTTGAAGCCTGGAGTCACGTGGGTTGAAGCCTGGAGTCACGTGGGTTGTAACCTAAACTTTTTGGATAACATTTGTGTCTTTTCTTCTATATTTGTGTTCGTTTGTCAGATTTTGCGTTTGGAACAAGTAGCTGCCAACATCAAAAGTGGTAACCGACCGTTTTGAAAGTCACGTGGGTTAAAGTTTGAAGTCACGTGGGTTGGAGCCTAATGTCACGTGGGTTCAAACCTGGACTTTTTAGATAACAATTGTGTCTTTTTTCCTATATTTGTGTTCGTTCGTCAGATGTTGCGTTTGGAAAGAGTGGCTGCCAACTTCAAAAGTGATGACCGATCGTTTTCAAAGTCACGTGGGTTGGAGCCTGAAATCACGTGGGTTGAAGCCTGAAGTCACGTGCGTTTAAGCCTGAAGTCACGTGGGTTTGAGCCTGAAGTCACGTGGGTTAAAACCGGAACTTTTTGGATAACAATTGTGTCTTTTTTTCTATATCTGTGTTCGTTCTTCAGATGTTGCGTTTGGAACAAGTAGCTGCCAATTCCAAAAGTGGTGACCGATCGTTTCAAAAGTCACGTGGGTTGAAGCCTGGAGTCACGTGGGTTGAAGCCTGAAGTCACGTGAGTTAAAGCCTGATTTTTTTGGATGACAATTGTGTCTTCAGTTTTTTGATATTTGTGTTCGTTCGTCAGATGTTGCGTTTGGAACAAGTAGCTGCCAACTCTGAAAGTGGTGACCGATCGTTTTGAAAGTCACGTGGGTTGAAGCCTGGAGTCACGTGGGTTGAAGCCTGTAGTCACGTGGGTTGAAGTCTGAAGTCACGTGGGATAAAACCTGAACTTTTTGGATAACAATTGTGTCTTTTCTTCTATATTTGTGTTCGTTCGTCAGATGTTGCGTTTGGAATAAGTAGCTGCCAACATCAGAAGTTGTGACCGATCGTTCTAAAAGTCACGTGGGTTGAAGCCTGACGTCACGTGGGTTGGAGCCTGGAGTCACGTGGATTCAAACCTGAACTTTTTGGATAACAATTTTGTCATTTTTTATTGATATTTGTGTTCGTTCGTCAGATGTTGCGTTTGGAACAAGTAGCTGCCAACTTCGAAAATGGTGAACGATCGTTCTAAAAGTCACGTGGGTTGAAGCCTGAAGTCACGTGGGTTGGAGCCCGAAGTCACGTGGGTTTAAACCTGAACTTTTTGGGTAACAATTGTGTCTTTTTTTCTATATTTGTGTTCGTTCGTCAGATGTTGCGTTTGGAACAAGTAGCTGCCAACTTCAAAAGTGGTAACCGATCGTTTCAAAAGTCACGTGGGTTGAAGCCTGAAGTCACGTGGGTTGAAGCCTGAACTTTTGGATTACAATTGTGTCTTCAGTTTTTTGATATTTGTGTTCGTTCGTCAGATGTTGCGTTTGGAACAAGTAGCTGCCAACTCCAAAAGTGGTGACCTATCGTTTCAAATGTCACGTGAGTTGAAGCCTGAAGTCACGTGGGTTGAAGCCCGAAGTCACGTGGGTTGAAGCCTGAAGTCACGTGGGCTCAAACCTGAACTTTTTGGATAACAATTGTGTCTTTTCTTCTATATTTGTGTTCGTTCGTCAGATATTGCGTTTGGAACAAGTAGCTGCCAACATCAAAAGTGGTGACCGATCGTTTCAAAAGTCACGTGGGTTGGAGCCTGAATTCACGTGTGTTGAAGCCAGAAGTCACGTCGGTTAAAACCTGAACTTTTTGGATAACAATTGTGTCTTTTCTTCTATATTTGTGTTCGTTCGTCAGATGTTGCGTTTGGAACAAGTAGCTGCCAACATCAAAAGTGGTGACCGATCGTTTTAAAAGTCACGTGGGTTGAGGCCTGGAGGCACGTGGGTTGAAGCCTGAAGTCACGTGGGTTAAAGCCTAAACTTTTTGGATAACAATTGTGTCTTCGATTTTTTGATATTCGTGTTCGTTCGTCAGATGTTGCGTTCGGAACAAGTAGCTGCCAACTTCAGAAGTGGTGACCGATCGTTTTAAAAGTCACGTGGGTTGAAGCCCGAAGTCACGTGGGTTGAAGCCTGAAGTCACGTGGGTTAGAACCTGAACTTTTTGGATAACAATTGTGTCTTTTCTTCTATATTTGTGTTCGTTCGTCAGATTTTGCGTTTTGAACAAGTAGCTGCCAACATCAAAAGTGGTGACCGACCGTTTTGAGAGTCACGTGGGTTGAAGCCTGAAGTCACGAGGGTTGGAGCCTGGAGTCACGTGGGTTCCAACCTGAACTTTTTGGATAACAATTGTGTCTTTTTTCCTTGATTTGTGTTCGTTCGTCAGATGCTGCGTTTGGAAAGAGTAGCTGCCAACTTCAAAAGTGATGACCGATCGTTTTCAAAGTCACGTGGGTTGAAGCCTGAAATCACGTGGGTTGAAGCCTGAAGTCACGTGGGTTGAAGCCTGAAGTCACGTGGGTTAGAACCTGAACTTTTTTGATAACAATTGTGTCTTTTCTTCTATATTTGTGTTCGTTCGTCAGATGTTGCGTTTGGAACAAGTAGCTGCCAACATCAAGAGTGGTGACCGATCGTTTTAAAAGTCACGTGAGTTGAAGCCTGGAGTCACGTGGGTTGAAGCCTGGAGTCACTTGGGAGAAAACCTGAACTCTTTGGATAACAATTGTGTCTTTTTTTCTATATATGTGTTCGTTCGTCAGATGTTGCGTTTGGAAAGAATAGCTGCCAACTCCGAAAGTGATGACCGATCGTTTTCAAAGTCACGTGGGTTGAAGCCTGAAGTCACGTAAGTTGAAGCTTGGAGTCACGTGGGTCAAAACCTGAGTTTTTTGGATAACAATTGTGTCTTTTCTTCTATATTTGTGTTCGTTCGTCAGATGTTGCGTTTGGAACAAGTAGCTGCCAACATCAAAAGTGGTGACCGATCGTTTGAAAAGTCACGTGACTTGAAGCCTGAAGTCACGTGGGTTGAAGCCTGAAGTCACGTGGGTAAAAACCTGAACTTTTTTGATAACAATTGTGTCTTTAATTTTTTGATATTCGTGTTTGTTCGTCAGATGTTGCGTTCGGAACAAGTAGCTGCCAACTCCAGAAGTGGTGACCGATCGTTTTAAAAGTTACGTGGGTTGAAGCCTGAAGTCACGTGGGTTGAAGCCTGAAGTCACGTGGGTTGAAGCCTGAAGTCACGTGGGTTGAAACCTGAACTTTTTGGATAACAATTGTGTCTTTTTTTCTATATTTGTGTTCGTTCGTCAGATGTTGCCTTTGAAAAGAGTAGCTGCCAACTTTAAAAGTGGTGACCGATCGTTTCCAAAGTCACGTGGGTTAAAGCCTGAAGTCACGTGGGTTGAAGCCTGAAGTCACGTGGGTTGAAGCCTGAAGTCACTTGAGTTAAAACCTGAACTTTATGGATAACAATTGTGTCTTTTCTTCTATATTTGTGTTCGTTCGTCAGATGTTGCGTTTGGAACAAGTAGCTGCCAACATCAAAAGTGGTGAATCTTTTCAAAAGTTTCGTGAGTTGAAGCCTGAAGTCCCGTGGGTTGGAGCCTGGAGTCACGTGGGTTATAACCTGAACTTTTTGGATAACAATTGTGTCTTTTCTTCTATATTTGTGTTCGTTCGTCAGATGTTGCGTTTGGAACAAGTAGCTGCCAACATCAAAAGTGGTGAATCTTTTCAAAAGTTTCGTGAGTTGAAGCCTGAAGTCACGTGGGTTGAAGCCTGAAGTCACGTGGGTTTGAGCCTGAAGTCACGTGGGTTGAAGCCTGAAGTCACGTGGGTTAAAACCTGAATTTTTGGATAACAATTGTGTCTTTTCTTCTATATTTGTGTTCGTTCGTCAGATGTTGCGTTTGGAACATGTAGCTGCCAACATTGGTAGTGGTGACCGATCGTTTCAAAAGTCACGTGGGTTGAAGCCTGAAGTCACGTGGGTTGGAGCCTGGAGTCACGTGGGTTCAAACCTGAACTTTTTGGATAACAATTTCGTCATTTTTTTTTGATATTTGTGTTCGTTCGTCAGATGTTGCGTTTGGAACAAATAGCTGCCAACTCCAAAAGTGGAGACCGATTGTTTCAAAAGTCACGTTGGTTGGAGCCTGAAGTCACGTGGGTTGAAGCCTGAAGTCACGTGGGTTCAAACCTGAACTTTCTGGATAACAATTGTGTCTTTTTTTCTATATTTGTGTTCGTTCGTCAGATGTTGCGTTTGGAAAGAGTAGCTGCCAACTTCAAAAGTGGTGACCGATCGTTTCAAAAGTCACGTGGGTTGAAGCCTGGAGTCACGTGGGTTGGAGCCCAAAGTCACGTGGGTTGAAGCCTGAATTTTTTGGATAACAATTGTGTCTTCGATTTTTTGATATTTGAGTTCGTTCGTCAGATGTTGCGTTTGGAACAAGTAGCTGCCAACTCCAGAAGAGGTGACCGATCGTTTTAAAAATCACGTGGGTTGAAGCCTGAAGTCACGTGGGTTGGAGCCTGAAGTCACGTGGGTTGAAGCCTGAAGTCACGTGGGTTAAAACCTGAACTTTTTGGATAACAATTGTGTCTTTTCTTTTATATTTGTGTTCGTTCGTCAGATTTTGCGTTTGGAACAAGTAGCTGCCAACATCAAAAGTGGTGACCGATCGTTTTGAAAGTCACGTGGGTTGAAGCCTGAAGTCACGTGGGTTGGAGCCTGGAGTCACGTGGGTTCAAAACTGAACTTTTTGGATAACAATTGTGTCTTTTTTTCTATATTTGTGTTCGTTCGTCAGATGTTGCGTTTGGAAAGAGTAGCTGCCAACTTCAAAAAAGGTGACCTATCGTTTTCAAAGTCACGTGGGTTGGAGCCTGAAATCACGTGGGTTGAAGCCTGAAGTCACGTGGGTTAAGGCCTGAAGTCACGTGGGTTTAAGCCTGAAGTCACGTGGGTTGAAACCGGAACTTTTTGGATAACAATTGTGTCTTTTTTTCTATATTTGTGTTCGTTCGTCAGATGTTGCGTTTGGAACAAGTAGCTGCCAATTTCAAAAGTGGTGACCGATCGTTTTAAAAGTAACGTGGGTTGAAGCCTGGAGTCACGTGGGTTGGAGCCTGAAGTCACGTGGGTTGAAGCCTGAATTTTTTGGATAACAATTGTGTCTTCAGTTTTTTGATATTTGTGTTCGTTCGTCAGATGTTGCGTTTGGAACAAGTAGCTGCCAACTCTGAAAGTGGTGACCGATCGTTTTGAAAGTCACGTGGGTTGAAGTCTGAAGTCACGTGGGTTGAAGCCTGGAGTCACGTGGGTGAAAACCTAATCTTTTTGGATAACAATTGTGTCTTTTTTTCTATATTTGTGTTCGTTCGTCAGATGTTGCGTTTGGAAAGAGTAGCTGCCAACTTCAAAAGTGGTGACCGATCGTTCTCAAAGTCACGTGGGTTGAAGCCTGAAGTCACGTGAGTTGAAGCCTGAAGTCACGTGGGTTGAAGCCTGAAGTCACGTGGGTCGAAATCTGATTTTTTTGGATAACAATTGTGTCTTTCCTTCTATATTTTTGTTCGTTCGTCAGATGTTGCGTTTGGAACAAGTAGCTGCCAACATCAAAAGTGATGACCGATCGTTTTAAAAGTCACGTGTGTTGAAGTCTGAAGTCACGTGGGTTGAAGCTTGAAGTCACGTGGGTTGAAGTCTGAAGTCACGTGGGTTAAAACCTGAACTTTTTCGATAACAATTGTGTCTTTTCTTCTATATTTGTGTTCGTTCGTCAGATGTTGCGTTTGGAACAAGTAGCTGCCAACATCAAAAGTGGTGACCGATCGTTTTCAAAGTCACGTGGGTTGAAGCCTGAAGTCACGTGGGTTGGAGCCTGGAGTCACGTGGATTCAAACCTGAACTTTTTGGATAACAATTTCGTCATTTTTTTTTGATATTTGTGTTCGTTCGTCAGATGTTGCGTTTGGAACAAGTAGCTGCCAACTTCAAAAGTGGTGACCGATCGTTTTAAAAGTCACGTGGGTTGAAGCCTGAAGTCACGTGGGTTGAAGCCTGAAGTCACGTGGGTTGAAGCCTGAAGTCACGTGGGTTGAAGCCTGAACTTTTTGGATAACAATTGTGTCTTCAGTTTTTTGATATTTGTGTTCGTTCGTCAGATGTTGCGTTTGGAACAAGTAGCTGCCAACTCCAAAAGTGGTGACCTATCGTTTCAAATGTCACGTGAGTTGAAGCCTGAAGTCACGTGGGTTGAAGCCCGAAGTCACGTGGGTTGAAGCCTGAAGTCACATGAGTTAAAACCTGAACATTTTGGATAACAATTGTGTCTTTTCTTCTATATTTGTGTTGGTTCGTCAGATATTGCGTTTGGAACAAGTAGCTGCCAACATCAAAAGTGGTGACCGATCGTTTTAAAAGTCACGTGGGTTGGAGCCTGAAGTCACGTGTGTTGAAGCCAGAAGTCACGTCGGTTAAAACCTGAACTTTTTGGATAACAATTGTGTCTTTTCTCCTATATTTGTGTTCGTTCGTCAGATGTTGCGTTTGGAACAAGTAGCTGCCAACATCAAAAGTGGTGACCGATCGTTTTAAAAGTCACGTGGGTTGAGGCCTGGAGTCACGTGGGTTGAAGCCTGAAGTCACGTGGGTTAAAGCCTGAACTTTTTGGATAACAATTGTGTCTTCGATTTTTTGATATTCGTGTTCGTTCGTCAGATGTTGCGTTTGGAACAAGTGGCTGCCAACTCCAGAAGTGGTGACCGATCGTTTTAAAAGTCACGTGGGTTGAAGCCTGAAGTCACGTGGGTTGAAGCCTGAAGTCACGTGGGTTAAAACCTGAACTTTTTGGATAACAATTGTGTCTTTTCTCCTATATTTGTGTTCGTTCGTCAGATTTTGCGTTTGGAACAAGTAGCTGCCAACTCCAAAAGTGGTGACCTATCGTTTCAAATGTCACGTGAGTTGAAGCCTGAAGTCACGTGGGTTGAAGCCCGAAGTCACGTGGGTTGAAGCCTGAAGTCACATGAGTTAAAACCTGAACTTTTTGAATAACAATTGTGTCTTTTCTTCTATATTTGTGTTGGTTCGTCAGATATTGCGTTTGGAACAAGTAGCTGCCAACATCAAAAGTGGTGACCGATCGTTTTAAAAGTCACGTGGGTTGGAGCCTGAAGTCACGTGTGTTGAAGCCAGAAGTCACGTCGGTTAAAACCTGAACTTTTTGGATAACAATTGTGTCTTTTCTCCTATATTTGTGTTCGTTCGTCAGATGTTGCGTTTGGAACAAGTAGCTGCCAACATCAAAAGTGGTGACCGATCGTTTTAAAAGTCACGTGGGTTGAGGCCTGGAGTCACGTGGGTTGAAGCCTGAAGTCACGTGGGTTAAAGCCTGAACTTTTTGGATAACAATTGTGTCTTCGATTTTTTGATATTCGTGTTCGTTCGTCAGATGTTGCGTTTGGAACAAG
This sequence comes from Anaspis maculata, assembly GCA_949128115.1. Taxonomy (NCBI): domain Eukaryota; kingdom Metazoa; phylum Arthropoda; class Insecta; order Coleoptera; family Scraptiidae; genus Anaspis; species Anaspis maculata. Next base: position 94,899,211 of record OX421963.1, on the reverse strand, counting down.
TAGCTGCCAACTCCAGAAGTGGTGACCGATCGTTTTAAAAGTCACGTGGGTTGAAGCCTGGAGTCACGAGGGTTGGAGCCTGGAGTCACGTGGGTTCAAACCTGAACTTTTTGGATAACAATTGTGTCTTTTTCTCTTGATTTGTGTTCGTTCGTCAGATGCTGCGTTTGGAAAGAGTAGCTGCCAACTTCAAAAGTGATGACCGATCGTTTTCAAAGTCACGTGGGTTGAAGCCTGAAATCACGTGGGTTGAAGCCTAAAGTCACGTGGGTTGAAGCCTGAAGTCACGTGGGTTAGAACCTGAACTTTTTGGATAACAATTGTGTCTTTTCTTCTATATTTGTGTTCGGTCGTCAGATGTTGCGTTTGGAACAAGTAGCTGCCAACATCAAAAGTGGTGACCGATCGTTTTGAAAGTCACGTGGGTTGAAGTCTGAAGTCACGTGGGTTGAAGCCTGGAGTCACGTGGGTGAAAACCTAATCTTTTTGGATATTAATTGTGTCTTTTTTTCTCTTTTTGTGTTCGTTCGTCAGATGTTGCGTTTGGAAAGAGTAGCTGCCAACTTCAAAAGTGGTGACCGATCGTTCTCAAAGTCACGTGGGTTGAAGCCTGAAGTCACGTGAGTTGAAGCCTGAAGTCACGTGGGTTGAAGCCTGAAGTCACGTGGGTCGAAATCTGATTTTTTTGGATAACAATTGTGTCTTTCCTTCTATATTTGTGTTCGTTCGTCAGATGTTGCGTTTGGAACAAGTAGCTGCCAACATCAAAAGTGATGACCGATCGTTTTAAAAGTCACGTGTGTTGAAGCCTGAAGTCACGTGGGTTGAAGCCTGAAGTCACGTGGGTTGAAGCCTGAAGTCACGTGGGTTGAAGCCTGAAGTCACGTGGGTTAAAACCTGAACTTTTTGGATAACAATTGTGTCTTTTCTTTTATATTTGTGTTCGTTCGTCAGATTTTGCGTTTGGAACAAGTAGCTGCCAACATCAAAAGTGGTGACCGATCGTTTTGAAAATCACGTGGGTTGAAGCCTGGAGACACGTGGGTTGGAGCCTGGAGTCACGTGGGTTCAAACTTGAACTTTTTGGATAACAATTGTGTCTTTTTTTCTATATTTGTGTTCGTTCGTCAGATGTTGCGTTTGGAAAGAGTAGCTGCCAACTTCAAAAGTGGTGACCGATCGTTTTCAAAGTCACGTGGGTTGTAGCCTGAAATCACGTGGGTTGAAGCCTGAAGTCACGTGGGTCGAAGCCTGAAGTCACGTGGGTTAGAACCTGAACTTTTTGGATAACAATTGTGTCTTTTTTTCTGAATTTGTGTTCGTTCGTCAGATGTTGCGTTTGGAAAGAGTAGCTGCCAACTTCAAAAGTGGTGACCGATCGTTTTCAAAGTCACGTGGGTTGAAGCCTGAAATCACGTGGGTTGAAGCCTGAAGTCACGTGGGTTGAAGCCTGAAGTCACGTGGGTTAGAACCTGAACTTTTTGGATAACAATTGTGTCTTTTCTTCTATATTTGTGTTCGTTCGTCAGATGTTGCGTTTGGAACAAGTAGCTGCCAACTTCAAAAGTGGTGACCGATCGTTTTGAAAGTCACGTGGGTTGAAGCCTGAAGTCACGTGGGTTGGAGCCTGAAGTCACGTGGGTTGAAACATGAAGTCACGTGGGTTGAAACCTGAACTTTTTGGATAACAATTGTGTCTTTTCTTCTATATTTGTGTTCGTTCGTCAGATGTTGCGTTTGGAACATGTAGCTGCCAACATCAAAAGTGGTGACCGATCGTTTCAAAAGTCACGTGGGATGAAGCCTGAAGTCACGTGGGTTGGAGCCTGGAGTCACGTGGGTTCAAACCTGATTTTTTTGGATAACAATTGTGTCTTTTTTTCTATATTTGTGTTCGTTCGTCAGATGTTGCGTTTGGAACAAGTAGCTGCCAACTTCAAAAGTGGTGACCGATCGTTTTCAAAGTCACGTGGGTTGAAGCCTGAAGTCACGTGGGTTGGAGCCTGAAGTCACGTGGGTTGAAACATGAAGTCACGTGGGTTGAAACCTGAACTTTTTGGATAACAATTGTGTCTTTTCTTCTATATTTGTGTTCGTTCGTCAGATGTTGCGTTTGGAACAAGTAGCTGCCAACTTCAAAAGTGGTGACCGATCGTTTTCAAAGTCACGTGGGTTGAAGCCTGAAGTCACGTGGGTTGGAGCCTGAAGTCACGTGGGTTGAAACATGAAGTCACGTGGGTTGAAACCTGAACTTTTTGGATAACAATTGTGTCTTTTCTTCTATATTTGTGTTCGTTCGTCAGATGTTGCGTTTGGAACATGTAGCTGCCAACATCAAAAGTGGTGACCGATCGTTTCAAAAGTCACGTGGGATGAAGCCTGAAGTCACGTGGGTTGGAGCCTGGAGTCACGTGGGTTCAAACCTGATTTTTTTGGATAACAATTGTGTCTTTTTTTCTATATTTGTGTTCGTTCGTCAGATGTTGCGTTTGGAAAGAGTAGCTGCCAACTTCAAAAGTGGTGACCGATCGTATCAAAAGTCACGTGGGTTGAAGCCTGGAGTCACGTGGGTTGAAGCCTAGAGTCACGTGGGTTGAAGCCTGAACTTTTTGGATAACAATTGTGTCTTCGATTTTTTGATATTTGTGTTCGTTCGTCAGATGTTGCGTTTGGAACAAGTAGCTGCCAACTCCAGAAGTGGTGACCGATCGTTTCAAAAGTCACGTGGGTTGAAGCCTGAAGTCACGTGGGTTGAAGCCTGAAGTCACGTGGGTTGAAGCCTGAAGTCACGTGGGTTAAAACCTGAACTTTTTGGATAACAATTGTGTCTTTTCTTTTATATTTGTGTTCGTTCGTCAGATTTTGCGTTTGGAACAAGTAGCTGCCAACATCAAAAGTGGTGACCGATCGTTTTGAAAATCACGTGGGTTGAAGCCTGGAGACACGTGGGTTGGAGCCTGGAGTCACGTGGGTTCAAACTTGAACTTTTTGGATAACAATTGTGTCTTTTTTTCTATATTTGTGTTCGTTCGTCAGATGTTGCGTTTGGAAAGAGTAGCTGCCAACTTCAAAAGTGGTGACCGATCGTTTTCAAAGTCACGTGGGTTGTAGCCTGAAATCACGTGGGTTGAAGCCTGAAGTCACGTGGGTCGAAGCCTGAAGTCACGTGGGTTAGAACCTGAACTTTTTGGATAACAATTGTGTCTTTTTTTCTATATTTGTGTTCGTTCGTCAGATGTTGCGTTTGGAAAGAGTAGCTGCCAACTTCAAAAGTGGTGACCGATCGTTTTCAAAGTCACGTGGGTTGAAGCCTGAAATCACGTGGGTTGAAGCCTGAAGTCACGTGGGTTGAAGCCTGAAGTCACGTGGGTTAGAACCTGAACTTTTTGGATAACAATTGTGTCTTTTCTTCTATATTTTTGTTCGTTCGTCAGATGTTGCGTTTGGAACAAGTAGCTGCCAACTTCAAAAGTGGTGACCGATCGTTTTGAAAGTCACGTGGGTTGAAGCCTGAAGTCACGTGGGTTGAAGCCTGAACTTTTTGGATAACAATTGTGTCTTCGATTACTTGATATTTGTGTTCGTTCGTCAGATTTTGTGTTTGGAACAAGTAGCTGCCAACTCCGGAAGTGGTGACCGATCGTTTTAAAAGTCACGTGGGTTGAAGCCTGAAGTCACGTGGGTTCAAACTTGAACTTTTTGGATAACAATTGTGTCTTTTTTTCTATATTTGTGTTCGTTCGTCAGATGTTGCGTTTGGAAAGAGTAGCTGCCAACTTCAAAAGTGGTGACCGATCGTTTTCAAAGTCACGTGGGTTGTAGCCTGAAATCACGTGGGTTGAAGCCTGAAGTCACGTGGGTCGAAGCCTGAAGTCACGTGGGTTAGAACCTGAACTTTTTGGATAACAATTGTGTCTTTTTTTCTATATTTGTGTTCGTTCGTCAGATGTTGCGTTTGGAAAGAGTAGCTGCCAACTTCAAAAGTGGTGACCGATCGTTTTCAAAGTCACGTGGGTTGAAGCCTGAAATCACGTGGGTTGAAGCCTGAAGTCACGTGGGTTGAAGCCTGAAGTCACGTGGGTTAGAACCTGAACTTTTTGGATAACAATTGTGTCTTTTCTTCTATATTTGTGTTCGTTCGTCAGATGTTGCGTTTGGAACAAGTAGCTGCCAACTTCAAAAGTGGTGACCGATCGTTTTGAAAGTCACGTGGGTTGAAGCCTGAAGTCACGTGGGTTGAAGCCTGAACTTTTTGGATAACAATTGTGTCTTCGATTACTTGATATTTGTGTTCGTTCGTCAGATTTTGTGTTTGGAACAAGTAGCTGCCAACTCCGGAAGTGGTGACCGATCGTTTTAAAAGTCACGTGTGTTGAAGCCTGAAGTCACGTGGGTTGAAGCCTGGAGTCACGTGGGTTGAAGCCTGGAGTCACGTGGGTTGTAACCTAAACTTTTTGGATAACATTTGTGTCTTTTCTTCTATATTTGTGTTCGTTTGTCAGATTTTGCGTTTGGAACAAGTAGCTGCCAACATCAAAAGTGGTAACCGACCGTTTTGAAAGTCACGTGGGTTAAAGTTTGAAGTCACGTGGGTTGGAGCCTAATGTCACGTGGGTTCAAACCTGAACTTTTTAGATAACAATTGTGTCTTTTTTCCTATATTTGTGTTCGTTCGTCAGATGTTGCGTTTGGAAAGAGTGGCTGCCAACTTCAAAAGTGATGACCGATCGTTTTCAAAGTCACGTGGGTTGGAGCCTGAAATCACGTGGGTTGAAGCCTGAAGTCACGTGCGTTTAAGCCTGAAGTCACGTGGGTTTGAGCCTGAAGTCACGTGGGTTAAAACCGGAACTTTTTGGATAACAATTGTGTCTTTTTTTCTATATCTGTGTTCGTTCTTCAGATGTTGCGTTTGGAACAAGTAGCTGCCAATTCCAAAAGTGGTGACCGATCGTTTCAAAAGTCACGTGGGTTGAAGCCTGGAGTCACGTGGGTTGAAGCCTGAAGTCACGTGAGTTAAAGCCTGATTTTTTTGGATGACAATTGTGTCTTCAGTTTTTTGATATTTGTGTTCGTTCGTCAGATGTTGCGTTTGGAACAAGTAGCTGCCAACTCTGAAAGTGGTGACCGATCGTTTTGAAAGTCACGTGGGTTGAAGCCTGGAGTCACGTGGGTTGAAGCCTGAAGTCACGTGGGTTGAAGTCTGAAGTCACGTGGGATAAAACCTGAACTTTTTGGATAACAATTGCGTCTTTTCTTCTATATTTGTGTTCGTTCGTCAGATGTTGCGTTTGGAATAAGTAGCTGCCAACATCAGAAGTTGTGACCGATCGTTCTAAAAGTCACGTGGGTTGAAGCCTGACGTCACGTGGGTTGGAGCCTGGAGTCACGTGGATTCAAACCTGAACTTTTTGGATAACAATTTTGTCATTTTTTATTGATATTTGTGTTCGTTCGTCAGATGTTGCGTTTGGAACAAGTAGCTGCCAACTTCGAAAATGGTGAACGATCGTTCTAAAAGTCACGTGGGTTGAAGCCTGAAGTCACGTGGGTTGGAGCCCGAAGTCACGTGGGTTTAAACCTGAACTTTTTGGGTAACAATTGTGTCTTTTTTTCTATATTTGTGTTCGTTCGTCAGATGTTGCGTTTGGAACAAGTAGCTGCCAACTTCAAAAGTGGTAACCGATCGTTTCAAAAGTCACGTGGGTTGAAGCCTGAAGTCACGTGGGTTGAAGCCTGAACTTTTCGGATTACAATTGTGTCTTCAGTTTTTTGATATTTGTGTTCGTTCGTCAGATGTTGCGTTTGGAACAAGTAGCTGCCAACTCCAAAAGTGGTGACCTATCGTTTCAAATGTCACGTGAGTTGAAGCCTGAAGTCACGTGGGTTGAAGCCCGAAGTCACGTGGGTTGAAGCCTGAAGTCACGTGGGCTCAAACCTGAACTTTTTGGATAACAATTGTGTCTTTTCTTCTATATTTGTGTTCGTTCGTCAGATATTGCGTTTGGAACAAGTAGCTGCCAACATCAAAAGTGGTGACCGATCGTTTCAAAAGTCACGTGGGTTGGAGCCTGAAGTCACGTGTGTTGAAGCCAGAAGTCACGTCGGTTAAAACCTGAACTTTTTGGATAACAATTGTGTCTTTTCTTCTATATTTGTGTTCGTTCGTCAGATGTTGCGTTTGGAACAAGTAGCTGCCAACATCAAAAGTGGTGACCGATCGTTTTAAAAGTCACGTGGGTTGAGGCCTGGAGGCACGTGGGTTGAAGCCTGAAGTCACGTGGGTTAAAGCCTAAACTTTTTGGATAACAATTGTGTCTTCGATTTTTTGATATTCGTGTTCGTTCGTCAGATGTTGCGTTCGGAACAAGTAGCTGCCAACTTCAGAAGTGGTGACCGATCGTTTTAAAAGTCACGTGGGTTGAAGCCCGAAGTCACGTGGGTTGAAGCCTGAAGTCACGTGGGTTAGAACCTGAACTTTTTGGATAACAATTGTGTCTTTTCTTCTATATTTGTGTTCGTTCGTCAGATTTTGCGTTTTGAACAAGTAGCTGCCAACATCAAAAGTGGTGACCGACCGTTTTGAGAGTCACGTGGGTTGAAGCCTGAAGTCACGAGGGTTGGAGCCTGGAGTCACGTGGGTTCCAACCTGAACTTTTTGGATAACAATTGTGTCTTTTTTCCTTGATTTGTGTTCGTTCGTCAGATGCTGCGTTTGGAAAGAGTAGCTGCCAACTTCAAAAGTGATGACCGATCGTTTTCAAAGTCACGTGGGTTGAAGCCTGAAATCACGTGGGTTGAAGCCTGAAGTCACGTGGGTTGAAGCCTGAAGTCACGTGGGTTAGAACCTGAACTTTTTTGATAACAATTGTGTCTTTTCTTCTATATTTGTGTTCGTTCGTCAGATGTTGCGTTTGGAACAAGTAGCTGCCAACATCAAGAGTGGTGACCGATCGTTTTAAAAGTCACGTGAGTTGAAGCCTGGAGTCACGTGGGTTGAAGCCTGGAGTCACTTGGGAGAAAACCTGAACTCTTTGGATAACAATTGTGTCTTTTTTTCTATATATGTGTTCGTTCGTCAGATGTTGCGTTTGGAAAGAATAGCTGCCAACTCCGAAAGTGATGACCGATCGTTTTCAAAGTCACGTGGGTTGAAGCCTGAAGTCACGTAAGTTGAAGCTTGGAGTCACGTGGGTCAAAACCTGAGTTTTTTGGATAACAATTGTGTCTTTTCTTCTATATTTGTGTTCGTTCGTCAGATGTTGCGTTTGGAACAAGTAGCTGCCAACATCAAAAGTGGTGACCGATCGTTTGAAAAGTCACGTGACTTGAAGCCTGAAGTCACGTGGGTTGAAGCCTGAAGTCACGTGGGTAAAAACCTGAACTTTTTTGATAACAATTGTGTCTTTAATTTTTTGATATTCGTGTTTGTTCGTCAGATGTTGCGTTCGGAACAAGTAGCTGCCAACTCCAGAAGTGGTGACCGATCGTTTTAAAAGTTACGTGGGTTGAAGCCTGAAGTCACGTGGGTTGAAGCCTGAAGTCACGTGGGTTGAAGCCTGAAGTCACGTGGGTTGAAACCTGAACTTTTTGGATAACAATTGTGTCTTTTTTTCTATATTTGTGTTCGTTCGTCAGATGTTGCTTTTGAAAAGAGTAGCTGCCAACTTTAAAAGTGGTGACCGATCGTTTCCAAAGTCACGTGGGTTAAAGCCTGAAGTCACGTGGGTTGAAGCCTGAAGTCACGTGGGTTGAAGCCTGAAGTCACTTGAGTTAAAACCTGAACTTTTTGGATAACAATTGTGTCTTTTCTTCTATATTTGTGTTCGTTCGTCAGATGTTGCGTTTGGAACAAGTAGCTGCCAACATCAAAAGTGGTGAATCTTTTCAAAAGTTTCGTGAGTTGAAGCCTGAAGTCCCGTGGGTTGGAGCCTGGAGTCACGTGGGTTATAACCTGAACTTTTTGGATAACAATTGTGTCTTTTCTTCTATATTTGTGTTCGTTCGTCAGATGTTGCGTTTGGAACAAGTAGCTGCCAACATCAAAAGTGGTGAATCTTTTAAAAAGTTTCGTGAGTTGAAGCCTGAAGTCACGTGGGTTGAAGCCTGAAGTCACGTGGGTTTGAGCCTGAAGTCACGTGGGTTGAAGCCTGAAGTCACGTGGGTTAAAACCTGAATTTTTGGATAACAATTGTGTCTTTTCTTCTATATTTGTGTTCGTTCGTCAGATGTTGCGTTTGGAACATGTAGCTGCCAACATTGGTAGTGGTGACCGATCGTTTCAAAAGTCACGTGGGTTGAAGCCTGAAGTCACGTGGGTTGGAGCCTGGAGTCACGTGGGTTCAAACCTGAACTTTTTGGATAACAATTTCGTCATTTTTTTTTTATATTTGTGTTCGTTCGTCAGATGTTGCGTTTGGAACAAATAGCTGCCAACTCCAAAAGTGGAGACCGATTGTTTCAAAAGTCACGTTGGTTGGAGCCTGAAGTCACGTGGGTTGAAGCCTGAAGTCACGTGGGTTCAAACCTGAACTTTCTGGATAACAATTGTGTCTTTTTTTCTATATTTGTGTTCGTTCGTCAGATGTTGCGTTTGGAAAGAGTAGCTGCCAACTTCAAAAGTGGTGACCGATCGTTTCAAAAGTCACGTGGGTTGAAGCCTGGAGTCACGTGGGTTGGAGCCCAAAGTCACGTGGGTTGAAGCCTGAATTTTTTGGATAACAATTGTGTCTTCGATTTTTTGATATTTGAGTTCGTTCGTCAGATGTTGCGTTTGGAACAAGTAGCTGCCAACTCCAGAAGAGGTGACCGATCGTTTTAAAAATCACGTGGGTTGAAGCCTGAAGTCACGTGGGTTGGAGCCTGAAGTCACGTGGGTTGAAGCCTGAAGTCACGTGGGTTAAAACCTGAACTTTTTGGATAACAATTGTGTCTTTTCTTTTATATTTGTGTTCGTTCGTCAGATTTTGCGTTTGGAACAAGTAGCTGCCAACATCAAAAGTGGTGACCGATCGTTTTGAAAGTCACGTGGGTTGAAGCCTGAAGTCACGTGGGTTGGAGCCTGGAGTCACGTGGGTTCAAACCTGAACTTTTTGGATAACAATTGTGTCTTTTTTTCTATATTTGTGTTCGTTCGTCAGATGTTGCGTTTGGAAAGAGTAGCTGCCAACTTCAAAAAAGGTGACCTATCGTTTTCAAAGTCACGTGGGTTGGAGCCTGAAATCACGTGGGTTGAAGCCTGAAGTCACGTGGGTTAAGGCCTGAAGTCACGTGGGTTTAAGCCTGAAGTCACGTGGGTTGAAACCGGAACTTTTTGGATAACAATTGTGTCTTTTTTTCTATATTTGTGTTCGTTCGTCAGATGTTGCGTTTGGAACAAGTAGCTGCCAATTTCAAAAGTGGTGACCGATCGTTTTAAAAGTAACGTGGGTTGAAGCCTGGAGTCACGTGGGTTGGAGCCTGAAGTCACGTGGGTTGAAGCCTGAATTTTTTGGATAACAATTGTGTCTTCAGTTTTTTGATATTTGTGTTCGTTCGTCAGATGTTGCGTTTGGAACAAGTAGCTGCCAACTCTGAAAGTGGTGACCGATCGTTTTGAAAGTCACGTGGGTTGAAGTCTGAAGTCACGTGGGTTGAAGCCTGGAGTCACGTGGGTGAAAACCTAATCTTTTTGGATAACAATTGTGTCTTTTTTTCTATATTTGTGTTCGTTCGTCAGATGTTGCGTTTGGAAAGAGTAGCTGCCAACTTCAAAAGTGGTGACCGATCGTTCTCAAAGTCACGTGGGTTGAAGCCTGAAGTCACGTGAGTTGAAGCCTGAAGTCACGTGGGTTGAAGCCTGAAGTCACGTGGGTCGAAATCTGATTTTTTTGGATAACAATTGTGTCTTTCCTTCTATATTTTTGTTCGTTCGTCAGATGTTGCGTTTGGAACAAGTAGCTGCCAACATCAAAAGTGATGACCGATCGTTTTAAAAGTCACGTGTGTTGAAGTCTGAAGTCACGTGGGTTGAAGCTTGAAGTCACGTGGGTTGAAGCCTGAAGTCACGTGGGTCGAAATCTGATTTTTTTGGATAACAATTGTGTCTTTCCTTCTATATTTTTGTTCGTTCGTCAGATGTTGCGTTTGGAACAAGTAGCTGCCAACATCAAAAGTGGTGACCGATCGTTTTAAAAGTCACGTGGGTTGGAGCCTGAAGTCACGTGTGTTGAAGCCAGAAATCACGTCGGTTAAAACCTGAACTTTTTGGATAACAATTGTGTCTTTTCTCCTATATTTGTGTTCGTTCGTCAGATGTTGCGTTTGGAACAAGTAGCTGCCAACATCAAAAGTGGTGACCGATCGTTTTAAAAGTCACGTGGGTTGAGGCCTGGAGTCACGTGGGTTGAAGCCTGAAGTCACGTGGGTTAAAGCCTGAACTTTTTGGATAACAATTGTGTCTTCGATTTTTTGATATTCGTGTTCGTTCGTCAGATGTTGCGTTTGGAACAAGTAGCTGCCAACTCCAGAAGTGGTGACCGATCGTTTTAAAAGTCACGTGGGTTGAAGCCTGGAGTCACGAGGGTTGGAGCCTGGAGTCACGTGGGTTCAAACCTGAACTTTTTGGATAACAATTGTGTCTTTTTCTCTTGATTTGTGTTCGTTCGTCAGATGCTGCGTTTGGAAAGAGTAGCTGCCAACTTCAAAAGTGATGACCGATCGTTTTCAAAGTCACGTGGGTTGAAGCCTGAAATCACGTGGGTTGAAGCCTAAAGTCACGTGGGTTGAAGCCTGAAGTCACGTGGGTTAGAAACTGAACTTTTTGGATAACAATTGTGTCTTTTCTTCTATATTTGTGTTCGGTCGTCAGATGTTGCGTTTGGAACAAGTAGCTGCCAACATCAAAAGTGGTGACCGATCGTTTTGAAAGTCACGTGGGTTGAAGTCTGAAGTCACGTGGGTTGAAGCCTGGAGTCACGTGGGTGAAAACCTAATCTTTTTGGATATTAATTGTGTCTTTTTTTCTCTATTTGTGTTCGTTCGTCAGATGTTGCGTTTGGAAAGAGTAGCTGCCAACTTCAAAAGTGGTGACCGATCGTTCTCAAAGTCACGTGGGTTGAAGCCTGAAGTCACGTGAGTTGAAGCCTAAAGTCACGTGGGTTGAAGCCTGAAGTCACGTGGGTCGAAATCTGATTTTTTTGGATAACAATTGTGTCTTTCCTTCTATATTTGTGTTCGTTCGTCAGATGTTGCGTTTGGAACAAGTAGCTGCCAACATCAAAAGTGATGACCGATCGTTTTAAAAGTCACGTGTGTTGAAGCCTGAAGTCACGTGGGTTGAAGCCTGAAGTCACGTGGGTTGAAGTCTGAAGTCACGTGGGTTAAAACCTGAACTTTTTGGATAACAATTGTGTCTTTTCTTCTATATTTGTGTTCGTTCGTCAGATGTTGCGTTTGGAACAAGTAGCTGCCAACATCAAAAGTGGTGACCGATCGTGTGGTGGCAAAAACATGCAAGTCGAAGACATCGCAAGAATTTTCGCATTACTGGAGAGCACTTGGCAGTCTTGGCACAGTGATAAATTAAAAACGGAACAAAACAAACGCATGCATTCATACATCTAAAAGCAATCCGCCGGATCGACTATGACTCTCAGAATTAAAGATAGCAATCAGTCAAGTAAAGACAGAAATTCTTCCCACGAACAAAAATCAATCTAATTAATTCTAGGATAACTTCTAACTGTCGCGATACGAAACATCACACGTAAATATCATAAATTTCCGACGTTACCCAAAGTGCAGGCAAAATACCTCCCACGAACAAAAATCAATATAAATAATTCTAAGATAAATTCTAACCATCGCGGTACGAAACGAAACATCACGTGTAAACACTAGCATAAATTTCCGACGTTACCCAAAGTGCAGGCGAAATGCCTTCTACGAACAAAAATCAATATAATTAATTCCAAGACAAATTCTAACCATCGAGATACGAAACATCACACGTAAATATCATAAATTTCCAACGTCACCCAAAGTGCAGGCGAAATGCCTTCCAGGAACAAAAATCAATACAACTAATTCTAAAATAAATTCTAACCATCGCGATACAAAACCTCACACGTAAATAATATCATAAATTTCCGGCCTTATCCAAAGTGTAGTCGAAGGTTTCTCACGAAATCAATAGATACTAGATGGTAAAATTCAAATTATTCTAATGTAGTGGGTCTAAGATGGAACGGAGTTCCAGGGAAAAATGGAAAAACAAGATCATAAATTTACCGCGAGACCTAAGTACACAGGAAAGCGAGCAGGAAAGATTCCTCAGTATCCAATGCCGGGTTGAAATTATCAGCTTTGGGACGCGGCTAGGAGCATGGGCACCAATAAGAGTGCGGGCCAGCGTGCGTGCCGGAGTACCTATCTAATTGGGTAAATACAGGAAGATTTCGGGAAGACAGTCGTAAATCTTATTGACGTGTGAGATATTATAAAAGCAAAAAAAAAAACGGAAGGAAGATCAGAGTGTGGTCAGAGCGGGTCTAGCTGCAGTATTGACGAGATAGGTGCAATAGAAAAAATAGATAACAAGACCAGCCAATCCAGAGGGAAGAAACCAACGAGATAAGTGATTATTTGAGAAAGAGGGCTGGATTTTACGGAAGCGCTGAAGGATCACGTAGAAAGTTTTTTTCTATCTCGACCGGTCGAGATAATAACTCGTCCGGTCGAGATAGGAAAAAAATTGTGCCCTGATTATCTCGACCGGTCGACTTAATCTGAACTAGATTTTTTTTTAAATCGACCGGTCGAGATAGCAAAAAAACTTTTTGAGCTCACATTATCTCGACCGGTCGAGTTAGCTATCACGACCGGTCGACTTAGTATCTCGACCGGTCGAGTTGGCTATCTCGACCGGTCGACTTAATTAACTCGACCGGTCGAGTTAGTTATCTCTACCGGTCGACTTCGTATCTCGACCGGTCGACTTAATTAACTCGACCGGTCGACTTCGTATCACGACCGGACGAGTTAGTCAGCGCTGACTTTTTGGAGCATTTTCGTAAGAAAATGACGCTTATATGGCTGGTTTGTCTGTCTGTCTGTCCGTCCATCTGTCCGTGTAGAAAGTAAGAACATGTACTTCTCCTCGGGGAATGAAGCTAGAGCCTTGGAACTCTTTCCGAAGGATAGCTAATGTCCCCAAGGGCGGCCAATGGACATTATTTTTTCCATCCATACCTAGGAGGATCCATACATATTTACCATCATTATTATCAAAAAAACAAATATTCATAATTAAAAATTAAAAACGGGTCTTGTTTCCTCGGCATTCAATAGGATTAATTGCTACCGGTTTCGCAGTTCAAAACATCAAGATAGCTCATGCCTGATGATTAAACAAGTGAGTATGCCTTCACGTGCGTGAGTCTCAGTAGCGCATTTTCTCAAAGAGGCATATTATGAACGTAAAGAAATTTGGTTGAAGGAGAAACACCATCCCTTGTCCACTTTCTTCATTTGAAACTCATTGTGATATTTTGTTATCAGAATGGGGTACTTGCCAATGAAATAGATTTGAATAAAAATTCTTTCACTCATCAATATTTTTTTGTTTGATCAACAGTAGTCTATTCTTTACCATTTTTAGTCGGCTATCCATATAGCGAAAGAATTAGATCGCTATGTCTTCGGGTTTATGTTTTCCATTTATCTCTTACTTTGAGGGGGTGTGGGGATGGCAGCATTCGGCAAAGTAACTGTTACACAGTTTGAGTTAGGAGTTTCTAAATGTTTAAGGAAATATGACAACCAGTGAAAATTGTGAAAGTTGCATTTTTTTTGTTTGGGGGCGGAAGCTGGAAGTGGCGCCATATCAAAAGTAGCCTATCCTTTTCCATTTTTAGTCAGCTATTCATATAGCGAAAAACTGAGATCGCTATGTCTTCAGGGTTATGTTTTACATTTATCTCTTACTTTGGGGGCGGCGTGTGAGAGCGGCAGAGTTTGACAAAGAAATTCTTCCACAGTTTGAGTTTGGAGTTTCTCAATGTTTGAGGTAACATTAAAATGTAAATCAGTGAAAATTATTAAAAGTTGCACTTTTTTCTTTTGGGGGTGGAAGTTGGAGGCGACGCCATATCAAAAGTAGCCTATTCTTTCCCATTTTTAGTTAGCTATCCATGAAGCGAGAAAATTAGATCGTTATGTCTTCGGGTTTACGTTTTTCATTCATCTCTCACTTTGAAGGCAGCGTGTGGGGGCGGCAGCATTCGGCAAAGTAACTGTTGCACAGTTTGAGTTGGGAGTTTCTAAATGTAAGGGAAATATGACAATCAGTGAAAATTGTGAACGTTGCATTTTTTTTGTTTGGAGGCGGCAGCTGGAGGCGGTGGCTAATTTAAAGTGGCCTATCTTTTTCCAATTTCAGTCAGCTATCAATATAGTGAAAGAATTAGATCGCTATGTCTTCAGGTTCATGTTTTACATTTATCTCTCACTTTGGGGGCGGCGTGTGGGAGCGGCAGAGTTTGCAAAGAAATTCTTGCACAGTTTGAGTCAAGAGTTTCTAAATGTTCGAGGTAACATGATCAGCTAAATCAGTAAAGATTGTTGAAAGTTGCACTTTTTTTTCTTTTGGGAGCGGAAGCTGGAGGCGGCGCCATATTAAAAGTAGCCTATCCTTTTCCATTTTTAGTCAGCTATCCATATAGCGAAAAACTTAGATCGCTATGTCTTCGGGTTCATGTTTTTAATTCATCTCTTACTATGGGGGCGGCGCGGCGTGTGGGAGCGGCAGCGTTCGGCTGAGCAAATGTTGCACAATTTGAGTTGGCAGTTCCTAAATGTTCAAGGGAACATCTCAATCAGTCACATTTATGAAAGTTGCACTTTTTATTGTTTGGGGGCGGAATCTGGGGGGCGGCGACTAACGAAAAGTAGCCTATCCTTTCCCATTTTTAGTCAGCTATTTATATACCGGAAGAATCAGATCGCTATGTCTTCGGGTTTATGTTTTTCATTTTAAAGTGATTGGGGGCGGTTTTTAGCAGTTTTTTCATGTTGGCGGCGCATATTTAAGACGGAATGTTTTTTGGCTCAATGTAATGATTCTCATAGGAATCCCGCTGCGTTTTTTCCTCATTGAATCTCATAGATTTCCATATGAATCCACATAAATGCTCATGGATTCTCATTGATTTCCATATGAATCCACATAAATGCTCATGGATTCTCATACATTTCCATATGAATCCTCATGGATTCTCATGAAAACTCATACAATCCAGATGGATGCCGCACTGAATACAACAAATTGTTATACAAAACCAAGATGGATTTTGAACTGGATTTTTTTATTAGATTTTATCACTTACAAATAAATAAATTCGTGAAATTACATCAATGTCGCACAGGCACACAGGGTGATACTATTGTTTTAGTTCAGTGTTCCAATAATGATCTCCTAGAACCTGGAATTGAAGATCATAATTAGTTATGTATTTCACTATAGTTAGGCACTTTACTTGATGGAAATAGTCCTAATCGTCTTGGGAAACCTCAAAATGGAATATATCCGTCGAAATCTCAAAACTTTTCTGCACGATTACAATACTTTTCCTTCCATGTTGGTGGAGCGTCGGTAAAGTAAAAGTTTTTACATCTTATATTAACACAACAAACGTAAACAAACAAACGTAAATACATTTACCTTCGTTTTCGATGCGGAAGGAATCAAACTTTTTTTCAGCGTTCCGTCAGCATTTTGTATTTTCACTGTCACGAAAAGATAACGCACTAGATCTGTCGCGCTAGTCGCGCAAGAATTTCCAACGATTTATGACGACTAGATCAGGCGAGCGCGCGGGTTGATGAGATTATATCTGCCAAAGCCGTGACATTTACAGGATTCACATGTCAATAACTCAAAAAATGGATTTGTATCAGGATTTATCAGGACTGAATGAGCATTTGCTGTTGATTTCTGCCAATGACTGATGGATTCTCATAGGAATCCCAATGAGGATCCATGAGGATTTTCAGCAGGAAATGTACGATAGATTCTCATAGAAACTGTTAGACTTCCCATTTATTATGCGTACGCCTGATTGATGCTCATGGGGGTGATAGAAACTGATAGAATATCATAGGGATCCCAATGAGAATCGATGAGCATTTTCAGCAGGGTCTCCTCTCGTATGATCATTCTTATTTTCAAGCTGAATTTGATGATTTTGTCGCCATCTTGGCCGCCATATTGAAATTTCTTATTAGTGGAACGATTTCCATGTAACTTGGAACTTACCCCTTGTCTCATAATGATCATTCTCATTTTCAAGCTAAATTTCATGATTCGGGCGCCATCTTGGCCGCCATATTGAGATCTCTTATTAGTGGAATGATTGTCAAGAAACTTGCAACTTACTCTTGTCTCGTATGAACATTCTTATTTTCAAGCTCGACTTATTCACTCCCAGAGAACCTAATCTATCTATCGAAAAAAGTTCCAGGGCTCTAGCTTCATTCCCTGTGGAGGAGCTCAACTTCTTTGAAGAACACACAGGATATATTTGTTTTTTGATAATAATGATGATGATTATGTATGGATGGAAAAATAATGTCCATAGGGAACATTAGCTATTCATGGAAAAAAGTTTCAAGGCTCTAGCTTCATTCCCCGAGGACCGAAGAAGTATATGCTCTTACTTTCTACACGGACAGACAGACGGACGGACAGACAGACAGACAGACAGACAAACCAGCCATATAAGCGTATTTTTTTTACCAAAATGCGCTAAAACGTCAGCGCTGACTAACTCGTCCGGTCGAGATACGAAGTCAACCGGTACAGATAACTAACTCGACCGGTCGAGTTGATTAAGTCGACCGGTCGAGATACTAACTCGACCGGTCGACTTAGCTAACTCGACCGGTCGAGATACTAAGTCGACCGGTCGAGATAACTAACTCGACCGGTCGAGATAGCTAACTCGACCGGTCGAGATACTAACTCAACCGGTCGACTTAATTAACTCGACCGGTCGACATAATGTAAACTCAAAAAAAAATTTGCTATCTCGACCGGTCGAGTTAAAAAAAAATCTTGCTCATATTAAGTCGACTGGTCGAGATAATCAGGGAACAATTTTTCTCCTATCTCGACCGGACAAGTTATTATGTCGACCGGTCGAGTTAGAAAAAAACTTTCTACGTGATCCTTCAGCGCTTCCGTAGGATTTCTTCATCAGCCCGCAACTATCCCAAATTATGAGTTGACAAAAATCAAGATCAGTTAGTCAGTGACCACTGCAGTTCGTGCCGGCACCTATAGTTGTTTTTGGTTCCAACTCCATTAGCAAAGTGCGTTACAGTTCACAGTGTGCTTGCCAAGTGAAAACCTTTTACTTTTTTGTACTTTTCATTACAAACACAAACACTAGTGCCAAGTGCGACCACAAGCAGTACAATGTCAGCGACTGGTATGTACAATTGAAACCTGGCAGATTTTTGCATGTAGTTAGTAATGCGTGTTTATTGTGAAATGAAACCATTCACCACATCATCACGTCATTTTTAGTTTTAAGTAAATGTATGTAGTTGTAGCTTGTTGAACAATAGATTTAGTTAGTTTATTTAAATCAGTGTTTTCTTGGGCTGGACCCCAAACGGGGTCTCCTTTTGAACCCCGAATTAAATTCCTTGAGTTCAGAGCGCTTTCAACTATCACCGAGAGCAAGAACCGCATGCGTCCACACTACGTTGCCCTGGCAAAAGCAACGTAGACCAAGTCCACCGGCAAAAGCTGGTGACAATCGTTTTAAAAGTCACGTGAGTTGAAGCCTGAAGTCAAGTGGGTTGAAGCCCGAAGTCACGTGGGTTGAAGCCTGAAGTCACGTGGGTTAAAACCTGAACTTTTTGGATAACAATTGTGTCTTTTCTTCTATATTTGTGTTCGTTCGTCAGATTTTGCGTTTGGAACAAGTAGCTGCCAACATCAAAAGTGGTGACCGATCGTTTTAAAAGTCACGTGGGTTGAAGCCTGAAGTCACGAGGGTTGAGCCTGGAGTCACGTGGGTTCAAACCTGAACTTTTTGGATAACAATTGTGTCTTTTTTTCTTGATTTGTGTTCGTTCGTCAGATGCTGCGTTTGGAAAGAGTAGCTGCCAACTTCAAAAGTGATGACCGATCGTTTTCAAAGTCACGTGGGTTAAAGCCTGAAATCACGTGGGTTGAAGCCTAAAGTCACGTGGGTTGAAGCCTGAAGTCACGTGGGTTAGAACCTGAACTTTTTGGATAACAATTGTGTCTTTTCTTCTATATTTGTGTTCGTTCGTCAGATGTTGCGTTTGGAACAAGTAGCTGCCAACATCAAAAGTGGTGACCGATCGTTTTAAAAGTCGTGTGGGTTGAAGCCTGGAGTCACGTGGGTTGAAGCCTAAAGTCACGTGGGTTGAAGCCTGAAGTCACGTGGGTTGAAACCTGAACTTTTTGGATAACAATTGTGTCTTTTCTTCTATATTTGTGTTCGTTCGTCAGATGTTGCGTTTGGAACAAGAAGCTGCCAACATCAAAAGTGGTGACCGATCGTTCCAAAAGTCTCGTGAGTTGAAGCCTGAAGTCCCGTGGGTTGGAGCCTGGAGTCACGTGGGTTCAAACCTGAACTTTTTGGATAACAATTGGGCCTTTTTTTCTATATTTGTGTTCGTTCGTCAGATGTTGCGTTTGGAAAGAGAAGCTGCCAACTTCAAAAGTGGTGACCGATCGTTTTTAAAGTCACGTGGGTTGAAGCGTGAAGTCACGTGGGTTTAAGCCTGAAATCACGTGGGTTGAAGCCTGAAGTCACGTGGGTTGAAACCTGAACTTTTTGGATAACAATTGTGTCTTTTCTTCTATATTTGTGTTCGTTCGTCAGATGTTGCGTTTGGAACAAGTAGCTGCCAACATCAAAAGTGGTGACCGATCGTTTCAAAAGTCACGTGGGTTGAAGCCTGAAGTCCCGTGGGTTGGAGCCTGGAGTCACGTGGGTTGAAGCCTGAAGTCACGTGGGTTGAAGCCTGAAGTCACGTGGGTTGAAGCCTGAAGTCACGTGGGTTAAAACCTGAACTCTCTGGATAACAATTGTGTCTTTAGTTAATTGATATTTGTGTTCGTTCATCAGATGTTGCGTTCGGAACAAGCAGCTGCCAACATCAAAAGTTGTGACCGATCGCTCCAAAAGTCACGTGGGTTGAAGCCTGAAGTCACGTGGGTTGAAGCCCGAAGTCACGTGGGTCAAAACCTGAACTTTTTGGATAACAATTGTGTCTTTAGTTAATTAATATTTGTGTTCGTTCATCAGATGTTGCGTTTCGAACAAGTAGCTGCCAACTCCAAAAGTGGTGACCGATCGTTTCAAAAGTCACGTGGGTTGAAGCCTGGAGTCACGTGGGTTGTAGCCTGAAGTCACGTGGGTTGAAGCCTGAACTTTTTGAATAACAATTGTGTCTTTTTTTTTTCGATATTTGTGTTCGTTCGTCAGATGTTGCGTTTGGAACAAGTAGCTGTCAACTCCAAAAATGGTGACCGATCGTTTCAAAAGTCACGTGGGTTGAAGCTTGGAGTCACGTGGGTTAAGGCCTGAAGTCACGTGGGTTGAAGCCTGATCTCTTTGGATAACAATTGTGTCCTTAGTTTTTTGATATTTGTGTTCGTTCGTCAGATGTTGCGTTCGGAACAAGCAGCTGCCAACATCAAAAGTTGTGACCGATCGCTCCAAAAGTCACGTGGGTTGAAGCCTGAAGTCACGTGGGTCAAAACCTGAACTTTTTGGATAACAATTGTGTCTTTAGTTAATTAATTTTTGTGTTCGTTCATCAGATGTTGCGTTTCGAACAAGTAGCTGCCAACTCCAAAAGTGGTGACCGATCGTTTCAAAAGTCACGTGGGTTGAAGCCTGGAGTCACGTGGGTTGTAGCCTGAAGTCACGTGGGTTGAAGCCTGAACTTTTTGGATAACAATTGTGTCTTTTTTTTTTTCGATATTTGTGTTCGTTCGTCAGATGTTGCGTTTGGAACAAGTAGCTGTCAACTCCAAAAATGGTGACCGATCGTTTCAAAAGTCACGTGGGTTGAAGCTTGGAGTCACGTGGGTTAAGGCCTGAAGTCACGTGGGTTGAAGCCTGATCTCTTTGGATAACAATTGTGTCCTTAGTTTTTTGATATTTGTGTTCGTTCGTCAGATGTTGCGTTCGGAACAAGCAGCTGCCACCATCAAAAGTTGTGACCGATCGCTCCAAAAGTCACGTGGGTTGAAGCCTGAAGGCACGTGGGTTGGAGTCCGGAGTCACCTGGGTTCAAACCTGAACTTTTTGGATAACAATTGTGTCTTTTTTTTCTATATTTGTGTTCGTTCGTCAGGTGTTGCGTTTGGAAAAAGTAGCTGCCAACTTCAAAAGTGGTGACCGATCGTTTTCAAAGTCACGTGGGTTGAAGCCTGAAGTCACGTGGGTTGAAGCCTGAGTCACGTGGGTTGAAACCTGATCTTTTTGGATAACAATTGTGTCTTTTCTTCTATATTTGTGTTCGTTCGTCAGATGTTGCGTTTGGAACAAGTAGCTGCCAACTCCAAAAGTGGTGACCGATCGTTTCAAAAGTCACGTGGGTTGAGCCTGAACTTTTTGGATAACAATTGTGTCTTTTTTTTTGATATTTGTGTTCGTTCGTCAGATGTTGCGTTTGGAACAAGTAGCTGCCAACTCCAAAAGTGGTGGGCGATCGTGTTAAAAGTCACGTGGGTTGAAGCCTGAAGTCACGTGGGTTGAAGCCTGAAGTCACGTGGGTTAAAGCCTGAAGTCACGTGGGTTAAAACCGGAACTTTTTGGATAACAATTGTGTCTTTTATTCTATATTTGTGTTCGTTCGTCAGATGTTGCGTTTGGAACAAGTAGCTGCCAACTCCAAAAGTGGTGACCGATCGTTTCAAAAGTCACGTGGGTTGAAGCCTGAACTATTTGGATAACAATTGTGTCTTTTTTTTTGATATTTGTGTTCGTTCGTCAGATGTTGCGTTTGGAACAAGTAGCTTCCAACTCCAAAAGTGGTGACCGATCGTTTCAAAAGTCACGTGGGTTGAAGCCTGAACTTTTTGGATAACAATGGTGTCTTTTTTTTTGATATTTGTGTTCGTTCGTCAGATGTTGCGTTTGGAACAAGTAGCTGCCAACTCCAAAAGTGGTGACCGATCGTTTTAAAAGTCACGTGGGTTGAAGCCTGAAGTCACGTGGGTTGGAGCCTGGAGTCACGTGGGTTCAAACCTGAACTTTTTGGATAACAATTGTGTCTTTTTTTCTATATTTGTGTTCGTTCGTCAGATGTTGCGTTTGGAAAGAGTAGCTGCCAAATTCAAAAGTGGTGACCGATCGTTTTCAAAGTCACGTGAATTGAAGCCTGAAATCACGTGGGTTAAAGCCTGAAGTCACGTGGGTTGAAACCAGAACTTTTTGGATAACAATTGTGTCTTTTCTTCTATATTTGTGTTCGGTCGTCAGATGTTGCGTTTGGAACAAGTAGCTGCCAACATCAAAAGTGGTGACCGATCGTTTTGAATGTCACGTGGGTTGAAGTCCGAAGTCACGTGGGTTGAAGCCTGGAGTCACGTGGGTGAAAACCTAATCTTTTTGGATAACAATTGTGTCTTTTTTTCTATATTTGTGTTCGTTCGTCAGATGTTGCGTTTGGAAAGAGTAGCTGCCAACTTCAAAAGTGGTGACCGATCGTTTTCAAAGTCACGTGGGTTGAAGCCTGAAGTCACGTGAGTTGAAGCCTGAAGTCACGTGGGTTGAAGCCTGAAGTCACGTGGGTCGAAATCTGATTTTTTTGGATAACAATTGTGTCTTTCCTTCTATATTTGTGTTCGTTCGTCAGATGTTGCGTTTGAAACAAGTAGCTGCCAACGACAAAAGTGGTGACCGATCGTTTCAAAAGTCACGTGGGTTGAAGCCTGAAGTCACGTGGGTTGGAGCCTGGAGTCACGTGGGTGAAAACCTGACTTTTTTGTATAACAATTGTGTCTTTTTTTCTATATTTGTGTTCGTTCGTCAGATGTTGCGTTTGGAAAGAGTAGCTGCCAACTTCAAAAGTGGTGACCGATCGTTTTAAGAGTCACGTGGGTTGAAGCCTGAAGTCACGTGGGTTGAAGCCTGAAGTCACGTGGGTTGAAGCCTCAACTTTTTGGATAACAATTGTGTCTTCAGTTTTTTGATATTTGTGTTCGTTCGTCAGATGTTGCGTTTGGAACAAGTAGCTGCCAACTCCAAAAGTGGTGACCTATCGTTTTAAATGTCACGTGAGTTGAAGCCTGTAGTCACGTGGGTTGAAGCCTGAAGTCACGTGGGTTGAAGCCTGAACTTTTTGGATAACAATTGTGTCTTCGATTTTTTGATATTTGTGTTCGTTCGTCAGATGTTGCGTTTGGAACAAGTAGCTGCCAACTCCAGAAGTGGTGACCGATCGTTTTAAAAGTCACGTGGGTTGAAGCCTGAAGTCACGTGGGTTAAAGCCTGAAGCCACGTTGGTTAAAACCTGAACTTTTTGGATAACAATTGTGTCTTTTCTTCTATGTTTGTGTTCGTTCGTCAGATTTTGCGTTTGGAACAAGTAGCTGCCAACATCAAAAGTGGTGACCGATCGTTTCAAAAGTCACGTGGGTTGAAGCCTGAAGTCACGTGGGTTGGAGCCTGAAGTCACGTGGGTAAAAACCTGAACTTTTTGGATAACAATTGTGTCTTTAGTTTTTTGATATTTGTGTTCGTTCGTCAGATGTTGCGTTTGGAACAAGTAGCTGCCAACTCCAAAAGTGGTGACCGATCGTTTTAAAAGCCACGTGGGTTGAAGCCTGAAGTCACGTGGGTTGAAGCCTGAGGTCACGTGGGTTGAAGCCTGAAGTCACGTGGGTTAAAACCTGAACTTTTTGGATAACAATTGTGTCTTTCCTTCTAAATATTTTCCTTTGTTAAATCGATGGCCGAAAATCTGCAGGTTTTGACTTTTCCTAGCTCGCGCAGACGCATGAGTTCCATTCCCTAGCTTGGCGAACCTACAGCGCAACTCGTGCCGCTGAATATCGCATATTCAGGTTGAAAAGAGCGCAGCACGAGCTTGGGGATGGCCCTGACACGTGAGCAAGAGCGACGGCGCTGTTCGCAGCTCCAAAATTGAAATAGGTAGGTCTGTAAAATAATGAAGATTTGAATTTTCGAGGGGTTTCAGGTTTCAAGGCGCAGGGCTGCAACCTCACAAAGAAAAAAAAACTTGCAAACGGAAAATAGAACTCTCGGGTTGACGTCATCGTGGTTATACAAGAGTCTTTTTCGAGCGAGTAACTTTTTGTAACCGGTTGGTTATTAGCGGTTGACACTAGATTGACAGATACTGTCTTTTTTTTGACATGTGACATTTTTCGCTAGAACGTTGCGGTTAGAACTTTGGTTATCAGCATTTGGCGGGAAAAGAGGGACTGATAGCTTTAAATAGTTACGTACTTGTACTTGTCTCTGTTACATACCGTGTACCGTGTACTTGAACCATTCGTAATCTAGGATAGCTTTAAAGGTGAAAAATTCAGTCATTCAGACAATCCAGTCATTTGAATCGATGAACATCTCGTTTCCGAAGTCACCCGGGTGGGCCCCAATCAGGGCCCTGATTACGAATTTTGTGGATCACACGTGTATCGTGATCACATCACACATACAATTTCTATGAAATCCTGTTTGTTTTCTTGTTCATGTTGTAATACCGAAGGAACAATAAATAGGTACCTAGTCATATTGAATTGCATCCACCTTTCCCATGAAAACATCACGCATACCTGTGAGGGCACAACTGGCGGTCTGTAGTAGCCGTCTGTACGAGCGGGAATCTGCGCTCACAGGTATGCGCGCAAGTGATTTCCCTGGTGGGAAAGGTGGATTGAAAATCAACTAAACTGCTCAACAACTGGAATGACGGTATCGAAAATTTTGCCCTTTTTCAAAATGATTCAACTTTGGATTGCCACAACCGATTTTGAATTTGTTTCCACAGTTTTTTAGATTCATTGTTCAGCAATCCATCCCATTGACTAGATTTTTTTCTCAATTTCAATTACTTTTTTTACAGGGTGGAATATAAAACACTGCAAAATTGTGCTGAGTTCCACCGATCCCCGTTTCTGCAAAAAAAAAAATTTTTGAATTCTAATGAATCATTCATGAAGCCTGATGTCTAATCTCGAAACGATTTTTGAATTTTCCAGTTCAGATGTCCAACAACGACGATATGATTTTTTTACTCTCCCGACCCACCAAAATCTGTTCACGGGATAAAAAGTTGGAAAATTAGTAGTTTTTCCAGAGAGGAAAACTCGAAAACCGTGAGTCCGATTTCGAAAATTCTTCCTCCAAAAATTAATTCAATCGTTTCTCAAACTTTTATTCCCAGCATGTCAGCACCTAAAATGGATATTTCGTGGGGCTCATCGCATGTCGAAGTTTGCACTGCAGTTGATTCAAATTCACGGAATGTGCAAATTCCATTTTGAAAAACTTAAGTCGGGAAACCTGAACCGTGTCGATTTTGAAGATGGAATTGCACGTTGGAAATGGTCTTAATCGTCATAGGGGACCTCAAAACGGATATATCCGTCGAAATCTCGAGAACAATTTTTAGCGCGTTCACAATATTTCCCCTCCTCGTTGGATGGTGGGTCGGGAAAGTAAAAAAATCATATCGTCATTGTTGGACTTCTGATCTGGAATATTCAAAATCAGTTTCATGATTAGACATTAGGCTTCATGAATAATTCATTAGAAATGAAAAAAAAAATCAGAGAAACGGGGATCGGTCGATCAAACTTAGCACAATTTTGCAATGTTTTACATTCCACCATGTAAAAAAAGTAATTGGAATAAAAACCTAATCTCGTCAATGGGATGGATTTCCAAAAGATGGATCTAAAAAACTGTGAAAACACATTCAAAATCGGTTGTGTCAATCCAAAGTTACGCTATTTTGAAAAAGGGCAAAATTTTCGATACCGTCATTCCAGTTGTTCAGCAGTTTGTTCATATTTCTACTATGTAATGTAACCCACTTTTCGACGTTTGGCCTCGATCGTCATTACCCCCTCCTCTTCCTACGTTGTCTACCTTTTTCCTACGTTGTGAATTTCTTACTCTAGATGAGAACGTGAATTTGGGGATGGTGCTGAAATTTCTTAATGAAACGCAAATGAAGGCAAGCAAAATGAAGTTTTTATTTGAATCGTTTGCAAATGTTTTAATGAATCTGTTTCTTTTCTCAAAACACCTCACAACAATAAACTGACAGAATGACAAAATGACATGACATGGATCAAAACAAACAAAACACAAACACAAATGAAACAAGAAAGTCATTACAAATCATTTAGACAATGCAGGAATCAACAACAATAAAATAAACACATAATTTGATTAAC
Source organism: Anaspis maculata (assembly GCA_949128115.1). NCBI lineage: Eukaryota > Metazoa > Arthropoda > Insecta > Coleoptera > Scraptiidae > Anaspis > Anaspis maculata. Next base: position 94,873,749 of record OX421963.1, on the reverse strand, counting down.
AAAGCACAACAAGAAATTATAAAACGCATCAAACTGTCAGTAAACACAAAAGAATAGTGACGTATTCGCTGACAGGCACACATGGGAAGAACACGTCAAAGAAACCCCTGCGTATTGCCTGATTGAGTGCTGAAAATCCCTTCCCAAATGATCTTATGAAAATTGAGTGTAAATGAGTCATGGTGGAATGACAGAGAAGTCACTCTAGTAATACATTCATCAAGCTAGCGCAAGTTGGTACTCAAACGTCTTTAGAGGTTCACTTAGTTTGCCATTTAGTTACGTAACAACAAAAGGAAACTCGCTCGCTTACGCTTTGGTGAAACTTTACGCTCAGGATTCAATGTTTACGCTTTACGCACAAAAGCACACTTTCGCCACTCCGCATCTCTCTCAAGGCAGAAAGCAATTAGTAGACACATGCGACTTAACTTAATTTCAACTAGGGCGAAAATCCCAAATCCTACATTTTCCTTGTTTACGTCTGCCATTTGCGATGGCACCGCCACGACCCGGAAAACCTACTTGAAATTCGCAAAAATGGGACATGCTACATTGACCGGGCCACAAATTTACGTGCAAAGGCAAGCAACACCTTGAGGAATAAAATCAGCAAGGAAATCAAAATAGAACCCACCTGTATTCACGACTCTCCGGCCCAGAACTTCGAACACCGCTGCGTGCTGTCGGAAATTTTCTCGTTCCCCCCTTTCTCTACCCCGACCGTCTCCGCCTAATCTCAATGGTGACGTTTCTTGTCGATTTCTGGTCGTCTACTTAGGCAACCAACAAATCATTTCTCGCGCGAATTTAAAGGGGAATCTTTTTAAAACTAGGCGCAAAAGTGCGATCCCTTACAACTATATAAATAGGAGGTATGACAAGTACTTTCAGGATTACACCATCATCAGGCGGCCATCGGACATCTGGACTACCCGATGTCCTTGTGGGTCCATCGCATATTAGTCCATCGTCTTCGATTCTTCACGTCGCCAAGTCAAGTTGTCAAGTTTTTAAGGTTATAGGTTAGGTACGTTTCACGTTTGAAAATTCTGGACCGCTGCTTGTTTCAAATTCAAATCTGTTGCCGCTACAATTTGTTCCCCCACCATAACAATAATTAGCCTCATGACTCATGACCAGGGCCGCTATTCTTGAATCGTGTGAGAAAAGTCACTGGGAGTAAAATACATTCCGCAGTACACTGATGTAGCGAATGTTGCCTAAAATAGTGATTTTTAGGCAACTTTCGCTACAGAAGTGTAGTACGGATTATATAAAACTCCCAGGGACTTTTCTCACACGATTCAAGAATAGCGGCCCAGGTTATGAAATGTATAACCGGTGACGGAGAAACCGGTGATGATATCAAAATGGCGGCACTTCCTTTACCGCTTATAACCAATCCTCGCTCAAACGTCAAATTCTATAACCAAGTGTAACCGGTCATGAAAAGTTATTCGATCGAAAAAGGTCATTGTAGAAGCGACCGCGTTTTTGGCGCGAAGAAAAAATTCAAACTTTGATCTTCATTTGAAGGATGGACAATTTTTTTTTAAATTTTTTTTGGGTGGAAATTATTGTGGATAACGTTTAATTTGATTTTATGAAGTAATCGTCTCAATATAAAATTCATGCAAGGACCCTATTATCAGAGATACTGAACTTAAAGGAGAAAAACTCTAAACAAAAACAAAACGTTATCTGGGCCGGATTTCTTGCGGCCTGGGAGGTTTTGGAACGTAAATAGTACCTACCAATTTTAATAAGGCCCAAACAATTCTTTTTGTTCAAAAATATTTTTTGTCCAAACCATTCAATTTGACGGGTTATTCTGGACACTTGACTTTATCAAGTATTTTTTTAAAATATCAACTTTTTTTTTGATGAAAAAAATTGTTCTTGTGGTTGTTCATAAACAACATATATAGCTATGGAACAGCGCCAAAGTCGGCTCTACTCTTTCAAGTATTGGCGAGTTTCAAGATCGAATACGCCATCTGACGGCCAACGTGTAAACGACGTTTGTGCACGGATCAACTGCAGATTTGTGTGGGCTCTTATGAGCGTTGCGGTGTTTGGGGACTTTATTTGATTCCATCTGACTTAACGCGGCGTTAATTTTTTCCAACAAATTACGTGAGCCACGCACGTTTCATTATCTTGAATATATTAGGTGTCGTCGATTGCAAAAGCATTGCATTTTTGAATAAGAGTGGCACGTGTACGACGACTGGCAAGCAAAAGTGGCATAGAATGGAAGGTGGCAAGACAGACAGTGACAAAAAGTGGCGGAGAACTAGTTGTGTTTCCGAGTACGAGTCGAGCTGTGGAAACCGGAAAAAAGAAGAGTTACATTTTCACCGTTTCCCGTCGAAAGCGAAAGACGCAAGTTGGGTAGTCAAAATGACAAACAAACTCGGCACTGTGGAAAATATGACTACGAGAAAAGCCTGGGAAGTGTCGCTGAAAATGGGAACTTTATATGGCTGCATCGAAGAAGCACAGCTGCGATATTTTTGCATGTCCCGGACTGGCCTGCTTTGCAAGTGCATTTGAACGTTCCAATTTCACAGGAACTGCTACTACTATTTTTTTTTAATTACATTCCCAGTTATCTAGTGAGGAGATTCATACAATGCTCTTGTTTGTAAACACAATTCAAATATGTCTATGTTTGAATTGATGCTTGATTCGGTTCGCTTTTGACCACACAACACAAGAAATTGTGACTTCAGAATTTCTTCTCCCATCACGATACATCGAGAATCCGTTGAGTCCATCAAGTGATTCAAAACCTCCATAACACTCAATTGCGCTTCTGCCATTTTTGAGTTCCACAGCAATACTAATTAACCACGTTTCACGTCTGGAGGACATTAAAAACCGCTTACTACTGATGAGATTTTTGAACGCGCGGGCAACAATCCGTGCTCTATCCGACATGTTTGTTTACATGCAAAGCGCATTAGCAGCGCCACCATCGGTAATGTTACTCGCCAATTAACAAGAAAAAAATCTGAAAATTGTACAAATCATCCCCGCTCTCCCCTACTTTCTCCTGAATTTTCATAGCAAAGCTAATTTGCAACAAACCTGAATTCCAGACTGTGGACAGTGAGACATGCCTATCTCATATTGGTTATTGTATTACCTGTTGAATAAATTGAGGAATAAATAGAATTAAAATGTTGATGCTTTTAGATTTTATATAAAAAAAATAATAGTTCCAATAAGTTCTCAATATTTGTAAAAAGGAGCCATACAATCACGCGACGTACCTAATCTTAGGTGAACAAACATCTATCTATCTGAATCCGACGACGACGACGAGGACGAAGACGAAGCCATGAAATTGGGTATTCTCCGGCCCGTTTCCACATCGACTGTGACTTTTGGCGCGGGCCTGCTGGCCTGGGAATTTTCAGCACGACCGGGCCTGGGGAGGGGGCTCAGCCTTCTGGGTTGCTGCTCCCTCTGGCCGTCGTTCCGGTAATAAAACGTCCGGATCTTCTCCTGGTCTTGCTGGCTCAGCTTGTAATGGGGGTAGTGCAACGAGTCGATCATGCGCTTGCGAAAGTGCTGCTTGAGGCTCTGCCACGTCCTGTCGAGCGCCAGGTCTTGCTCCATCAGTTTCCACAGCTTGTCGCCTTTGAGCCGGTGGTATTCGTTGCGTTCGATGATGTAGTCGACCATCTGTTTTTCTTCTTCGTGCGTGTACGAGGGCCGGTAGCCCGCCATGGCGGCGCGTTAAATCGGACGCGAGACCAGGGAATCTGGAAAATCAATGTTCAGTCTTCGATACGCGTTTTGTCCTGGTAATTTTCGATATTTACGGTATTTACTGCAGCTTTCGGTTTGAAGGGAAATTTTGAGGTTCACATCACGTTTTGGGTTTTGACGTTTGTTGGTGAGTTGGTGACCACTGTTGCCAACGCCAATGTCACGTTCTGTCAAATGTCAAATAAGTAAATTGAAATTAAAATTAAATAACCATCGCTGGTTGGATTCGCGCCTGCATGCTGAAGCGCCAATTAGATGAAAGGAGAGATCAATTTTTTTTGCCTCGAGGTTGCGTTTTTTCATAGAAATAGCAAAAATGCTGCTTAGAAAACAGTGCATAAATTTATTTGACGTTGGCAGCGGTGTCGCGTACGTCAACGTCAAAGTGACAGTCCTGTCAGAAGTGTCAAAGTCCTGGGGCAGAGTTTGAGAGAGCAATCTTCAAAAACCCGTATCCCGATGACGAAAACTCGTGTGATAAAAACTGACGATAAGTGCCAATCGTAAATGGATGGCGTTTATAGCCAAAACGTGTCCGCCACCAAGCTGACGTCTTTGAAGGTTAGAAAGGTAGGCATTCCAGCTGAAAAAATTCCAAATTCTCGTGTCATGCTTGCACATGAATTTATTCGAAATTCACACGCCCTTTCACATCCGCCTGTGCGCTATCAGCCACCGGTAGCGTTTAATCGGTATCATCCGATTGATTGGGCACACAAGTGTGTTTATTCAAGTCGCTAATCCCCCGATGATTGTGTAATTAACCACTCGTCGTATCTTTGTCGCATACAGAAGTAGAAAATGGGTTCGAACGAGGACGACGTCCCCTTGATTGGAGTCATCGATGCCGGCACCAGAACCGTAAAGTTCTGCGTCTTCCAGAGCCAGCACACGAAAGAAATCGCCGAGCACGCCATCGACATCACCAACCACACGCCCCAGGAGGGATGGTTCGAGCAGGACCCCAAGGAAATCTTGGCGGCCGTGAAGACGTGCATGGAACAGGTCACCAAGCAACTGGGACAAGGTACAATTTGCCTGTTGTGCAAGAAATCAAAGTCTGATTATTTTTTCTTATTGTCGCAGCGGTTTGTAATAAAATCGTGACGATCGGCATCACAAACCAGCGCGAAACGACAATCGTCTGGGACAAGACCACGGGCGAGCCTTTGCACAACGCCATAGTATGGAACGACATCCGGACCGACTCCACCGTCGACGTGATCCTGGCCAAAGTACCGGACAACAACAAGAACCACTTCAAGCCGCTATGCGGGCTTCCCATTTCGCCCTACTTCAGCGCGTTCAAGCTGAAATGGATGCTGCACTACGTGCCCGCCGTCAGGAGAGCGGTGAAGGCGCAAAAGTGTCTTTTCGGAACTGTCGACACCTGGATCATTTGGGTATATTCGAGTCTCTTTACATTTTACCTGCTTGATTAACTCTCGAGTGTTGTCTCTAATTGAATATAGGTAGTTCTTTTCAATATTTTTCTTACCACACACAGATAAGAGCTGCTGCTTTATCTTTATGGCTGTCTCCAAATAAAAATATTATGCTCTTGAATTTGTTTTGCAAGATAATTACTCACGAAGACAACAATCAATTTTCCGTATTTTTTTTTCAGAATCTTACGGGAGGTCCCAAGGGTGGGTTGCACATAACCGACGTCACGAATGCTTCGCGCACTTTCCTGATGAACATCGACACTTTCCACTGGGATCCGGTTTTGTTGCACACCTTCAGGATAAATCCGGAGATGCTGCCGGAGATTAAGAGCAGTTCGGAGATTTACGGAAAAATCTCGGATCATTTCCCGCTGGGCGGAGTGCCGATATCCGGGGTAATAACCGCGTAATTTCAGGCGTTTTTCTTTCACCACAATCTCACATGGCCTCATCTCAGTTGGAGAGAGAAAAAAGCGAAAAATTGCCAAGGTGCGAGTGAGACAGCACTACTTCTGAAGTGAGAATATCTGATATTGAAGGCGAAAGAAATGCAGCTGTTTTATCATTGGACAAGTGAAATTTCAATTTTGAGCTGGCTTTGATTGTAAAAAATAATCATTCGACCAATCCGGTCACGCAAACTGGCAGATTTTGTTTCCAGAGCCAACTGTAAATGCAAATTTTGTTAGTCACATATTACTCACACAAGGTGGCCCATCCGGAATTTTGTCATACCGACCTTACCCTTTTAATGACTTAGGAAAAAAAAGGTCAAAGCCTATAATTATATGGTTTGAAAATATCTACAACTGAAGGTCACAGCTGAGATTGTTTTTCATACAGACTATAATACAGGCTGTCCTATTTTTATCAAGAGAGCAAAAATAGATTTTATTCAAAATTAATTCCTTCTGATAAAAATAGAAAAGGAAAGGCGAAATCAAAATGGCATAGTATTAAATAAGCTTTTAGGATGCCCTTACTCAACCTAAGAGCAGCTTATGTCATTGAATGGCCGTCATACAGCTCAGATGCTGCAGCCTGGTGACGGGAGTCGAAAGCAGCATGTACAGGGTGCTCACGCGAGACGGATACCCCCCATAAAAAACTTCCCTTCAAGATAATTAAAAAAAGAATAGACTTTGTTGGAACAATTTTTTGCGTAGTTTCTGAATATGACAAGTTGAATTTTTTATTTCGTGCCATATACAGGGTGTCGCAATTTTTTGCATTTTTGCGTAACACTATTTTATCACCACAATCGGTGCACAATGTTATCCTTATTACAAATATGCATTGAATTTCTATCTATCTTGAAGTCTCATCCACATTTGTAATCAGGAGAACAATGTGGATCGATTGTGCGGATAAAATACAGGGTGTTTCGAAAAAAATGCAAACAAAATTGCGACACCCTGTATATGGCACGAAATGGAAAGTTATACTTGACATATTCACAAACTACGGAAAAAATTGTTCCAGGAAAGTTTTTTCTTTTTTGAGTTATCGTGAAGGGAAAGTTTTTTATGGAGAGGTATCCGTGTCGCGTAAACACCATGTATGTACACTGCTTTCACAAAACCACCAACTTACCAATGGTTTACTCCTATTAATCAGCAGATGGCGCGCTCGCACTTGCCCATACCATTTCTCTTGCACCTGATTCTCTGAACATTTTACTCTTCAATTTGGTCACTTCTGACGCGGTAAATACTTACAGCCTCCGGGTTTCCATCACTATCACAATAGGCTGTAACTAGTAAAGGTGCAGAAATCAACAACACGATTCACAAATACTGACATATGGCGGCTTAACAGAACTTCGTATGTCGCCGGCGACAGTCCCCCACTCCACTGTAATTGAATAATTTGAACGACACGACGACAGAAACTCGTGTCGCGGGAATGATATGGAGGGGGGTAGGGGAGAGTAAAGGCAGATCGAGTTCTATTGGCCAGCGACACTGTCGCCGGCGACATACGAAGTTTTGTAAAGCCGCCAATACGATTGATACCGACGACATCGAAACGTGCCTGAAATTCACACATCAAAGTGCTAGCGAGGAGCCCTATCAAGATGACGTATACTGACCACGACTTGGAATCGGTAATTGATAAAAATCGCTCGAAATCAGCACGAAAAATTCGCCTTCACTGTCGGAATTGCGCCAATCAAATCTAAACTGGAGAGAAAATGGCCAGGTTTATAGAAGTGAAAGGAAGCTGAATGTGGACGCTACAGTTGTGCATGTTCTGCATTTTTTGTAGGTGTCCTACAAATTGAGAAATCTAGTAGTACCGTTGCGGACTTTTTAAAGTGGACGACAGTTGACAGATTTTTCAGGATTTTGGCCTGAACGTCGCATGACAGCAGGCCAACTCGTTGACATTATCGTCCACTTTATTTTGGCCGCAACCGTACATTTTTCTCAAATTTTTGAAAGTTCTAGATTTTTTGAAATTTCAAAAAGTCATGTTTCATCAACAAATTGAAGTACCTGTTCTCTTTGTAGATAAAAATCTCTTGATTTTTATCTACATTATTTATTTTTCCCCGTTTTTTTCTGGTCAACGGTTACGAAATGAATTTCCTCTTTTGCACATTTTTAGATCAAGTGAGGGAGACCTTGAGCTTGGCTTCCATTGTTCAAGCCTGATTTATGTAGACGCAAGCCGTAACCGTAACGCAACATGAGGGAATGGACCAATCACTGTCGACCAAGAGGGAGGAGTCACGGCTGGATACATACAGTGATTGGCCAATTTCTTATGTGTGCGTAATGGTTACGGCTTGCGTTAGTCTCTAATTCTCTATGAATTGGCCCTTAGTTCCGAAAAACGAGGCCACTACAATTTTTCAAAATGAATCCTACAGGTGCGATTTTTTTTGTTTGATTTTTTTCGATTGATATTACTGCCACAGTTTTAAAGAAAACAAAGTAAGAATTCACTCGTAATAGAGTTTGAATAGCTGAACATGGAAATTAAAGAAGCACTTGGGTTTTCGATTAAAAAAAAGTTTTTGCACCAAAAATTTCCGTGCCTCATAGTTCCGTCGCTAAATATTTCCTTCCTCAAAGATCCCCCTGGCCAAATATTTCTTGGCAAATGATTCCTGTGACCGAAGATTCTCATAGCCAAAAATCTCTGCACTCAAAGATTCAGTTTTTATGGCTAGAAATGTCCGTGATCAAAGATTTCCGTGGCCAAAGATTTCCTTGCTAGAAAGATTTCCTTAATTCAAGATTTTCGTGTCTAAATTTTTCCATAGTAAGAGATTTCCGTGGCTCAAGATTTTCATGGCTGAAGATCTCCGTGGCTAAATATTTCCGTGGACAAAGATTTTCGTTGACGGAAGATTTCCGTATCTACATATTTCCGTGGCTAAAGATTTTCGTCCTCGAAGATCTTGGTGGCTGAAAATTTCCGTTGCATAAAATCTTCGTAGCTAGAAATTTTCTTGGCTCAGGATTTCGGCAGACAAAGATTTCCGGACTGAGGGTCTAAATATTTCCGTTGCTGAAAATTTTCACGCTCAAACATCTGGTCAAATATTTCTGTGACCAAATATTTCCGTTGCTTGAGATTTCCCTGTCTAAATATTTCCGTCGCCCGAAGTTTGCCGTGGCTACATATTTCCGTGGCTAAAGATTCCCGTGTGGGTAGAGCTCGCTAAGATTTCCGTTCGCTATGGACCGGTGTTTCCATCTCCTACTGAGTTCTGAATACGCTATTTGGCAAATAAACGTTGCGCTCTGCGCTCTACGCAGCATTTATTTGCCGAAAAGCCAATTGGAAACTTCAATAGGAGATGGAAACACCGGCCCTTGATGTCTAAAAATTTCCGTGGTCAAAGATTTCCATGGCTAAACATTTCTTTGGCTAAAGATTTCTGGCGACAAAGATTTCCTTGCCTTCATATTTCCATGGCTAAAGATTTCCATCCTCAGAGATTTCCGTGGCTCAAGATTTCCATCAAAAATTTTTTTCTGCGGAGAAAGATTTTTGTGGCTTAACAATTTCGTGGCGAAAGATATCGGCGCTTGCAGATTTTCATGGCTGAACATTTCTATGGTCAAAAGATCTCCTTGGCTCAAGATTTCCTTGCCTGAAGATTTCTGTGGTTGAAGATTTGTCGGGTTCAATAATTCCCGTTCTCAAAGACTTCCGTGGGGCAAGATTTTCCACGTTTCTATGAACAAACGTGCCAAATATTTCTATGGCGAAAGCTTTTCGTAACTGGAAATTTCCGTGGCTGAGCATTTCCGTGGTTGAAGATTTCCGCCCTCAAAGATCTCCGTGGCTGAAGATTTCCGAAGCGAAAGATTTCGGTGACTAACGATTTCCGTGGCTAAATGTTATTGTGGCTGAAAATTTTCCTGGCTAAACCTTTCGGTGTTTGACGATTTCCGTGGCTAAATTTTTCCGTGTCAAAAAGATTTTCATGGCAAAAAATTTCCACGGCTCAAGATTTCCATCCTCAAAGATTTCCGTGGTTAATGGTTTCCGAGGGTAAAAATGTCAGTGACCAAAGATTTTCCTGGGTAAAATTTTCCCTGACTAAAGATTTCTCTAACTGAACATTTCCGTGTCTGAATATTTCCGTAGTCAAAGACTCTCGTGGCTCAAAATTTCCGTTGCTAAGTGTCAAATATTTTCTTGGTCACATATTTCCATGGCTAAGTGTCAAATATTTCCTGTAAATTTCTATGGCTGAACATTTTTGTGGCTAAAGATTTCCGTAATCGAAGTTTTCTATGGCCAAAAATTTTTATGGTTCAAGATTCTGTGCCTACATATTTCCGTGGCTTAAGATTGCCGTGGTTGAAGATTTCCATGCTGGGGAATCTCTGTATCTGAAGATATCTGTGATAAACATTTCCGTGGTCAAAGATTTCAGTGGCTAAAGATTTTCGTGGCTAAGTGTGAAATATTTCTGTGGTCAAGATTTCTGTGGCTAAGAAATTCCATAGCTGGAGATTTTCTTGGCTCAAGATTTCCGTGGCTAAGTGTCCAATATTTCCGTGGTCAAAGATTTCCATGGTCGGAGATTTCTATGGCTCAACATTTTTGTTGTTCAATACTTCCATGGCTGAGGATTTCCGTGGCTAACTGTCAAATATTTTCATGGTCGAAAATTCCCGTGGCTGAAGATTTCTATGGCTGAACATTTTTGTGACTAAAGATTTCCATAATCAAAGATCTCTGTGGCCAAAAATGTTGCCTCAATATTTCCGTGGACAAAGATTTCTGCGCCTACTTATTTCCGTGGCTTAAGATTGACGTGGTTAAAGATTTCCATGCTAGAAAATCTCTGTGGCTAAAGATTCCTGTGGGCATGGGTGTAACATGTGATCGTTTTGACGTGTGGATGTGGAATCTCCCAGAGTTTTACAACCTTGTATTTGTATTTTAGCTAAAATTGTAGATGTTCCCAAACCATATTCAATCATTGGCTTTGAAATTTTTCAAATAATTCAAACGGTAAGGTCGGTGCGGAATAATCACAAAAGTATGGAGCACCTGTATGTAACGAGCATTCGCGTATTTTCAGCATCAGAGTAGGCGATGTCGGTAGAAACGTGGTGCTTAGATTGTACCATGCGATTGAGAAAAAACAATTTTAGGGTTGGCTTGCTGTTGGATATCGGTAGATATATTTTGTTTTCCAAAGTCAACCAATTTTGCACGGTATCATTCCAATTTCAACTGTCACTGTCAAAAATGGCCTACTTTAGACCAAGGGCTTCACGTTAATCACTTCCTTTTTAGACATCTTGACGTCGAAACTACTCGAGCGCTCGACCTAAAAAATGAATGTCTAACAAAAATTTGATTTGCAGATTTTGGGAAACCAGCAATCGGCCTTGATAGGGCACAACTGCTGCAAAGAGGGCCAGGCCAAGAATACTTACAGGAGCGGGTGTTTTTTACTCTACAACACGGGGACGAACGTAAGTAGCCGGATAAAATTCATGTTTAGTAGCATTTTACAAGATTCATCTCTGTAAAAATACGACGTAGCGGTGCGGCAACCGGAAGTCGAGTCAAGTCGCCAAATTACGGAATTGATTAAGAATTCTATTTTGTTTAAATTTGTTTACCAAAAACAGTAAGAAATTTATTGTCTGACAGAGGCACAACCGGAAGTCGAGCTGTAATCATGAAGAAAATTCACTAAAACTAGATTTTTACATTCAAAAATGAGTTCCTCAGCCTTGAAAATTTTAGAAATCATACCTCACACAAGAATCTTGATCATGATTTCCTAGTGGATTCATGTGATATTGTGAGTCGAGTAGCAAAACGAAAAGCAACTGCCCCGTTTTGCCGCACGATACCATTTTGCCCTGCTGCCCCCTAATATGTTTAGTATTCTTGTTTCAGAGAGTGCAATCGAGTCATGGATTAGTAACGACGGTGGCGTACAAATTTGGAAATTCTCCGCCTGTTTATGCTCTGGAAGGTGAGTCAATCGATCGAATTCACATTTCAGCTGAAAAAAGCCAAAAATTGACTTTATCCCTAAATAAAAGTTTCGGTATAAACGGCTAAGTTTGCGCAAACTTCTGGTTCAACACGGAATCAGTTCGCAGCTTTCCATTCTCTAACGAAACTGTGTTTGAGGGCCGGTTATCAGCGCTCGAGTGACTCAACTGATGGTTAAATTACGTAAATACGGCCTTGAGTTGAAAGTCAACGAGTTGACCGACTCTGAACACGGGGAATACGTGATCTGATCTCAGTTGGATTTTCTTTGTAGGCAGCGTTGCAGTAGCAGGGACTGCGATGAAATGGCTGAGGGACAACATGGGCTTCATAAAAGACATCCAGAAGGACACGGAATCCCTGGCCAAGGACGTGTTCAACACGGGAGACGTTTACTTTGTGCCTGCTTTCACGGGACTGTACGCGCCGTATTGGCGGAAGGATGCTAGAGGGTGTGTAAGTTTCCATTTTCATTTTTAGCTTCTAAATCTGTTTGGCTACTGTATTTTTTGCGCGAATTCTTTTCACAATCAGTAATTCAGTAATGATCAATCTGTTGAATTTTGCTTTGAAGCAGGCCGAATTCCAATAATTTTAACTGAAAATTACCGCAACGGCTCCCCGGATTCCGCAAAAACTCATCCCAAATGCTCTTACGATTCAATACGGGTTTTTTCGCAGCATAATATGCGGACTGACGGCGTTCTCCACCAAGAAGCACATCATAAGGGCGGCTCTGGAGGCCGTGTGTTTCCAGACGAGGGACATTCTGGAAGCGATGAACAAAGACTGCGGCATTCCTCTGACGAAGCTGAACGTTGATGGCAAAATGACCCAGAACGATTTGCTCATGCAGCTGCAGGCGGACATTAGCGGCATTCCGGTGTTCCGAGCCCAGAGTCAGGACATTACGGCCCTGGGCGTCGCGATGGCAGCAGGCCGGGCCAAGGGAATCGAGGTGTGGAACATGGATTCCGACGACCGAGAGGTCGTCCCCAACGATACATTCCTGCCGACCACGACTGAAGATGGTACTTATACTTCCTTTTCACTTTACTGAAAACTACTTGTTAAAAAAAAACTATAATAATCAAAAAGTCATTATTGATATACGTGTATCAAATGACGTCAAAACTGTTTTAGTGCCGCGTTTTTGATAAAATAAAATCTTACCCTAGTCCCCTAAACACTTTGATGCCTAGAAAGTAAAGTGCCATTTTACTTCCCTCATTTGAGGAAGTAATATAATCTCTTGACATTTTTTTTTACAGAAAGAGACTTTAGATACAACAAATGGAAGATGGCAGTCCAACGATCGCTAGGATGGGCGGTACCGAAAAAATCCATAACCATGACAGAGGAGAGGTACAAACTGCTGGCTAGCGTTCCGGGAAGCGTCTACTTGATGTCCAGCTTTCTCCTGCTGGCCCTGGCCGAATCCTTAACGTCGACGTCGTAGCAATACTCCTTGGATATTCGTACTTTGAGGGATGTGAAAGTTAGTTTTAATTGGCGTAAATACGTCTCTGGTGTAAAGGTTGATATTATGTACTTAAGATTTAAAGAAAAAGCGGAGCCATTCATGAAAAAAGCCGATCATGAGCTATAATTTATTCAATTATTATACATAAGAATAATTACATGGCAAAATATTTACAATATGAATAAAAAACATATAATTCGTATCATTATTCATTTCATCCATTTATACACAAACTTTGGTTTGACGTCTTCTCGAAGAAACTATACAATTTTGTGAGTGTTATCGTTTAATATTTACAGCAACGGTAGAATAAAAACTTTGGCCAGGCGGCATCGAATGCTTCTACTACTTTTGACAGACTTGTCACGCGCGTGTTCCTCCTTCTTCTGTTTTGTAAGAAGCGTTACTATAAATAAAAGGAAAAAGTTTGAGCTCTTAATTATATGGATATGTTATTTATTAAAGTAGTGTGTTTGGCAAAATATTGCGTTCCATTTTCTGGCATGTTTACGTACGGGAAAATCATGGATTGGGGGCCGTTTAGCTACCTTCACATTAACTTTTATAATATGGGCTGTGATGAGTTTTAAAAATACTGATTCCGGGGAGCGCCACGTAAACGGATCTCGGATCACCAGCAGACCTCCCCGAACTAAAATTAAAAGTCCCTACCGCGAATAAATCCTAGAACCATTATTAGAAATTCACTATGTAAACAGTTTTCAGGAAAATAAAATCATCGATTCTTATCGGGAACAGAAAATTTTGAGTGAACTACAGAAGGAACATCTGAATTCCGGGGAGCGAAACGTAATTGAAAACATCTGCCTCAAATTTGGAAACATCTCTCGAAGGAGATCAATTGACGTTTACAAACGAAATCAAGCATAGAATCGAGACAGGCGATTCCGAATCTGGGTACACAAAACCATACCGGTACTTCCAAATACATTGAAGTTAAAAGTTGAAATCTTGGATCAAGGCATCAACTTTCGATTTCGCCATGGTCTAGCCTGGTTTGGGTTGTACCCAAAAAGCTCGACGCTTCCGGTAAACAGAAATGGCTCGTCGCAATTGTTTATCGAAATTTAAATGAACTCACGTCGGGGATCAATACCCCCTGCCTGACATGAATGACCTTTTAAACCAGCTTGGCAGATACCAGTGTTTTACCACTTTGGACCTTGCCTCAGGATTTCACCAAATTGAAATCGACTCCGAAAACGGCCATTTCTATCGAAAATGGTCATTTCGATTTTTTGAGAATGCCGTTTGGACTCAAGAATGCTCCAGGCACAATTCAACGTGTGAAGGTCAATATAATGGCAGGCTTATAGGGTGAAGAATGTCTCGTTTATATGGACGTCAATATTTTTTCTGCGACTCTAGAAGAGCACATTAAAAGACGTAGGAAAGTTTTCGAAAGACTTCAAACATACGATTTCACATTGCAGCTGGACAAAGGCGAGCTTTTGTGCAAATAAGTGAAGTACCTTGGTTCCAATGTGACATCAGATGGCGTAAAACGCATTTACCGCTGAGCAATGCGAACCAATCAGAACACCAACTTCTACCTCGCTTAAGCTGGCTTTCGGCTGGCATGTAGCATTACCATGAAATGTTCACAAATTTATGATGAGCTTCAATTAAGTAATTATTCAACTCGATTTGACTTACAAAACGTACTTTTTCTAGCGCAAATGTCTTTCACAGCTGCCCGAGATGTCAAAAATTCTGGATCAACAAAATACACCAAAAATCCACAAATTATGGGTCGATTATAAGTGTCACAAAGTGGGGTAGGTATTCCATAGTTGTCATTTGACTGATCGTATTTAAGGTAGATATGATCCAGGCAACATAAGTTCTTGGGGGCGGCGGGACTTGTATGCAGACGAGCCACTCAGAGGTGTAATTTATATTCGATTTCGTGTCTGTTGGTAGGTATTTCAAGAAAGCTTGATATAAATTGTTCATTTACCCCCTAATTTTGTTCTTGCTCGTAGTACTGGTACCCCTCCAAATTCTTAGTCGTCTCTGGCACTTGCGGCGCTGAGCGCGGAATACGGAGGTATGTACATGTTTGAGTCAAATTGAAGCGTGTCAGCTATAGGAGCTATAGTTATAGCTATAACTCCTTTACCAAAGAGTGTTACTGGATGGAGCATTTACAAAATACAAATATTTCAAGCTCATAATAGTGATAAAATGGAAAGTTTTCTTCAACCCCATCTACGACTACACAAAATTGAAATTACTTCATCAAAAATTGCAGCTTTTTTGTGTACCAGACGTACTGGAAGTCTACAGTAGCTCTAAAGACCAGCTGAAACCCTATAACTTGTGACATCAGACGTGACGCACTGTACAGAACGTAGAAATGTTCTGAAAGGGTGGCAAGGTGTGACGCTAGCGGTTTCTTCATTTTGTCATTTTTTTTTAATTGTCATCCACCTGTCACATCATCCACCGATTTGTGACATATCTTCTCAGTTTGGCAGTATCGTGGTTTATTCACTTGCCACTTGCTACACTAGCACTGTGTTCACTAGGGTTCATTGTTGAAGTCCCAGAGATTCGAATGAAACGTCTCACGGCTCGATACCAAGTTGGGGCTTAGACCGCCGTAAGTAAGTGCGGTTGCCATGGCAACGGCGGATATCAACATTATTTATGATTAATGACTGGACGTCTTAGTTGAACTCCCCGAGTTACTTATCCCTAACGCCGATAAAAGGGCCCTTTACCCTATCTAGAGATGGTGAAGGCTAGGACCTTTTGTTAATTTTGAATCAAAGGTAAGATCTCACCCTCTTTTATGCAAGTCGGGCAAGAAAAACTGAGAGCAGAAGAGTGTCCACGTCAGAGAAAGGCTTCTCCGAACAAAAAAAAGCCTGTCTCCTAATTGTACTTATGAATTATTTATTTCAAGGGCTTTACTAGCGATACCAAACAAAAAATCTTTGTTTCAATAAGTCAATTTTTTTCAAATTTCTTTGGGTATGACAACCCTTTGAATGCCGAGTCGGCATTTTAGAGGAAGAGGAAATGCCATAGTGAATACATAATATATTTAGAATGACTGGACTTTCTAGTTGAACACTCTGAGTTACCTACTAACTCCTAACGCCGCTAAAAGGACCCTTAGCACTTAAGCAATATCACTCTGAAACTGATCTTAATCGCCTTGGAGACCTCAAAACGGATATATACGTTGTCATCTATATGCCGATCACGTTTTAAATTCAGCAGAAAATAAAACGCGATTGGCCATGTTGCCTAGAGTGTAACGGACGCTCATAGACCAAGTTGCGCGAAAACGGGCTGAGCTCAAAGAGGTTAGAAAATTTTGACAAGAAATGCCAGTTCTGGCGTCTCCTTGCATCATATCCGCTGCCCTGTTGCCTTGGCCGTTGTTTGTCATGATGTCAGGTGAGTGTCATAGTTGTTTACATTCCTGGGAAAATTTCATTAAGTGTTCTGCCCTCGGTTCTGCTATTGCTATATTCATGGTTCTGCCTGTATATTTATAAGGTAAGTACGAGTAACACTCTTGTCTGAGTACTTAAGTTCATGTAAATTTTTTCTTTCATTCAAAGTTGACTTCAGATGCAAATGATCATGGGGTGAATCCTCGGGTGAATTACTGGGACATCAGAACGTTCAACGGATTGTGATGGATTGCCACGGGATTACCACGGGATTTCCACCGGATACGATTTCTTCAAATTAAATGGATAGCCACGGGATTCCAGGGAATTTCCACAAATTACCAACGGCTTGGGGCCACGCATGAATCACCACCAGAGAAAGGCTCTCTTGCTTTGCGGCGCTTATCATCACCTGAGGTCTCCACGCTATAAGGTTATTCATTAACGTTACATAGACCAATGGCAGATAGGGGATTTCAATTTTGTTTAGATTTACCAGCAATATTCCTCTGTTAAAACTTGTCAAGAATTACTGGGTAAATCAAAGTCTAGGGCCGCAGATTCGGAAAAATGTATCCCTGTGTTATTTGGTCAAATTTACATTTTTGGGAATACTGTTATCGGGTTCGAGCCATATTGAGACAAATTTAATGGTTGACCTGCGATGTGACTCGATTGAAAAAAGTTGGCTTCTGTAATTTTAGCTTTTTAAGCCAGCCCTTCTGTCAACAGAGACAAGCCATGAAATGAATTTGAACCAATTCAGTCGAACAGTGAGTAGATTATGACTAGCCAAAAATGAAAACTTGATCCAAAGTTTTATCTTGTATTTTTTTGTCAAAACTGAAAACGAACTTTTTGGACAAATAACACAGATGTGCAAAATAAAGACCCGCCGATTCTGTGATTTTTCACTATGATATTTCTGCACATAATAAATATGTATTACGATTTTCCAACAGAATTTTGTCATCTTTCAGAAATGAGGATTGAATCCGAACTCTCTGGAGATAGAGACTAGAGCCATTCATCTGAACGACAGAAGCAGTTCGTCACCTCAATGTCAGCTTTGATGGCCGGACTTCATCTGCAGCACAGTCCCACTCCAAGTACCTCGGTGGGACCTTCGACCAAACATTATCCTTCAAGATCAACTTGGAGAGACTCACTGCCAAGACGAAGACACGAATGAACCTGGTTCAGAGACTTGCGAGAACTACATGGAGTGTCGACGCCACTACTCTTCGGATATCCACCATTGTCTTGGTCTAGTCGACAGCGGAATACTACGCTCCTGTTTGGATGAATAGCACACACACACAACATCATTGACGTCATTCTTAACCAAGCATTGAGAATCATTGCTGGAGTTGTCAAATCTACCCAGACTTTCTGGCTGCCAATTTTGAACATCGCAGCCAAAAATCCATGCTGCAGATTTCGAGATGAAAAGACACTGGAAGGATATATGGGATACTGAAGCCGCCGTCAAGAACAGAGCGATTGTAGAGGATCCAAAGAGCTTCTCCCTTCCAAGGAAAGTATGGATTCAATAGGATACGAACAGGGCAGGGAAAATGCAGATTTCAGTTCTATCAGTGAGGATATGTAGAAGATCCGAGTTCTGAGTGTGGAACTGAGAACCAGACCATGAACCACATCGTCGCGGAGTAGGTGTCCGCGGACAATGGCTATCAAAAACTGCATCTGAGCTAGACCAGTAGTTCCTCAACATCTCCATCGTCAACTTCGCACTCGCCCACTTGCTGCATCTACTCTACCCTCTGTTCCCTAAGATGGCTATTTTGCCATTTGGCCATTTTGCATTAAAGCTACGTCGAGCAGTTTTTCTGTGGTTTGCCTATAGATCTTCGAGCGAATGCTGTAGCTGAAGTTAATTCATCTCACAGGTTTTCAAGAATTGTTGTATATATTTAGTTATAGCATCAATGTATCTTAAGTACCTACATATAGTGATACTAGGTACTATTGCACTATATAAGTTGATTTACGTTGTCACTAATATTGTATCCTTAGTACAGGCATAGCAATTAATTCAGAAAAATTGTGAAATTTTCAATTATTACCTTCGAGAGCTTGTAAAATCTATCACCTAGTGTTAAATTTAAAAGGCACAGATTAATTTTAGATATCAGCTATTGACCTTTATTTTTGACCAAAAATTAGAACAGTTTCCTCAACGTAATTTATTATTTTATTTGAAAAAACCTTGGAAAAAACATTCCACCGGTCGCCCATTAACTCTGGCGAAAATCTACCAAAATCAAGACGCCTTGAACGTTTATACAATCTTGCAACAGCGCTGTACTCGATTGACAATAAAAATTCAAGGTCATCTAGGGAAAAAGTGATCCAACATTACAAATTTGAGCATCCCCAATTATCGCAGAATTGCCAACTTGGCGTAAGAAAATTACCGTTCTAGTGCTGAATTTAAAAGCTGATCGGCATATATATAAAAATTTCCGCACGATCACAATAATTTTCTTTCCATTAGTGGAGGTGTGTAAAAGTAAAATAATCAATATTCTGAAGCACAGTCGACATTATGGGGATAAGTGGGCTCACTCAAAGTGAAAATTCGTGCTAGGCGCATGCGCGGGAAACTACCTCAAATTCCATGTCGTTCTCGGCGAGGTTCGTCACTGAATCTGGAGAGCTGGCCGACGAGGCGTTTCAAGGTCGGCTGTGCGACTTTTTCGGATCGAACGAGTCCGCGACGATCTGCTCCATGCTCTTGATCTCGGTCCGACAAAACGGACAACCCTGACCGTCGGAGTCCTGCAAAAAATCGAATGCGGAATTGAAATCGGCGAGGATTACCATCAGATTCATTATATTAGAATCAGAATCGGCGGACGAACGTTCTCCGCGTTCTGGAAAGCAGCAACAAAACAGAGCAAAGAAAAAACCAATGCCACGCTTTTATGCGGAGCGGTAATGGAGGCATTCTGACTACAAGGGTGACTTACCCTAGAGACACTTATTGGATCTCGCTCAAGGATTTCACCAAGTTGAACTAGATGCCCACAGTAGGCCACTGGCGGCATTTACAGCTAACAAAGATAGCAAATGATAAGATTACCGATGGGGTTGAAATCAAGCCTCAACAGTTTTTCAAGGGTAATGACTGTAGTTATGTCAGGTCTTAGCTATTATGAGAATGCTTCGTATATTTAGATGACTTGATTGTATTCGAGAGAAATCTGCTAAGTCATAACTCGCATTTGAATGGAATATTTGAACGATTAAGAAAACTAAATCATGAATTGAACCCAGTAGTAAAATGCAATTTTTTTGGAGAGGAAGATTATTGGGCATGTCATAACGCAAGACAGGATATTACTAGATCCTGAAAAACTTGAGGCGTTAAAAAATTACCTAGAACCAAAAACAATGAAAGAACATGCAACTCTGTATAGTTTTCTTGCGATCCCTGTGGCAGCAACCAAGCAAGAACGATTCTGATGGACTCCTGCCTATAGTCGGAGTTCACAATAGTTAAGAGTGACTCTCAGTGAGCATTTGGTGCGACGCGGCGCCGGCGAGGAACGTGGAAAGGGTAAGGAAAATCATATAGGATGAATTTTAATACCATAATGTACACTTCAAACTGATAGTGTTCTGATAGTAAGCATTAGTCACTCTCAACTATTTTGAACTTCGACTACAGTTGTCGAGATTGGTCGCTGATTACTTTACGTACTTGAACGCACGGCATTTAGTTTGCTGTAACTGTTGACCTGCAATTTTTCAGGCGCCGCACTGTTTCTTCTACCATTCAACTACATGCTCAAAATAAAATTTGCTGATAAACTATTTCACACTTTTGTTTGTTTTCGCTTGTAAACATGACTTACGATTTGCCAGACCGTCAGACAGGGCGTGCACAACAGATGCCCGCACGGTTCGTACCGGGAGTCCATGTCGTTTTCGGTACAAATTTCACACAACTGGACTGTACCACCCGTTTCATCATTAAACTCGTATTGTTCTTGAAATCTTGAGTCACTGCTATGTGGTCCTCCGGGGTCGGCTAGAGCCAGCTGAAATTAACATATAAAAATTCAATAGAAAAGGGAAGTAAAAGCAGGAATGATAAAAACAAGTGAGTATGCCTTCACGTGCGTGAGTCTCAGTGGCGCATTTGCTTAAAGAGGCATATTGTGAATGTAAAGGAATTTGGTTGAAGGAGAAACACCATTCTATGCCCACTCTCTCCAATCGAAACTCACTATGATATTTTGTTATCGGAATGGGGTACTTGCCAATGAAATAGATTTGAAAGAAAATTCTTCCAATCATCAACAACAAGGTTTATGTTTTATATTTATCTCTTACTTCGGGAACGGCGTGTGGGAGCGGCAGCGTTTGGCACTTGGACAGTTCAACTCTCTAATCACCAACTGTCGCATAAGTCACCTGTCACCTACCACTAACGTCACATGTCATCTACTGTCACCTACGCCACCTGTCAATTACCTCTAACCTCAGTTGTCACATACGATACTCGAGCACTTATGCCAAATATTCAAAACTGCGACGGAAACATTTTCGAATTCAGAGCCAATTTTATTTTGGTATCCGTCATGTTGATACAAAGGTCACTAGAATATCACCAGACTGGTCACCAAAAAGTTAGTAACCAAATATAGGTCACCATCATTTGACTGACATTTAAATTTCTCCTCGATTCTGGCATGGGGAATCCTAGCATACATAGTAACAAGAAAAAATGCTGACGTAACAATAATCTGGTGAAGTCAGCAGCCAGCTTATCCTTACAAGAGTTCATATTCCAGGTGAGGTTGCAGATATTTTTGTCATCAATGCGCATGCGTAATATCGTAAAAGTACATCTGTACTACATATTGTTGTCACCAGACCTGTTTAGCAAGTCCAAGGCCACCATTACATTGAGCATCAAATGCTGAAGCTTTTTCAGCTGCAGAGTTCTGATTGGAACTGACGCCTGTTATTGCTGTCAATGACCAACATGTGACCAATGAGAGCTCGGCAGCTAAGAAAGCTGCAGCATTTGATGTTCAATGTAAGGCCACCATTACGAGACCAATATTATTTGATTGACACATAGGTTCCCTGCCATCTACCACTAAATTGTCACATACGTCACATGTCACCACTTGTCACATACGTCACCTGTCATCTACCACTAACGTCAGCTGTCTTTTGAATTGAGCGCCAGTTTTAGGTTGGTATCTGTCATGTTGGTACTATTCCCACTAGATTATCACCTTGTGTTTTGTGACCAGAGAGTTGGGTAACGTGAATTTAGATGACCATAATAGGAATAACGTTTCAATTTCTCGATTTCAGCATTGAGAATCCCAGCATTTCGGACTCGGCAGCAATATTTTTGGTATCTGCTGTCATATATGACGACAGTTCTGTTCTGTTCTGTTCTGTTCAGTTCTGGGGAGTTCTGTGGGGTTCTGGGCTTGTTGTGTGGTGGTCCGTCTCATTTCCCTTCAAAATGCCGGTCGGTGATACAGATCCAATGCTTAACGACATGTCAACAAAGTTACCAGAATCAGCAGTACCAACCAAAAGTCACTTACGTTTGCACTGGTGTATGACGTATTTTGCCAATGCTTTTCTTTATCGATGGGATCATACGAACACGATGCTGTTTCACACCACTTTTTAGTTGACTACAATCAGGAACTACGACGGCAGGATCGCCATGTAATGTTGGTCTTTTTGCCTCAATCAAAGGCAAGCATTGTACTTACGAATTAAGTGTTTATTGTAGGTGATGTTCGTATCTTGTACAGAGTAACAATAATTGAACAGCGCTTAGCTCACTTACAATATACAATACCGCTAATAATATCCCTTGATAAAATAAAACTAATTACAAAAGTGAATCTTGTAAGTCCTCCAATATTATTTAGAAAGTGAGATTGTCATCAACTAATGGTGCTAAATCCGAGGCTAAATCTAAAACTACTTGGAATTCTGAAAAATCCTAAATTGAACAAAAGAAAACTCAGTTCTCACTGTTCAACTGTTACCGTTCACTAATTACTATACCCAGTGATGTAAAATACCCGGGTTTTTATATTTGAGGGTAAATACCCAGGGTAAATACCCGATATTTACCCAAAATCGGGTCTCTAATGGGGTATCTATTTTCAATAATTGTTATTAACAATTGGAGAAACAACAACGAACAAATAATGATTTTTGCTCACAGCAGCAAAATAATGATAATAAGTGTTTTGGAGGTTACGTTTATAAAGCCTTGGAACTTGAAAAAATAAATCATTAACCTTTAACCGTCAACACTGTCAACTGAGCTGTCAACAGTGTCAACTTTTCTGTCAAACTGGGTAGGGTGGGTAAATATCGCTCGGGAAAATACCGGGTAAATACCCGATTTATATTTACCTACCTACCCGGTAAATACCCGACTCACATCACTGACTATACCGTATGATCAAAAACTTTTCTACTTACGGTAGGCTGTGGCCTGGCCAGAATCAGCCTCGTTTGCCTGCCAATGATCAGGCCACAGCCTACCGCAAGTAGAAAAGTTTTTGATCATACAGTACTTATACAATATAATATTACAAACACATCTGTTTCATACATGCTACGAAAGGAACTGTTCATTTTGCATGTCTCGCGCTTATCACTAACACCAACTTACCATTACCGACAGAAATAGTTCAACAGTTAACATGAGATGATAAATAAACAGAAAGGCATATCACGTTACATATCGTTATTTTCGTGTATTGTCATCTGCCTGTCGTTTTCGGAAAGTGTCACATTTGATTTTTGTTCACTAAGCACTTCACAAGATCTTCTACATAGTTCTCTCGATTTTGTTCCTTTTTCACTTCTCACTAACACCAAATTTCCTGGCTTAAAGCTAGATGGTTTACATTTCTTGTCAAAGGTGTTTTTTCGTTCGTTGGAACGACGACGGCAAGATCGCCATGTCTAATGAGGTAATGCTCGTATCGTGTACAGTGTAATAATAAGTGAACAGCGCTTAGCGCACCTATAATATATAATATCGCTGATATCCCACTAGCGTTGACAAAAGTCTCCGCCAACAAGGACCGCCTTTCCCCCGAACGGCAGATTGTTTCCCACAATGTCTTTCAGCGTTCAGTCCACCACCGCCAAGAGTTCTCCCGGACACATCGCAGCTTGTCCCAAACAATTAACGAACAAAATCTCATGGCGGACAGCGTCATGGCTGTTGCGGGTCAATTTCGATGTTGAATTCTCGTGCAATGGAACGGGCAGCTTGAATTGCGAGTCCACCCTTGAGAAGGATGGAAGATAAGTTTTGCCCTCGGTTTTGCCGCTGCCTCCGAGACCGTCCACGGAAAAGCCCCGTTGCCGTGCCGTCCAAGTGTACTGAGTGGTTCTCCCTCGTTGAACGGCGTTGAAGACAAAATAATATGGAATTTGTCGGTGAGCGTACAGTTGTGCTCCAACAGGGATCTGGTTGAGAATCGTTGACTGCCTGACTTGCGGGTCGACTGTCAGATCTTCTTCGTCATCACGGAAGTACACCAACTGCTTGTTCGGCAAATGAACGGCGAGATGGACGACGGTGTGTAACCTGTCCTGCATCACATGCTTCAAGATCTTTTGGCTGCGGGAAACAACCGCCACCTCGTCGCCCATGGTTAGGTTGTAGCGGCGATCGTCGTTACTCTCGCACTCTCGAAACTCGAGGTGGATGTTGGGCACGGCCTTGCCCTCTCGCTCGGTGATGGCTTGTTCTTCCTGAAAAATTGTACGAAGAGACCTGTAGATCCGGTCGCAAAAGGACTGACGTGCAGCCGTTTCATGTCACTGATTCGTGTATACTCTGATCTGGTTTTGTGTTTTGGCGGCGCCACCATTCCGACGTGATGGCCCCCCTCGAATCGCTGTCAAGCTCTGGGGGCACCAGGAAAACTAGATTCTGGAGCCCGCGACCCCAATTTGATTATCAGTGCTCCTCGACAAGAGAAAGTCGGTTTTTCTCACAGGAAGAGCCTACCACGCTCGGCCGGAGCGGTGTGGCTGACGCCGCCAGATTAGGAGGCCAGGAGCACTTCACTAGGAGACACCACCTCACGGAACCCCCGGACTTGCACGGACGCCGGCCTCGCCCCAATCAAACAGGGAAGTTCTATTCATTTTGTAGTTTAAAGTAGTCGATTAGCTATATTATTTGTAAAGGGATACGGCCTTCTGCTAATCCTGTCGTGTGATTTCGTACTTATTGGAGTGAAACACTTCTTATCGCTCGCCCAAAGCACAACAGAGAACTAAAAGCAGGACCACAGATGAGGGTGTATTTGCTTCGTGCTGTGTAACGAAATCATGTAACGAATATGGTGATCTTGGGGTTATACCCGAGGGGTTACCAGTGCCGTCCCAGCGAATAGAAGAAGGGAAGAAATGTGTTGTGTCGCTCGTTTTTACTGTTAGTAGGTCTCATCGCTTCCATCGTGTTTTAAATACTACAGCTTTCATCATGAACAAAAATTTGATCTGATCGATGAATTCTAACTCACGAGAGTGCTATTTGCAATCAGAAAATTATTCCTTTATTTTTGTAATTTATATCGCCGCTACTGGTGCTAGCTGTCGTTGGCGTTATTGATTTTCTGATCGCCGATCGGTCCAGAACTCGCTGGTTTTCGACTTATTTTGGGTTTCAGTGGCGGTTCGGTTTGAACACAAGATTATTCTGATTACGCCCTGGTGTCAGTGTGACACAAGGCCAAATTTGGTACACTCCATGACAGCTCTGTCCTACACTTTTTTTGGTCCGCAATGGTATTTTATGATAGAAACTCTCACCACTCTCAGCTCCGACCTACCTATGTACCTATTTAGCAAAGGTGGATGAGCCAGGCTCAGGGAAATGGAATATTTGATAATGAAGGCAAAAAACTTGTTTAAATGTTCTATGTCACCTGATTCTAGCGATATACCGGTTTGATTATCAAATTTTTCTTTTTGGAAATTAATTTTTCGACTTTATTTTGTGTTAATTTTTTTATTGGTTGGATGTTTCCTGAAATAAATGTGATATTCTAAATGTAAGAACGGTGGCGAGCACATAAATGATATAAACTGCTCAACATTTGAAATGTCGGTATCGAAAATTTTGCCCCTATTCAAAACGGTATAACTTTGGATTATTTCAACCGATTCCGATTTTGTTTTCACAGTTGTTAAGATACATCTTCCAGCAATCTACTCGGTTGGCGAGATTTTTTGACTTATTTCAATTACATTCGTTACAGGGTGGAATGTAAAACATTGCAAAATTGTGCTTAGTTCAATAGATCTACATTTTTGTGAATTTTTTTTTTCGAATTCTAACGATATAATCATGAAGCCTGATGTCCTACCTCGAAATGGTTTTTGAATTTTCCAGATCAGAAGTCCAACAATGGCGACATGATTTTATTTTGTGAAAGTTGCATTTTAGTCATTTCGGTTGGCAATAAAGTCGCATTTTTGATGATAAGAACCTGTAATTTTGCATGCTTGTTGCTTGAACTGTTAAAAACTGCTGTGCCTTCAGAAACCTCCGTTTTACTTTCCTGGTTCGCGTTCTCGAATGAAAAGGGAAATATTGTGAACGCGCAAAAAAATTGTTACCGAATTTCGAAGAAGACCATTTTTCAAGGTCCATCCATTGATTTATTCAGACCATTTCCAGATCAAAGTCGGTCCGTCTGCCTGTCCGTGTTTCTAACTCTGTGTAATCGTCCATGATAACTCCCAAACGGTGAATCCAATTGAGCTGAAATTTGGTATGCGGCCATGGTATAGGCGCCTAATAAACTTGTGTGATTTTGGTTGAAACTCGCCATCAGAGGGCGCACTTATTGCATCATATCAATATCGGAATTTTTGACTATGGACCTCAAATTGAACATGTAGATGTTTTGTTGGTTCAGAAAAACATTTTACAATTTTAGTGTGAATATGTTTTAAAAATATAACTTCAATTTCTCATTTTTTCAAGATGTCTAAAATGCTACTTTTACAAAAAAAAATCATAATATCTTTGTTGAACTTCTGATCTGGAAAATTCAAAAACCGTTTCGAGACAAGACATCAGGCTTCATGATTATATCGTTAGAATTTGAAAAAAAAATTGTTCAGAGAAACGGGGATCTATTGAACTAAGCACAGTTTTGCAATGCTTTACATTCCACCCTGTAACGAATGTAATTGGACGAATTGAAAATTTTCGCCAACGGAGTAGATTGCTCAAAGATGAATCTAAGCAACCGTTGAAACAAAATCGGAATCGGTTGAGACAATTCAAAGTTACACCATTTTGAAAAAAGGCAAAATTTTCGATACCGACATTTCAAATGTTGAGCAGTTTACATAGGTACTGTAATGGGACAGACCCACCCCTTTTACTTAATTGACTCGTGATGATGAAGAAATTGATGCTTACCCCCTTTTCTTACTTTTGTTTACACAGGGTGCTTCCTTCTTTTACATCGACGTCGCACTACTTATACCTTACCGGCATGGCCCTACGTTGTGTTCTTTCTCAATTAGGTAATTAGAGATCAATCAATTACATAAATAATTAATGACACTAATTAATTCGGTGCCCCGAAAGTTCCAAACCCCCGTGCGTTATGGAATCGTGGCGTGAACTTCAAGACATGAATCAAACAAGAATAACCAACGACTTTGAAGATAATAGTTCAATTTATTTCACAACAAGATCGTTTAGATCGAAACAATAAATTCTCTCTTCAATTTTCGGGACTACACTGTCCTGCCTATTTTCTAGCTGGCATGGCCCGTCCCGAGGACTCAAGGATACAGAATTTAGCGCCTAATTGGCGCTGCTATTAAGTTCATACTACCCTGAAAGTCCCTAGGTGAACAAAGATCACAAATGGCATAGTTCTGAGGCCACAGTTGACCATTTATCAACTCTTTGGTGGTTGACCTCTATTGCCCAATTAATTTAGAATTACTTAACATCATCAAGTCGCACCGCCACACACAGCGAGTGGTCTAATTAGCTGAAAGAAAGCCTATTTCAATCTTGCATGGATTTCAACCCTTTGATGGACTTCCAATTGAAACTCGGCTTCAACTCTTTATCTTCCTGATACATGCAATTCAAATCGTGGATCTTGAACAACTCTCACAGCAAGCCACATGACCCACAGGTAAATAATTGGCCGAAGCTTGGAGTACGCTTGTAAAAATAAACAAGTAAATTTGTACCTCGACAGGTGAATTAGTCGCAATGACATGACCCAATCAAATTGCCACAGGTAGTGCACACAGCTGGCGTTATCTTGAGTGAGTTCAAGCGTTGAGTTTATTTCAATCAATAAACTGACTCGATGTTCAATTGCTTGTTATTTTCAAAGGATTACCTTTACAAATCATTTGAAATATTGCTCAATCAATTTTCTGATAATTAATAACTTTTCCACTCAATCAAGCAATAGTCACTGGCTTTTAAAACGGTTAAACTCGTCTTCGTGGTGACAATTTCCGCTTGTTAAATACCACGTGGTGTTACGAGGTGTCTCGTCTAATTATTTCTTTACGATAACTCTGGGAGGTCTAGTTACAAAAGGTTCCTCATCAGCTATTCTAGCGAACAATATTTTGGCCGTCTTATAGATGAAGATGCGTGCTGCCGTCGGCTGGAACAGACTGAAAATTGCGAACTAGCTCAAACAGGCACGGTGGATTACTTTATCTCATTTAGGAAAGGGGTAGCTGGCTTCACCAGCAATAGAAAAAATATGGCAGATTTCTCATAGATAATTGGAGGACACAATTTACGATGTATGCTTGGCTTTTGACCGCTGAATGAAATCCATCATTTGTAGTTTTCCCGACTTTACGATCGCGCCAACGCGGTTTTTAAAACATGCAATTTCACAACCCTTCGATAACGCTCGTCCGGAATTCCATCAGGTAGCTCTTTTTAAGAATGTACTAGCTCAAATTATGGCTTGAGACTCCGGCCCTTTATTGGGTCACACAGATGTTACTTGTAGCCTTTTTGCAGGGAGTTACCATCTCATCAGCATAAAACAAATGGGTACAATAATTTGGGATCTCGCAGCATGTTGACTTTTCTCACTCGCTCCAGCGCCATTATGGCACAACCAATTTTGTGGGAAGCGGCACTGCGGACTTTCAAGTGTGGTAGACATCGGATTTACTGGATGGTCACCTCTTCAATAACCCTTTCAATCATCGAATTTTGTGTTCAAAACACCACACCACCAGATGGATAATAACACGGAATTCATGATTATCAATCACTCAATTCAAGCGGCCTTTTCGGCCAGGGCAAAAGTATCCACCCTGTCAAGAGCGTTAGTCGCTAATTTAATTACTTTGTTTTCGGCCAGCATAACTCACTCAAAATACACCTTTCGGTTTTCTTTTGATATGACATGCACTAATCTTTTGTTGAGGGTAGATTGTATCGAGTCCACGACTACCTCTGGGCACATAGTTCACTACACAAAGCTCAACACTTTGACGCACCGTCCTAACGTGATTGATTTTCAGTTACTTTAAACAATAGATCCTGTGCTACTCAATCGAAATATTTAAATCTCTAAATCACTCCAAACAAAGACGGTGCTAATATTTCAATCAAATTAATATCGTCTTCCTCTACGGGAAATTCGCGAAATCTTTTCTTCCCTTTGAGAACCAACCCGCATGGATGCTCAAAAGGCACTCCCCCGTTTCTTCCGACCATCGGCCAGACTCACCCTCAGCTCTGCTTTCTTCTCACTCTATTAGTCTTGCCTTGTCACCCGAGGAATGTCAACTTCACCTTACAGACCGCGGCTCCCCTTTTTTATAGCTTCAACATCTGTTTGGTCTGGCGGCTTCGAGGCTGTTACAAAGACCGAGCTTTTCTCTTCGACTAAATTTCTAAAACTTGCATCGACAAACTTTTATATTCAAATAACTAGGCTCGTAACTCGTTTTCTTTCTTCTCTGAAGTCGGGCCATTACAGTACCTACTTATCCACTCATCAAATTTGTCAATTTCAATAACACAAATACGAAAAGAACACCTCTTCGAACATCATTTGCTCATTGATTCATACCTATAGGAGTTTCACTTTTTCCGAGGGTGACCATGGTCACGGACCCACGTTTTTTATTTCAATTGGCTCTTGCCGTCACCTTGACCACTGCTTTTTTTTCTCCTCCATCAGAAACTCCAATTTATCTTGCGACCATGACAGACCACGTTTATCCGCTCCAGTGAATAGTTTCCGGCGAAATGATTTGTCGCGGTCAAGTGGGTCTGAGGCAGAACCCAGCGTCGCCTCTGGCGGCGTTCCAGTTGTTCGGCAGTCAACTGGTCGCGGCGTTCTTGGTCCGCTTCGATGGTACCAAGCTCGAGGATGAATTCATCCGATCACGTGAGAGACGTTGAGGATCAGTTTGACGAGGCCGTCGAAATTTGGTGGAAGGTAGAGAAGGCAATGAATAACTTGCAGACGATCCAAAGACGATCGTCGGCGAGCAGCAATTCTTGCCGACACTCTACTGAGAAGGGGGGAACGAGTTTTCGATTGCTTGGAAGTTATGGTGGGGACGGTAGGTCGGCGAATCGTGGCTTCTTGATGGACCATCGCTTGAGCTCGAACAATTTTAGGGGTTCGCGAAAAGGTATGGAATGGGTGCTTTCCACCTAGCTCAAAGTTTGGTACACCTGCCATTTGCGCATGTGCGGGTTCCAAACGGTGCTTTCCATCTACGTGTTCTTACCTGATTTCGTGCCGTCCCGTGGATCACCTTAAATTTTGTGCCATCGGAGGGCACACAGGAAACGGATGCGCAAAATGACGTACCGTCAGCTGTCATCCAGCGCTCCGTTGTCATATGTCTCTCTCTGTGCCGTTTCATCTATGCATCCATGTTTTATTTCATTTGCAGGGATTACGTACGATCGATTACGATTTACGCTGCAATTTCTTCATTTCTGAGTTACATATGTTATCTGTCTCCTCCAGACCAGAGATGTCGCGTCGGTCAGCGATGCCGGTGCTTTCCATCTAAGTGTACTAAATCGTGAAACATGTTCCGTCTGGTGGTATTTGTACCGTCTAGGTGGAAAGCACCCGATATAAGTCGCGGAACTGCCCGGCCGTTTCTCTGATGTAGGGAGAAATCACACAAACGTGGATGAGCTTTCTCTGATGAAGGGAGAAAGAGTGCAGCAATCGACGTTAAGAGGCGGGTATCCTCTGAAGGAGGTGGCGGAGATGTAGTTGGCGCATCAGAAATAACGGAAGTACTTACCAGAGGCTGCCGCTCCCCGTGACTGATCGTCGTTACCGACGATTCCTGGTCGTCCTTGCGCACCGCAGCAACCCGCACGGCTCCGACACGGGGCTTGCTCTTCCGCCTTGTCAGGCGTTTTTTGATGGGTTTCTTCGGCATGTCTGTGGGAGAATAGTAGGAATGTAGAGAAATTGCATAGTGAACGTCAGAATTTTATTTTTCTTGCTAAAATGCCAAAATGTGAATGAAGAAATGATATAAAAAGGCTTTTGTAAATGTTGCAAACTTCATTTTTTCTACAAGAGAATTGGCGGAATTGTTTATAAACCAGTGTGCACTTGTCATCTCTAAAAACACGATCATTGGACGACACGTACAATGTTTGAATCACGAACTATTCTTCACCGTTAGTCATTTTCTGCAGTAAAATCGGGCTATTTATTCTCAAATTGAGAGAATGGGAAAAATCATTGCCGATTTCATGACACCAACCAATTTTCAATTTAAATTCAAGTTCACAAATAATAATTGATAATCGATTGACCGAAAATCAATTCGAAACTGTTTTGATGAATTTTTTATTGTTAACAAAATAACATTCACAGCAAGAGCCTTTTTATAACGTTTCTCATTTAAATTTTGACATCAAAAAATCTTGAATTGTTGCCTATTTTATTTTCGATTCCCTTTTCTGTACTTCGCATCAGAAAAAATTCCAACGTTCACCACACAACTTGTTTGCATTCCTACCGTTCTTAAACAGACATGCCGAAGAAATTTGGCTTCATCAGACCCGAAGGCAAGCGCCATGGTGCCAACCTTCCGCTGGTTGCTGCCGTGAGCGATGACATGGAGAAACAGCAGAAGGCGAAGGGAGAGGAGTTGCGGAAATCACGATTCCGCAAGATTAATCGGAGTTCTCTGCGATGGAGGAGCAAGAAAAGACGCGTTGGTCAAGGGGTAGCCGCCGATCGCATCCTCCGATAGAATGGAGATCCACAAACACTTAGATGGGCCTGGAGGGCAGTCGTCATCTGATGGAGGAGGGAAGGCTGCGGCAGCCGACGTGGAGGGGCGCGAATCCTCCGAAGGAGGTGGCGATGATGCAATTGGCGCATTAGAAACAAAAGTACTCACTGGAAGCCGCTGTTCTCCGTCGCTGAGCGCCGACGCCGAAGATTGCTGATCGCACTTCTGCACCGCAACCATCGGCCGAGCCGCAGTGTCTTTGCGCTTGCTCTTTGTCCTTGTCAGACACTTTCGTCTGGACGTCTTCGGCATGTCTGTTGGAGAATGGCAATTGTGTAGTAATCGTCGAAATTTTTTTCTTTTGATGCGAAATACAGAAAGGGGGATTGAAAATGGAACAACAACAAAATTCAAGGATTTGTAATGCCAACGTGTGAATGGGAAATGTTATAAAAAGGCTTTTGTTGCGAATTGTATTTTTCTAAAAGAGAGAAATCATCGAAGCAGTGACAAATTGATTGGCGATGAATCGATTATCAATTATTTGTAGACCACTGTCACATTTGTCACCTCCGAAAACACGATCAGTGAACGATATGTGCAATGTTTGGAAACTAAATATGTGACCAAATCTCCGAAAACAGTTCAGTAATTCTTTACCGTCAATCATTTTTCGCGGTGAAATCGAGTTATGTCATCTCAAATTGAAAAAACATGTGAAAAATCATGGCCGATTTAATGACACCAACCAATTTCGATTTCAATGGGGCCTTGCAATTGAAAAACTCAACGTGAGGTCGCCACTACTGTAGGGGGCGCCTACTTTGATGAAGCGGCCGTAACGACGGGAAAAACAGGGGAGTTTGAGTAGTTTGACCAGTAACTGACAGTGACTGGAGACGTCAAGCAAGAAACAGAGGTTATCCAAATTTCAAATCAAGACATATAATGACGGACGTCGGTCGCTGAAGCGTCAATGCCGTCAAAAGTGTCGAATTTGCCCCCCATGGGTGTGGCGCCCTCGGTGTGTAAAAGTGGCAGTGCAAGGCCCCATTCAAGTTTACAAATAACTGACTATCGACTGACTGCCAATTAATACTGTCATAATGACATAAAGGCCCTAGGTAAAAGCTCATCTCTCATCCCTTTATGTGATAACGGAAAAGGCACGTGTAGCCCAAATAACCCAGGCTTTTTAGCATTTAACATGAAACAAATCAATCCACGTGCAATCTTCACGGTATCGTACCCACTTAACCTTACTAAACAACATACTAAAGGTGCGTCCAGTCAGCTTATTTAGCCGCAAGTTTTAATTTTAGTCGCAAGCGCAGCGACGCTCATTGGCTCTTATGAACCAGTCTCCTCAGAACAGCCAATAAGCGATGCAGCGCTTAAGACTAAAATTGAAACTTGCGGCTAAATAAGCTGACTGAACGCACCTTAAAAGTAAGTCCCCAACTTTCCTCCGAGTGCGTCATAATTTTTGAGGGGGGGGGGGGGTCAAAATTTTTATTAAAAGAATTCTAGGACAAAAGTAATCTAGTCAGTGGCTTCGAATTTATTATATTTGGATACATTGGGTTATAAGTGAAACTTATTGACAAACTAGATGTCTATGATCACCGTGAGGGGAGCTCGGGAGGGGAGCAATTGGTGACCTAT
Source organism: Anaspis maculata (assembly GCA_949128115.1). Taxonomy (NCBI): domain Eukaryota; kingdom Metazoa; phylum Arthropoda; class Insecta; order Coleoptera; family Scraptiidae; genus Anaspis; species Anaspis maculata. Next base: position 94,840,150 of record OX421963.1, on the reverse strand, counting down.
GCAAGAAATTTGGTTTTTATTAATATTGGGACGATACTGGCATGTTGGGTATCGTTTCCCATTAAATCTGACCTTGCAAATTCGATTGACATTAAAATTCTGTTTAAAAAATCTTTTGAGCAATTTTCGGCAGAAAAACGTGATTTTGGGACCAAAATAAAGCCGGTTTTTCAATTTGGGTTATTTTTGCGTTTGATGCATTAATCATTTGGATTTAAGATTGGATGAATTATATGGACTTTTCTGCACAAGACTATCATATCATAAACGCGACGTAAGTGGTAACAAGGTGAGAAAAATAATTTATTGAAAAAAATGTCGAAGTCCTAAATGTCACTCAAAAATATCTCCGCGCAGTTGAAAAAAATGTATTGTAGCTGTAATATGGCTTTGATTTCATCTTTCAAGGTTTAATTTTGTAGCCAAAATAATTCTCTAGCTTCCGAAAAAAGAACACTCTACATTAAAATAATAATAATAAAGCAACAGCAACTTTTCCGCGGGTATAGCCACATTTTTCAGTTTCAAGCTGGCCTACCCCGAACATCAAACCAACTCGATTTTATAATATTCAAGAAATAGCAATTATGTCGAACGTCTGATGTAAATGCGTGGAATAGTTGCAGTTATCGATCCTATTCGAAATTTTGAACATTGATGTATTCAACGTGAAAATATCGTAAATTGAAAATCCACAATTTTCAAGAGCAAATTATCATTTTCTTCAATCAAAAATGCTCACAATCTTTTCAAAACAGAGCTTCAACATTGTATTTACATATTAATAATGTATTGGAAGTCTAGCACAGCACAAGAAGATTTTTATCGCAATGCTCTGCAAAAAATATCAAATTATTATTGTTATAATTTCAAGTTCACTAGTAGTCAAAAAAAATCGGATCTAGCTTACCATCCGTACTCTAAGCTTATTTTGTCTGATATTAGTTTCGTTCAAAACTCGTCTATTGATTTCCAAACAATAAATCGATAGTTACCTCGAATACCTACCGATAGCACCTATACCCATCTAAAATAATAGCAAAGTTATCTAGCACCTAAAGGGACTAAATACATAAGTTTATAAAAATAACAGATCGTCCTCAGGGTCATACTCAACAAGGTGGGATAGATTCTCACATGTTGTGCCTCTACAGAACTTACACATCTGCGAACAAGACAAGGAAGATCGCCTGCATCTACATTTTAAACCGCAGTTCTTCTTGCAGTTGCAAGACACTATCTTCGAAAGAGTCTCCAGAGTTGGAGGAAGATGCGTCTTGACGGGGACCAACTACACGTGGGTGCTCCCGCGTAGCCCACCGTGTTGTTTGTTTACACCTAGAGTACCTTAGCTATTATTATCTAGCGAAAACCCGAGGTTAATCCGAGGTCTAGGAGCCGCGATATTGCGTGGAATGACAGACACACAGACGGACGGACGGACGGACGAATAACGAAATAAAATATCTTTGTTGTTTGTACATCTAGAGTACAAATCCAAGAACAATCCGAAGTTTAGTAGCTGAGATATTGCCGGACACTGCAAACGGCAATAACAAGAACAAACTATAAGCGCTACAAGTAGTAGCGCTAAAACCATAGAAGAAAATTCCGAAACTGTACCTAGTACCTACTCATACGAGTACTACCAGACCAGATTTACAGTACGATGCTTTGCATATTGAACGTGAGATCAATTATTACAGATCAAAGTCTAGGTTAATAATGTTGAAGTGATTTTCCCCATATAATGCGTTTGACGTAACTTCATAGAATCCTTATTGGAATTGCTGGACAATTCACAATGGAGCTAAAAGATACGTCATTTTGAAGCTAAAACTGTGGGGAATCTACTGCATATAATAATACGAAGTGATATTCAGTGGTCGATGCTAAAGTAAAATGTTGACTGAAGCATAAGAAGAAAAAAACACGAAAAAAGTGTCATTATCAATGAAATTAAGTCTGTTAGTGTCAAATTTTGGACAAAAGCTATCCCATATCATTCACTTTGATTCATTATCTTTCATTCAAGACCAAGATAAGAGAAATCGATTGGGTGGTTGAGAACTAGGAGCATTTTTAGGCGGAAAGTGCATTTTGAGGTGTCTTCATCTTTGCCTGTCAAAAAAACAATTACGCACACGGGGGAAAGTTGGGGACTTTTTGTATGTTGTACAGCAAAGTCTAGTAAACCCAAAACTGAAGAGATTGACCGTGTTTTAATTTGTTTCATGTTTTGCCGTTTTTTCGACTAAAAAGCCTGGGCTAAAATATGTAAGTTGCCGAATCGCCCAATCATTGGCAGACGCTAGATCATTTCCGCAATAGAATAAAATGCAAACAAAGGTGTTTGTACGAAAAACAAGTAGATACCTACTTGCGTCAATGACCTGATTGGACGATTCGATTAAAAAAACTCACATACGGGAACATACGAAGGCGTAGAAGGGCCAACAATAATTTAACAAAGTTAAAGCAAATTGAGCTTGATCGTTGCAATTTCAACCTAAACAATTGTAACTTCGAACTTACAATTGTAACTTCGAACTTACAATTGTAACTTCGAACTTACAATGGTAACTTCGAACTTACAATTGTAACTTCGAACTTACAATTGTAACTTCGAACTTACAATTGTAACTTCGAACTTACAATTGTAACTTCGAACTTACATTGTAACTTCGAACTTACATTGTAACTTCGAACCTACAATTGTAACTTCGAACCTACAATTGTAACTTCGAAATTACAATTGTAACTTCGAACTTACAATTGTAACTTTGAACCTACAATTGTAACTTCGAACCTACAATTGTAACTTCGAACCTACAATTGTAACGCAGCTCCGGGAAAACGGCAGCAGGCAGTTGGCGTTGGCCGTTGACGTTGGCCAAAGTTATGGGAAGCCATTTTTGAGGTTAATTTTCAGTTTTAACTGATGAGTGTCATACATTTTATTCTGCCTACCATATAGCCATATAATTATTGATAATTTTAGTTATTACTAGTTTTCACTATGGTTTTCAAGTGTTCCATAATGCATTGCAACAGCGCAATGACGAATGTGGAACTAGACAATTGACACTGACAGTAGATAATATACACCGATGCCCGTCAGACTTGCCAACCTCAATTTTGAATATAGTTATATTGCGTGCGCACTGGGTCCAAAAGTTTCCGACGGGATAGGTCGAGGGGTCAACCACCATCGACAGTCCGTGTACAAATTTCTGACAGTCATGACTGTCAGTCACCACAGTCTCCACAGTCTTGCCCGCAGTCACCACAGTCAAGCTGACAGTCCTGACAGTCCCGACAGTCATGATCACAGTCCCGACAGTCATGATCACAGTCCCGACAGTCATGCTCACAGTCCCCACAGTCAAGCTGACAGTCACCACAGTCTTACTCACAGTCTCTACAGTCTTGCCGACAGTCTCTACAGTCTTAACAGTCTTTCCCACAGTCTCCACAGTCAAGCTGGCAATCACGAGGAGCTGGTTGGCTCACGCATGCGCGGCACCCAGCACCCAGCTGGTATGCAGCTTTTCTGAGATTATTCGTCCATAATTGTGTCTGTTGATATTTCGATAGCAATATGAGTACCTAACTACCTACCTACCCACCCACCACCTACCTACTTTTATTCAGTCGAAAAAATATAACAAAACAGGGGCCCTATTATTCTTTAAACGGGGAACAGGTTTACATGTTGTGTAGTTGCTAGGAAAGGGCCAAACATAGCCCCTGTTTTGTTATATTTTTTCGACTGAATAAAAGTAGGTAGGTGGTAGGTGGGTAGGTAGGTAGTTAGGTACTCATATTGCTATCGAAATATCAACAGACACAATTATGGACGAATAATCTCAGAAAAGCTGCATACCAGCTGGGTGCTGGGTGCCGCGCATGCGTGAGCCAACCAGCTCCTCGTGATTGCCAGCTTGACTGTGGAGACTGTGGGAAAGACTGTTAAGACTGTAGAGACTGTCGGCAAGACTGTAGAGACTGTGAGTAAGACTGTGGTGACTGTCAGCTTGACTGTGGGGACTGTGAGCATGACTGTCGGGACTGTGATCATGACTGTCGGGACTGTCAGGACTGTCAGCTTGACTGTGGTGACTATGGGCAAGACTGTGGAGATTGTGGTGACTGACAGTCATGACTGTCAGAAATTTGTACACGGACTGTCGATGGTGGTTGACCCCTCGACCTATCCCGTCGGAAACTTTTGGACCCAGTGCGCACGCAATATAACTATATTCAAAATTGAGGTTGGCAAGTCTGACGGGCATCGGTGTATATTATCTACTATCAGTGTCAATTGTCTAGTTTCACATTCGTCATTGCGCTGTTGCAATGCATTATGGAACACTTGGAAACCATAGTGAAAACTAGTAATAACTAAAATTATCAATAATTATATGGCTATATGGTAGGCAGAATAAAATGTATGACACTCATCAGTTAAAACTGAAAATTAACCTCAAAAATGGCTTCCCATAACTTTGGCCAACGCCAACGGCCAACGCCAACTGCCTGCTGCCGTTTTCCCGGAGCTGCGTTACAATTGTAGGTTCGAAGTTACAATTGTAGGTTCGAAGTTACAATTGTAGGTTCAAAGTTACAATTGTAAGTTCGAAGTTACAATTGTAATTTCGAAGTTACAATTGTAGGTTCGAAGTTACAATTGTAGGTTCAAAGTTACAATTGTGAGTTCGAAGTTACAATTGTAATTTCGAAGTTACAATTGTAGGTTCGAAGTTACAATGTAAGTTCGAAGTTACAATGTAAGTTCGAAGTTACAATTGTAAGTTCGAAGTTACAATTGTAAGTTCGAAGTTACAATTGTAAGTTCGAAGTTACAATTGTTTAGGTTGAAATTGCAATGATCAAGCTCAATTTGCTTTAACTTTGTTAAATTATTGTTGGCCCTTCTACGCCTTCGTATGAACACGGTGGCATTCGTTCGGCATTTGGCATTCGATTATCATTATTCATTTTGGGTTCGGGGTAGTCATGAGTACTGCTGGTTGAATGCAGACTGTTGGTTCAAGGGACTGAGGGTGTGCCCTCAGTTCCAAGTGATTCAATAGTAGTAAGTAGAAGTATTTTTATAAAGTGTGATGTGTGGAACTATTTGATAATACAGCTTTTCCATGGTATTATCACCACATTTTGAGCGTTATCAGTTTCGAATAAATACTAGGGCTGAATTGAGAGAAAAAATAAGCATTGATTGATGAACATGCACACGCATACAAAAACTTACTGGGCAGATTTGAACATTCGACAAAATGTTGATTTTAGCGGAGCTTTTCTTCAAAGATAGGGATCGCATATTGTTCGGGACTCGATTCGAGATTAACTGCACAGGATACAAACAGCTTGAGCTTTGGACAATGTTAGTGGTTATACAGGGTGTCCCGGAATTAGTGTTACAAAACTCACAGGGAGATAGAAAATTGAAAAATAAAGGGACTTTTGTTGATAAACATACCCTCCCAAACGTATAATAACGGAGATACGGGCCTTCAAAGTTGTTTTTCAAAAACAGTTTTTTTTTGTATACTTTTTGAACCGTTGAGCCGATTTTTTTCAAATTCAAACCAAAGTCCATTGAGACAGGTCTTTATTGAACAATAATAACGAATTTTATCAGACATTTTATGGGGTGAAGATAGTGGGGGGGTACCCTCCCCCTTTTCCCCCTATTTTTGACCCCCCTGAATATTTTTGAAAACGGTTTCAATTTTTGAAATCTGCGTTCAATTCAAATAATAAAGTTGATCTTGCAAAATTTTGATTAGAGGCTTCATTTTCAAGATATTTGGGTTTGAAACATTAGAAAACATCACGAGATCGTTACTTTCCAGGACCCAAATTGTTTTTTTTCTGAAAAACTCCATGTTTCTCAGCAAAAATGATGGTTTATCAACTTAAAACCAGAAAACTCATTCCATTTGACGAATCATGGGTTTTCTTGAATTTTAATTTTTAGGCCCAGGAAAGTGGCGATTTCGAGATGTTTTGCAATGTTTCAATTCCAAATATCTCGAAAACTGAGCCTCTAATCAAAATTTTGCAAAAGTAACTTTTTTCTTGTAACTGAACGTAAAATTCAAAAATTGAAACAATTTCCAAAAATATTCGGGGAGGTCAAAAATAGGGGGGAAAGGGGGAGGGAGGGCATCCCCTATTATCTTCGCCTCTAAAAATGTTTGATGATATGCGTTATTATTGTTCAATAGAGACCTGTTTCAGTTAACTTTATATCAAATTTGACTGAAATCGGTTGAACGGTTCAAAAGTTAAGGAAAAAAACTGTTTCTAAAAAACAGCTTTGAAGGCCTGTATCTCCGTTATTATGCGTTTGCGAGGGTATGTTCATCAAGAATAGTTCCCTGATTTTTCAATTTTCCATCTCCCAATTCAAAGATATCCCAATTTCCCAGATATTTTTTGACGCATGTCACTTTCATTCTCTAATCGTTTTAACATGCCCGACTGGAAAACAAACTGTTAACACACACCTACTGTTTCGAATGTTCGCATCAATATTTGCGTAGGGGCGTAGGGGTCAAAACAGTAATCAAATTTGGAGCTTGTGATAGAGAATATTGGCAATATTTTTGTACTTTTTAGGAGCGCACACATTGGCATTTTGCTAGGCCATTGGAAGTTACCGCTCGAGACAACCAGAGATACCCAGGGTAGTGCAATCCTTCCATTTACATCTCAGAGTGTTGGAAGTGTTCATATGATATTGCAGAGAAGATCATTTGCAAAATCATCGCTTATACCCTTGACACACTGCTCCTAAATGATCATCAAGTGTAATGATCATTAACGTTAAATGACGATTGCGAATTTGGGGGTGACACACTGCAAATCGTAATTAACCTATGAGCTTGCGCCGTAGCGCATGAATAAACGTGGCGATCAATTTTCCCCTGATATGTCGATGTCAAATTGTCGAATGGTCCGAAGTATTGGGCTATTATTGCCCTTATTATCTATAAATTATACTATCAATTTCATATTTTCGGTGAGGTGTGAGGTGGTATTTAGCTTAGATTTCAATTAATCGAGAAAGCAATAAGTATTTTATCAATGCTTGCAATGTTCACACCACACCATACTATCTTTATTTGTTGCCAAAAATATGTTGAATTTGTATTGAGTCGAAAGAAATGGAGGAAAAGAAGAATGAGAAACTGATTATTTAGTCAATAACCTGATCAAAATCGCGTAGTTCCATAGTCTAAGTAGTCTAACCAACTTTTAATTTCGCGCGGCCTGACAGGCAACTGACAGATGCATGTTATAGTTCATTATGTTCGTATCTATCGTGTGGTCATTCTGACTTTTTCGCAATTTTTCAACTGCTCTTGCGATTAGTATGGGTTAAGAAACAGAATAAGTATTTATGGAAATAAACACATATAGGTACCTATCTATCTCCCGGATACTTACGGAAAAACCTATTCCCGCATCAATAAATTCGACTTTGCCAAAAATAAAGTGCCGCCAGCCGATATCCAGCTACAAGTTCGCAATGTTCGTATCATCCAACTTTCGCGAGCAGGCGGTAGAAGTTTTTAATTTTTTATACGTGCACGCTACGGGCATTATCTCATAATTTGGTACAAGAAATGTTGTTGCAAGAGGCAAGACACACTATCCAGTTCCTTCATTACAGAAATACGTGTCTGACACTCCGAATAGCCTACTAACAGGCGCTTTCGTTTTGAAATCTGAAAAGTGCAAATTGAACTGCACTGATCAGATCACTAATCTCGTCAAAACGAACGCCTCTATTTCCATTTCTCACGGTTACCCTAACCCAACTATTCGTAGGTAGGTGATACCGAGGGTGATACAATCTTCAAGATTGAATAGCTGGAACCTACACGTAGTACTCATTGTATCCTAGTGAACAACTTGGCTTCACTTGCATTCTTTGTGCAGCCTAATCAGCAATTTTATCCATGCAACATGCAACAACCTCTGTCGATCACTGTCATAACCCTACTTTTCCGTGATCTGTGACATATCAATTGAAATTAGACAACTCCCCTTCGAAGAGGTGAAGTGATCCTGAGAATTTGCAGGGTCAGTAGGACAAGAGAGGGGGCAAAAAACGAACGTGGTGAGGTAGCACAGTTCTACTCGGAGCTACTCGTTTGCTTAAAACGAAAGCGGCTAATGGCGTTTTCGGCTAACACGCTCAGAGCGAACCAGCCATGCGCACTACGAAATTTCTAGGGATATTCAGGAGAGAGCCACTTTTCCGTATGTTCGGCTGTGCTTGCTCGCAGAACGAGCGAGGTTGAAGAAAGTTTAAAAATGAGTTGTAACCTGAAGGGAAATCAAAAATCTGCGGTAACCTACGCATTTATGCAGTCAGAATTTTTAATGTATCAAATCAACACCTCCACTACCACTCCTCCACTCCGGCCACCACTCCACTGCCAACATGAAAAACTGTCTTGTCACTAGAAGCGGATTTCAGGATCACTTTCAGTGTTTCAGAGCGAGCAAAAAGCGACAACGCTAGGCGCCAGATGTGATTTCATACGGAGCGGGAGCGCTTTTGGTCAGAGCCAGATCACTCTGAGACGAAAACGCCATAAAATGACAGACTTGATGACAGATATCGCGATTCATTGCAGAAACGCTGGCCAATGGTGTTCAAAAATCACGGCGATGATGCACGACCACCGGCGATTATTCGGCGATTATGGTTAATCCTAGTAATTGATCATTAAGGTCCTAAATGACGTTCTAAATGATCTTTAAATAAATGACGACGTGACACACTAGTCATTATCGTGATTTACGCTGAATGATGATTAAGCTTTCTATTCTGTCAAGGGTATTATATGGTTATGTTTTCAAGTTTTGAAGTTATATCGAATGTGAATAGTTATCCGCGGTTGGATATTACGTCGGATCGATCTGAGAGCTCGGAATCGTTCGAATATTGCAAACCGACGAGTCAGAGCAAGATCTGTACCGTTCGGATATTACCTCGCAGAGGCCTACGAGTACAAACTGTTCAACACACACCTATTGTTCCAAATGTTCGCATCAATACTTGCGTAGGAGTCAAACGTAATCAAAGTTGAAGCTTGGGATAGAGAATATTGGCAATATCTTTGTACTTTTTAGGAGCGACACACATTGGCATTTTGCTAGATAATTGGCAGTTACGGCTAGAGACAACCAGATATACCCAGCGTAGTGCAATTCTTCCATTTACAACTCAGAGTGTTGTAAGTGTTCATGTCATATTGCAGAGAAGATCATTTGCAAAATCATCGCATATGTTTTTACGTTTTGAAGTTATATCGAAAGTGAATAGTAATATAATGGGGGCTAATGGGTGCGGGTGGATTAAAATAGAACAAAGAACCGAGGAACCAGCTTTGGCACAACAGGGTAAATGAATGTCTATGGCGGATATCGAATGTGATATGAACACATGCAGCAAAGATGCAGCACAACAGCAAAAACGGACGACAAACGACAAAAAATGACAGGTGCACACACCATTTCCAGCCCATTACCTCGAAAACCCACCGTTTTCTCTTACAGAATAAATACGCCCCAAACAACATTATGTTAGAGCTAGCACAACGGAGCTATGTAGTCAAACATAATGTTAGAACAACATAATGTTATTATGACGAACAGATGATTATGATTATGATTACAGAATCACTCCATTAGGTTAGGTCAGCAATTCAGCAGCGTTGACAGGTGTCAGCTGTCATTTTTACATACGATCATACGGAGTAATCTCGACTGTTCGTTTATTAAAAGTTACTCGGATCGAAATTGCACATGAAGACAGCAGCTAGCTGCCAACAAGTCGTCAACGTGCCATTCGTACCAACGCAACCCATTATTTCCATAGCTTGCTCTAATGCAGAAAGCCGTGAAATTGATTATATTCTACCCTGTATTTACTTTGGTTTCTATGACCCCAAGACCTCAAAAAATAATTGGTAAACTCATTTGAAAGGTGTTCGATTTCATTAGAATGTGAACAATCTGTTTGATTCTAAACCTCATTGTCGACACTAATATTAATATCTTCCATTTCCAAAGCAAGAATTTCGAATTGAGTCTTTTCTTAAGCTTCTCCGGGGCCAAATGAAGTGTAAGACAGTGAACTTTTTTCAATCGATACTCAGCTCACCGGTAAGATTGGGCATCTGCAAATAATGATAATTGTTGCCTACTTTCCTTATTTTAGATAACATTGGATAACATGTACCTTGGAACCATGACGATACGGTAACGATACAATAAACATCAACTCACTGCAAAAGCTGCTGTTCCAGGTTCCAGGTGATGCTTTCGCACAACCGCAAGTCTAGATTCTTGTCAGCTTCTGGAGAGTTTGCGAAAGAAACGAAAAATGCTTCGTCTAGCCGTGGTATACGAGGTTAATGCATCAAGCCCAAATCACTTTGCAGTCCGAATCGGAATCGGATCGGAAATGTTCACAAAGTTCACATCGCAGAGGGAAAACTGGTAGAAAAACCTAACCTAAAAAACGCATTATTGAATTTGGATGTCTGAATTGAGTATGGATACTTTACCTCAGCTTTTCGCCACTATTACAGCACTGAGCAGAGCCACACAGCTTGCCAGAGACAATCAATATTATTGAGCAACGTAAACAAAAACGAGGGAAGTTTACCGCCGCCTCGTGTGACGGCCTTATGACAGCCAGGCCGTGAGATGTATAATACTCCCCCTCCCCCTTCCTACCACCATTTTTTGGGGGGAGTCGGTTTCGTCGGGGATCGGGCAGGAGGGTGTGCCCTGGTAGGTCCTGCGAAGAAAAAAAAATCAGACTGATTGTTTATATACCAAAGAAAGCTATATTTGTGTTATCCCTTTCTAAATTGCCAAATAGTAATAAACAAAAGAGATATCAAGAATTTGTTTTTTATATCGAGGAGGCATCTAAAACATGCATTGGTAAATTTCTATTTCCAGCCCTTCGCCTCCACTTACCCCAACTTTCAAATTTCAAATTACACTACCTTCCTTGAGATAGGTACATCAAATTAAAGAGAATTGAAATTTCTTTCTGAGAAAATATTTTCAAAATTTTCAACCCCAGCCCTTGAAAATTTTCGCGTCACGCGCCTGCGCCTGGCGTGTGGCGTGTATAGCACGTGTGTGCGATCTTCATTTATTTATTTATTTAGAACACATACAGGATACCTACATTCTAGTTACATGTGTTCGCAAAATATAATTACAAAAACCAAAATAAATAGTGAAACTTGAAATAATCTACCCCCCCCCCCCCCCCCACCCAAAAAAAAAAGGAACAAATTATTACATTCTCAACAATATTCTATGACTAGCGGTCTTGAATCTAGATAGACTATAAGAAAAAATGTCTACGTCAGCAGTGAGTTGCCGGTCATTAAAAATAACATTAAAGATAACACACATTCCATTGATCACACTGACATTATTAGAAACAAAAAATAGAACTGATCTAGGTCTAACTCTGTTGTTCGGAACGTAAAAGTTCAGTCTTGATAGCAGGTAGGAGCTGTCGTAAAAGTTGTTGATAATTTTATATAGAAATAGCAATGTGGCTGTTGTCCTCCGAAACTCCAACTTTACAAGACCAAACTCATCGCGTATCGGATGAAAAGACTTAAACCCTGGACCCCGTCCGTGCTTCTTGAAAAAGAGAAAACCCAGAAACTTATTCTGCACAACCTCGATATGCTTTGCTTCATAACCTTAAGATGAAGATTCCAGACCGTACTGCAATATTCAAGTTGACTTCTAACAAGATAGTTGTAGAGTGATTTGATAGTGTCGATGTTCCTGAATTTGCAAGATGTTCTCTTGATGAAACCTAAATTGCGTAGCGCCCCACTAGAAATATTCTGAATGTGAGCATCAAACTTCAAGTTGCTCTGAAATGTCACCCCTAAGTCTTTTATTTGGTCCAGTTTTTTTAATGGAACTCCCGCGATAGTGTAATCAAATTCAGAATTATTCTTGGATTTTGAGAATATTACATAATTACATTTTTCGATGTTGAAATACAATTTATTTTTTAGTGACCAAGAATATACCTCATTGAGATCTTGCTGGAGTGAAATGGAATCATTAACGGAAGTGACAGGTGCAAAAAACTTGAAGTCGTCAGCATATAACAGCGTCTCTGACTTAGAAACACTGGGAAGGTCGTTTATGAATATTAAAAACAGGAGGGGACCCAAATTCGATCCCTGTGGGACACCTGACTTTGCAGTGAAACTGTTTGATTCAGACCCTCTGTATAACGTACCTATTGCTTTCTGTCCATTAGGTAAGAACGAAAAAAAAAAAACCACCAAGTGATCACTGAGGCCGTAAGCTGTTACTTTGGCAAGAAGGATATCGTGGTTTACAGTATCAAACGCTTTGGCGAAGTCAGTGTAGATAGCATCGACTCTAGTACCCTTCTCCATCGCAACCTGCAGCTTGTCAAGATAAGTTAGTAAATTTGTTTCGGTTGACCTTTTCCTGACAAAACCGTGCTGTTACCGACAAATAAGCCTATTAAAGTAAGAATAAAGCTTCTCATACAACACAAACTCATACAACTTCGCAATGCAGTTTAGAACGGCGATCGGCCTGTAATTACTTATCAACTCTTTGGGACCTTTCTTGTGAATCGGGGTTAACTTAGTCTCTCCAAAACATGCCGGAAAAATTCCAGAGCGAAGAGACATCTGAAAAATCACCAGCAGAGGATATGACAAATATTCCTTTGCAGCTTTGAAATATGTAACACGGAATGCCATCCGGGCCCGCACTGTGCTTTGGTTTCAATTTTCCGAATGCAGCCTCAAGTTCAGATAAGCTGATCCGGTCAAAATGGAAGTGATTCTCACTTACGCAGGGCATGATGCCATCCGCCAACCGACTTATTGTAGTGCGGTTATACGAGGAAGTTTCACCATACACACTTTCAGAATATTTTGCAAATGAGCTGGATATTTTATTTCTGTCATCGGTTTCAATTTCGTCGATGATAAAGTGAGGATCAGAGTTCCGCGTTTGTTTAGTACTTTTGAAGAAATTCCAAAAAAGGTTCTTATCTTGGTTAACGTTACTTTCTACATTGTTTATGTAAGCATCATAAGCATCATAATCATCGATGGAGTTTACCCTTGTGTTGGTTTCCCGCAGCAGTCGTTGCTGGCCAGAATTGGTCATCGGTCCTTGGAAAACCGAAGAACGGTTGGCTACCTTCTTTTCCTGCATAGGCTTGTTTCGGGTGCGGTAACCTCCCCCAGTGTTCTTTCAATGATCTCCCTAAATGTTCCGAGACAGGGCCTAAGGCGGAGTGATGTTTTTTACGTGAGGCTCACACAAAAGCTCTTTTACTTCAACTCTCCCGTGAACCGTTTTGCCCTGACATACAATAGGTTCCAGGAGAAGTTCGACATTTTCAACTGCAGTGCGGCGGATGTCAGGCGAGTTTTTGATTGAGATGCAATCGACGCTGTGTTCTTGTCTGTAAGTAGTGTTGCGACGGATTTTCTTTTCTTCGTTCCGCGGTCACGCTATTATTGGACTTGTTAATCTGTTGCGTGCCCGTATAAATAATAAATAAATAATAAATAATATTTATTGTTCCTTCAGTACTTGCATTGTACTATAAACAAATAACAATAAATAATAACAATAAATAAAAATACAGTCAATGCCAACAAAAATTATTCATCCATCAGAAAAGCCCTCAATCTAAAAACACTCCCCAAAAAATCAAAGAACTTTTTAGCATCCACAGCTCCAATGCTACAGATTGCCGTGCACAACTCATCAATGCCCCCAACAGAACCAGGCAGACCAACACGTAACGGCACATACATGGGACACTCAAATAGCATGTGGCTCAAAGACTCAATCTTTTGAAGATTACAGACAGTGCACAGTTCAGTGGTGTCAATCCGGTATGAAGTACCATTAAAGTAGAGACTGAAATTTTTTTTGTTACAAAGGCGAATCTGAGCTAATACCCTTACAAAGCGAATCGGAATTCTCAAAGTCAAATAGCCACTGTAAGTGTTTGTAAGTGACAGTGTTCTAATACTGGGGTCAAACGGAGAATAGCGGGAGGTTGAGGAGCTGTCAACATCTTTAAGGAGCAAGAACCGATCGTATTTGTCAATTAAAGTCATGTGAAGGTGCTTGATGGACCGATTATTGCAAACTTCACCAAAGAGGTCCTCACAGCCTATCTCTCGAAAAAACTGTCTCAGCTGCATACACCAATTGTGTTTTTCCTCAGTTTGGTCCAGCAGCTGCAACATCCTGACGAAACACATTTTTGGATACCTGCCCCTAACCTCCCCCAGTGTTCTTTCAATGATCTCCCTAAATGTTCCGAGACAGGGCCTAAGGCGGAGTGATGTTTTTTACGTGAGGCTCACACAAAAGCTCTTTTACTTCAACTCTCCCGTGAACCGTTTTGCCCTGACATACAATAGGTTCCAGGAGAAGTTCGACATTTTCAACTGCAGTGCGGCGGATGTCAGGCGAGTTTTTGATTGAGATGCAATCGACGCTGTGTTCTTGTCTGTAAGTAGTGTTGCGACGGATTTTCTTTTCTTCGTTCCGCGGTCACGCTATTATTGGACTTGTTAATCTGTTGCGTGCCCGTATATAATAATAACATTAATAATCATTTTCCAACTTTTTTCCAATTTCCCGGGAATTTTTCAGTTGAAAATGTAAAACCGGCCTGGGATATCGAGACCCCCGACCGAGCCCCCGACTTGAATGATGGAGTTCAAAGTGAAGCCTTAATTGACGATTTTTACAATAAGATGATTTGGAATGAGATTCGAGGTATTTACGGAAAATTCGAATTTTCCTGACAAACCTTCCAATTATTCATGTAAATTATCTTCAATCTTTTTCTCTAATTCCAACTTTCGGGGTGACACAACCGATTTTTTTTAGTGGACGACGATGACAATAGGTGCTTTCCTTTTACAACCTGAACTAAGTATTCTGACGTAAGTTGTTAGTGGTATCTCACTTTCGCGCATGTGATTTATCGCTTTCTCTCTCTAACTTAGATCAGATCAGTGAGTTTTGTTTTGGTATATGTTATGTACATATGTATTCCAGACATGACCAGAGATATCTTGGATATCGTGACATTCATGAAAGAACCTACCAACCAATTTTTGACACCAATGTAAAAAAATATGGAAAGAGAATGGAGTCGAGAATGGAGTATTATACTAAAAAAATTTTTTTATTGGAATGGAAACTACATTAAAAAATAATTGACCCGTGTTTTTTTATTCAGTCAAAAACCGTATCGTTTGGGCGCAATAAATAAATAACATCAACTAGTTCTGACGTCACAGCGAGTCACCGCCTATACTGCCTGTGTAAATGACGTCAGAAATAGGCAGAATATAGGAATTTCGTTTATTTATTGCGGCCAAACGATACGATTTTTGGCTAAATAAAAAAATACGGGTCAGTTATTTTTCAATATAGTTTCTGATTCCATCGAAAAAAAAAATATTTTTTTTATTTTTCATTTTTTGGATTTGTTGGAAATTCCTCCGCGTGGAGTTGAAATAATAAAAAAATCATATCATCAAAAATTGGCTTCTCACCAATGTTGGGGCCCAGGGCCCCCCTTGATGTTGGTGACGTGGCCGGCGGTAGCGTGGACGGTGGTGCCCTCGGTGGCGTGGACGGTGGTGCCGGCGGCGCTGTGGAGAAATAAAACGATGTGAGCGAGAACGAAGTATAATATGAATACGACTGAAGAAAGTATAAGCAATAAAGTACAAATAAGGGCCTGTATTCATATGCCCCTTTTAGTTTGAAAGCGGTTCTGAAGATGCGCCTCTAAAGTTTTCCTATTCATACACGCTTTTAGCGCGCCTCTATTAGGCCAGTCAACCTGGCTCAAAAAGTGTCTTATATTCACAAAACGTATACTCTGGCTGAATTTTCGCATACACCTAGGGAATCCCCCACAGAGCCCCGAATCGCAATTTTTTTTTTCTCCAAATCATTTTTAAATCTCCATCAGGTACGTATATGTATCTGAATTTTTTCTTCACTTTGGATACGTCAAGAAGAATATTATTCAACTTTTCCATGAATTTTGGGAGATTTTTCCTGTCAGGTGATCTGTAAATTGATATTATGACTGTTTTGCTCACAGGTAGGTAGATCGCTGTCGCCTCTATAACTTGCTCTTCCGATTGTAGTCCTATTTCCTCCAGACACTCATATCTGAGATCGAGTCTGAGATGTTCAGCCGTCAAAATCATTGCACCTCCTCCTTTACGTGAGCTTCTGCAAAAACTGTTCGTAACACTGTAGTTATCCATCACTAACATCTCAGCCATGTCCGCTGTGAGCCAGTGTTCAGTAATGCACACCACATCCGCTCCTAAATCTTTGATGCCAAAATTCAGACGATCAATTTTGTTTGTCAGTGATTGTATATTGATGTTCAATATTGTGAATTTGTTTCTGTTCTTCTCTCGCAAAATCGAAGAGCCATAAGTCGATAAAATTTGTCGTTGGGAAAGTTTCTGATCCAGAGTTAGATTTGTGAGGGGTTCTTCTTGCGAGGATGGAAAAACCTAGTCAAATATGTGCCTTTAGGCCATAGAGTTGAGTCCATCACATCCTCAAGGCTCTGCAGATCAATGGTGATCTTGAAGGATGCGTAATATTGTGGGTACTTTGAGGTTGAAGCCTCACAAATTCCATTTGTTGTCTTCTTTGAGATCACTTTCTTGACGTCCTCAATAGTGGTATCTGGTGCCAATCGAGATGCATATATAAAGGCTTTTCTTGGGGCAGTCCTTAAAATTGATATATCGTCCGAAGTTCCAAATATTTCAGGTTTACTCGAAGTTGTCTTTTTCTTGCGCAGGGGTCTGTTGCTCCTGACAACCTCCCAGCCCGTCGTGGTGCTGTCGGTAGAAGCTGTCGCCTTCAAATCCTTCACCCGGCTTTGGCTGTGCTTGTTTGATTTTTTGATTTCTTGATTTTCAGTTGAAATTATCTTGCTCGCCATCTTGATGCCGGAAGCAGCAGCAGCCTTTGGTGGTATTTTCCCGGATGATTTCTTCTCTTCGGCTTTAGGCATGTAGATTGAAGGTGTTTTGCCTTTGTTGTCTCCAGTTTTTTCCATTGGAATCTCACTCTTCTGGGCTGATGTCTCGCTGATTACCTACCCTCTTGCTGGTATCCTGGTGCATACTTTTCAACAACTGCACTTGCTGATGAAGTTGACTTGTGGTAAAAGGAAAGCATCTAATGACTCTCACTGGAGCCAGGTTTTCCGACAAAAATGCTACAAGTGTTTTATATCCTTGTGAAGAGAAGATAAGTTTTTTGAGGTGAATGAATGATATGGTGTCCATAAGAAAAAATTAAGTTAGCTGTCTTATTTCAAAAACTTGTAAGCGCAAGAGAAAATTATTGACCTCAATCGATCAAGGACCCTCAAAAATGTCAGAATACCAATTTTCAAATTTTTAGCTGTCATAATAAAGAATTGATTAGAAATTTCCGAATTCGGCATTTTTCAGTTTTTTTTGGTATAATTATGTACATTATGTATTCCAGAAATGACCAAAGATATCTTGGATATCGTGACATTCATGAAAGAACCTACCAACCAATTTTTGACACCAATGTAAAAATAATGGAAAGAGAATTTCTTACATGTCCAATTTTTTCTTTTTTGGATTTGTTGGAAATTACTCCGCGCGGAGTTGAAATAATAAAAAAATCATATCATCAAAAATTGGCTTCTCACCAATGTTGGGGCCCAGGGCCCCCCTCGCCGGTGGCGTCCTCGCCGGTGGCGTCCTCGCCGGTGGCGTCCTCGCCGGTGGCGTCCTCGCCGGTGGCGTCCTCGCCGGTGGTGCCGGCGTCGCTGTGGAGAAATAAAACGATGTGAGCGAGAACGAAGTATAATATGAATACGACTGAAGAAAGTATAAACAATAAAGTACAAATAAGGGCCTGTATTCATATCCCCCTTTTAGTTTGAAAGCGGTTCTGAAGATGCGCCTCTAAAGTTTTTCTATTCATACACGCTTTTAGCGCGCCTCTATTAAGTCAGTCAACCTGGCTCAAAAAGTGTCTCATATTTACAAAACGTATACTCTGGCTGAATTTTTGCATACACCTAGGGAATCCCCCACAGAGTCCCGAACCGCAATTTTTTTTTCCTCTCGTCCGACTCGCCGACTAGAAAAGCTGGCCAAAACCTCAAATGAACTTCAAATTGAATAAAAATTGGTATATAGGGGTTTTTGAGGTCACTGATTATGAATATAATATTTAAATTCTTGTTAGCCAATTGGCCAATCAAATATGGCGGAGATATGAGGTTAAATTGATTAGAATGAAAACAAGCATGATTTCATCAGTACGAGGCACTTATGTGTTCCAAATTTCAATAAAATACATTCATTACATGAATTCATTAGAATCGGTCGACCACTAACAAAGTTTTCAAGAGCCTCCAAATCCCAAAATATTCAACAGGGTGGTCCAAGATGGCGTCAAAATTTTGTAAAAAAAACTGCTCATTGGCCAACCGTCCAGGCATAAGCTATCCAACAAAAATTTCAGGGCTCTAACCTTAACCCTCTAAGAAGAGTTCAACTGCAAAAATTTGTACACAGACAAACGGACAGACAGACGAACAGACGGACAGATCTAAACTCATAAACTTAAAACTGATCAGGTAGATAAAGGTAGATTCCTAAATTTGAGCACAAACGAAATATGAGAAAGATGGCTAAGAATTAGGCCAAACTTGTACTCGAATAAGCTATAGTTCTGAAAACTTGAGTATCTGCTTGAATAAAAGAATGACGAAGTGAATGCTTAAGAAACGATTTCGTTCATCTTGTTTCTATGAAATTATAATAAGATGGGTGAGTACCTACCCAGCTGAATTCAATGATTTATTCAGCATCTATACCGAAGTTGTCGATAATAATGAAACACGGAACAAAAAATGAAATAGCCAACCTTGCTGAGACTTCCTCCTTCCCCACATTCTTCCTAAACGCAAACGGGTAAATATAACTTTTTGGACCATAAAGTAATATCCATGACCACACAGGAAAATTTGCCAAAGTTTCCAAAGAAAATCGCAAGAAAAAAAATAGCTAAAATTTCTCGACAATTGACAAAATCAGTAGAAATTAGCTCATATCTTCTGTCCACCAAATTTGCCAAGTGATTAACCTCTTGGTCAGATTCCAATGGATCGCGATGATAGGGTTCGCCAAAAACCATTAGAGTATCCAGCCCTCGATCCAGCCTCTACATTTCAAAATAATAATTTTTAGATCTTGTCCTCCATTAACCCGAAACCCTTCATGAAAATTGTGTCAGTTATGGAAAACAATGTACAGCATTCAATTCTCTTATTAGAAGATCTCGAAATTTTAAGAACCACATTATTTCTGCTAAGATTCGAATCAATAATTTTTCCAACAACCATTTCCGATATTAATTGAAAAGCTAAAAGTGACGCAAGAATGAATGCCCAAAAAAAATCATTACAAGACAGTAGGCACTTCTTGGCAGCCAATATTAATGAAGTTTGTGAGAAAACAGAATGAACTAACGCCCTCAACTTGTATCTTTGCGGTATATAGCGGTATATGTAACTTTTTGTCTACTTGAAAATGGGAGTTTTGTTAAATTATATCGTTTCTGCAAAGAGACTCAACCATGGTTTCTTTCAAAAAGACAAACAGCGACTTGTGTAATATCAACATGAAAACAACATCTGCATACCTGGGTGAGTGCTCTCCATGTCGTAGAATGAAAATCGACCTCTTTACTACTGAGTTATCGAATTAAAAAGAGCAGCGTTTTTCTTGAAGTTTTGCTTGTTTTTTTCGCGTGCTTATCTGAAGCAACTTTTCACCTACCATAAAAAAGCAGGCATACAGCCTAGGCTACCAATCTTTTACAATCAGAAGCAGCTATGATCTATCTATCGAGTCCACCGATTAAAATCACCCTAATAAATTTCTCATTTTTCGAGGTTTTGGCCAACTTTTAGGTATTTGGCCCCACTGTCCGACGTGAACACATATACTACATGCGCCCCGGCGCGAAGCCAAAAATTCATAAAGAACCGCTGCATACAGTATGTGCATATACCGGGTGATCATTTGAAAACTTTCCATCTGCAAGATCTCCCGATTCCTAGTGCAAATGTCTTTGAGCAAAAACAGGTCGATTTTTATATCGAGGGGGACATCTAAAATATACATTGGAGAATTTATATCTTGAGCCCCCTCGCCCCCACTCACCCCAACTTTGAAATTTCAAACGACACCACCTACCTTGCAATACATCAAATTGAAGAGAATTAAATTCTTTTTCTTGGAAAAACATTTCGAAATTTTTCAACCCTACCCCCCGTTCTTCCTAAAATTCTCTTTTTATTATTATTATTTCGTATGGATTCAGTACATTGCACAATAAAGAAAGAAAAATGTATAAAAAGTATAAATAAATGATGGGTAAATTGGTGAAAAATCAAAGTTGAATGTCAAGATTTTCCCGAGGGTATTTGCTGCATCTTGAGTTTTTAGCGAGTGATGGAGGGTGGAGTTATGTATTTTTTGGCGAAAGGGCGTTGCCCCTTGCGACTTGGGAATTGATCAGAAACGCATCTAAGTATGTGCAATTATCAATTTTTTACTTTTCACCCTCTGTTCTCCCTCTTACAGTATTTGCTGCATTTTGAGTTTCTAGCGAGTGATGGAGGGTGGAGTTATGTATTTTTTGGCGGAAGGGCGTTGACCCTTGCGTCTTGAAAATTGGCCAAAAGCTCATATTAGTATGTGCAGGTATCAATTTTTGACTTTTCACCCTCTGTTCACCCTCTTACAGTATTTGCTGCATCTTGAGTTTTTATCGAGTGATTAAGGGTGGACTCATGTATTTTTGGCGAAAGGGCGTTGCCCCTTGCGTCTTGGAAATTGGCCAAAAGCTCATATAAGTATGTGCAGATATCAATTTTTGAGTTTTCGACCTCTGTTCACTGTCTTACAGTATTTGCTGCATCTTGAGTTTTCAGCAAGTGATGAAGGGTGGAGTTAGGTATTTTTGGGCGAAAAGGCGTTGACCCTTGCATCTTGGAAATTGGCCGAAAGCTCATATAAGTATGTGCAGGTATCAATTTTTGAAATTTCACCCTCTGTTCACCCTCTTAAAGTATTTGCTGCATTTTGAGTTCTCAGCAAGTGATGGAGGGTGGAGTCATGTATTTTTTGGCGAAAGGGCGTTGACCCTTGCGTCTTGAAAATTAACCAAAAGCTCATATAAGTATGTGCAGGTATCAATTTTTGAATTTTCACCCTCTGTTCACCCTCTTGAAGTATTTGCTGCATTTTGAGTTTCTAGCGAGTGATGGAGGGTGGAGTAATGTATTTTTTTAGCGAAAGGGCGTTGACCCCTGCATCTTAAGAATTGGCCGAAAGCGCATATAAGTATGTGCAGGTATCAGTTTTGATGTCCAGACGGGCGTGGCGTGCTGGCACAAACGGCGTCGAGGTGTGGACCGGAGTAGCTGCCGGTGCCGGGGGAAGCGCTGGGTCTTCGATAGCGGTCGATGCCCGCTCGGCGGGTGGTTCTGGACGGTGGCCCCCGAGGGGGCCGATGCTTTGGCCCTGATAAGGGCCAATGGTTTCTTCTTGGATGTCAGGATCCATGGCTTCGGCGCTGCGAATGATGTCACTGTGGCTCTAACGAAACGGCGGCTTCGGTTAGTGAAGGACTGATCCCCGTTCACTATACAACACCGGCTTATATAGTGAACGGGCGACGAGGACTGGCTCCTCCCTCCGGCCAATCCGGTAACACCACCCGGTTCCCTGAAGGCATTCTTTGCAGCGTCGGGTCTACTGGCGCAATCGATGGAGCCTGGTCAGCATCTCCCGTAGTTCGTCGGGATTCTCGCCGTCGTCTTCGGACGGTTCTTCGGGCGGCGCGTCGTCGGAATCGTCGTCGGCGTCGCTATTGTCGTCGGTGTCGCTGTCTGGCACGAATGGATCGGGATTCCCAACTGGTGCCGGCCTGAGTTGGTCCACGTGGATGTTGACATGGGCCCCATCTCGGGCCACGGTGTATATGGTGTCGCTAACTCGTGCGACGATGTCATGCGGGCCAGACCAGGTGGGTGCGAATATTTTCCCGTGCTGGCGGGTCTCTCTCGCCATCACACTGTCTCCTGGCCGAAATTCCACTGGTAATGGGGCCGGCTGGGCATACCGTTTCGCCTGGTAGTCTAGCTGCCGAGCGTAGACTCGCTGGTTTCGGGCCTGGCGCTCCGGTCTGGTTGGTGGTGGGTCTCGCGGCAGTTGATGTTCGGCTACCCGCATAAGCGGCTGTCCCAGCACGATTTTGGCCGGCGAGGTACCGGTACAGGCGTTGGTCCGGTTCCGGATGATGGCCAGGGCTCTGGGCACCATTCGGTCCCAATTTCGCTCGCTCTTGTTGTGTAGCAGGGCCCGCAGCACTTTCTTGAGCTCTTGGTTACTGCGCTCCACGGGGTTTGCGCGTTGGTGAAAAATCGCCGTGAACAGGAGCTCGATGCTGGCGTCGGTGCAAAATCGCTTGAACTCTCCGGAAGTGAAAATCGTCCCGTTGTCGGCAATGATTTTCTTCGGGTGACCGTAGCGCGGGAACACTTCGTCGGCCAGATAGGTGCGAAGGACGCGAGCGGTGACGGCGGGAAACGCCGCGGCTTCAATCCAGCGGCTGAACACGTCCTTCACAACCAGCAAGTATTTGTTCCCGGCGGCGGTCGCGTGATAGGGGCCCAACACGTCGATAGACAGCACTTCCCAAGGGTGCCGGGGCGAGTGTGCCTGCATCGGGGCCGGTTTCTGCTTCTGGCGCGACTTCACAGCCGAGCATATGACGCAGTCTCGAACGTGCGCCTGCACGTCCTGGTCCATGCGACGCCAGTAGTAGGTTCGCTGCAGTTGTAGCAATGTCTCCTCGCGTCCGGGATGGGCTGACTCCTGGGTGTCGTGGTAGGTGAATATGACCCGCCGAGTCATATTGCGTGGCACTACTAGTAGAGGCTGATGCGGGGTCCGGCGCCAGAGCAGGTTGTCCTCGACGACATAGTTCTCCAGCAGCGCACGCACTTCCTGGGTGTTGGGCTCTCGATGTTGGTACATGAGCCAGGTCACTATATCGTGAGTGACGCTTGTTGACAAGCCCTGAGCCTTCACTACCTGTCCATACACATCGGCGACGGTGAGGGTGTTGACGACCGGTGGCGGAAGCATCCGTGCTTCTTCAGCGGGGTGTTGGTCGAGCTCTTCTTCCGGGTGCCGGCTGAGGTGGTCAGGCAACTCGTTCGCCTTCCCGGCGACATGTTCCACTTGGAACTTGAATTCCTGGAGCAGGAGCGCCCAACGGGTCAGCTTCGATTTCGTGTCGGAGTACCGGCTCAGCCACTGCAATGCCCGGCTGTCAGTCCGCAGGAGGAACGCCTTGTCTTCCAGATAGCAGCGGTACCGCTTGACGGCCCAAACAATTGCCAACAGCTCCTGCTCATTGACGTGATAGCGACGTTCCACGTCCCGGAACTTGGCGCTGGCGTAGCTGACAATCTGGCGCTGTCCGTCCTCCTCCTGGTATAGGACCGCTCCCATGCCAAGGGCGCTCGCGTCCGTCTGCAGCACGAAGGGCAAGTTCGGGTTTGGGCGGTGCAGCAGCAGCGGCTGGCTGGCGGCCTCCTGGACGCGTTCGAACGCCTCTTGTTGCGTGGCCGACCACGCGAACCTCTTCTTGGCGTCTAGGAGGTCGGTGAGCGGGGCCGTGAGGTAGGAGATCCCGGGGATGAATTCTCGCAGCCAATTCACGGTGCCCAGGAACGACTGCAGCTGCTTCTTGTTGCGGGGCGGTGCTGCGTTCTGCAGGTTCAGCACGTGTTGCGGCTGGCACTTGGTCACAGAGCCCTGGATAACGAACCCAAGGTAATCCAGCTCGGTGGTGGACAGCTGGCATTTTTCGGCAGATACCTGGAGACCATGGATCCGCAGTCGTTCGAACACAAGCCGCAAGTGCCGGAGGTGTTCTTCCTGGGTGTCGCTGTATACGAGGATGTCGTCCAGGTATACCTTGCAGAACGCATGCAAGTACCCTGGAAGTACCTCGGATGTCATCATCTTCTGGAACGTCGTCGGAGCGTTCTTAAGGCCGAACGGCATCACGCGGAACTGGTACAGTGCGCCGTCGGGCGTGCTGAAGGCGGTGTAGGGTTTGGACTCCTCGGCCATGGGGATCTGCCAATAGCCGCTCTTCAAGTCAAGCACGCTGAATACCCGGGCGGTCCCCAGGTCCTTGATCGTGTCGGTGATGCGAGGCAGAACGGCAGGCTCGTCGACGGTAATCTCGTTCAGCTGTCGGTAGTCGATGCAGAACCTCGGCTTCTTCCCTGGTCGTTCGATGATGACCGGCGGCGAAGAATAGGAGCTTTGGCTCAGCTCTATCACTCCGGCTCGGAGCATCTCTTCCACTTGCGTGTGTATCAGCTGCTTCTTTGCGGCCGAGGCGGGGTAAGGCCGGACGCAGACGGGCTTGGGGCTGGTGAGATTCAACCGGTGGCGCGTCGTCAGCGTCGTTGACTGTCGCGGCTGGATGTCGAACAGGTCCTGGAACTCCTCCGTTAATTCCCGAACGGCCGGGTCGCTGCAGCTGGGCAGCGTGACGTCAAGGCTCAGTGAAGACGGGGCGCGGGCCTGCTCGAAGAACAGCGTCCGACGCTCCTGTCGGCCGAGGTACAGGCAGCATCGCTGCATGTCGAGAACGGCGTCGCAGTCCCGCAAAAACGGTACCCCCAGTATGCACTCCTCGCGGAGCTCTGCGAGGGGGGTGAAGGTAGCCAGCAGCGGCTGGTGCTCGCCGAGGCGGACTGGAAGCCTCTGGTCGGCGTAGCGGGTGATGTCGGTCTCGCCCACTGCCAGCTTGACGCGCGACTGGTGAGAGGCCGACAGCCTCGCGGCTAGGCCGGCTTGAATCAGGTTCGATCCGCAGCCAGTGTCCAGAAGGGCCGTCACGGTGACCCCTCCCACTTGGATTCGGACCTTGGGTAGCCAGGTGTCGGTGGCCACGGCTCTCAGGTGGACAGGTCGCTCGTTGGCCGGCTGGCCGGAGGCTGGCTCGGGCGGCAGGGTGTGTTGATGGCCGGCCGGGTCCTCGCTGGTCTGCTGGCCGGAAGTTGGCTCGGGCGGCCGGGCGTGTCGGTGGCCAGACTGGTCGTCGCTGGCCGGCTGGCCGGAGGCTGGCTCGAGCGGCAGGGTGTGTTGATGGCCAGACGGGTCCTCGCTGGTCGGCTGGCCGGAAGTTGGCTCGGGCGGCCGGGCGTGTCGGCGGCCAGACTGGTCGTCGCTGGCCGGCTGGCCGGAGGCGGGCTCAGGCGGCACGGCGTGTCGATGGCCAGACGGGTCCTCGCAGGCCTGCTGGGCTGTCAGGGTGCGGCGACCGGAGCCAGTGTCGCGAGTCTGGCCCCGGTCCGCTACTAGTTTTTTGGCGGCTGGTGGCAATCCCGCATCCAATGGTCTCCTTGGCAGCGTGGACAGGGCGTAGGAGGGCCGCGCGGGTCTCGTCCGGCGACTGGTGCGGGAGCGATGGACTGCCTGGCCGGTGTCGCTGCTACGGAGGCTTGCCTGGTCGGTGGGCGAGGTGTGGCGGCCATTGGGTGACGCGGCCTGGCTTGTATGCATGCCTCGAGACTCGAGGCCAGTGTGACGAGCGACTCGACGTCTCGGATGTCCTTGCCTAGGAGGAAGGCACGCAGGTCCGCGAGCAGAAGTCCCGTGATGGCTTCAACGATGGTTGCTTCTGGAGTGTGAGGCTGCAGCCTCGCGTACAGCAGCTGCTTCCGCGTGATGAAAATTGCGGCCGGCTCGTTCGGAGATTGCCGGGTCGAGTATAGTTGTGCTATGAGCTCGTTCCGGAGGGCTGGGTTGTCGAAACGTTGGCGGAAGCGTCGTACAAACGTGGGGAACGCTACCGCCAAGTTTCGGTATGGCTCGGCCCATTTTGCTGCATCGTGTCTCAGCGCTCCGATGGCTGCTTGTCGCTGGTCTCGGTCTTGTGTGATGCCGCTATCTCGGAAGTGAGCGGCCAGCTCCCTCAGGAAGCTTTCGGGGTCTTCCATGGGCTCGCCCGCGAATGTAGCGGTGAAACGCCGGGGCTGGGCGTTGCAAACCAGCAAGCGCAACACTTCGGCAGGGATGACCACGTTGCAAGGCTGGGCTGCTGGCGGCTGGTCCAAGAACGGGTTTGTAGTGTTGTGGGTTGGGCGCCACTCGTCTTCGACGAGAAATGGGTTGGTGGCGGCGAACGGGAACGTCCAGTTCCGATTCTCGTGTTCTCTCAGGGTCGTGTCGGGTTCCTCCTGAACGACGGTTCGGGTAAGGCCCCACGTTGGGCTCGCCATGATGTCCAGACGGGCGTGGCGTGCTGGCACAAACGGCGTCGAGGTGTGGACCGGAGTAGCTGCCGGTGCCGGGGGAAGCGCTGGGTCTTCGATAGCGGTCGATGCCCGCTCGGCGGGTGGTTCTGGACGGTGGCCCCCGAGGGGGCCGATGCTTTGGCCCTGATAAGGGCCAATGGTTTCTTCTTGGATGTCAGGATCCATGGCTTCGGCGCTGCGAATGATGTCACTGTGGCTCTAACGAAACGGCGGCTTCGGTTAGTGAAGGACTGATCCCCGTTCACTATACAACACCGGCTTATATAGTGAACGGGCGACGAGGACTGGCTCCTCCCTCCGGCCAATCCGGTAACAGTTTTTGAATTTTCACCCTCTGTCCACCCTCTTACAGTATTTGCTGCATTTTGAGTTTCTAACGAGTGATGGAGGGTGAAGTTATATATTTTTTGGCAGAAGGGCGTTGACCCTTGCATCTTGAAAATTGGCCAGAAGCGCATATAAGTATGTGCAGGTATCAATTTTAGACTTTTCACCCTCTGTTCACCCTCTTACAGTATTTGCTGCATCTTGAGTTTTCAGCGAGTGATGGAAGGTGGAGTTATGTATTCTTTTGGCGAAAGGGTGTTGACTCTTGCGTCTTGGAATTAAGCCGAAAGCGCATTAAAATATGTGCAGGTATCAATTTCAGACTTTTCACCCTCTGTTCAACCTCTTACAGTATTCGTTTCATCTTGAGTTTTCAGCGAGTGATGAAGGGTGGAGTTCTGTATTTTTTGGCGGAAGGGCGTTGACCCTTGCTTCTGAAAATTGGCCAAAAGCTCATATAAGTATGTGCAGGTATCAATTTTTGACTTCTCACCCTCTGTTCACCCTCTTACAGTATTTGCTGCATCTTGAGTTTTTATCGAGTGATGAAGGGTGGACTCATGTATTTTTGGCGAAAGGGCGCTGCCCCTTGCGTCTTGGAATTGGCCAAAACTCATTTAAGTATGTGCAGGTATCAATTTTTGAGTTTTCGACCTCTGTTCACTGTCTTACAGTATTTGCTGCATCTTGAGTTTTCAGCGAGTGATGAAGGGTGGAGTTTTGTATTGTTTGGCGAAAAGGCGTTGAGTATTGTGTCTTGGAATTTGGCCAAAATCGCATAAAAGTATAAGCAGGTATCAATTTTCGAATTTTCACCCACTGTTCACCCTCTTACAGTATTTGCTACATCTTGAGTTTTCAGCGAGTGATGGGGGATGGAGCTATCTATTTTTTGGCAAAGAGGCGTTGACCCTTGGGTCTTGGAAATCGGTCAAAAGCGCATCTAAGTATGTGCCACTATCAATTTCTGATTTTTCACTCTCTGTTCACCCTCTTTCAGTATTTGCTGCATCTTGAGTTCTCAGCGAGTGATGGAAGGTGGAGTTAGGTGGTTTTTGGCAAAAAGGCGTTGACCCTTGCATCTTGGAAATTGGCCGAAAGCGCATATAAGTATGTGCAGGTATCAATTTTTGAATTTTCACCCTCTGTTCACCCTCTTAAAGTATTTGCTGCATTTTGAGTTTCTAGCGAGTGATGGAGGATAGAATTATGTATTTTTTGGCGGAAAGGCGTTGACCCTTGCATCTCGAAAATTTGCCAAAAGCGCATATAAGTATGTGCAGGTATCAATTTTTGACTTTTCACCCTCTGTTCACCCTTTTAGAGTGTTTGCTGCATCTTGAGTTTTTAGCGAGTGATGAAGGGTGGAGTTATGTATTTTTTGGCGAGAGGGAGTTGAACCTTGCGTCTTGGAAATTGGCCAAAAGCGCATATAAGTAAGTGCAGTTATCAATTTTTGAATTTTCACCCTCTGTTCACCCTCTTACAGTATTTGCTGCATTTTGAGTTTTCTAGCGAGTGATGAAGGGTGGAGTTATGTTTTTTTTTGGCAAAAGGGCGTTGACCCTTGCATCTTGAAAATTGGCCAGCAGCGCATATAAGTATGTGCAGGTATCAATTTTTGAATTTTCACCCTCTGTTTACCCTCTTACAGTATTTGCTGCATTTTGAGTTTTCTAGCGAGTGATGAAGGGTGGAGTTATGTATTTTTTGGCAAAAGGGCGTTGACCCTTGCATCTTGAAAATTGGCCAAATACGCATATAAGTATGTGCAGGTATCAATTTTTTAATTTTCACCCTCTGTTCACCCTCTTACAGTATTTGCTGCATTTTGAGTCTCTAGCGAGTGATGGAGGGTGGAGTTATGTATTTTTTGGCAGAAGGGCGTTGACCCTTGGTACTTGAAAATTGGCCAAAAGCGCATATAAGTATGTGCAGGTATCAATTTTAGACTTTTCACCCTCTGTTCACCCTCTTAAAGTATTTGCTGCATTTTGAGTTTCTAGCGAGTGATGAAGGATGGAGTTATGTATTTTTTGGGGAAAGAGCGTTGAACCTTGCGTTTTGGAAATTGGCCAAAAGCGCATATAAGTATGTGCAGGTATAAATTTTTGACTTTTCACCCTCTGTTCACCCTCTTACAGTATTTGCTGCATTTTCAGTTTTTAGCGAGTGATGGAGGGTGGAGTTATGTATTTTTTAGCGAGAGGGCGTTGACCCTTGCGTCTTGAAAATTGATCAAAAGTGCATCTAAGTATGTGCAAATATCAATTTTTCACTTTTCACCCTCTGTTCACCCTCTCACAGTATTTGCTTCATCTTGAGTTTCTAGCGAGTAATGGAGGGTGGAGTTATGTATTTTTTGGTGGAAGGGCGTTGACCCTTGCGTCTTGCAAATTGGCCAAAAGCGCATCTGAGTATGTGCAACTATCCATTTTTGACTTTCCACCCTCTGTTTGCCCTCTTACGGTATTTGCTGCATCTTGAGTTTTCAGCGAGTGATGGACGGTGGAGTTATGTATTTTTTGGCAAAAGGGCGTTGACCCTTGCATCTTGAAAATTGGCCAGAAGCGCATATAAGTATGTGCAGGTATCAATTTTCAAATTTTCACCATCTGTTCACCCTTTTACAGTATTTGCTGCATTTTGAGATTTCTAGCGAGTGATGAAGGGTGGAGTTATGTATCTTTTGGCAGAAGGGCGTTGACCCTTGGGTCTTAGAAATCGGTCAAAAGCGCATCTAAGTATGTGCCACTATCAATTTTTGATTTTCCACTGTCTGTTCACCCTCTTACAGTATTTGCTGCCAGTATTTGCAGTATTAGCCGGGGCGTGCGTAAATGCATTACCCTCCTCTCAAAAAAAAAAAAAAAAAAAAAAAAAAAAAGTATTTGCTGCATCTTGAGTTTCTAGCGAGTGATGAAGGGTAGAGTTATGTACTTTTTGGCGAAAGGGCGTCGAACCTTGCGTCTTGGAAAATGGCCAAAAGCGCATATAAGTATGTGCAGGTATAAATTTTTGACTTTTCACCCTCTGTTCACCCTCTTAGAGTATTTGCTGCATTTTGAGTTTTCAGCGAGTGATGGAAGGTGGAGTTATGTATTTTTTGGCAAAGGGGGCGTTGACCCTTGCATCTTGAAACTTGGCCAGAAGCGCATATAAGTATGTGCAGGTATCAATTTTTGAATTTTCACCCTCTGTTCACCCTCTTACAGTATTTGCTGCATTTTGAGTTTTCTAGCGAGTGATGAAGGGTGAAGTTATGTATTTTTTGGCAAAAGGGCATTGACCCTTGCATCTTGAAAATTGGCCAAAAGCGCATATAAGTATGTGCAGGTATCAGTTTTTGAATTTTCACCCTCTGTTCACCCTTTTACAATATTTGCTGCATTTTGAGTTTCTAGCGAGTGATGGAGGGTGGAGTTATGTATTTTTGACAGAAGGGCGTTGACCCCTGCATCTTGACAATTGGCCAAAAGCGCATATAAGTATGTGCAGGTATCAATTTTAGACTTTTCACCCTCTGTTCACCCTCTTACAGTAATTGCTGCATTTTGAGTTTCTAGCGAGTGATGGAGGGTGAAGTTATATATTTTTTTGGTAAAGGGCGTTGAACCTTGCGTTTTGGAAATTGGCCAAAAGCGCATATAAGTATGTGCAGGTATAAATTTTTGACTATTCACCCTCTGTTCACCCTCTTACAAAATTTGCTGCATTTTCAGTTTTTAGCGAGTGATGGAGGGTGGAGTTATGTATTTTTTAGCGAGAGGGCGTTGACCCTTGCGTCTTGAAAATTGATCAAAAGTGCATCTAAGTATGTGCAAATATCAATTTTTCACTTTTCACCCTCTGTTCACCCTCTCACAGTATTTGCTTGCGTCTTGTAAATTGGAGTTTTGTTTTGGTATATGTACATATGTATTCCAGAAATGACCAAAGATATCTTGGATATCGTGACATTCATGAAAGAACCTACCAACCAATTTTTGACACAAATGTAAAAAAAAATGGAAAGAGAATTTCTTACATGTCCAATTTTTTCTTTTTTGGATTTGTTGGAAATCACTCCGCGTGGAGTTGAAATAATAAAAAAATCATATCATCAAAAATTGGCTTCTCACCAATGTTGGGGCCCAGGGCCCCCCTCCATTTTGGTGGCGTCGACGGTGGTGCCCTCGCCGGTGGCGGCGTCCCCGCCGGTGGTGGCGTCTTTGCCGGTGGTGGCGTCTTTGCCGGTGGTGCCGGCGTCGCTGTGGAGAAATAAAACGATGTGAGCGAGAACGAAGTATAATATGAATACGACTGAAGAAAGTATAAACAATAAAGTACAAATAAGGGCCTGTATTCATATCCCCCTTTTAGTTTGTAAGCGGTTCTGAAGATGCGCCTCTAAAGTTTTTCTATTCATTCACGCTTTTAGCGCGCCTCTATTAGGCCAGTCAACCTGGCTCAAAAAGTGTCTTATATTTACAAAACGTATACTCTGGCTGAATTTTTGCATACACCTAGGGAATCCCCCACAGAGCCCCGAACCGCAATTTTTTTTTCCTCTCGTCCGACTCGCCGACGTGAACACGTATACTACATGCGCTCCGTCGCGAAGCCAAAAATTCATAAAGAACCGCTGCAGACAGTATGTGCATATATACATGTGCATATATACATATAAGTATGTGCAGGTATCAATTTTTGACTTTTCACTCTCTGTTCACCCTATTACAGTATTTGCTGCATCTTGAGTTTTGAACGAGTGATGGAGGGTGGAGTTCTGTATTTTTTGGCGAAACGGCGTTGAACCTTGCGTCTTGGCAATTGGCCAAAAGCGCATATAAGTATGTGCGGGTATAAATTTTTGACTTTTCACCCTCTGTTCACCCTCTTATGGTATTTGCTGCATCTTGAGTTTCTAGCGAGTGATGAAGGGTGGAGTTATGTATTTTTTGGCGAAAGGGCGTTGCCCCTTGCGACTTGAGAATAGATCAAAAACGCATCTAAGTATGTGCAATTATCAATTTTTCACTTTTCACCCTCTGTTCACCCTCTTACAGTATTTGCTGCATCTTGAGTTTTCAGCGAGTGATGAAGGGTGGAGTTATGTATTTTTTGGCGAAAGGGCGTTGACCCTTGCGTCTCGAAAATTGGCCAAAAGCTCATATAAGTATGTGCAGGTATGAATTTTTGAATTTTCAACCTCTGTTCACCCTCTTACAGTATTTGCTGCATTTTGAGTTTCTAGCGAGTGATGGAGGGTGGAATTCTGTATTTTTTGGCGGAAGGGCGTTGACCCCTGCGTCTTGAAAATTGATCAAAAGCGTATCTAAGTATGTGCAATGATCAATTTTTTACTTTTCACCCTCTGTTCACCCTCTTACAGTATTTGCTGCATCTTGAGTTTTGAGCGAGTGATGAAGGGTGGAGTTATGTGATTTTTTAGCGAGAGGGCGTTGATCCTTGCGTCTTGGAAATTGGCCAAAAGCGCATATAAGTATGTGCAGGTATCAATTTTTGACTTTTCACCCTCTGTTCACCCTCTTACAGTATTTGCTACATTTTGTGTTTTCAGCGAGTGACGAAGGGTGGAGTTATGTATTTTTTGACGGAAGGGCGTTGACCCTTGCATCTTGAAAATTGACCGAAAGCGCATATAAGTATGTACAGGTATAAATTTTTGACTCTTCACCCTCTGTTCACCCTCTTATAGTATCTGCTTCATCTTGAGTTTTTAGCGAGTGATGAAGGTTGGAGTTGTGTACTTTTTGGCGAAAGGGCGTTGACCCTTGCGTCTTGGAAATTGATCAGAAGCGCATCTTAGTATGTGCAATTATCCTTTTTTTACTTTTCACCCTCTGTTCACCCTCTTACAGTATTTGCTGCATTTTGAGTTTTCAGCAAGTGATGGAAGGTGAAGTTCTGTGTTTTTTGGCGAAAAGGCGTTGACCCTTGCATCTTGGAAATTGGCCGAAAGCGCATATAAGTATGTGCAGGTATCAATTTTTGACTTTCCACTCTCTGTTCACCCTCTTACAGTATTTGCTGCATTTTGAGTTTCTAGCGAGTGATGGAGGGTGGAGTTATGTATTGTTTGGCGGAAGGGCGTTGACCCTTGCATCTTGAAAATTTGCCAAAAGCGCATATAAGTATGTGCAGGTATCAATTTTAGACTTCTCACACTCTGTTCACCCTCTTACATTATTTGCTGCATCTTGAGTTTCCAGCGAGTGATGAAGGGTGGAGTTATGTATTTTTTGGCGGGAGGGAGTTGACCCTTGCGTCTTGTAAATTGGAGTTTTGTTTTGGTATATGAACATATGTATTCCAGAAATGACCAAGGATATCTTGGATAACGTGACATTCATGAAAGAACCTATCAACCAATTTTTGACACCAATTAAAAAATAATGGAAAGAGAATTGCTTACATGTCCAATTTTTTCTTTTTTGGATTTGTTGGAAATTACTCCGCGTGGAGTTGAAATAATGAAAAAATCATATCTTCAAAAATTTGCTTCCCACCAATGTTGGGCACTTCATCCAGGGCCCCCCTGGATGGTGTTGGCGTTAAGGGTGCCGGCGGTGGCGTTGAGGGTGCCAGCGGTGGCGCTGTGGAGAAATAAAACGATGTGAGCGAGAGCGAAGTATAATATGAATACGACTGAAGAAAGTATAAACAATAAAGTACAAATAAGGGCCTGTATTCATATCCCCCTTTTAGTTTGAAAGCGGTTCTGAAGATGCGCCTCTAAAGTTTTTCTATTCATACACGCTTTTAGCGCGCCTCTATTAAGTCAGTCAACCTGGCTCAAAAAGTGTCTCATATTTACAAAACGTATACTCTGGCTGAATTTTTGCATACACCTAGGGAATCCCCCACAGAGCCCCGAACCGCAATTTTTTTTTCCTCTCGTCCGACTCGCCGACTAGAAAAGCTGGCCAAAACCTCAAATGAACTTCAAATTGAATAAAAATTGGTATATAGGGGTTTTTGAGGTCACTGATTATGAATATAATATTTAAATTCTTGTTAGCCAATTGGCCAATCAAATATGGCGGAGATATGAGGTAAAATTGATTAGAATGAAAACAAGCATGATTTCATCAGTATGAGGCACTTATGTGTTCCAAATTCCAATAAAATACATTCATTACATGAATTCATTAGAATCGGTCGACTACTAACAAAGTTTCCAAGAGCCTCCAAAGCCCAAAATATTCAACAGGGCGGTCCAAGATGGCGTCAAAATTTTGTAAAAAAAAACTGCTCATTGGCCAACCGTCTAGGCATAAGCTATCCAACAAAAATTTCAGGGCTCTAACCATAACCCTCCAAGAAGAGTTCAACTGCAAAAATTTGTACACAGACAAACGGACAGACAGACGAACAGACGGACAGATCTAGACTCATAAACTTAAAACTGATCAGGAAGATGAAGGTAGATTCCTAAATTTGAGCACAAACGAAGTATGAGAAAGATGGCTAAGAATCAGGCCAAACTTGTACTCGAATAAGCTATAGTTCTGAAAATTTGAGTATCTGCTTGAATAAAAGAATGACGAAGTGAATGCTTAAGAAACGATTCCGTTCATCTTGTTTCGATGAAATTATAATAAGATGGGTGAGTACCTACCCAGCTGAATTCAATGATTTATTCAGCAACTATACCGAAGTTGTCGATAATAATGAAACACGGAACAAAAAATGAAATAGCCAACCTTGCTTAGACTTCCTCCTTCCCCACATTCTCCCTAAACGCAAACGGGTAAATATAACTTTTTGGACCATAAAGTAATATCCATGAGCACACAGGAAAATTTGCCAAAGTTTCCAAAGAAAATCGCAAGAAAAAAAATAGCTAAAATCTCTCGACAATTGACAAAATCAGTAGAAATTAGCTCATATCTTCTGTCCACCAAATTTGCCAAGTGATTAACCTCTTGGTCAAATTCCAATGGATCGCGATGATAGGGTTCGCCAAAAATCATTAGAGTATCCAGCCTCTACATTTCAAAATAATAATTTTCAGATCTTGTCCTCCATTAACCCGAAACCCTTCATGAAAATTGTGTCAGTTATGGAAAACAATGTACAGCATTCAATTCTCATATTAGAAGATCTCAAAATTTTAAGAACCACATTATTTTTGCTAAGATTCGAATCAATAATTTTTCCAACAACCATTTCCGATATTAATTGATAAGCTAAAAGTGACGCAAGAATGAATGCCAAAAAAAAAAATCATTACAAGACAGTAGGCACTTCTTTACGAAGGCGTAGAAGGGACATACCCCAATATTTTTTTTACCCCCACACTATTCTCACTTTGTATCACGAAATTTCGACTTGTAACACGAAATTTCGACTTATAACACGAAATTTCGACTTATAACACGAAATTTCGACTTATAACACGAAATTTCGCGTTATATCACGGAATTTCGACTTATAACACGAAATTTCGCGTTATATCACGAAATTTCGCGTTATATCGCGAAATTACGACTTATAACACGGAATTTCGACTTATGACACGAAATTTCGACTTATAACACGAAATTTCGACTTATAACACGAAATTTCGCGTTATATCACGGAATTTCGACTTATAACACGAAATTTCGCGTTATATCACGAAATTTCGCGTTATATCGCGAAATTACGACTTATAACACGGAATTTCGACTTATGACACGAAATTTCGCGTTATATTACGGAATTTCGACTTATAACACGAAATTGTGCGCGCGCATAGTTCACGCGCGTTCAGTTCAGAATCAGATCATCTCATCGGCCGTTGAAGCAACAAGTCTGTACCGTGGTACTACCTAATTTACGGACCAGCAGACCAGACGTCTAGATAAGAACCGTCTGACGGACCAGACGTCTAGACATTCAAGGTCATAAGGTCAATGACCCTTATTGCGACATACTTTCGAATAACCTAATATAGGTCATAAAAGCGCAAACTCGAACCGGCGCACAAAACTCATTGATACATGTAAAGTCATGCTCCCGAAGGTATCTTTCCGTGATTCCACCCTTTCAAAATTTCAACCCCTATTCTGGTCCGTCACATAACATCTGACGGACTGGCTATTTGTAGTGATCCGATCAGGATGACACTCACCACATGTAAAGACATCCTCCCGAGGTATCTTTTTGTGATTCCACCCTTTCCAAATTTCAACCCCTATTCTGGTCCGTTACATAAAATCTGACGGACTGGCTTTTTGTAGTGATCCGATCAGGATGACACTCACCACATGTGAAGACATCCTCCCGAGGTATCTTTTCGTGATTCCACCCTTTCCAAATTTCAACCCCTATTCTGGTCCGTCACATAAAATCTGACGGACTGGCTATTTGTAGTGATCCGATCAGGATGACACTCACCACATGTAAAGACATCCTCCCGAGGTATCTTTTTGTGATTCCGCCCTTTCCAAATTTCAACCCCCATTCTGGTCCGTCACATAAAATCTGACGGACTGGCTATTTGTAGTGATCCGATCAGGATGACACTCACCACATGTAAAGGCATCCTCCTGAGGTATCTTTTCGTGATTCCACCCTTTCCAAATTTCAACCCCTATTCTGGTCTGTCACATAAAATCTGACGGACTGGCTATTTGTAGTGATCCGATCAGGATGACACTCACCACATGTAAAGACATCCTCCCGAGGTATCTTTTTGTGATTCCGCCCTTTCCAAATTTCAACCCCCATTCTGGTCCGTCACATAAAATCTGACGGACTGGCTATTTGTAGTGATCCGATCAGGATGAAACTCACCACATGTAAAAACATCCTCCTGAGGTATCTTTTCGTGATTCCACTCTTTCAAAATTTCAACCCCTATTCTGGTCTGTCACATAAAATCTGACGGACTGGCTATTTGTAGTGATCCGATTAGGATGACACTCACCACATGTGAAGACATCCTCCCGAGGTATCTTTTCGTGATTCCACCCTTTCCAAATTCCAACCCCTATTCTGGTCTGTCACATAAAATCTGACGGACTGGCTATTTGTAGTGATCCGATCAGGATGACACTCACCACATGTAAAGACATCCTCCCGAGGTATCTTTTTGTGATTCCACCCTTTCCAAATTTCAACCCCTATTCTGGTCCGTTACATAAAATCTGACGGACTGGCTTTTTGTAGTGATCCGATCAGGATGACACTCACCACATGTGAAGACATCCTCCCGAGGTATCTTTTCGTGATTCCACCCTTTCCAAATTTCAACCCCTATTCTGGTCCGTCACATAAAATCTGACGGACTGGCTATTTGTAGTGATCCGATCAGGATGACACTCACCACATGTAAAGGCATCCTCCTGAGGTATCTTTTCGTGATTCCACCCTTTCAAAATTTCAACCCCTATTCTGGTCCGTCACATAAAATCTGACGGACTGGCTATTTGTAGTGATCCGATCAGGATGACACTCACCACATGTAAAGACATCCTCCCGAGGTATCTTTTTGTGATTCCGCCCTTTCCAAATTTCAACCCCCATTCTGGTCCGTCACATAAAATCTGACGGACTGGCTATTTGTAGTGATCCGATCAGGATGAAACTCACCACATGTAAAAACATCCTCCTGAGGTATCTTTTCGTGATTCCACTCT
Organism: Anaspis maculata; assembly: GCA_949128115.1. Lineage (NCBI taxonomy): Eukaryota > Metazoa > Arthropoda > Insecta > Coleoptera > Scraptiidae > Anaspis > Anaspis maculata. Next base: position 94,802,617 of record OX421963.1, on the reverse strand, counting down.
TTCAAAATTTCAACCCCTATTCTGGTCTGTCACATAAAATCTGACGGACTGGCTATTTGTAGTGATCCGATTAGGATGACACTCACCACATGTGAAGACATCCTCCCGAGGTATCTTTTCGTGATTCCACCCTTTCCAAATTTCAACCCCTATTCTGGTCTGTCACATAAAATCTGACGGACTGGCTATTTGTAGTGATCCGATCAGGATGACACTCACCACATGTAAAGACATCCTCCCGAGGTATCTTTTTGTGATTCCGCCCTTTCCAAATTTCAACCCCCATTCTGGTCCGTCACATAAAATCTGACGGACTGGCTATTTGTAGTGATCCGATCAGGATGAAACTCACCACATGTAAAAACATCCTCCTGAGGTATCTTTTCGTGATTCCACTCTTTCAAAATTTCAACCCCTATTCTGGTCTGTCACATAAAATCTGACGGACTGGCTATTTGTAGTGATCCGATTAGGATGACACTCACCACATGTGAAGACATCCTCCCGAGGTATCTTTTCGTGATTCCACCCTTTCCAAATTCCAACCCCTATTCTGGTCTGTCACATAAAATCTGACGGACTGGCTATTTGTAGTGATCCGATCAGGATGACACTCACCACATGTAAAGACATCCTCCCGAGGTATCTTTTTGTGATTCCACCCTTTCCAAATTTCAACCCCTATTCTGGTCCGTTACATAAAATCTGACGGACTGGCTTTTTGTAGTGATCCGATCAGGATGACACTCACCACATGTGAAGACATCCTCCCGAGGTATCTTTTCGTGATTCCACCCTTTCCAAATTTCAACCCCTATTCTGGTCCGTCACATAAAATCTGACGGACTGGCTATTTGTAGTGATCCGATCAGGATGACACTCACCACATGTAAAGGCATCCTCCTGAGGTATCTTTTCGTGATTCCACCCTTTCAAAATTTCAACCCCTATTCTGGTCCGTCACATAAAATCTGACGGACTGGCTATTTGTAGTGATCCGATCAGGATGAAACTCACCACATGTAAAGGCATCCTCCTGAGGTATCTTTTCGTGATTCCACCCTTTCAAAATTTCAACCCCTATTCTGGTCCGTCACATAAAATCTGACGGACTGGCTATTTGTAGTGATCCGATTAGGATGACACTCACCACATGTGAAGACATCCTCCCGAGGTATCTTTTCGTGATTCCACCCTTTCCAAATTTCAACCCCTATTCTGGTCTGTCACATAAAATCTGACGGACTGGCTATTTGTAGTGATCCGATCAGGATGACACTCACCACATGTAAAGACATCCTCCCGAGGTATCTTTTTGTGATTCCACCCTTTCCAAATTTCAACCCCTATTCTGGTCCGTTACATAAAATCTGACGGACTGGCTATTTGTAGTGATCCGATCAGGATGAAACTCACCACATGTAAAGACATCCTCCCGAGGTATCTTCCCATGATTCCACCCTTTCAAAATTTCAACCCCCAGCTTGTCACTTTATTTTTGCTCCAAAAAGTCTTCTACTGAAAATAAAAAGTGTATGGGGTATATGATATGTCATTCCGTGTCATTTAAATGTGAAACAAAATATTCTTGACATATTTGAATCTTGAAATGAATCCATCATTCTCCAAAACAAAACCTTTTCCGAGACTTCATGTCATGAAATTCTGTGACCAGGAAAACAATATGTGCATCGATTGTGTGATGGAATTCAGGGTGTTCTGGAAAATTGGAAAAAAATGCGACACTCTGTATATGGCACGGAATGGAGAATTATGCTTGACATAGGTACATTCAGAAACGGAAAAAACTATTCCAGGAAAGTTTTTTTTCCTCAAGTTATCGTGGAGAGAAAGTTTTTTTTGGGTGGGTGTATCCGTTTCACGTGAGCACCCTGTACGTTGAAATCACTTTCCAAATCTAAATGGGAATCTGCGATGGAACTCGGTGTCACGTGGGAAACTTTCCGAAAACACAATGGGTAGTAATTATAAACAAGCGAATATGCCTCATGGGCATGAGGCTCAGTAGCGCACTTAATCCTTTTTGAAAAATTAGTGAACGCAAGATGTTAATTAGGGTTCTACCGTTATTTGGGCAGATTGTATATGGAGAATACAAGATGGCGGCGGGGCATCATTTGTCGAAAATTGGATAGATCTTGATGTGGTTCACATTGCCTGCAAATTTCATTTCAATCAGATCACTTTTAGAGAGATTCCAAATGGCGGATCAAAGATGGCGGCAGAATAACAAAAACCAAAAGTCAACTTGACATCCTGGACATATGCCTCGACATATGCACTATTGATCAGCATTTACACCACATCGATATCTTTTTTCCCTGAGAAGTATTCCCGGGTACGGACAGACGGATACGGACAGACGGACAGACGGACGGACAAAGTGAAGCTAAAAGCGCCTTTAAAGCCATTTTTGAGAAAGTGCGCTAAAAATAAGCATAAGCATTTGCTTAGATTTTTGAGGAGTTGCTAAGCGGACTTGCCCTAGCAACGCCTATGGAATCCAAGCAAACGCTCATGCTAATTTTTTATTGATACTACCCAATATACAGGTGTCCCAGCTAAAACAGTCCAGCGCGATTTTTTCAGAAAATATCGAGGCTACAAAAAAAAATTCATATGGGGGAAGCTGATCTTTTAGCTTTGTTTTGAGGGGGCGCCTAGGCTTGTAGGTGCTCTAGTTTCCAAGTAAACGCAATTTGGATCGGGTGAGTCACAAGAATTCGGAAATTCATGACCGACAAAACAAAATACTTCAGATGAAAAAAAAGCTGCTTTCTCTGGGCTTTCCATTGATGTGTCGCCGATGTCTGTACCTGGCCCGATAAGCCAGAAATTCTGCCTCAAAGTCCAGTCAACACAAAAATCGAAATCCATGACGTCACCAATCACACACTTGTTGATTTTAACACCAGCAGTTACTAGGACTTTTTCACTTAACATACCTGGATTCTCCATAGCAATGAATACTTGCTGATGTGAAAATCAACAAGTGTGTGATCGGTGACGTCGTTATGAATTCCGATTATTGTGTTTGCTGAACTTTGAGGCAGAATTTCTGGCTTATTGGGCCAGGTACAAACATCGGCGACACATGTTTGTGAGGTCCTGATGAATTGCACACTGGTTCGGTTATACCAGGTTTATTGCACGAACCGAAGTAAGAGTACTTGCGGCAGCGAGAGCATCCAGAAGGCAAAGATAGCGTGCGGTAGTGAGCTGACGCTTTTATGGACTACCGCTTTGGTGGGGTGCGCAAGCCGCACGGTGATGATGCGCGCATGGTACTGCTACAGGTGGAATTACAAAAAGATACCTCGGAAGAATGTCTTCACATGTGGTGAGTTTCATCCTGATCGGATCACTACAAATAGCCAGTCCGTCAGATTTTATGTGACGGACCAGAATAGGGGTTGAAATTTGGAAAGGGTGGAATCACGAAAAGATACCTCGAGAGGATGTCTTTACATGTGGTGAGTGTCATCCTGATCGGATCACTACAAATAGCCAGTCCGTCAGATTTTATGTGACGGACCAGAATAGGGGTTGAAATTTTGAAAGGGTGGAATCACGAAAAGATACCTCAGAAGGATGTCTTTACATTTGGTGAGTTTCATCCTGATCGGATCACTACAAATAGCCAGTCCGTCAGATTTTATGTGACGGACCAGAATAGGGGTTGAAATTTGGAAAGGGTGGAATCACGAAAAGATACCTCGAGAGGATGTCTTTACATGTGGTGAGTGTCATCCTGATCGGATCACTACAAATAGCCAGTCCGTCAGATTTTATGTGACGGACCAGAATAGGGGTTGAAATTTTGAAAGGGTGGAATCACGAAAAGATACCTCAGAAGGATGTCTTTACATTTGGTGAGTTTCATCCTGATCGGATCACTACAAATAGCCAGTCCGTCAGATTTTATGTGTCGGACCAGAATAGGGGTTAAAATTTTGGAAGAGTGGAATCACGAGAAGATACCTCGGGAGGATGTCTCTACATGTGGTGAGTGTCATCCTGATCGGATCACTACAAATAGCCAGTCCGTCAGATTTTATGTGACGGACCAGAATAGGGGTTGAAATTTGGAAAGGGTGGAATCACGAAAAGATACCTCGGGAGGATGTCTTTACATGTGGTGAGTGTCATCCTGATCGGATCACTACAAATAGCCAGTCCGTCAGATTTTATGTGACGGACCAGAATAGGGGTTGAAATTTTGAAAGGGTGGAATCACGGAAAGATACCTTCGGGAGCATGACTTTACATGTATCAATGAGTTTTGTGCGCCGGTTCGAGTTTGCGCTTTTATGACCTATATTAGGTTATTCGAAAGTATGTCGCAATAAGGGTCATTGACCTTATGACCTTGAATGTCTAGACGTCTGGTCCGTCAGACGGTTCTTATCTAGACGTCTGGTCTGCTGGTCCGTAAATTGCTTCAACGGCCGATGAGGTGATCTGATTTTGAACTGAACGCGCGTGAACTATGCGCGCGCACAATTTCGTGTTATAAGTCGAAATTTCGTGTTATAAGTCGTAATTTCGTGATATAACGCGAAATTTCGTGTTATAAGTCGAAGTTTCGTGATATAACGCGAAATTTCGTGTTATAAGTCGAAATTTCGTGTTATAAGTCGAAATTTCGTGATACAAAGTGAGAATAGTGTGGGGGTAAAAAAAATATTGGGGTATGTCCCTTCTACGCCTTCGTACTTCTTGGCAGCTAATATTAATGAAGTTTGTGAAAAAACAAAATGAACCAACGCCCTCAACTTGTATCTTTGCGGTATATAGCGGTATATGTAACTTTTTGTCTACTTGAAAATGGGAGTTTTGTTAAATTATATCGTTTCTGCAAAGAGACTCAACCATGGTTTCTTTCAAAAAGACAAACAGCGACTTGTGTAATATCAACATGAAAACAACATCTGCATACCTGGGTGAGTGCTCTCCATGTCGTAGAATGAAAATCGACCTCTTTACTACTGAGTTATCGAATTAAAAAGAACAGCGTTTTTCTTGAAGTTTTGCTTGTTTTTTTTGCGTGCTTATCTGAAGCAACTTTTCACCTACCATAAAAAAGCAGGCATACAGCCTAGACTACCAATCTTTTACAATCAGATGCAGCAATGATCCATCTATCGAGTCCACCGATTAAAATCACCCTAATAAATTTCTCATTTTTCGAGGTTTTGGCCAACTTTTAGGTATTTGGCCCCACTGCGCGACGTGAACACGTATACTATTTACATGCGCTCCGTCGCGGAGCCAAAAATTCATAAAGAACCGCTGCATACAGTATGTGCATATACCGGGTGATCATTTGAAAACTATCCATCTGCAATATCTCCCGATTCCTAGTGCAAATATCTTTGAGCAAAAACAGGTCGATTTTTATATTGAGGGGGACATCTAAAATATACATTGGAGAATTTATATCTTGAGCCCCCTCGCCTCCACTCACCCCAACTTTGAAATTTCAAACGACACCACCTACCTTGCAATACATCAAATTGAAGAGAACCAAATTCTTTTTCTTGAAAAAACATTTCGAAATTTTTCAACCCTACCCCCCATTCTTCCTAAAATTCTCTGAGTGTCCAAGTTAATATTCTTGACTTCCATTTCCCTTCAATACAGTCAACGTCATCCGGCACAGCATCAAAAGAGATAATTTTCTATGAAAAAAGTCCCACCCAAATCCACCCCTTCGCTCCCCCCACCTGATTTTGAAAATCTAAATTGTCAATACCCACTTTGTAATACATCAAGTTGAAGGAAATTGAATTCTCTTCATGAAAACGATTTTTCACAATTTTTTCAGCCCCTCATTTCCCCCCTAGAATACTCCAAATGACCAATTTATTGGGGGAGGAGTAGAAAATTCCGAAAAAATTCTTTTCAGATAGAGAATTCAATTCCCTCCAATTTGATGTACCACAAAGTAGGTGGTGTTTTGTTAAATTTGGGAGTTGAGGTGGGGGAGAGCAAAGGGGTGACTTTGGGTAACACTTTTCCCACCGAAAATTTTCTTCTTCGATGCTTTCTAGGATGACGCCGACTAAATTAAGAAAAAAATGAGGGGTCCAGAACATGAAATGGGACAGTCAGAGAATTTTTAGGGAAAATGGGGTGGGGTTGAAAATTTTGGAGATATTTTTTCCAGGAAGTAAATTTAATTCTCTTCAATTTGATGTATCGCAAGGTAGGTAGTGTCATTTGAAATTTCAAAGTTGGGGTGAGTGGGGGCGAGAGGGGTGAAAATAGAAATTTGACAATGTATGTTTTGAATGTCCCCCTCGATATAAAAATCGACCTGTTTTTGCTCGAAGAAACTTTGACTAGGAATCGGGAGTTATTGCAGGTGGATAGTTTTCAAATGATCACCCGGTATACATGTGCATATACAGGGTGTTTCATGACTTATACGACATAGCTTAAGGATAGATTTAGTTTTTTGAGGCGGATTCGGATCTGGCTTCGAAAGTTTTCTAAGATCCTGCGTTTAAAAGTTACAGGGTGATTTATGTATTTTGGTCAAAACTTTTTTTTTTTTCAAGTTTTTCACGACGCTTCGACTGCTGTGGTCATTAGCGCCGGCCGTATCTTAAGAGTTTGGTGTATATTGATTATTTGTTGCAGTGGTGAAATGAGGCATCTATAGGTGGATCAAGCGGACCATTCGCTTCATTCTGGGGCGAACTTCTCTGAGCAGAGAGTAATCTCGCTCATCGCGCTACAGTCTGCCTCATTGTGATATGAGATAGGTAGAGTCCGTAGACTAGTTATTAGATCGTTCAAAGGTGGGTGGGACGGGTACTTATTTGAATTTGCAGTTCAGACTTCTGTATAGAGGGAGTTTTGTTAGAGAGGTGCGATCGTGGAATCCAGCTGCTTCTCTGTGGCTTTTTAGCGCACTTCTCCAAACGGGAAGGCACTTTTGTCCTCGCTTTGTCCGTCCGTCCGTCCGTCCGTCCGTCCGTCACAGCATCTAGTCCTAGACGAAAAGGTTTTTGCGGAAAATTTTTACTCCATTGGGTAGCTCATGACCTTGTATCCCGAACCAAGAAAAATCTCGACGGAATAATAATAAACAATGACAATAATAACAATTTAGTGTGACGCGGCATCGCCGTTGAATGCTGCATTTCAGAAGCCGGCCTGATCTCGAAAGTTATCACATGCGAGGAAGTACCCGATCTTATCATTTTACCATAATACATATGCGGAGTTATATTCAAAGGATGATTTGAACTTTATTTTAATGAAAATTTCACATCGGTGCGAGGTGCAGGCCAATAGTTATTAATTTTTGAAAATGACTCCGAAACTACGGCTCGGCCGCAAATGATTTATTCGTTGCTTGCTGGTGCTTGATATCCTTTCCTCCGAACAAAACGAAATTCAATACAGAAAATATTTCAACTCGAATGGGTAGCTCATGGCCTTGGTACGCGAATCAAGAAAAATTTTGCCGAAATAATCATGAACAATTACAAAAATAACATTTTGGTGTAGGGCGGCTTCGCCGATCAAGTGCTGGCATTCGCGGTAAGATGTAGAAAGTTGCGATATGCAGGCAACTACAATTTCTTAATGAAATACATCACTGCATGTACGGCATTATATTTAGAGAGAAATTTGAACTTTCTTTTGACAAAAACCCCACTTCGATCCGACCGTCGGGTCAATTGTTATCAATTTTTGAAAACGACCGCAAAGCCACGGCTCGGCGCATATTACACGACCCTACAAATTTAAAATCAGACGTGCCGAAATAGTAATTGACCATTTTGAAATAGCCAATAATAGGTACCTAAAGGATAATGGCACTCAAATTACGAAACATGTTCGCTCAATAACAAAAAAAAGTAGGTAGGTATCACTAAAAATCATGTGACAGGCTACCATTTTTTCGGTTTTTCGATAAAAAAAGAAATGTTCCAATTCAAAACTGAACCCGATATTCGTGTTCAGGAGGTCGAAATCAGTTGGAGAACATTTTTTTATGTAAGTAACAGAATGACGCTTATGTGGCCGGTTTGTCTGTCTGTCTGTCTGTCTGTCCGTCCGAGTCCGTGCAGAAATTAAGACGCTGTACTCCTTCTCGAGAATTGAAACAAGAGTCTTGGAACTTTTTTCCGATTAATAGCTGATGTCCCCAAGGGTGGCCAATGGGCACTATTTTTGTTATCCATACATCGTTATCATTATTTTCAAAAAACAGAGATCTCCTGTGCACTTCGATGAAGTTGAACTTCTTCTCGGGAACTAAAGCTACAGCCCTTGAAGATTGAACTCCATCCGGTGGATAGCTTAGGTTCTCAAGGACCAAATAGACAGAATGGCTTTCATAATTCGGCCGCCATCTTGGCTGCCATATTGAAATTTCTTATTAGTGGAACGATTGTCATGAAACTTGAAACTTACCCTTGTCTAGTACGATCATTCTTATTTTCAAGCCAAATTTCATGATTGCCCCACCATCTTGGCCGCCATATTGAAATCTCTTATAAGTGGGAGGATTTTCATGAAACTTGAGAGTTACGCTTGTCTCGTACGATCATTCCTATTTTCAAGCTGAGTTTCATAATTCTGCCGCCATCTTGGCCGCCATATTGAAATCTCTTATTAGTGGAACGATTTTCATGAAACTTGGAACTTGTAACGGGGGGAAAAATGAAAAAGGGGGTTTTTCTCTTCTCTTAACTCGAATAAATTCGCGGGTTCTTACTCTTCCCACATGAATCGATGCGTTTCTCTCTAGGGGGTTTGCTCGGGCGCCACCTCACTTTACCGCAAGGAATTTAAACAAGATTCGGGTTTTACTTTAGTATATTGAACACACAACAATATCTCAAACAAGTATCAAAAAGACAACAATTATATTTACAGTTTACAACGTTACTTAGAGAGAAATGTGACCGCACCTATCCACCCTGTGGGAATCTACCACAACAACACGACTACCGTCAGTCAATTATCCAACTTCAGTGCAATGCGCTACTCGTTTGGTGTGAAGCACCGATGGGTTCCGACCCCGCAACAGTCTAGGGTACTCTTCGTATCCGCTCCACCCCGCAACAGTGTAAGGTGGAGTAAGCCTACAAGAGCAATCCACACAGCAGTCTCCTTCAGGTACTCGTCCGGTACCCACGTCCCAGACAACCGTGTTATCCGTAGACAGGACACCAGAGAGAGCGCCACGAAGACGACCCGCAGGACGCGGTATTAACGCGGAGGGGCATCCACACAGTCGCCCCCTTTCGGTTGATGTCGCGGTATCAGAGGCTCAGGACAACGGTCAGGTTGTCATCCACGGCTTCGACACCGCTAATCCCCCACAAAGGTTAGAGAGACCTGGGATCTGGTCACCCAGAGAGAGACGTAAGCCAAGTCATTGAGCGAGAGGGTATAGAGAGAGAGAAAGCTAGAGCACTAGGGTATTTGCACGTCAGGGTGTGGTGCAATTGCTTGTTACTAAACCACCCTGCGTCACAGTCAAAATGCATGACATGAGCTGTCAATATTTTTGTTGAGGTTATTAAGTCGACCGTTTCATCTTTCAACACAGATTTTGTCACTAAATTTAACAGAAACTCTTAAAAACTGTTTTAGGCATGTATATTGTATTCCATACATAGCAGATGCTTTCGTACACCGTATTTCAAGTACTGCTGGCATTTCGTCGAACGTAGGTTTCATCATCCAACTCATTCCCTCGAACACAAATTCCGTTGATCGTTGAATGCAGTAACCGTCGACGTGGTGACCCCATCGTGAAGATAGATTTGTGATTGCCGTAAGCGCAGTAGGTATATTATGTATTTCAGTAGGTACTGGCCCCGAACAGCTGAAAAACCCAAAAAGTACAATAATAGAAGTTCATCAATTTTGCAAGATTCTATACCTGATGGTTTCTTCGGCAAGGAAAACATCACATCTTCCCGGCTCTTGTACTGCTTCACGGTGCACCTTTTTGGTTTTGGCATTTTTAGCCCGGATTTCGGCGATTTCGGCCTTATTTCGGCATGCAAAATAATGACAATTCAAATTTGTAAACAAATCGGGGAAATGACAAATGTCAATAGCAACCACGCCCACCCCAGCTAACTATGTTTAAAATTTTGACGAGGCCAGGAAATGCCGAGACGCTGACAGAGAATACCGATATATCCCTTTCATAGCTTCGTCACTCTATGTACAGTCTCTCTAACAAAGGTGACCCGCAGGACACTATTGCATCTCAATGCAAAGTGGCGAGAAGTGCGATCCCGGCATCACCGCGTCAGTTGGCCGTCGTCGGCTTGGTTCAAACAAACTAGATTGGCACTTGGTGTACGAATTGGTCGGCCGCGGCCAGTTAATTCATCAAGCACCGTTCATGTACCCTCCCTAGATGTTCGCCTTGCCGATTGCGACTGGCACAAACTGCGTGTCTTTTTATGACTGATGCATTCTCTGTACAACGTCTTTACAAAGACATGCGTACATGCGATCCAGTGGAATTGGATGAAGTGGCCGTCCGCCACAACTTTACTTACGTTGGGTCGTTGGACGCGGTGCGGTGGCTTGGCCGCACGGCGCCCTCTCTCGGTCACCGTTGGGACCTTGTATTTACCGCGGGACGAGTGCGCTTGCTACTTATTTATCTCGCGTTACCTAGACGCTTTATCACACCCCCTCCCTGCTTTGGGAGAAAAAGGAAAATTCCTTCGGGAGTTTCCTTTTTCTAGTGACCTTTCGTCCTATAGGTAATACACCCCGCCCCACAACAAATGTTTTATTGGGTCTCTTCCTTAGATTAAATAACGGTTATTTACAAACTTATAAACTACCTAGGTGCGGGTCACGGTAATCCTAAGACACAAGTAGTTGATACATATGGCCTCAGCCGAACTACAATTTACATGGCCGCAGCCGAATAAAACAAAACACAGTTAACTTTATACAATATTTCCTTGCAATAGCGACTCTCCGTGGGGCGATCAATCGTCGGGGGACCGCTTCCTATTCACCTTCCTGTGCATCGACGTCGCGTTCAGGGGCCGCTTTCTGTGCACCTTCCTGTGCACTGATGACGTCGCATTCAGGGACGCGTCAGTGGTACCCGCGTCGCTCTTGGAGGCTGCTTCCGCTGCACGTTGCTGGCCTCGTAGCCGGCGTTTACAACCGTGCCGGCGGTTGCGATGTCGCTTGTTGCTACGCCGCTGCTTCGTCGTGGGCTGTGATGGGTCCGTGGATACGGGACCTCGCCGTGGTTTCACCGATACTGAGTCTCCGCTGCTGCTGGGCAATATAACCGTTGGATGGCGAGAGGACTCATCCTCTCTCTTCAGATCTTTCACGTGGGCTGGGAAAGATCGATCCTGGTTATCACGGAGCAGTGCGACCTGAGTGGCGAGGGGCTCCTCCACCACAAAGGGACCGCTGTTTTGCCGTCGCAGCCGGCGCTTATAGCTTCGCCGGCGGTTTCGATTCTGCGTCTTTCGGCGGGTTCGCGGGAGGGTCGGCTCTACGACCAGTGGAGCCGTCTGGGTGACGCTGTCGCAGTCTGTGAAGTGGGTAATCCTCTCTCCTAGAGAATTGTCAAGCCTCTGCCGTCTCCCCGTGCTCAGCCAGTCTCGGGGCGGCTCGGTTTCTTTCTCCAATGAGATGGTGGCAGTCTCGGCAGGTTCTCCACTCTTGTCCGCGCTTTCGCTGTCTGCTCCTCCCATGAACACTATTCGGCGGCTTGTGTTCACCACTATCTGCATTTTTGTCATCGAATTCATGCCCAACACCATGTCTGTTGTGAGAGGCGGCAAGTGAGACGCTCTGATCGTCCACACGTTGCCATCTTCCGTGGCCATTGGGAACGCAAAGTTTCCCTTCGTCTTGATGCGTTTCCCGTTGGCCAGCCGTACTGCTCCGCTCTCCATGGGCATGAATTTCTCCCTTCGCAGGACCGCTGCGAGTTTGTTTCCGACGTGTGACCAGCACGACCCGGTGTCTACCAGGGCGCGCCATTTTCTGCCACAAACGTTGACCGTTATCATTGGTCGGGTGTCTTCATTGGGCGTGTCCAGCGCACAGTTTGCCGCTGGAGGGGCCTCGTTTCTCTCTCGCTTGATAACTGGGTGACAGCTCCGTGTGAACACGTCCAGTTTTCCGCAAGTCCAACAGAACAGACGGGCTTGATTATCGCATCGCATCCGATTGTGGCTGGCATCTCCACAGCGTTGACAATTTCGGTTTCGGTCATAATTCGGAATGTACTTCGCTACTTTTTGAGCCGGCTGGTGCCTTGAGTCGGTGGCCGGCGCCGAGGGCGTCCACCGCTGGTTACCTCCTTGCTCTTCGGGCGTTTTCCGATCCCGCGTCCGTTTCTCTTCTGGCTCCTTGTAGGCCGTCTCCGTCGTATATGCCTGTGCTGCTCGAGGAGGTGGTCTAAAGGAACTCGTCTCCGCTTGCAGCTGTTCGAACTCCTCCGTCATCTGGACAAGTTCCTCCATGGTGTCGAAATCTCGCCATCGTACATATCCCTTATATTCCGGACGAAGATTCCGGTAAATCCGGGCCAGCTCGGTTCGCTCGTTGCAACCACCGTGCCGCCGCATCAGGGTCTGCATGGCGGTGAGATAGTCTCGGGCTTTCTCGCGCGCGCCTTGAGTCCGTGAACGGATTTCCTCTTCCATTCGGAATTCAAAATCATGAGGCAAGAAATGGCGTCGAAAATCTGCTTCGAATTCGTTCCACCAGATCCATCTTTGCCTGTTGTTGCGATACCACAGCAGCGCACTGCCTCGCAATAACTCGGGAAGGGCCTTTAATAGCGCCTCTCGTGGCAGATCATACGCTTCTCGTAATTCTTCTAGCCTCTCCAAAAATGTTACTGTTTCGCCGACCTGGCCCTCGAAATGCAGGTTCCATTTTCTGACAACGTTGAGTACGTCTCCGATGCGTCGCGTCGGCGGCATCTCTTCCGGACCCCACGGCAGGTCTTGCTGCTGCTCCGTGTGTCTCCTCGGTGGATGCGCTCGGTGGACGTCGTGTCGTGGTCTCTCGTACTGTTGCAAGAAGGGATTTTGCGGCGGCGCCGTCCAAACTCGTGGCTCTGCATCTCTTGGTAACGTATTTTCGACAAGCTGTCTGTGTGCGCCACAGCGCTCTTTATGGCTTGCCACCCTCTCTATTGGTGGTCTTCGTGCGCCACAGCCCTCTCCGCAGCATGCCACCTGGCTCCGTGGGGGCACCTGGGGGTCTGTCGGTCTCGCACTTCGTTGTTCGAAGCTCTCCCGTACCATGGGGCTTCTTGATTCTTCGTTGTGATGCGCTCGCATCGAAGCTTCCTCATATCGTGCCGTCGGACTTGTGATATCCACGATGCATCGTGAGTGAGGTGTATGCACTGATCCAATTGACGAGGTTCCTCCGCCTCTTCTGAGCCCGGTATCGTCGTGCGATTCCCTCTGTTCATCTTCTACTCGACGAGATGATTGGCTCTGCGGTGTCAAGCTGGATCGGGTCATGCGTTCGCTTCTTTCGTCCACTTCTCCTGCCGCGGACTCTTGTTGTTCACCAGCTTCTCCCATGTCTTGAAGTGTTGGCGGCGTTCGTCTTTCAACTTGTTCGGCCCCATTAACCGCTGCTGCCGTTCTTCTGCCTGCGAGCCATGGAATCGCGCCCGGACCATGCTCCAAGTAAAAAATTAGGCGTCGTCGCAGTTCTTCTATGGCGCCGGTTTCATTGATGCCAAACTTTTGCAGTTCCGCCTGCACTTCTTTCTTCTTAAGCCGTTGGATCCAACCGTAACGGTTGTCCGTGGCATTCCCCATTTCTTGGGGTACTGGTGATTTTTGTCGTCGTCGCGTCATTGTCAAGGAGGAAAGGATAGGATGAGTCTACGCCTTGCACTGGTGTGTGTTTTGTAGCAGAAACGTGTCCCTGCTCGGTAGCGTCAGTTTGTAACGGGGGGGGAAATGAAAAAGAGTCTTTCCTCTTTTAACTGGTCCCTGCTCGGGCGCCAGTTTGTAACGGGGGGAATGAAGACTGGGGTTTCTTCTCTTTCACTGGTCCCTGCTCGGGCGCCAGTTTGTAACGGGGGGAAAAATGAAAAGGAGTTTCTTCTCTCTTCTTTTAACTCGACTAAATTCGCGGGTTCTTACTCTTCCCACATGAATCGATGCGTTTCTCTCTAGGGGGTTTGCTCGGGCGCCACCTCACTTTACCGCAAGGAATTTAAACAAGATTCGGGTTTTACTTTAGTATATTGAACACACAACAATATCTCAAACAAGTATCAAAAAGACAACAATTATATTTACAGTTTACAACGTTACTTAGAGAGAAATGTGACCGCACCTATCCACCCTGTGGGAATCTACCACAACAACACGACTACCGTCAGTCAATTATCCAACTTCAGTGCAATGCGCTACTCGTTTGGTGTGAAGCACCGATGGGTTCCGACCCCGCAACAGTCTAGGGTACTCTTCGTATCCGCTCCACCCCGCAACAGTGTAAGGTGGAGTAAGCCTACAAGAGCAATCCACACAGCAGTCTCCTTCAGGTACTCGTCCGGTACCCACGTCCCAGACAACCGTGTTATCCGTAGACAGGACACCAGAGAGAGCGCCACGAAGACGACCCGCAGGACGCGGTATTAACGCGGAGGGGCATCCACACAGTCGCCCCCTTTCGGTTGATGTCGCGGTATCAGAGGCTCAGGACAACGGTCAGGTTGTCATCCACGGCTTCGACACCGCTAATCCCCCACAAAGGTGACCCGCAGGACACTATTGCATCTCAATGCAAAGTGGCGAGAAGTGCGATCCCGGCATCACCGCGTCAGTTGGCCGTCGTCGGCTTGGTTCAAACAAACTAGATTGGCACTTGGTGTACGAATTGGTCGGCCGCGGCCAGTTAATTCATCAAGCACCGTTCATGTACCCTCCCTAGATGTTCGCCTTGCCGATTGCGACTGGCACAAACTGCGTGTCTTTTTATGACTGATGCATTCTCTGTACAACGTCTTTACAAAGACATGCGTACATGCGATCCAGTGGAATTGGATGAAGTGGCCGTCCGCCACAACTTTACTTACGTTGGGTCGTTGGACGCGGTGCGGTGGCTTGGCCGCACGGCGCCCTCTCTCGGTCACCGTTGGGACCTTGTATTTACCGCGGGACGAGTGCGCTTGCTACTTATTTATCTCGCGTTACCTAGACGCTTTATCACAAACTTACCCTTGTCTAGTACAATCATTCTGATTTTCAAGCCGAACTTCATGATTCTGTCGATATTTTGGCCACCATATTGGAATTTTTTGCCCAAGACGGTAGAACCCTAATTACTTAACATCTTGCGTTCACTAATCCTCCAAAAAGGAAGTGCGCTACTGAGCCTCATGCCCATGAGGCGTATTCGCTTGTATACTTGTTGCACTGATACAGAATGTGAGGTATCGTGATCTGGTGTCCTGCACAGAAGAAGCAAGTTGGGGGATTGGTTTTTTCAAGTAGATACGAGTGAGTCAGTTTTGAGTGTCCAGTCAGTAGTCGGTTAATGACCACCTCCTCTCTTCTGGATAATTGGATGTTTTTTGTTTTGTTGGGCCTGGATATAGTAAGTGGTCTTTATTCAGATTTTATGCGATTCCACTTGTCAGATATTGCCTTTTTGTAATTGTTTTTCAAGTCGTAATTTGTGGAAGGGATGTTGGGTTGGCTTCCTGTCGCTGTGGTATTTGAAGCTTCTTTGGCGCTTAGATCTGCGTTTTCATTCCCAAGGATACCAACGTGTGATGGGCACCAAACGATCTCAACGTGCTTACCCGTTCCGATTGCTTTTGATAGAGTGTTTTGTATACTTGATACTAGTGGGTTGTCAGTATAGAGTTGTTGCATTGCTTGAATTGAGCTTAGCGAGTCGGTGAATAGTGTAAAGTGCTTATTGTCCGTGTTCTGGTCAATGATTTCTGCAGCTTGTACTATTCCAAAAAGTTCAGCCGAGAATATACTGAAATCTGCGGGTAGATAATATTTGTATGTACTTGTTGGAGTCACAACAGCCACTCCATTCCCATTGGTGCCCTTTGAAGCATCAGTATATAGGGTGTAAGCTGTCGGATATTGTTCTATATGATGCATTTATGTAGGTTTTGATAGAGTATCGTGGGAGTTGATTCCTTCGGATAAGAGCTAAGAGATAAGTTGTAATTGGGGAATTTCAGAGTCCAAGAGGTTGTTGTCATTGATAAGGTCATGCTGGGGTGTG
This sequence comes from Anaspis maculata, assembly GCA_949128115.1. Classification (NCBI taxonomy): domain Eukaryota; kingdom Metazoa; phylum Arthropoda; class Insecta; order Coleoptera; family Scraptiidae; genus Anaspis; species Anaspis maculata. The sequence goes on along the minus strand of OX421963.1, from coordinate 94,786,336 downwards.
TTGCTTCTAGATTCATTGAGTTGAGAGTTTTGGTTAATCTGTAATGATAGGGCTGGTGCAATCTTTGTTTCTTGTGGTAGATGTTGTGGTGTTTTCTGGTAAACACAGATCGATAAGCAAAACTACCTGGTAGGGATGACATTTTGGATGCGTAATTGACCATTTGATGTTCTCGATGAATTTCGAGGGTATGTTCGTCAGTGACCTGTAATAGGCACTCAATTGGGGTAGTTTCAAAGACACCGGTGACAAGTCTCATCGCTGAGTTGTTGATAGCGTCAAGTCTTTTGAGGGTGGTTTTCGAGGCAGAGGAGTATATTATGGCGCCATAATCCAGTTTAGATCTTAAGAGTGCTTTGTATACCATGAGTAGCTGATCTTTTAGAGCTCCCCAGTGGTGGTGAGCGAGGCATTTCAATACGTTTAGTCTTCTGGAACATTCCGTTTTCAGCGACCTGACATGTATATCCCAGTTCAGTTTTTGATCCCATATCATCCCCAGGAAAGTTAGCTTATTCACCTGTGGTATGTTGGAACCATACATTTTCAGGGGGACTAATGGTTGTGTGTTATTTTTCCTTGAGAAAACTATCATTTTGGACTTTGAGGGAGAGAATTTGAAACCGGATCCTATTGCCCAAGATTCAATCCTTAACAGAGCTCTTTGTAGACCATCTTGAAGACATTTATTCTTTGAGTTTTTGTAACAGATCATCAAGTCATCCGCATATAATGATCCCCTGATCGGGAGTTCAACTGCTGAGATCACATCATTGATTGCTATTAGGAAGAGTAAGCAACTAAGTACTGATCCTTGAGGGATGCCATTATGGAGGATGAATTGAGATGATGTGGTGTTGTTCTTTCGAACTCGGAAGGTTCTATCGGTCAAGAAGTTTTGTATGAATGAGAACATATTGCCCTGAACCTTCCATTCGAGTAGTTTCTGAAGAATTCTGTATCTCCATGTGGTATCATACGCCTTCTTTATGTCAAAGAAAATCGCACCTAGTTTTTGACCAGTAGCGAAGGCATCGAGAATTTCATTTTGCAAGTTGACCAGATTTTTCCTGAATCCGCTTTGATTAAGTGACAGATATCCCTCAGCCTCAAGGTACCATCTCAATCTATTGCTTATGATTTTTTCGAGTAGTTTGCACATTGTGCATGTCAACGAAATGGGTCTGTAGCTAGTAGGGTCTGTTTTAAGTTTATTAGGTTTTAGGATGGGAGATATTATGGACTCTCTCCATGCAGTAGGGAAGGTTTGTTTTAGCCATATTTTGTTGTATATGTCTAGCAGAGTTTGTTGTGCTTGTTGTGAGAGATTCTTTGTAAAAGAGAAAGGGATCATGTCAGGTCCCGGAGAGGTATTTTTCACATCGTTTAGGGCATTATCAAGTTCTTTTATGGACAATGGGTTGTTTATTTCATGTTTGTCAGTTGGCTCAGATTGCAGAGGGACTTTTTCTTGTTTCTTTTTGATCTTTAGAAATTCAGGACTGTAATGTAGGTCATTGGAAGTTTTGAAGAAGTGGTTCCCTAAGATGTTAACAATTTCGTCTTTAGATGTAGTGATCTCACCGTTTTCATTAGTTAGTGCTGGAATTTGATTAGGTAAGTTATGTTGTCCTTTTATTTTGTTAATTTTGGTCCATACTTCTTTCAGAGGGGTGGTAGGGGTGATTGATGATACATAGTCTTGCCAGGACTGTCTTTTGGAATTTTTTATAGTTAATCTGGTTTTTGCGCGTAATTTTTTGTATTATATTACATTGTCAATGGTTGGGTGTTTTTTGTATCTGTTAAAGGCAGTTTTCGATTGTTTGGTGGTTAAACTGCATTCATTATTCCACCATGGAACAGGATTTCGTTTGTGAGTGATTTGTTTTTTTCCAATGCATTGTTCTGCAGCTTTTGTTAGTATGTTAGTGAAAGCAGCGACCGTGACGTTGGTATTTTCTTCTGTGTGAAAATTTGTCAGTTTTTCGTCGACACTAGTTTGGAATTTGACCCAGTCTGTTTCTTTGGCATTCCTCCACTTTTCCAAAGGTGTGAAGTCTCGTTGATTACCAAAGGTTTTGTTAGAGCTAATTACGATTGGGAAATGGTCGCTATCATGTAGGTCTGATAGCACTTCCCATGTAAGTGAGGGACCGATGCGCGGGTCACAGAAACTTAGATCAATGCATGAAAAACCTCCAGTTGAACAATTGAAGTGGGTTGGACTATCCGTGTTTAGGAGAAATAGAAGTGGGCTGTTGTTAATGATGTTCTCTATGGACTTCCCTCTGTTGTTGGTAACTTTGGATCCCCATAACTGATTGTGGGCATTAAAATCTCCAACAAGTATAAATGGAGAAGGGATTTGTACTAGTAAATTTTTTAGGTCATTGGGTTCAAAATTCAGATTAGAAGGTAGGTATAAATTACATATTGTGATTTTGTTTGGCCACCAGACCGATACAGCGATTGCTTCAAGATTGGTGTTGATTTGTACCTCTTGTTGATGTAGATCATTTTTTATGGAAATTGAGACTCCTCCGCTAGCAATCAAGTGAGTTTTCCTATTTTTGAAATAGGTGTTGGTACCCTGATATGTTTGGATTATGGTTGTTGTCTTTTAGGTTTGTTTCTTGTAAGCAGAGGATTGATGGGCAGTGTTCAGAAACTAGCTGTTGGATGCGTTCTAATCCGGGATAGTAGCCATTGCAGTTCCACTGTATCAGATTAGCCATCTCGTATGTTATTTGGTTATGTGTTGTTGTTTTAGAATTCGTCAGTGTCAAAATCAGATTGTTGAGAAACCAGAGATTCTTGTGAGGAGTAGCTTACCATGCTCGAAATTTTGAGTATCTTTCTTTTTTTGTCAGTGATTTGTTGTTAGCATTTCTTTTGTTTTTCGGCTTTTTAAATTCAAATTTTTTTAAGTCTGGGTCGCTTGGAGTATCAAGAATTTTTGGGGAGCTCTCGGCTGATTCTATGGTGTCTGAGGGTGGAGGTCTTTTTTCGGCGGGTATTTTGTGTATGGGGCTCTTGGTTTTTTCAGTTGGTTGTTGATGTATTTCAACTTCTGTTTGAATTTCATTGGACTGTGCATCATCCTGTGAAGGGGAAAAATCATTGATATTTTCTTCAGTTCGTGCAGTGTTCTGGTTTGGGCATTGGTCAGCTTTATGTCCTTGTGTTTTACATAAAAAACATGTAATCTCACCGGTTCCTATGAAAATTCTGTACTCAGTGTTATCTTGGGTTATTACAAATGATTGGGGGTGTTCAATATTTTCTTCGGGGTGGACAAAAATCTGTCTTCTGAAGCTGAGAATGTGCGAGTACTCTTCTCCCTCCAGTCCAGCTCGGACAAAGGACATGTTTGATACGGTATTGAAGCCCATGTCCCTCAGAGCATTCTCAAGGATGTCATGAGGGATTGAGGGACAGACGTTCGAGAAGATCAACCGTTGTGCCGGAGTAATTAGACGGCGGATCGTAACATTTTTCCCGTCGATAATTATGGTTTTATGGTGGGAAATGATTTCTTCTACTAGTTGAGCTGTAGATATGTGGATACAAACTCGGTTTCGTGAAATTCTTGAAGCAAAAGTTATGTTTTTGGGTCCGACAATTTTCCCAACTGGTATTACATATTCGCCTAATTTTAGATTGTCGACCACATCGAGTACGATAGCAAGCTCTTTTTTTTTTGGAAACAGAGATGTTTTCGCGACGTTGGAGTAAGAGATGTTCGGTTTGTTTATATGTTGGGTGGGTGTACTTTGATTTGTGCTTACATTTTGGGTTTCACTCATTTTGGTGTTTGGTGGAAATGAAGAGCACCTGTTTCAGGTGTCTTATCCGGGGAGAAATTTGATTGAGATGTTAAATAATTAAATTATTATGGTAATCTCAATAAATTCCATTCTACAGTGCTCCCGCACTGCAGAAAAAGGTTGGCTTTTTATATAAACGGTTACTTTTGCTTCCCTCTTCCACCCCTGATTGTTACGTTCGTCTTGAAACGGGTTGCAGAGAATTAAGATTGACAATATTCAAAAGTTGCTTGACATGGCTTGAAGGGTTACACCTAATGAATAATTCTAGGTATCCAAAAATGTGTTTCGTCAGGATGTTGCAGCTGCTGGACCAAACTGAGGAAAAACACAATTGGTGTATGCAGCTGAGACAGTTTTTTCGAGAGATAGGCTGTGAGGACCTCTTTGGTGAAGTTTGCAATAATCGGTCCATCAAGCACCTTCACATGACTTTAATTGACAAATACGATCGGTTCTTGCTCCTTAAAGATGTTGACAGCTCCTCAACCTCCCGCTATTCTCCGTTTGACCCCAGTATTAGAACAATGTCACTTACAAACACTTACAGTGGCTATTTGACTTTGAGAATTCCGATTCGCTTTGTAAGGGTATTAGCTCAGATTCGCCTTTGTAACAAAAAAAATTTCAGTCTCTACTTTAATGGTACTTCATACCGGATTGACACCACTGAACTGTGCACTGTCTGTAATCTTCAAAAGATTGAGTCTTTGAGCCACATGCTATTTGAGTGTCCCATGTATGTGCCGTTACGTGTTGGTCTGCCTGGTTCTGTTGGGGGCATTGATGAGTTGTGCACGGCAATCTGTAGCATTGGAGCTGTGGATGCTAAAAAGTTCTTTGATTTTTTGGGGAGTGTTTTTAGATTGAGGGCTTTTCTGATGGATGAATAATTTTTGTTGGCATTGACTGTATTTTTATTTATTGTTATTATTTATTGTTATTTGTTTATAGTACAATGCAAGTACTGAAGGAACAATAAATATTATTTTATTTATTTTATTTTTATTTTGTGGCCAGCCGGTCACTGATAAGGTTTTGGCGTGTTTTAAATGGAAATTGAATATAAAATTACTTATCTGCGGAAAACTGCCGGCATTTGGGAGCTGGAAAACTGGAAGGTAATCCTTATCATATAGGATCACAGTTTGGTGACAAACTCGTGGGCACTCACTAACGGGAAACTGCTACAAAAACGGTATAACCGAGAGCACCAGAACTCGCGTGCGTTATCAACCGACGGTTTTTCGCGTTCCTCCTACCAAAGTTTAATCAGATCCAGGCTTGATTATGGCATTGTGGCATATTCTACCGCCAGAAAAACCTATCTCAAAACAGTGAAATCCGTGCAATCTACTGCTGTAAGGATAGCAATTACATATTTTTTATGTTGGTATGAAATGAATCTATTATAATTTATCTATTATGTAGGTATACCTACTTATACATTTTCGAAATTTCTATTGGCCGTTGCCATCCGCACCCGAGAGGGCCTCTCGTCCATGTTTTGACCAGAACGACTCGCTTCCGTGAGCCTTGACAGTTGACATTGACACTATTGACAGTTGACAATGTGTGCTTTCCATTTACCGACACAAGTCGACTTGTGTCGACACAAATCGACACAAATGCGTTCCATTTGATCTGTGTTCCTTTGTCTCATCGACACAAGCTGACACAAACCGACACAAATGTTTTAAATGGAAAGCACCCGGTGTTGACTGACGCTCATGTCGATTTCTCGCGAGAGATAAGTCGAGCTTTCGCGTTACAAAATTATGGCCTTGTTTACGTGAGGTTTAAAACTGGTGTTAAGGTCCGTAACATCAATGTTATCGTCCGCATAAACACCTCTAAATAGTTGCAGTGGTACACGTAAAAAATCAGAACCATATGGCAATTTTGTATACAGCAATGCCGCTTTACATGGTGATAGTGTATGACCATTCAAGTGATTTGACCCGAGGGGCCACTTTTTTCTTCCATTGGGATCGAAGATGGCGGTCTTTTTCTTAAGATGGCGTTCCAATTTCATCTTTTTATGCCAGCAACGCTACAGCAAGGAGTTGGTAGTCATTTTTGACTAATTTGGGGTCGTAGAAATCAAAAAAGTTATCATTTTCACGATCTCATGCTGCGCAGAGGAAGAGCGTGGTCAATTTATGAAAAAAAATGACGTAGTATTTTTTCATGTTGTTGAATATTTTACACTGCTATAATGTTGGGTATGCTAGGTAGGTAGTAGGTAGTTTTAATCAGGGCTCAAGATTCTCTGTCACGAATCACTTTGTTTCAAAATCGTCATCGGTTCTTCTCATGTTCCTTCTTCTGGCATTCTCTTATTGGAAAGGAAGACTTATTTCTTCCTTTACTGGAAAACAAAACCGAAGATGTGATAACTAGTGCAAAATATTTTTTTATCGGACTTTGATCTGGTTTCTTAAAGTTCCTGGGGCTCATGAGCAGTTCCAGCAAAAGAAATTTGGTCGTTAGCAAGACTACGCGCCCTTTCTCCGTTCTCGCAATTGATCCAGCTCACTAACGGAGCAATAGAGATGTTATAAAGATGACGGTGGGGCCATTGGATTTACTCAAGATCCAGCTGGTTTGCGAAGATGTTGTTTGGCGGGCCCAGAAATTTGTAGGCTTCTGGATGAGTTCGTAAGACCTGAGACCTGAAGACGCGAGCGAAACAAAAAACTTCTACCACGAACAATATTTGGCTCACCAGAAAAAAATTCAGACAAAGTGCTTATTTCTGAAGCAGATAGTTTTGAATACTCAAAGAACCCGTTCATGGAACGCACCCCAGATCTCATTGCTTTGGACACTCAGCTTATTGTGCAGCCATCGGGAGTAGATGCTCTGTTGGAATCTGAAGAAAATGGTGTAAAACAGTATTCTTCTTTTGTGAATGGGAGATTCATAGAACGGACAAAATCTTTGTATGATCCTATTCCTAAAAGTCGCACTGTCATCTTTGCCATCACTAATAAGAGAGATCACAAAGTCGTCCAAGACCTCAAGGGAGACATACAACTATCAGCGTCTTTTTATGGTGGCGATGCCTCGTAAACTGCCCCTGTACACCTTTTTCTGTCACGAAAACCAACAATGCCTTCCATCCCTAGCTCTGGACAACCATATTACGACTATGAGACCTGGCACAAAGGACTTAGGTACTAGTGAAACTTCGAGAAGATACAGTTCCTATCAGCTCAATCCCTGTTTCCTGTGACTGTGTCATCCACAACGGGGCAGCACTGGTACATAAACATCGATCCACTAAGGCGGTCACGAACCTTCCAACTTCCCAGTATTTCTCCAGCGTTCTAGCGATCTTGCCACAGGTTTGTTGCCGGAAAACTGGCCGGATTTCCTGCGAAACTTGAGGAATAAAGAGAAACTATTGGGCGCTTTCCACCTAGACGGCACAAATTCCACCAGACGGCACATGTTCTATAGTTTGGCACAAAATGTTAGGTGATCCAATGAACGGCACAGAACCGAGTGAGAACACGTAGATGGAAAGCACCGTTTGGCACCCGCACATGCGTAAATGGCAGGTGTACCAAACTTGGGGCTAGGTGGAAAGCACTCATTCACGTTTCTGGATCGACTGATAGTCACCACTTTCCCAACAGTTCTTGTGGTAACCAACGTTGGCCATGAGATTGTATTTTCAGGCATACAGACAGGACTAGCAGGATCACCCATTCTTACTATGGATGATGAGGCGGATGGACGCATTATTCCACACGTGCAAGATCAAGTACTCAACGGAGCGTCATGAAATCAACGACTACATACTTTCAGGATCTTTTAGAAAGGACTGAAGATATTCAGACGCGGTTTGTTTTATCTTGATAGGCATTGTGAATCTACTTGGTGATTTTCATGACTCCAACTGCTTTGATTTATGAGTTTGAATTTTTGCATTTCTGATCACCCTGTATACGGCGTTTGCATCGACCGCCATCATGGCAAAGCACCTCAAAATGGAGGTGATGTTCCATAGAATAATTTCGCCAAGTGGCATTATGTCACCAAAATTTGCAAGGTTGAAACGGCTAACGACCGGACTATGGGCTACAATTAATACAGCGCGCGCTTGCCCTATTTTTGAAAAATCATTACTCCTGGACCAAAGCGCTTACTGAGATGCAATTTTGTCAAAAACTTTTTCGAAGCTTTCTCTACATAGTCTCGCATAAGTGTGGGCTTATTTTGAACTATTCACATAGATTACCATGGGTCAAAGTTTTTGTGTTCTTTTTGCACTTCTTTCGATCTTCATGATCTGCGAGGGTGATGGTCGGAAACAAAGAAGAAAAAGTCGCATGGGAGGCTTTCAGTAATCATCGGGTGAGGCAACGGTGAGAGAATTTTCACTTCATCTATTACGGTCTTCAAGATATGAACGGTTAAACTTGAAGAACGGAAGCTTTCTAAATGTCCGGAAAAGTCAAAAATGGGGTCCTGGGGGCCCAACGGTCCAAATTTTGAGGTGGCAACAATTATTTTCGTGATCAGCGAGGTCAGAATACCCCAGAAAGTCTTGTTGCCCAGCTGTTACATGAAATGCTTCTTGCATCGTTCGGAGAGCGATTTATGAAATTTGGTCCTAGTCTATCGCTCTCCACGGCATGAAATTTTAGAAATAATGAGATTATCGATTTCTACGACTCAAAATTAGTCAAACACGACTACCATCTTGTTTCTGTAGTGTTAGTGGAAACAGAGTTGAAATTTGAATGCCATCTTGGAAAAGAGACCGCCATCTTCGATCCTAATGGTAGAAAAAAGTGGCCCTTCGGATCAAATCACGTGGATAGGCATAAACTATCATCATGCAAAGCGGCATTGCTGTATACAAAAATGAAACGTCTTTTCACGTACCAATGCAACTAATAGCCTCGCATGAGTGTGGGCTTATTTGGCACTATTCACATAGATTACCATGGGTCAAAGTTTTTGTGTTCTTTTTGCACTTCTTTCGATCTCCATGATCTGCGAGGGTGATGGTCGGAGACAAACAAGAAAAAGTCGCATGGGAGGCTTTCAGTAATCATCGGGTGAGGCAAGGGTGGGAGAATTTCCACTCCATCTATTACGGTCTTCAAGATATGAACGGTTAAACTTGAAGAACGGAGGCTTTCTAAATGTTCGGAAAAGTCAAAAATGGGGTCCTGGGGGCCCAACGGTCCAAATTTTGAGGTGGTAACAATTATTTTCGTAATCAGCGAGGTCAGAATACCCCAGAAAGTCTTGTTGCCCAGCTGTTACATGAAATGCTTCTTGCATCGTTCGGAGAGCGATTTGTGAAATTTGGTTCTAGTCTATTGCTCTCCACGGCATTTTATCTTAGAAATAATGAGATTTACGATTTCTACGACTCAAAATTAGTCAAACACGACTGCCATCTTGTTTCTGTAGTGTTAGTGGAAACAGAGTTGAAATTTGAATGCCATCTTGGAAAAGAGACCGCCATCTTCGATCCTAATGGTAGAAAAAAGTGGCCCCTCGGATCAAATCACGTGAATGAGCATAAACTATCATCATGCAAAGCGGCATTGCTGTATACAAAAATGAAACGTCTTTTCACGTACCAATGCAACTAAAACGCAAGTTTCGCAACAGCTGTTAAGCTTAGCTAAATGTGATCTAAAATTGCATTTAGTAAGCAAACAAGTGTTGGCAATCGCACGTAGACGCCTATGCCCATGCCCATGCACATTACGACGCATGTCCAAACCAGAAATCGGTTGGATTTATAGCAGATTTATGGGTTGGGTTTGGATGTTGAATGACCTGTGAGCACCAGTTTATTGAAATTGATAATTGATGATTAACCATATCTTTTGTTGTGATCTCTAGAAAATGTAGTCATGGTTGAATTTCGTTTTGACACTTCTTTGAAAGATGTTTCCCTGATCTCGGGTTCCACCAAAATTTTAAGAGAGCAGATTAAATCTATCACGCTGATAGTTGCTATGCACCAGCCAATAGGATGGTCAGTTGCTTATAGTTACTATCAAAATGATAAAGTTATCGCGTTGATAAAAGTTTGGTGGAACCCGAGGTGAGCCGCTATTCTTCAATCGTGTGAGAAAAGTCCCTGGGGTGGGACTCTGTGTCAGTGTCGCTAGCTACTTATCGCCACGAAGCGATAGTTTCGTACTACGCACAGTAGTAAGCGACCTCCCACCACACCTCATCATCGCTAAGAAAGTCGCCAGAAAGCGACACCTCGAGACGTGTAGAGAACGGTGTTTACGGCTTGTTTACGGTCGTTTGTGGGGTTGTTTTGTTGTTGTTGATTGTTTTACATAATCAATTTTGTCATGAAAAGGTCGACAAACATCACTATCCGGCTAGCATTATTATTACAATAATTTTATATGTATAGGTAGGTACCGTTGAATACTGTTGTAAAAATTGAACTAGATTAACGTTAAAAGCTATATTTTGTTTTTGTGTTGAATAATGAATAATATTCTCAGATTTACATTCATTTATTATTGCTTGTACGGATTCTCATTTTTGATGTTGTTTTCAATAATAACAAATTTAATTATTTATTATTTTCATGTAACTAGCTACGCTTATATATTTGGCGTTTGTTACATTATCATTTAGGTATCAGCATTATATTTAACAAAGATACCTACTAAATTTTTTCTAGTCAACATTGAAGCATGCTGAACAATTTTAAAGGATTTATAAACACTTTATGCACTATCTTGGCTGAAAGTTGAAACTCTAAAAACGCCCACCGCTTCCGCCACCGCCCACCCAAGTGTCAAAATATGACGGTTTAACGAGAACTGCCAACATTCAACCAACAACTTCTCTACAAAGTTACTGTGATAAATGCCTACTTTCGCAGAATGGCTAATATAAAGCCGAACTGTTCCGAAGCGTACGCGATAGGTGCACAGAGTGCAAATTCTAGCGACTATTGCTATCGCCTATGGTTATCGACTATCGCTTCGAAGCGACTGTCGCCGGAACAACACAGAGTCCCACCCCTGGGAGTAAAATCCATTCCGCAGTACCAGTACACTTCTGTAGCGAAAGTTGCCTAAAAACCACGATTTTAGGCAACATTCGCTACATTAGTGTACAGTGTAGGTACTGCGGAATGTATTTTACTCCCAGGGACTTTTCTCACACGATTCAAGAATAGCGGCCCCGGTTAAGGGGCTGTCGGCTGTCATTTTGGTCGGCGCGCGTGAACACTCCTAACTAACCACTGTTAAAATCTCTGCTAAGCCTCGCGTAAACAAGCTCTATTATAACTCCAATAGACAATAATTCTTTTGCAGGCCCCTTTTGCCTCCTCTAGACGCTTATTGGCGACAATTGCCTCATAATCTCCCACCGCAACTCCATGGCAGTGTCAATATGTGAAACTCAGTGCAGTTTCTGCGCTTGCAGAATTTTTGGGAATTTGGAGTTTTCTGTCATCTATTTTCTTTTGTTGAATCGGTGGCTGGAAATCTGCAGGTTCTAGACTTTTGCTAGTTCGCGCAGATGCATCAGTTCCATCCCACAGCTTTGAGAACCTACAGAGTACAGCCCCTACAGCCTACAGCCCCCACAGCCTACAGCGCATGTCATGCCGCTGAATATCGTATATACAGAATGTTTCAGCGATGATAGCAAAAAAATCAGCTGTGGGTAGATCTCGTCAAAATATGACGAAAATCCAGTGCGAAAACCTATAGGTATACCATTTTGCAAAGCTCGGCCTAATGACGAAGATACAGCCCTTCACAGTTAACTTTTTTTTTCATATTTAAAAAATGTGCAACTCAGGAACGTTTTAGCGAAATCAACCTAAATTCAGCACAGAGTGGTTTGTCGAAGCCATCCACCGACCTGTCAAATTTTGGAAGGATCCAGTCAGTGGCGTAGAAGTACGAGGGTCAATAATTTAGGAGCATCTGCCCAATAAACACAATATGGTATATTATACGTTTAAAAGTCGTGAACATTATCGGTAGATAAGTGGTACATCAAAGCTAGTATAATTTCACGACAAATGTCCGCCTCATATCCCACATTTTATTCGTATATCGTAGACAAATTTTATACGCATTCAGTGTACCAATTTTATTTGGATAATCAAAGACGTTTAAAAAATGGCAATGATAAACTAATATAAACCGAATATCTTAAAACCAATAATTACCGGGGTAGGATATCCCATTTTAATATCGATATCATAATACTATTATTATTAGTATTTTAAACGTCTAAAAATACTGTATCATGTCCCACTTTTAGACGTATATCATGATAATTTCATATGCGTATGAAGGGTGTAATAGAAATACTATTTATATACACTTTTTATAGGTGTATCATAATCAAATTTTATACGGATTTAGGAATTTTTCTAGGGGAAAATAACGTTTCAAAACAGTTTAAACAACACAATATGATAAATATTTTCAATTCATATTTAATTCTGTATTATATAAAATAATATCTACTTAATAAGTGAACACTAAGAAAATAATTTTTCGCAACGGGCCTTCTTTAACAATTTAAGCCAGCCAGCCACAGCATTTGCAATGACTTTGTCGTCTGCTGCTCATCAGGCGCGAAGTTGATTTTGGCTGCCTTCTGTAACAAATAATAAGAAGAGTTTAATATCGATCCGGAGCTCACCAGAGAGGTACTAGAAAGTTAAAGAAACAAGTGAGATATTATAGGTATACCTACCATGAATAACATACATCAGGTTATTAGTTTTTTCGAAACTTATATGTCTCGTTTCGTGAAAAGTTGCGAAGTATTTCTGTGAAATAGGCCCCCCCCCCGCATATGGCCTGGTGGGATGGCTCATCTGTAACATTTATATTATACGAGTTTACTATACCGGGTGATCATTTGAAAACTATCCACCTGCAATAACTTCCGATTCCTAGTGAATATTTTCTCGAGCAAAAACAGGTCGATTTTTATATTGAGGGGGACATTCAAAACATATATTGGCAAATATCTATATTCACCCCCCTCGCCCCCACTCACCCCAACTTTGAAATTTCAAATGACACTACCTACCTTGCGGTACATCAAATTGAAGAAAATTGAATTTTCTTTCTGAAAAAAATATTTCAAATTTTTTTAACCCCACCCCCTTTTCCCTAAAAATTCTCTGACTGTCCCATTTTATATTCTGGACCCCTCATTTTTTTCTCAATTTAGTTGGCGTCATCCTAGATAGCATCGAAGAAGAAAATTTTTGGTGGAAAAAGTGCTACCCAAATTTCCCCCTTTGCTCTCCCTCACCTCAACTCCCAAATTTAACAAAACACCACCTACTTTGTGATACATCAAATTGAAGGGAATTAAATTCTCTTTTCGAAAAGAATTTTTTTGAAATTTTCTACCCTTCCCCCAATAAATTGGCCATTTGGAGTATTCTAGGGGGGAGATGGGGGACTTTGAAAATTGTGAAAAAATCTTTTTCAGGAAGAGAATTCAATTTCCTTGAGTTTGATGTATTACAAAGTGAGTATTGACATTTTAAATTTTTGAGGTCAGGTGGGGGGAGCGAAAGGGTAAATTTGGGTGGCACTTTTTTTATAGAAAATTTTCTCTCTCGATGCTGTGCAGGATGACGTTTACTGTATTGAAGGGGAATGGAGGTCAAGAATATTAACTTGGACACTCAGAGAATTTTAGGAAGAACAGGGGGTGGGGTTGAAAAATTTCAAAATATTTTTTTAAAAAAAGAAAATTTAATTCTCTTTAATTTGATGTATCGCAAGGTAGGTGGTGTCATTTGAAATTTCAAAGTTGGGGTGAGTGGGGGCGAGGGGGCTTAAGATATAAATTTTCCAATGTATGTTTTAGATGTCCCCCTCGATATAAAAGTCGACCTGTTTTTGCTCAAAGACATTTGCACTAGGAATCGGGAGATATTGCAGGTGGATAGTTTTCAAATGATCACCCGGTATAGGTACCTACTATATTATAAACTTAACGCAATGATTTGGGTGTATTTTCTCCATCATCCAACGATAACTCATCGACGACCATGTTGTTTTATCCTCGGTTTTATCGACATACTTTTAACCGAGGAATCGCCAGAAATCATTTTCGCCTCATAATCCTGAAAATTTTTCTCCAGTTCAGATTCGACCAAATCGTAAATACCTAAAATGAGAATAAAAAATGAGATATCTATTAACGTACGTACATATTGCCATCAAAATATTATACACTTACTTGTCTTAAAATGAACTTTTGAAATTGCACAAAAAATAGGTACCCTGTAACCCTAGGTTAAGTCTTTGGAAATCTTGGGCGAGAAACGAAATACTTTGTGGAAAACTTTTTGAACTGTTTAACTCGAGAAAGCTCGTAGTGAAATGAAACGTGTTGGCCTCTTCAGAAACTATCCTCTTCCATTTACGTGGAGGGAACAATGAGTAGGTACCTAAATTTTAAGAAGCACCCTGCGCTGGTGTCATTTTAGTGGCGATCGGGATTTAGGGGTGCATGCATGCGGTCACGGTATAACCTTGAAGGCACAGGAACATAATAACGTGATGGCCATATGTTTTTCACAAAAGGGCTGTGCTATGCATTCCTATAGGAACTGTATTATTTGTTTAGGCATAGAGTGTTTAGGTCATCCGGAAATATTTTTTCGAAAGCTGGCTTTTTCATTACAACTTGATGATATAGCAGAGGCAGTGGTTGTTAAAACATTTATTCAATAACTACACATGCCATCTTTAAAAAAAAATGACTCGGCCCATATAAATACGTGACAACGTAGGTTGTATATTGTAGGTACCTGCATCGCTGGTCTGGCTTTTTTCACTTAATTTTTGCTTCAAGAAGTCATTCTACTGAATTTAAAACGTGAATGGGCGCATATACTTATACTACGTATACCACCATATTAAGGACGGAGTCAAATTCTAAGTCCCTAAGCAAGTACGTAATAAGTAATTCATCGGTATTATTAGATATGTCTATTTTGTGTAATTGTCTTCATTTGCTCATAAAACTTATACCATTATACCAAAGTACTACCTCAATGTCATTGAGTATGAGTATGTTTTTTTATTATCCTCATTCGGTTATAGAACTCAAACCATTATACCAAAGTAATACCTCAATGTCATTAGATATGCGTATGTAACATGATTGTCTTCATCCGTTTATAAAACTTATACCATTATACCAAAGTCCTACCTCAATGTCATTAGGTATGAGTATATTATATTATCATCTTCATTTTCTCATAAAACCTATATCATTATACCAAAATAATACCTCAATGTCATTAGATATGCGTATATTACATAATTATCTTCATTCATTTATAAAACTTATACCATATACCAAATTCATACCTCATTGTCATTAGGTATGAGTATATTATATAATTATCTTCATTTGCTTATAAAACCTATATCATTATACCAAAATAATACCTCAATGTCATCAGATATGCGTATATTACATAATTATCTTCATTCGTTTATAAAATTTTTACCATATACCAAGTTCATACCTCAATGTCAATAAATATGCGTTTATTATATTATGTAGAAATCACAAATATATCACATCTCGTTTTCCTACAGTCTTGTTATATGTATAATAAAATTTTAAATCATTGTTAACAATTAGCAACATTAATATAAATGCTAAAAATACTTACGATAAAAATAATGAAATTTATATGATATAAATAACTATCTCTTCTTAATAAAATATTTATAAATCACAAAATATCACATCTCGTTTTCCTACAGTCTTGTTATATGTATAATAAAATTTTAAATCATTGTTAACAATTAGCAACATTAATATAAATGCTAAAAATACTTACGATCAAAATAATGAAATTTATATGATATAAATAACTATCTCTTCTTAATAAAATATTTATAAATCACAAATGTATCACATCTCGTTTCTTTACTCTTCTTCAACTATAATCTGAATTTCCTCACTGCTCTGTGGTTCACATGGAGG
Organism: Anaspis maculata; assembly: GCA_949128115.1. NCBI lineage: Eukaryota > Metazoa > Arthropoda > Insecta > Coleoptera > Scraptiidae > Anaspis > Anaspis maculata. The sequence continues at coordinate 94,770,494 of OX421963.1, read as the reverse complement.
GCCAGTTTGATTACTATAATATCTATTATACTTACTCCATAACTGTGAATCCAGATTATCACAAAAATCTGCATCAAAATTAATTCTTTGTGCATGAATCTTCTGGCCCTCTGGTGCATGCTTCAAATACACAACGAAGTCGCACCACCTCAAACCACAGAGCAGCATCTGGCCCTGAATTTGAAAATAGTAGGCGTGACTTCGCTTCAATTCCATGAGTCCATTTTCATCAGATTTAAGACAAAATGTTTTGACTTTCAATGCATCTCCAAAAGTCTGGCATTTTTTGGAGAATGGACATTTCACTTCCAACACTCCGTAGCCTGCAACAGTGTCATGCACAATTCCGTCTGGACTAGCACCTAGAAATGGTGCATATGAGTGCACAACTAGCCCACATTTAAAGATCACATTACGTGTGACTTCCACATAAAGTCCTTTGGCTTCATCTTCTGTTAATATCCCATGCCTAATGGCTGGGATTTTGCTGATGTCTTTATGCAAACTTTCAATAAATTCCTTGTTTACGATTCTTCTTGAATTGATCAATTTGAAGTTGGATGCAGTAAACCTAGACTGTCTTTCTCTTAGCCACAAACTGTTGTTGCCCTGCGAAACCGTGCTTTCCTGGAGAACTTTTGAATCATCAAATGAGAATCCTTCAAAGAATGATAGAGGTGGTAGATACAACAATATGTTCACGGACTCTGCATCCAGTACTGGCAATGTAAATGGCAGACTGCCGGACTGAACTGCAGGAATCGAGGTTCCTACGATCATAACCTCTGGATTTTGGTATCCCAAAGTGGAGAAGTTAGGAACTTCTATCCCTGAAATGTACTTTATATACTGTCTGGTTTATACAACTTATCACCTATCCGTTACCTTGCTGGGTTGTAGCACGAGGTGAAGTGGGCTTGCAAGGTAGGTAGTTGAGGGAAAGTGTGGGAAGCAATTCATTGCTCTTCACGGCTGCAAAATTGGATTTCAATGTTTCACAAACATCTACATTACTTTTGCAGAATGTTGATTGTATGGGTCCTCTTTTTCGGTCTATATTGTGAGGCTTGTAAAACACCGTTCTATTTACAAGATCGCCCAAAATCTTTGGGCCCCTCGGTTTGTTCCACTGGGCTGGCTGGTCGGTACAAGATAAGTCTTCTTCCAGTTGAACCTGTCGGATTCCCTGGATGACATAATCTTGCAGCTGATATGCTAATCCAATAGCATGATTGCAAGATTGAGATTTACTAGAAAGAAATATCATCACAATCATTTTATTAACATCAACAAAACAAGTAGGTATCAAATTCTTACCCCACAACACATGTGCAATCAACTTCTCTAAGCTTCAGTGAGGTGTTGTTACTATCCTGCTCGAAGATTAAATAAACCTGATAAGGTTTTGAATTTTTCTTCTGACTTGGGTAACACTTTCCAGACACAGACAACATGTTGCTTGCATCTTGCCCTACGCAAGTACGAACATTGACAACGTACTTTTCTCTGAAGAGCTTGTACCCCTTCGTCCTATCTACATCCGTCCACCTCTTTTTTTTGAAAAATTCTACAGCAATCTCGAACACAAACCCTTTAAAAGGGCTGAGGTCGCGACCCCAAGTCGACATTGTTATTGAAATTGATTCACAAAATGAACAATGAAGGGATGATTACTTCAAAATCAATAACAATATATTTGTTGAAAATCAACAAAAATTTTGTTATAATTGATAAACAACAACAACTAACAATAACTAACAACAACAAATTACAACAACAAATTACAACAACAAATAACAATAACAAGATTAACAAAAAAAAAAAGGCAAAAAGACGCAGAAAAGATTCAGGGGATACGAAACACAACGAGCTGCAAGGCGATCACCGAAACAAGAGCGTTATTAGGTTAGGTCTGTCAAAACGTCAAATCGACGTCAAGCGCTGTCAGCTGCAATTTCACGCACACCCTATTACAGTGTTGTCAACTTGTTGTCGTGATATGGCAACGTCCTACTTTCACAGGTATGCGCAGAAGCCTTTCGGGAAACGTGGATTCAGTGGTAAGAGTTCTATTATGATTAGCCAGTGTACATGTTGCTGGAGCATCTCGCGCCATCTGTTAATTAATAGCAGTAGTTCAGTTGTGCAAGTTCTATTTTGTGAAACCAGCGTACACGTTGCTTTCGCCTCCCGTCACCAGGCTGCAGCATCTGAGCTATATGAAGTCATTCAGTGACACAAGCTGCTTTTAGGTTTAACATCTAGTGAACGGAGGCGCGCGGTGCTGTTGGCAAAAGTGACAGTGGCAGTGGCACTAGTGGCAGTCCGACGCTAGGTCGACCGTATCGATGCGAAAAGTTGCACACAGATTTCGATAAAATGGACTACAAAGACGTAATAGAACGCATATGGATCGAAGCATGGACTCTTTCTAAAGATCCGACCGGAAGGTCCGATGGAATTATCTGGGATTTCGTAGAGAACAAGACGTGACAACAAGACATTGACGCCGCCACAAGATGTATCTGGGAATGGAAAAAAGGGGCTTTTCTCAAAATGTGAAGCCGGTAAAAATCGGGCTCTAGTGCAAATATACTGTGGGTACCTACCAGACGTGTTTTGCCCCATCAATCGCCTGTTTTTGTGAAATATTACGCCGTCAACGTCTGTCCCGGTCTGGGAAATTTTATCAAAGTGCCGTCGAATTTGAAGAATTCTTTGGTTTTTGGTGTCCGATAGACGCTGAAAAGCCCCCTCTAGACTACGGTTCAATGTCGCACGCTGACACGGTACGTTTTTTCCAAAAACACTGTTCCAATGCCCCGAGGTGTTGTCGAGTTTTCCCAAAACCGACAGCGTCAATAATGACGTTTCTGTCAGATTTGGCCGGGCCGTGTACCATTTTCAACATTTTTCGGCAAAATTCCAAGAAAAGCCACGCCGAATGGCTCGCACCAGACTATAGTGAGTCCTCGAAACCTCCCGGTCGGCATTTCACACCAAATTTCTCGAAATTCTGCCCGAAAATCCGAGTTTTCGTCGCCAAAATGTGTCAAGAAATCTCGGACAAATTATTTGAAATGACGATTCCCCGGAAAAAATTCGAATGAATTATGAATTTTTGAAAAATCCCCTTAAATTTGGCAGAAATTTTGGAAATTTCCCATCGTCAACTTGTATCGCGGTTCGTTTGCGAAAATTTTTAAAAAAATACCCCGTCAAAATCCGATGTCTGGTTTTCACAAATTCCTACCAGACGTCGTTAAGTCTCTCACGGATTAGTTTAAGGTTTCCTACCAGACGTCGTTAAGTTCTCTCACGGATTAGTTTAGGGTGATGAAAAAGGGATTCGAGGAGCCGCGGATGAACATTTTTCACTAATAATAATGTGGAGGGGCTTTCACGCTCGAAAAATTTGTACACCACTGCTCATTTCTCGGCAGTGTGGCCACTGCAGAGAACCACTGCCCACATTTCCTAGCACTGCCTACAATTTATTGAACACTGCCAAATTAAGCCACCAATTTTAGCCTTCTCTTATTTAAAATAAAATAACACGTGAAAAGCGATTTCCGTAAGCGCGGTAATTTTTCAACATCAAAAAACTATATTCTCGGAAGCTCTGACTCAATAACTCCGGATCACACAAAGATGATTCTGGTGTCAAATTGTAGCTAGAGAATTCAGTCTGTTTCAATGTGCACGATAACACTTCTATTTCATTTCTACCACAATTTAGATACTGTCAAAAACTTGTTTTTTGAACTTAATTTTTGAATATGGCGGCGCCCGCTGCAAAAATATTAATCGGAAAAGTGCAAATTTAGGAAAGGACACATCAAAATTCATAAGTATGTGAAACTTGAACAAAATCGAAAAACCTTTGAAAAACTTTCTTTTGAAATAAAAAAAAAATAGTTTTGACATTCCCCACTTGTATTTTTTCAATGGTGGGTTGAGATCGAGGCTAAGATTAAAAAAAAAACATTTTGCTACAGAATAAGATATCTGAAGTCAGTATCTTCAGTACTGTAGATACTGTAGATATTAAATAAAAATGATACATGAACAATCCACCTTTCCCATGACAGAAATCACTAGCGCGCATACCAGTGAGCGCATACTCCATCTAGTACAAACGGCTACTACAAACCGCTAGTTCTGGGTTCACAGGTATGCGTGAAACTCTCATGGGAAAAGTGGATTTTCTTATGACCGTGGCAAATTCATTTTGGCGCCTTTACCATTGTATTCGCCTGTGGGAGATGTCAATGTTCCACCATCTTTTTTCATGATCTTTGATAGTTCAGAAACCGATTCAGACATGGTCATATGAATTCTCACAAAGCCGGACAAGACAAGGTTATTTGATACTTTGTTTTGTGCCTTGTGCACCTAGATAATTTCCGCCATTTTGGAAAGGGCCCAAAGAGGAGGGGGGGAGGGGCATTTGAATCCTGAGGGACGAAAAAAGAAGCACTGCGGGTCAAATGTGTCTCAGTTATGATCCTGCAAAGTGGTTTGCCTTTATCATCATTTGCAACTTGTTTTTTTTCCTACCACGTCCACTACCACTGCCTCGTCTACTGCAAAATTTGCTTTGCTTCAACTTGAAGGTACGTATAGTACCTACTCGGTATAGTAGTATCGCCATTAGGAGTGTCACACTTAGAAATGAAAAGCGAGGGGTAAAATATGATTCTTTTTTCCCAAATAGCTGTACATTACTGTACATTGTTTACGTGGAAAATTTGAATAATTTGAAACACCCGAATCGAGACCCAAATTAAAAAATAGAAACATTATGAAACTAAGAAAAGACCAATGGCTGAAAATAATCTGTTTGCATTATTTTTCACTTGGTCAAGGCAACGTGAACAATGCTCTCCAGCCATAGACAATACAGCACGTTGAAGAAAAAAAAACAAGACAAAGAATGTTTCTTTAGTGGGCCTAATTGCACCATTGGCTTTGCAAGATGTCAATTGTAAATTACGCGAAGTCAATGATGCAATTGGGCCCTGGTCCCGGTCCTGATATACACTAATTTCGGTGATCAAGTAGACATAAAAACACAATTTAGCTATTTATGGCACAATAAGACACCACACCACATTGGTTTCCATGGTTACGAGATCAACGCACCATCCTCTCCGCTACCTCAGCGCATGCGTAGGTATATGGTCTCTATCGTCGCCACTGCCGGTCATTGCCCAACACTGCCGAGGACTGCGGCGGACACTGCCGTCGAATTTTTCACTGCCTAAGATCACTGCTCACACTGCCGTCATTATGCAGACACTGCCCAAAATATTAAGACACTGCCGACACTGCAAATGTCACTGCCGCCAATTTGTGCACCACTGCCGAGTGTGAAAGTCCCCCTATAATAATGATAAAAATGAAGCTGGATATGGTAATAATGCGTGTCTCCTTCACTAGTTATTTTTTTCAGAGTATAACACTTTGAAACCATCACCATTCGATGGAGAAAACATCATGCTTTCAGAATATAATAATTTTATCAAAATCGCGAGGTACCGACATCGAGTTTTTGGCCATCGAACCCCAAGAAGTTCCGATTTTTCAAGAGATTTTATCACTTACAAAAATTGAATTTTCTCAAAAAATATATGATCTTGAATGATGGCAGGTTCTGACGTCAATTAGTAGAGAATTTCTCAAGCAATCTATGATGTACCTACGTCAATCTCACTCGAGATCTCACTCTTTTCTTCTAATACCTGGAAAACAAGAAAATGTCTGGAAGACTACGACTCGCCTGTGTTCGCCCCAATGTTCGCCTTCTCTTTGCGATAACTTTCGAATTCACGGTATCAACTTAGGACTTTTTTCATGAAAATGTTCCTTAGTTTATGCTAAAAATATACCTAGTTTACCCCATAATATGTATACAGGTTGTCCCAAAATTTGGCCGCAATATTTCGCCTGTGTGTTCTACGTCCAAAAATAGGAAGAAATGTTCCAAACAACATGGCTCTAAAAATGCTTCCTAAGGGAGCTACAGCGCCTTAAAGGTGGAAACCGGTAGAAGGTTTTTTCTACATATCTCCGAAACTAGCCGAGATAAAATACCGCAATTTGGTGTGACGTCGACATGTTTGACTGCCAACCTGATGTTGTGAACAGCATTGCCAAATTTCTATGAGGAGTGCCCCAAAGAGAGGAGGTGTGGAGTAAATGTAACCCTAACTTTTTTGTACTTGACTTTATTCAAATTTAGACAAGAGAACTTGAATGGACAGAGCCTTCTGCTCCTCTTGTTTTATTTCGATAGGACGCACCGTTCTCGAAATAAATCACTTTAAAGAAAATGTTGCCTGAAATTCCTCGAAATAAAGCTAAATACTCGAGTGCCGCAATCAGACGCAATATCCCAACAGTGCTTTCTAGGACTAAAAATAGAAAGAACTTTTCAACAAACCCGGGTCATAAATGCGTCCTGAGGGAGCTAGAGCCCCCTAAAAAAAGGAACGTGGCCTGAATATCTCCGTAACTTTCCGAGATCAAATGACGAAATTTGGTATGGAGTCGTGATGTTAAGAGCTCAAGCTGAATCTTTCAACACGATTCCCAAATTTTCATCAGGGGCGTCCAAAAGGAGGGGAGCCTTGGGGAAATCATTTTTAGCAAATTGTGAGAACCTTCATGATGTACTTTGGTGGAGAAGAGATTTATTTGAACTGTAGGGGGCGCCTACTTCGATAAAGCGGCCGTAACAACGCGAAAAACAGGGGAGTTTGAGTAGTTTGACCAGTAACTGACAGTGACTGGAGACGTCAAGCAAGAAACAGAGGTTATCTAAATTTCAAATCAAGACATAAAATGACGGACGTCGGTCGCTGAAGCGTCAACGCCGTCAAAATCGTCGAATTTGCCCCCAACGGTCGTGGCGCCCTCGGTGTGTAAAAGTGGCAGTGCAAGGCCCCATTGTTCCAACAAATTTCCGTTTTGTTCAATGCAAAGAACCGATCGTCGCCTGATTGCCCGGGAAGAACCTCGGGAAGAACGCAAAATTTCGAACGGTTGCTCCCGAATTTCGTTGATGGCTAGATTGATTCTCTGCTGCAGAACCTTTCGAGAATTGACTTCAACGGCACAGACGAGGTCCTTCATTCGTCCCCAACAATAATAGTCGAAGGGATTTAGATCGGGTGATCGAGGTGGCCAGGGTGTGGGACCACCTCTTCCTATCCACCTCCCAGGAAACCGTTCATCAAGCCAATTTCTGACATTACGTCCGTAATGAGCAGGGGCTCCGTCATGCTGAAAGTACATCGCTAAACGGGTGTTCAGTGGTACATCGTCCAGTAGATCATCTAGCTGGTTCTGTAGGAAGTTTAGATAACTTTGTGAATTCAGACGTGGTGGAAGCTCAGTTGGACCAATTAATTGATCTCCGACAATGCCGGCCCATAAATTGATGGCAAATCTCTCTTGGAAATGATCGCGGCGTATCACGTGCGGATTTTGGTCTGACCAAAAGTGGTTATTATGGATATTAAATGTGCCGTCTCTTGTGAACATGCATTAATCGCTCCACAAAATGTTTGGGACAATGTTTGGATGGTCGACAATCCACTGACAAAAATGCACCCTCGGAAGAAAATCTCTTTGTTTCAAATGCTGGACCCGTTGGAAATGGTATGCATGGAGGTTCTGTCTCCTCACTGTTCTTCCTACCTAAAAGGAAAATTTGTGATCATAATTGTTGCATAGGGTGCCTGAATTGTAATTACTATTGTCCGAGGTACATTGGCAATTCTGGCAACGGTCCGAATGCGTCTTCGGGGATCTTCTTCGAAGAGATTCAAGATGTTCCCTACATCATGACCATCTGGCCTGCCTTGTCCTCGAGCTCTCCGGAAACTACCATTATCCACTAGGTTCCTGTGAACGCTTACAAACACCCACGATCCGGTACTCAGCGTTGAAGAAAACGCCTGCGGTACTCTTGAACTGCAGCAAACGCACTTCCGTTGCAGAACCCATAAATAAAATGAATATCTGCAAGTTCTCGATGAGTATACCCTTCCATTTTCAATTACAGAATTTAGCCTTCCAGTAAAAGAGTCGACCAGACCTCAACTGGTAGGTCAAAAACCGTAGAACGCAAAAGAAAGAACTTATCAGGTTGTTTTTAAGTAGGCAACTGTTTTACTTTTTCACATCAGTCATATCAGAAAAGGGACAAAATTGCTCGATGCAAGAACCGATCGTTTTTTTTTTAAATGTAATTGTCTGATATTCTGTAATTGAAAATGGAACGGTATACTCATCGAGAACTTGCAGATAATTCATATTCACCACCTCTTAACACCACGACTCCATACCAAATTTCGTCATTTGATCTCGGCAAGTTACGGAGATATTCAGGCCACGTTCCTTTTTTTAGGGGGCTCTAGCTCCCTCAGGACGCATTTGTGACCCGGGTTTGTTGAAAAGTTCTTCCTATTTTTAGTCCTAGAACGCACTGTTGGAATATTGCGTCTGATTGGCACTCGAGTATTCAGCTTTATTTCGGGGAATTTCAGGCAACGTTACCTTTAAAGTGATTTATCTCGACAACGGTGCGTCCTATCGGAATGAGACAAGAGGACCTTTTTTATGCAGAAGGCTCTGTCCATTTAAGTTCTTTTGTCAAAATTTGAATAAAGTCATGCACAAAAAAGTAAGGGTTACATTTACCCCCCACTCCCTCTCTTTGGGGCACTCCTCATAGAAATTTGACAATGCTGCTCACAACATCAGGTTGGCAGTCAAACATGTCGACGTCACACCAAATTGCGTTATTTTATCTCGGCTAGTTTCGGAGATATGTAGAAATAGCCTTCTACCGGTTTCCACCTTTAAGGCGCTGTAGCTCCCTTGGGAAGCATTTTTAGAGCCATGTTGTTTGGAACATTTCTTCCTATTTTTGAACGTAGAACACTCAGGCGAAATATTGCGGCCTAATTTCGGGACACCCTGTATATTTGCGTTTCAAAAATAAAGGCGTCAGAAGCAAAAACATCGGAGCGCGCGCTCCCGTCAAACTGTCAGGCGGCCCCCAGTACCTATTAGTACATGAATTTTTGCTGAATGATCACTCCAACCTCAAAAAAAATACTGTAGTAAAAATCACAGGTTTCGTCCTGTGCTTGTTCAGAAAAATCCCAGCGGAGGCTCTTTTTTTAGAGCTGTCAAAAATCTGAAAACTCATAATTCCTCTCTAGTTGGCTGGGCAAATTTTCTACTTCGACATTGTAGGCTTGCCGCCTTTTTACCTGGTGTGAAACTGACTTCTCTAGAAGCGAGTCTAGAAGTGAAGTTATATATCTTATCAAATTTATATTTGAGGACGTCATTTCCTAGCATAAAAAATGACTGAAACAGACTGCGGATTATATAGCTGCAGAGCGAAAGAGAAACAGATAAATTCTTGTGGCGTGAGTTTCTGCGAAATCTGAGCAGCTAAAAATGTAACAAAAAAATGAGTTGTTCAAATCTGGGCTGACAAGAGAATGAGGGACTTTTTTTGAAAAAAAAAATTGAAAAAAGAAATAGAATTTTTCGAATTTTGAAATTTTTAAATACTTAATAATTTTCATTCTACATTTTAGATTACTCTTCTTTTTTTCAAGTCTCTTACTTCACGGGTTCTCATGAAACTTACCGTTTAAAGAACAAAACACTAGGATGTGCCGTCCTTAAAACCGTGGAAAACTGACCTTGTCATAGCTGGAAATGCGACTTGGAGGGGCGCAGAGCTGTATTACCAGAATCCTACAGGACCGCCTTCAATTTCCTTTGTCCGCCAGAATTCAAGGCCGACAAAAACTCGTTCCGCCAAGGTTCAAAACGAAAGCAAATTGAAAACTGAAGGTAGGGTCAAATGGCCTAAGAGTACGCACCCGCCCAAGAGTACGCAGGCTTGTTATTCACTAGTATGAGTTTAAAGAATCCAGATGGACATCTACTGTATACACCATCAACTACTCCAAACTGAACTGAATTAGTTTGTAACATAGGTATCCGATACAGCGATCTGTTATATCAACTGGATGATGGTGCCCAGTGAAAACCGGTGTTACCAGTAAAATTCTGAGTGCAGAAAATAAGCCTCCATGCAGTAAGTATGCACTTACAAGTTATAAAAGTATTAGTATTGTACGCAACAACCATTTCCCTATACATTTTACATGCATTTATTGCCTTTTTCCTTGTAAAATTAGAATAATTAGGTTTAATTGATAAAAGTTTCTATTTTCTCAAGAGTAAGCACGGTACGCACAGCGCACTCTTAGGAAAACCCGCGAAAATCCATCAGAAGTGTTACAATCTATACCTACCTAGTCTTTTTTTACAGAAAATGAGTCCATATTACAAAAGAAAAACCACTAGAGAACTGGTTTTCACTAGGGAGCTGATGACACAGATACGGAATGAAATTGCCAATGGTAAATCAAAAAGACAAATTTCCAGGTAGTTTACCATTCCTAAGGCCACCATTCGAAAACGACTTGAATGTAACACAATCCCGAAGTCTTTGGGAAAGTTTAAATGCGTTTTCACCACAGAAATGGAAACTGAATTAGCAGATTATGTGAAAAAAATGGACCAGGGGTTTTATGGACTGACACGAAAAGACCTCAAGTGCTTTGCTTTTGAATATGCAGTGATGAATGGTATTGAACACCCTTTTGACATTAACAAAAAAAAAACTGCAGGCGACAAATGGGTCAGAAACTTTTGTGAAAGACAAAAAATGACACTTTGTCAACCTGAAAAATGTTCTATGGGGAGGATAATGGGATTTAATAAGCCTCAAGTTGAAAGATTCTTCGAGAATCTCAAACGCCTATATGAGAGGCACAATTTCTCTTCCCATCAAGAGTACAACATGGACGAAACGGGCCTGAGTACAGTGCCTAATAGAATACCGAAGGTAGTGGCTCAGAAAGGAAAGCGAGCGGTTGGAAAAGTAGCAAGCGCAGAACGAGGTCAGTTAGTCACTGCTGTCTGCTGCTTCAGCGCAAGCGGAGAATATGTACCACCATCACCACCGGCCTTAATCTTCCCCAGAAAAAGGATGTGGGAAGACCTATTCAACGATGCTCCAACCGGAACTCTGAAAATTATATCGGATTCAGGTTTTATTAACGCAGATCTATTTCTCCAGTGGATCAAACATTTTAAGGAAGTTGTCAAGCCCAACCAAGAAGTGCCAGTCCTTCTTCTGCTGGAACACTGGCTGTAGTGAACTACTGCCGCGAGAACTTCATCCATCTTTTATCACACTGCCTCCACATTCAAGCCATCGACTCCAGCCACTGGACAAAGGATTTTTTGGACCTCTCAAAACTTCTTATAGTCAATTTTGTGATGATTGGCTTGTGGCTCACCCGGGGAAGGTTATAACCCAATCAGAAGTGGCTGGTTTGTTTCGTCGAGCATATTATGCCATTGCTAATATCGAGAAAGCTGCGAACTCGTTCTTGTCAACCGGAATTTATCCATACAACTCGCCAAGTGTTTGGAGATAGAGACTTTGCTCCTTCTCTGATAAGTGACAGACCAAACGTTGATCACCAAACAACAACAGTAGTGGAGGATGCAGAACTTGCAAACTCTTTGGAAACACCGACGGTCACCCAGTCTGCTGATATAACGCCCCTTGAGGGAACAGGGTCCAACCTCGAGAGAACATCAGAGCCAGAAGACAGAACATCATCGTCAGATGAAGACACTCCCCAAACTTGTAGTGGCCTTCCAACCTACGATAAATCTCGCACTACTGAACTTGTCCTCGACAGTCCGTGTGGATCGGGAACGTTTGAACTTTTGAAAAAACCGATTACTGTCGATTTAAATCAGATTGAGCTTACACAAATTCCTTTCTCGACAATAATAATCGAAGATGTTACCTCCATGGAAGAAAATACCTCCATAGGAACTTCAGCTGTTCCGACTGGCAACAAGCCGAACGAAAATACAATGACGAAAACTTCATCAACGCTCAACGAAGTGTCTCCCGCTGTGTCTCCTTATCAAATCAGACCACTACCTAAAATGAAATTTACCAGTACTAGGAAAAGAAGGGCTCAAAAATCTGAAATACTAACAAGCAGTCCATTGAAAAACAGCCTCGACGAAGCAGCGTCGGCAGCAAGAGAAATTCTTTTGAAAAAAAGTCAAACAGCTACGAGACAACTACAGTCTGAAGATGGTGTCGCAGCAAAACTTTCTAAACCTTCTTCATCTACGTCCAGGAAAGGCAAGAACTCTGGCAATAAGAACCCTGGAAATGCAGCGGAAAATGAATCATCCCAGAACCGATCACAAACCACTCAAATACCAGACACCGTGGAAGATGTGTTTTGTCCAGGCTGTAATGAGCAATTTGTGGATTCACCCGATGAAGATTGGATACAGTGTTCTAAATGTGCCAAATGGTGGCACGAAGCTTGCACATACTATTTGGGTGGCACTTATTGCTGCGACTTTTGTACTTCTTAATAACCATCCTGTATGCGTACTCTTGGGTAAGGTACCGCGCACTCTTGAGACAAGGTAGTCCCAAGAGTGCGCATTTGCAACAATGAGAATTTTTTAATTTTTTCATTTGAACGTACTTGTTTGTGTTCATCATTTTGAATTTTTCATTACCAAATATATTATTGTTTCACATAATACTATATTTTGAGTCCTCACCATGAAAAATTGCTTTTCAGCGCTAAAAATAAGATACGTGCGTACTCTTAGGCCAGCTTCCCCTACTTACATGAATTTCGGTCCAATACGCAACTTTGAGCGGCTAGGTTTTTTGAAATTCGGTTAAATAAACTTTTTAACGTAATCCTGCTGCAACAGCAGGCCTGCTGGGATGTTCCTTGTCTTGCCAATAGTTCTTCATGATTCGGCGTGTCTTTTCGTCCGGAAAAGGTGAAAACAAATTGACGTGTGTAAAATTAGCTCCATTGGAGCTGGCTCTAATACACTCTCAAATACAAGTTCATCTAAACGCAATGAAATATAGGATATTGCAATTCTAACCGAGCTTCGTTCACTAAAGTACCCCATTGTGAATTACTTTTCTGTAGTGGAACTTTGAATAAAATATCGTGATAAGAGGGAAGGGGGGGGGGAGGAGAAGGGGAGTGGTTTTTTGACATAGGTATCTGTACTCTGTGCTAGTCGAACCAAGTTCAAAGACGACACAACCAATGCCCTTCGCTGGCAAATCCTGTGAATAGATGAACAGAGGGTGAAAAGTCAAACAAATAATCGTTTGCTGATATTAAATGTGCTTTTGACCAATTTCCAAGACGCAAGAGTCAACGCCCTTTCGCAAAAAATACATAACTTCACCCTTCATCACTCAGTGAAAACTCAAGATGCAGCAAATACTGTAAGAGGGTGAACAGAGGGTGAAAAGTCAAAAATTGATACCTGCACATACTTATATGCGCTTTTGGCCGATTTCCAAGACGCAAGGGTCAACGTCCTTCCGCTGAAAAAATACATAACTCCACCCTCCATCACTCCAACCACTTCTTATCAGTGTAATAACTTGATTGAGAATGTAGGCACACGCGAAATTGCGAACCACTTCTAATCAGTGTAATAACTTGATTAAGAATGTAGGCACACGCGGAAAAAGCGGAATAATTCAATAATGACTGAAGACGTGAGTAATATCCGTTCGTAGTCACCGCAAAATGGGAAGAGGAATCGACGGCTGCCAAATGTTCTCCGCGCCAGGTCCGTTTCTACATGGACAGTTGCGAAGGAATAAAGCGGAATAATTCAATAATGAGTGAAGACGTGAGTAATATCCGTTCGTAGTTACCTCAAAATGGGAAAAGGAATCGACGTCTGCCAAATGTTCTCCACGCCAGGTCCGTTTCTACATGGACAGTTGCGAAGGAATAAAGCGGAATAATTCAATAAGAACTGAAGACGTGAGTAATATCCGTCCATCATAGTCACCGCAAAATGTGGAAAGGAATCGACGTCTGCCAAATGTTCTCCACACCAGATCCGTTCCTTCACGGACAGTTGCAAAGAAATAATTTTTGTGCAACAGGAGCAGACAGCGACTGGGAAAATTCCGCAAAAGCAATGAATGAATCCGGCTCTGGAAACTTCCGTTTGCGTTCAGCCAAAAGCCAAAATCTCCCAGCCGCTAGCTAACCTGCACAGGACAATAATATGCCGGTGGACTATCTGGATAATCTACTAAGGTCACATCCACAAAATACAAGGACAGGAGGTAGCTGCAGACTTGGCTGCACGTTGAGAGCCTCACGTTTCTTAGGAATTAAACGAAAATGCTGGGAAAAAAATAATGGAAAAATACAACACTCCTAGTAGTTGCAAGTACTCGAATGTACGCGAGCTTACTCTGCTTACTTTACCCAGAAATCCATTCACCAGTATTCATCAAGTGAAGACGACAGAAAGATCAAATTTTAGCAGAATTTGCAAGACACCATAAGGGCATTATCCATGCTCGTCAGTTGCAATGCTATTACAAAAATTCTAGGCCAAAAGACCATGGCAACGTAAGCTATGCTATGAGCTATTGTATTGGCTAAAGAGCCTATTAGAGACTTGGAGAGCTGTTGCCTGACATGTTCCATCCGATATCAACAAATGAAAAACAGCCATACTTAGAAATTGAACGACTTCATACAAAAATTGCGATGCAGCAGCTAATAGACAAAATTGCCTGTCTGGTTCTAATTTCGCCGAAAAATGTGAGTCGCTGGAATATAGAAATGGCATCCAGAGAACAATGTGGCACCTAGTTAACAACAAGCATCAACATCAAACCACAATGGTACTTGTATTGGATGGAGAGCCTAAAAGAAAAATTGGAGAAAGAAGGAGGGGAGGAACACAGGTGTTACAAAGAGTACAAACGAAGATTAACGACACCGAAGAGGGACACGTTACCAAGAAAGAATAGGAGGGACAGCAAATACTACCGCGAGATGAAGCAGAGGTAAACTACGCAACAGGAGTAAAGCTTTCCACTGAAAATTGGGAATTAATCACCCAAAATAGAAGTGTGTTGAATCTGATTGTAGGAAAAGCATATTTTGATTTTCTCCACAAAAAACTATCGCAACCAGAAAGAATCTCCAAAATCAAACTGTTCCCTAGATTTTGAGAAAAGTAGGTACAACCTTTTAAAATTGAGGCAATTGCAAAAAAGTAGACGTCAAGAAGAAAAATTCAGATCGTCATACTTTTTGAGGAAAAAGTCAAATTGCAAAAATAGATTTATTGTAATATCAAAAAATTGGACTCTTACCTGACACGTTCACATTTCAAATTTCAAGATTTCCGTAGTAGACACTTGGGTGAAAAACCTGCTATTCGGAGACTTTCAAAGAAGGATCTATAGACCCAGACGATGCCTACTTTTAATGGCCAATAAACAAATAGATCGTGAATTACCTGTGATGTTTGTATCAAAATAGCTTCATGGGTTCATGTTCACACGTTTCCCAAATAGCTTATCAACAGTCCTGTTGCCTGTTGCTCTTGTCTGTAGGTTTTTATAAAATTATTCAAACCTGTGAATCCTGTGATGGACCCTTCAAGTGCAGCTGGACTAACTGCGGTCATATGTGGACGATCTTTCATGATTTGGGCAAATCAAAACTGAATGTATTCGTAATATCGACAATATTTACTACTCCGTTACTATTCCCACTGTGATTTTGGATCAATTATGAGAGCAGTGTCATTGGACCTATACTCAAATTACGCAGTTTTGATGTTTAACGCCACAAAAATGATAATGTCTAGATAGGCACCTACCTGAAATTCAAATTGGAAAAATGTTTGTTGTAACAAACAAAAATCCTTAAACGGAAAAATTCAGGAGTCAAGATAGGAGAAATTGCCAAGTTAATGAGTATAAAATATACCTATTTTGGTATCAAATTTTGCCGACCGCTCCCATGTATAGATACAATCAAAAACTGTGAACTCGAAAAAGTAACAGCCTTACTAAAATTCCATGGAAATTATGATAAAACTATGACCATACCAGAATACCTTCAAAACGAATTTTCATGGTGGTCAAATAATCTTCCAACTAGAAAAAGGAGCCTATCAGAAGCAAGTGCTCACCTTGGCTTTGAAATAGTAAGAGGTTCCAGTTCCAGTCTATGGAACTGTCAAGGAGCGAAAATTTTGAAAAATAAGTTGATAATAGTAATACCAAAAAATACTGACAGCATTTCAATGCCTGAAGCCTCCAAAGGTAGAAGTAGCAGCGATGACAAATCGCTATGAATAGATGGCACAACCGCAATGTCGCACATTGTTAGAACAGATGGTATAAAATACTCCGACTTGAACGATATCACGATATCACTCGACAAATTTGGGAAGGCTGCAAAACGAGTAAAATTTTGATTTTCGCGACATACATCAACACAAAATTCAACGGGATCGCCGTTGAAAAATCTTGTCAAAAGAACATTTAAACTCAGTTCTGCTTACATCCTAATGCCTTTGACGTAACTTCAAGAAGTTTGGCTCTCCTCAGACCGAGCTATTTGCTTGAAGCTTACCAAAATGAACATGACAAAAATTTATTGCTCACCAACACTATAAGCTGCAATAAAGTGCAGCAGACCTGTTCATCATCAATTGATGTGAACATATTTTTAGATCTTGCTACCGTAAGACTTGTCAAAAGATGTGAAGGAATTATATCAATTCCCATTTGGAAAACGCAATCTTGATGGTATCCGGCATTGGAATAACTCATGATCTCGGAACCGACTGCATTCCCCTCAAGTCAAAACTTGCTGCCTCTATTAAAAAAAAAAAAAAAAAAAAAAAAATAAAGATCAGGAAGACCTTTAATCCTTGGTGGCCACAAGATAGTCCACCAAGCCTTTATACTTACCTGGAAAAGATGAATCCCAGAAATGGTCATCGAGATGCAGTAAAAGTACCTAATACTGACAATGTAACAGATAAAAAATTATGGTCATATTGTGGGGCCACTAATGTCTTCGCAGAAAATTACAGGAAGTTATCGATTCTTAAAACAAATAATCATCTGGAGGAGGGAATTATAACACCCGAAATCAACATAAACCTGCTTAAAAACACCCTTTTGCAAAATAAAATCATCCAGCAGAGAGAGAAAAAATAAATAAATAAATAAAAAATAAAGGACGGTGATGGTTCCCAGATATAATTACATTAAATCCAAATCCTATACTAGCCCAGGCGCCAGGGAAAACAATAAGGAAATGATTGTTTACTGGCTGGAAACTAGCTTAAAACGATCTGTGTAGTTTAGGTTTCGACATACTAGTTTCCCCCCTCTCGGAAATGTCGGCATCATGTCGCCATCATCAACAAGAAGTGCACCAGCGTGGTTTTTGCCGAATATCTTAATTTTGGGTCATCTGACAGCAAAAGATGTGAGGAGTCATTTTGAAGCCTATGAAATTCCCTACAGTTTGGTTTTTCAATCATATTTTTTCGACCTATGGTCTTTGAGATAGAGCTTCTGGAAGCGAGAGTCATTGTCGTGAAAGCTCCATGGCCACTTGACTCGAAAAACTAAAATGTCGATGTGACAAAAAAAAATTCAAAATGAGATTGCTCGAGAATCCTTCATGCTATAGTTGCGGTGATGGTCTTAACCTCTTCCCCTTGAATTGTAGATTACGAATATTGAAAAGTCAAAAACGTCACATCGTACATATACAGGGTGTACTACGGGAATCAAATCAGAACAGAGAAATTTGACATATTTCTTCGATTTAGCCTATGCGAAACTCTAAGCACTTATCACGAGTCCAATATCAATATGCATTGCTATGTAAGCTTCACTTGATACACCTGAGAAGTGGTCAGCTCACAGCCTTCCTGTAAAATGTTTTGAAGGCCCTCTGAAATCATCAAAATTTACAGTAGCAAGAAATGTATGTAACAGTATATTATATACCAAGGAACCAAAGTGAATTTTTGATCCCTTGGGTGGAGTTTGTTGTTTGAGGGCCCTTTGGGTACAAATCTCCAAATTAAAAATTCACTTTGGTCCCTTGGTATATAATATACTGTTATATACATTCCTTGGTACTGTAAATTTTTAATATTTTGATGATTTCAGAGGGCCTTCAAAACATTTTACAGTAAAGCTGTGAGCCGACCACTTCTTTAGTGTATTAAGTGAAGCTTATAGAGCAAATCCATATTGATATTGGACTCGTGTTAGGTGCTTATAGTGTCGCATATAGGCTAAATCGAAGAAATATGTGAAATTTTTCTGATCTGATTTGATTCCCTCAGTACACCCTGTATATGTACAATGTGACGTTTATGACTTTTCCATATTCGTAATCAACGGTTCAAGAGAAAGAGTTTAAGACCATCACCGCAACTATAGCATGAAAGATTCTCGAGAAATCTCATTTTGAAATTTTTTTGTCACATCGACATTTTAGTTTTTAGAGTCAAGTGGCCATGGAGCTTTTACAACAATGCCTCTCGCTTCTAGAAGCTCTATCTCAAAAACTATAGGTCGCAGTAAGATCATTTAAAAACTATTCCGTAGGGAATTTCATTGGTTTCAAAATGACTTCTTACATTGTTTGCTGTCCGATGGCCCAAAATCAAGATATTTGGCAAAAACCACGCTGGTGCACTTCTTGTTGATGATGGCGACATGACGCCGACATTTCCGAACGGGGGGAAATTAGTATGTCAAAACCTAAGCCACACAGATCGTTTTAAGCTAGTTTCCAGCCAGGAAACAATTATTTCCTTATTGAGCTGATTTTTGCTCCCTGGCGCCTGGGCTATCCTATCTTGGATTAGATCTAATCTAGATAGAATCAGTGTCGGTGGATCTGATGAAAACATCAGCTCCCACAAAATATCAAGCCAAAATAATTGCAACGTATTTCCACGAAAAACTAACAACTGCATAGCATCAAACATTACGGGATGCACCTAAATCAGCAACCTTCAAGTCTCATTCTACCCGACATGCCTCCACATTGGCCGTTTGCAAACGAGACCTTAATGTATATTAAAAAAAAAAAGATGCACGACGACGGGCTGGAGTGACAAAAATATAACACCCTAGTTGAAGCTCGGGTTGAAGTCTATAATAAACCAATGATAGAGAACGCACAATCCGCCAAACTTTCAATTTATCAGAACAATAGCAGCACTGTTGAAAGCTAACACGAACTAATGCCATTTTGGCAAAAGTAAGTTTTCCAAGAATGTATAGGAACTGCCTATTACAGTAGGTACTGACATATTTTCATGATTCAGAAATTTTTTTAAACATCTACATGTGTGATCTTGAGGACGGGGCCATCGAAGTATAATTAGAGGTTAAACGACTTACCTGTAAGGAAGTTCAATCCTCAATTATACGAGATGGCCCCGTCCGAAGAGATCACACCCGCCCGCTCCTCAACAACCCCGAAAAGGACGCGATCTGATGAGGGACAAAACATAATGACGAGTGAGTGGGCTATTATATAAGAGGTGGCATGAGGAGGGCATGGTTATGAAACAGTTATTTCATATTTCTCGAAACATTACGCCAAAACGAGCGCCGAAACATAAACTACATGTGTGATCTCTTCGGACGGGGCCATCTCATCGTATAATTGAGGATTGAACTTCCTTACAGGTAAGTCGTTTAACCTCTAATTATACTTCGTTCTCGCTCACATCATTTTATTTCTCCACAGCGCCACCGGGGCGGCAGCCGTCACCGCCGGCACCGGCCCCGTCACCACCCCCATTGCCGGAACCATCACCACCACTACCACCACCACCCAGGGCCCTGGATATGGTGCCCAACATTGGTGAGAAGCAAATTTTTGATGATATGGTTTTTTACTTTCCCGGCCCACCCACGAACACGGAGGGAAAGTATTGCAATCGTGCAGAAAAAAAGTTTCGAGATTTCACCGGATATATCCGTTTTGAGGTCCTCCAAGACGATTAAGACCATTTTCAGAATGATGTCTGTCTGTGTGTGTGTGTGTGTATGTGTGTGTGTGTGTGTGTGTATGTGTGTGTGTGTGTGTGTGTGTGTGTGTGTGTGTGTGTGTGTGTGTGTGTGTATGTGTGTGTGTGTGTATGTGTGTCTGTCTGTGATCTTCCACGATAACTGCCGTAACGTTGACTGGATCGACTTGATATTTGGTATACAAACATGGTTGTTTCCTGAAAAGAGCCCATTAGTTTTTGGCTGTCATCTGTCAAACCCAACTGTCACTATCATCAAATGTCAGAAGCTATATCTCACGGAACTCAACTTGCAATATGTCATTTGAAAGCCCTTGAAAAACTGTATTCAGAACAGTTTGAAACATTGCCCTATCTGTCATCTGTCAAATAATAAAAAATGTTAAAGTTCAAAACTTTACCAATTGATTATTCAAAATCTATCCGATGGATTGGAACCAGATTTGGCAGGAAGCAACACAACAAAAGAGTCAAATTGAGGCCGCAGTTGCAGTTTTCCACCATTCTCCAGTTGAGCGTAATGAATTTTCGAAATTTCTCCTGGCCGTTGCCACTCAGGAGGGGCTCTCGCCGGTGTTTCGACCAGCACGACTCGCTTTTGTAGCAGGACTCCACTCAAAAATTTATTCCTGCTCGGGGATCGACTTTTTTTTGGAAATTGAAACACCCCTAACTCTTTAGCTTCTGCGCCTGGATGGATAGGCAACCCAACATACTCCAAATAATTCAACTTATTTGAATTAAATCACTTTTCCCGCTCTTGGGACTGCTTTGGCCGGTGATCGTCTAGTATCAGGACACCATCCTGTTGTGCATCCTTCTTGTGGTTCGAGGATAGAGATCCTGGGCGTGTTGAGATCGAATTAACCTCTAGTTTGAACGCAGTAAGACACAGAAATTAGTTGTAACATAAAATCGTTATATTGTCTTCTATTTACATGTCAAAGTGTTTAAATAAAGGCTCGTTCCTATCCTGACCGTACCTCAACGCTGGTAACTAAGATAGCTAAGTTTTCTAAGTGTTCCCTGAAAGATGAGTTTCCCCTAATAATTATTCCAAAGCCATCACACATCAATACTCCGATGAACACCTGATTCTACACCTTGACCAACATTTAAACTTTGTTTGGGGTTGCGTGGTTCGAAATTCTTATCGAGGATTCATCAGATTCAACATTTAAGTTAGTGTTATAGGTTATGTTAGGGTTAGGCCCAGCGTCTAGACACCGAAAAAGGGTTTGAGTGACTTTTGCGAGCGATGGGAACTCCCCCCTCTCTTTTCTGCTGTCCCCTGTTCCCTACAATCTAAGTTCGTGGGCCGGTGTGTGCGGGGCTCCTCCTATTAGGAACTCTTTTCAAAGGCTGCGTCTCTTATTTTCTGGACTATTCTTTTTGCATGACTCTTTTTAGGCTATGGAGCCATTCCACGCCAAAACGATCACTTTTTGCAGCCATGTTGTCGGATCATGACGAATTTTTGATATGTTGTAGAGAATTGAAATTAAATCGACCCGTATTCGGCCGTTTTTTTTTATTTTGGAAATTTTTGGATTTACGATTTTTTCAAAATTTTCATTTATGGCGTGCATCCTCTTACAAAAAAATTCATAACTTTGGAGTCCACATTCCGATTTCAACGATTCTTGTTTTGATTCAATGTGAAAAGATAGACAATTTTGGACATTGTAAATGTCATTTGATAGATAGTGAAAAAAAGTATGAAAAATCACATCTTTTTCTAAAAAACTGCATACTGAAAATCGGCATCTCTCGATTTTTTTCGAAAAATTATATATTATTCTTTGGAGTTTTCTGAATCGACCTCTTATACTGCCCAGATTGGACAAGGCCGAAAACCCCACAAAATGAATTTTTCAAGTCGACCGCGCACGCCGAGAAAGCACGCAGACCTGGCAGTCACAGCGCACAACTCGCCTATGTACCTATTGTACCTGCGGTTACACAGCTTACACTTCAATTTTGCATTATCTTCCTAATTACTTCAACGTTTAAGGGCTGATACATAAGCGTTAGTGTCATAAGGGCTATTCTTGTCTGATTCATGAATCCAACATCCGGTATTCTATTAGGTATTTTATATTTTTCATACATTGGGTATTTTCCCTCCGTTGCAGTGGTTGTAGCAGGTACCTACTCATTAGGTTGCGCGAATTCATCATTGTTGTAATGTATCCCTCTTGACAATTTGAAAACTGTTAAATCCATTTGCAGTGGATGTTGGTTAAAAATCATGCGGAAAAGTTGTCAAAGTCGAAGCGTAGGGTGAGAAGTTGCTTTTGAAGATTCAGCTTGCTTGTCTGATGCAAGGAGCCGAAGCTCATTTTCAAGTATGTAGTTGCGGTAGTAGTTCAATGGAAACTTCATCCTTCGATACAGATTCATCCCTTGATTCCAGTTCGGACATTCAGAATTTGAATGTTTCTTTAGTAGCAGCGTTGGAGGTGTCACCGATCAGATGTAAAAGATTCAGGTCTCACAAATCTTCCGGATAGCGATTGCGATCATTCCGATCACGTTGACAAAATGACAATAAAATTATCGCTGAGCTGAAGGAAAAGTTCAACAACTCAAAACTAGTCCAAGTAAAATAGGTTTTGAATCCCGAAAAAATACTGTATCTATAGTCGTGAAAATTGCAGGTTTTGTTCAGAATTTTACGCTCTTTCCAAATTTTGAGTTTTAGAAAAATCCAGCGGAGGCTTTTTGACCAGAGCTGTCAGAAGTCTAAAAACTGATAATTTTGAATAACTTCGAATGAGGCTTCAATTTACTTGGCATTTCAAGCATACACAATGAAAAATTGCATAGTGCTGTTAAAATATTTTGATCTCGATTTTGATTTTTCATCGTGTGCGATTCCAAACTGTTCAATTTTTCATTTTAAACATTTTTGCAATCGCCAAATAACTGTGTATACTTGAAATCCCAAGAAAATTGAAGCCCTATTTTAAAGTTATTCGAAATTATCAGTTATTAGACTTTTGACAGCTCTAGCCAAAAATCCTCCGCTGAGATCCCCAACTCTACAATTTGCGCAACTTGATAAGTACCTGCTATAACCAATGCAACGCAGGGAAAAAAAACCTTATCAATAAAAAATATAAAATACATAATGGAATACTGGAATTACTGGACGTTAGATACGTGAATCAGACAAGAATAGCTCTTATGGCACTAACGCTTAGGTCTCAGCCCTTGAACTTTGAACTCATTTGGGTTGAAAATGCAAAATAGGAGTGTAAGCTGTGTAACCCGCAGGTACAATTGATACACAGGCGAGTTGTGCGCCGCGACCGCCAGGTCTGCGTGGCTTTCTCGGCGTGCGCGGCCGACTTTAAAAATACTTTTCGTGGGGTTTTCGGCCTTGTCCAATCTGGGCACTATTGGAGGTCGATTCAGAAAGCTTCAAAGAATAATATATAATTTTTCGAAAAAAATTGAGAGATGCCGATTTTCGGTATCCAGTTTTTTAGAAAAAGATGTGATTTTTCATACTTTTTTCCACTATCTATCAAATGACATTTACAATGTCCAAAATTGTCTGTCTTTTCACATTGAACCAAAACAAAAATCGTCAAAATCGGAATGTGGACTTCAAAGTTATGGATTTTTTTGTAAGAGGATGCATGCCATAAATGGAAATTTTGAAAAAATCGTAAATACAAAAATTTCCAAAATAAAAAAAAACGGCCGAATACGGGTCGATTTATTTTCAATTCTCTACAATATATCAAAAATTCGTCATGATCCGACAACATGGCTGCAAAAAGTGATCGTTTTGGCGTGGAATGGCTCTATGGTAATCTTTTGCCCGTTTTGGAAGGGATTGGATATGGCCTGTGCCCTTGTGGAGAACTGGACCTATTTTCACCTTGAATTGCCCTTGAAGCTTAGAAGGATTTCACGACCGCGAGTGTCTATAGCCGGAAATGTAGAACCAAACTTCACCCTTCCAAAAACTTCGGAACCAATGGTGTACGCGAACAATTACTCAAGTCAAGGTACAAACTCTCCCACGTGAAGACCCTTTGGATTGAACCCCGTTCTGTTTGTGTGAAGTGAACCCCATTGTTGCTAAAAACCTACAAAGGTGCTCGCCGACGAACTAACGCGAGAAGGCTTCGAAACAACTATTTTTCCCTATAAATAAATATCAGATCGCTAATCAACTATTGAGCCGTAACAATTCATTATAGGTACAAATTTATCGAAGCGTCGCGTCGTCGAATGTCCAGGGAATTATCAGAACCGCTCTCCATCTCACGATTAAACAATATTTATTAACTTCATGGGAATACTGCAACAAATTAAGTAGTGTTACGCGACCCCAAACCAGACGTCCCTCTAGGTGAAGCTCCTCTCCATAACATCCGTCATTTTATAATGATTCTCTTGTACTTAATAACCCAACCAACATGGAAATCTAAGTAACTGCAGTTGCACGCTAAAACAAAGTCAAATTAGTCTCACGGAGGGGGGGGGGGGGTCGTTGCCCTAAACCGATTATTATTAACAATTGCTACTCTAGGACAGGGTCCGAACCCTGGTTTCAACAAACGCGATTTTAGTTCTTTCCAGTTCCTCGTTTCGCGATTCCCTAAACTCAGCAGCGCGTATTCGGAAGTGTCACTCAAAGCTCTGTCGAAGTTCCAACCCCAACCCCTGGACTGCAGGTACCACCCACTGAGAGGTTGAAGTCTACCCCCGTGTCGATCGTGGCTTTCTAGGACATTGTAAATCTCAATCGTAGGTCGTCTACCCCACCCCACAAGATCGCTCCTTTTCCACCGCGAGGTACCGTTCTGCGAGCACTAGCATCCAGCACTGAAGCTCAGCCCAGCTGGAGAAGATCAAGACACGACCCCGAAACTGATCAGGACACGTCCGGCGGAAGATCAAGACACAGCCCGAGACAGATCAGGACACGTCCGGTGGAAGATCAAGACACGACTCGAAAGTCGATCAGGACTCATGACACCGGAAGATCAAGACACAGCCCGAAACTGATCAGGACACATGACACCGGAAGATCAAGACACAGCCCGAAGGTAGATCAGGACACGTCGCCACGGAGCTTGTTATCAGAGATAAATGCAAGTGTTCGATGCAGGTTCCTCTTCCAACAGGCAGCGTTCTGTGTGAAGGGTTCCAACCCCATGGATATGAAATAATACAATCTCTTCGGAGGCAAATGACGCACTCAGGTCTACCTCGGTTACTCGCGATACCCACACGGTCCAAAGGCTCTTGCTTTAGCTTAAAAACTCCCTGGTAAAGACGTCTCCCAAAGTACAACGCAATTAATCCCGGAGCAGAAATGAGGCGCGCACCGGTGCGAAATCTAACAAACTCGATACTAATTTTCACACGACACGCGAGCAAATGTGCAATTCCGGTATTTAGAAATATTGAATGAACCATCAAGCGCGAGTGGTGTGACTCCCGATGATGAAGAGCTTGATGTAGACGGTGCAGCAAATCACATCTAATGCTACCACGGCGCGGATGGAAATCTCTTCGATGACGGGCTGGACTGTGCCTCGGTGGCGCGTGCTGAGATGAGCTCATTGGTAATCAGACGTCGGAAATATTGTCGCGCATTTAATTTGGGAACGCCGATGTGCGGGCAATGGCACACGGGAAGGCCGCGTAATTGCGATGTACGGCGGAGCACACGGTCATCAGCTCGTCTTCGATGTGGAGGTCAGAGTGCCCAAAGAATTATAGCTAAATTGTTTTATACCAGGTCTCGAACTTTCTGCGTGGACATTACACGGCTAGCGACATCTTTTAACCATGTGGTGAACTTGCATCGCCCGCTCAATTCCCAATACACTTATTGATTTTTCCTCCGCGTGTTTTCGATCCGTACAAGCGGTGCGTTTCAAAATTTCAACTGATATCGAAAGTAGATTGTATTGAGCGTCGTGCAGGTCTATTTTCAGAGTTGACACGGTTTCGGTTTTCCGACTGTAATTTTTTCAAAATGAAATTTGCACATTCCGTGAATTTGAGAAAAACGCAATGCAAACTTCTACATGCGGTAGGCCCCACGAAATATTAATTTTAGGTGCAGACATGCTGTGAATAAAAGTTAGAGAAAAGATTGAGCTAATTTTTGGAGGAAAAAGTTTCGAAATCGGATCAACAGTTGCCGAGTTTTCCTCTCTGGAAAAACTGCAAATTTTCCAACTTTTTATTCAGTGAACAGATTTCTCGGAATTGTTTTTTTTTAGAGAATAGATAACTGGTTCTTGAACATTTTCCAATAATTTCTCTCCAATTTCCCGGAAATTTTCCTCCTGAAAATATAAAACCACTCATGCGATCGTACAAATTAAGCGGTTCTGTCACGATAATTACCGAATTATTGATCCGATCAAATCGAAATCAGGTACGGAGGCCTAAGTTCAGCCTGGAATGTTCTGATTAGACTTTGGGTGGATGATTTTGATCGGAAGCCCTCAGGTGGCACATTGGGTCTGGGTTTGTCTGCCCAAGCTCTAAATTGAAAATATAGAGTTGAAATTTGACACAAAGATGCAGTGAAAGTTTTCAATCAAGTTTTTGTAATTTCATCATCATAATCTGAAGTAGGAACAAAAATTTCAATAAGGAACCAGCATTGCATTTTTGAGATATCACAGCAGTTAGCTACCTAGTTCTACCTTTTTGATCATTTCATCACCTTGGAAAACTGACCTAACCTGTCATTTTTTCTGTCCGCTCAACAATGGATGCAGGATGCTCGCTAAACGCTCGACTAAATAGAATTTTTTCATCAATTTCCAAATCGAATCGCCCCCTCCCGAAGGGACACTTCGATCAAAATCATTACTGACGTCTCTGGATACCGCCGGGAAAGTTTTGTGTCGCCCCACAACAGATTTTTTATTATTTCAACTCCACGCGGAGTAATTTCCAACAAATCCAAAAAAGAAAAAATTGGACATGTAAGAAATTCTCTTTCCATTTTTTTACTTTACCGGCCCCACCAACATGGAGGGAAAGTATTGTAATCGTGCAGAAAAAAAGTTTTGAGATTTCACCGGATATATCCATTTTGAGGTCCCCCAAGTCGATTAAGACCATTTCCAGAATGATGTCTGTCTGTAGGTGTGTATGTGTGTGTGTGTGTGTGTATGTGTGTGTGTGATCTTCCACGATAACTGCCGAACCGTTTATCCGATCGATTTGAAATTTGATATGCAGACATGGTTTCGCCCTGGAATGACCGGATTAGTTTTTGGCTGACATCTGTCAAACATAAGTGTCACTATCAGAAAATGACAAAAGCTACATCTCACGGAACTTGACTTGCAATATGTCATTTGAAAGCCCTTGAAGAACTGTATTCAGAACAGTTAAAAGTATTTTCCTACCTGTTGTTTGTCAAATTATAAAAAATATCAAAGTCTGGAACTTTGCCATTTAATTATTCAAAATCTATAGGACAGATGTGAACCAAACCCGGCAGGAAGCAACATTACCAAAGAATCAAACTAATGCTGAAGTTGAAGTTTCCCACTGTTTTCCGGACAAGCGCTATGGATTTTCAAAAATTTTCCTAGCCGATTCCAGCCTCGCTTGCCTGTTCCTCGATTTTTGGCCTATTTATTTTTTTTAGCAACATAGCAACCAAACCGGTAGGTAACTACGTTTTTGTTACGAATCGTATCAATGTCAAAGTGACAACATGAACGCTGTTCTCGGCAGGTTCTCGGTGTTTTCTTTTGTATCTTCTTGCATCATTTGGGGCAACAGTGCGAACCGATCCTTTGTGTTGTTTGGGGCTCCGTAAACCCCCTTGTGTTTTCTGTGGTTTTAGCAACTCCAGTATGCTTATTCCATTGACGTATATGTACAAACTGTAATGTGTGCAGTTCCCTTATTTGATTCGGTACCAGGGCCCCATCCCCATGGTGCCTGCCGTTCAGGGCCCTGATGGGGCCCCCATCTGTGTCTATCAGATTTTGCCGTTTTAGGCCAAAACTGCGGCCTTGTGTCTTCTTGGGTTCGTTGAAGCCCTCTAGGCTCCTGGTGTCAACGGGTGTCTCTTGAAGCCCCACTGAGCCCCCTTTTTTTTAGTTTTCAGAACTATCGTGCCTTCAGGTGTGGTTCGGACCTAACTTATTGATGGGCTCGAAGTCTCATTTCAGAGGTCACCACTTGGGGGCTCTGAATTGCAATTGATTAGAACTCTGCCCCAGGTTTTCAATCCGCGACTGATTTTCACCAGTTATTTTTCAAACAATAATTTAGGTTGCATCATTAAAGGCAACAGTGCGCCCCGATTGATTGTGTGTTCAAGTGTTGTTTGGGGCTGCGTAAACCCCCTTGTGTGGAACTAGCATTGCATTCTTGAGATATCACATCAGTTAACTACCTCTAGTACTAGCTTTTGAATTATATCATCGTCTTGTACCTACTTCATAATGCGATCGCGCAAATTAAACGGTTCTGCCACGATAACTACCGAATTGTTGATCCGATCAAATCGAAATCAGGTACGAAAGCAGAAGTTCAGCCTGGAATGACCTGATTAGACTTTGGGTAGATGATTTAGTTTGGAAGCCCTCCGATGGCACATTGGGTCTGGGCTTGTCTGCACAAGCTCTAAATTGAAGATATAGAGTTGAAATTTGACACACAGATGCAGAAAGTTCTCAGTCAAGTTTGTGTAATCTCATCATCATGTCTAAAGTAGGAACAAAAATTTTAATATGGAACTAGCATTGCATTCTTGAGATATCACAACAGTTAGCTTCCTAGTTCTACCTTTCGAAATATTTTATCACCGTGAAAACCTAAGAGCCTGTTATGTTGTGAATGTTTTCAATCAAGTTTGTGTAATTTCGTCATCATAATCCAGGCCCTAGCAGTACTTCTGTAGGAAAAACGATGTAATCAAAAATTTTTTTTGGGAATCGTTAGAGGATTATCTCAGGACAAATAATCACTCGGGTGCTTTCGCGATTTCTGGTACATTTTCCAGCAATATCGCATCAAAGTTGGCGGCTGGTCAATTCTTCAGTTCGCTGATATTTCTTGGAGTTTTTGCGATTTTCTTCAAATAAAAGTACTAATCTACCCAAAAAACAATTCTGGATCGAATGGTGCTGTCAGATTTTGAGTACTCACGTTATACCGGGTGAAAAAAAAATAAATCGAGTTTTATAATTTTTTTTCCAACTTTTTAGTTTCTTGGCCGATTTTCACAAATTTTATGTCAAAAGCTTACTGACTAAATCGTCTACTCAAATCAATTGTCAATATAGCCAAATTATCAAAAATCAAGATGGCGGCGGCGAACTCAAATAAAAATGTGTCGTATTTCGAGAATTTTTTTTTGATTTCTAAACTTCGTGAAGAACGACACTGATGGTGGATTCTGGAAGATTTTGCTTTCTTCTGCAATTTGGGACTAGATTTACTTGATTCGCACATCCCACTGTGAAAATATAGTGAATTAAAGGAAGGTCCACTTGTAATTTTTTCCAAATTCACAATAAATCAGCAGTTTAAAAACCTCCCGCGAATTCTTATTTCTGAAGCAATTTCTACACACTTGGTAGTGATCGTAAGCTGTGTGCATAGGCTACAAATACCGTGTTGGTGCATGGCCGAAGTTTCGAAATTTTAGATGATAGATGACGTAAATGGTGGAGGTGCGCATGTCAAATATCGAATATTCTACTTTTTGTTCTCACATGTTCTGAACGAAATTTCTATAAATGGTTGGCTTAATGGTCAGCTGGATGAACACGCAACGAGAGTCAAATGTTAAAAGAGTCGAAATGTGAAATTTTCAAATAGACGACTTTACTCCTTTGGAGAAAATAAAACGGTTCTATCCGTTAGTCCAGGAATTTTAGCTGTTAAAATCTCAAATAGCGAACAAAAATGAAAGCCAGCCGGATTTTTGTATATAAGCTCAGTTAAGCATGTAGTTTAACATAGTCAAAGTTCTCAAGAATCCGGTGTGAGCTTCGGCCGTTGTGGCCTCGAGAAGAACTTGAGGATCAGTTTTTCGCGTATATCTCGTGAACAATGGCACTTGGGAAGAAATTGTTGAAAATTTTATTGTCTATAAGAAAGGTTCTTACACGTTTCATCGTCAGTCCACTCTTTCTTCGTCAAAACACAAGAAAATTAAAATAATCCTGATGCTCGATGCTGAAGACTGTATGGGCCTTGAGTTTTATGATGGCAGGGTGCCACTTGGTAGAGGTGTTGTTCGATCTATTCTGTTTTGACTGTAACTATTTGTCATCGATACCAACTATGCCGGCGGCATATACAGGGTGGATTAAAAATAAGAAGTTGAAGAAATGTACCTCAAGAACCAAAATAGGTGAAGACATAAAAACCGCCAAAAATATTTCTTATTTCATGGTCAAGTTTACGACGACTTCATGACCATGAAATCAGAATTATTTATGGCGATTGACATGTCTTCACCTATTCTGGTTCTTGAGGAACAAATGTTCAACTTTTTATTTTTATTTCACCCTGTATATGCCGCCGGCATAGTTCGTATTGATGTCTTCAAGTTTCAATCAAGAAATAGTGGACCAACCAACACCTCTACGAGGTGGCACTTCGCCATCATAAAACTCAAGGTCCATACAGTCTTCAGCATCGAGCATCTGAATTATTTTAATTTTCTTGTGTTTTGACGAAGAAAGAGTGGACTGACGATGGAACGTGTAAGGACCTTTCTTATAGACAATAAAATTTTCAACAATTTCTTCCCAAGAACGTTCTTCCCAAGTGCCATTGTTCACGAGATATACGCGAAAAACTGATCCTCAAGTTCTTCTCGAGGCCACAACGGCCGAAGCTCACACCGGATTCTTGAGAACTTTGACTATGTTAAACTACATGCTTAACTGAGCTTATATACAAAAATCCGGCTGGCTTTCATTTTTGTTCGCTATTTGAGATTTTAACAGCTAAAATTCCTGGACTAACGGATAGAACCGTTTCATTTTCTCCAAAGGAGTAAAGTCGTCTATTTGAAAATTTCACATTTCGACTCTTTTAACATTTGACTCTAGTTGCGTGTTTATCCAGCTGACCATTAAGCCAACCATTTATAGAAATTTCGTTCAGAACATGTGAGAACAAAAAGAAGAATATTCGATATTTGACATGCGCACCTCCACCATTTACGTCATCTATCATCTAAAATTTCAAAACTTCGGCCATGCACCAACACGGTATTTGTAGCCTATGCACACAGCTTACGATCACTACCAAGTGTGTAGAAATTGCTTCAGAAATAAGGATTCGCGGGAGGTTTTTAAACTGCTGATTTATTGTGAATTTGGAAAAAATTACAAGTGGACCTTCCTCTAATTCACTATATTTTCACAGTGGAATGTGCGAATCAAGTAAATCTAGTTCCAAATTGCAGAAGAAAGCCGAATCTTCCAGAATCCACCATCAGTGTCGTTCTTTACGAAGTTTAGAAATTAAAAAAAATTCTCGAAATACGACACATTTTTATTTGGGTTCGCCGCCGCCATCTTGATTTTTGATAATTTGGCTATATTGACAATTGATTTGAGTAGACGATTTAGTCAGCAAGCTTTTGACATGAAGTTTGTGAAAATCGGCCAAGAAACTAAAAAGTTGGAAAAAAATTATTAAACTCGTTTTATTTTTTTTTCACCCGGTATAACGTAAGTATTCAAAATCTGACAGCACCATTCGATCCAGAATTGTTTTTTGGGTAGATTAGTACTTTTATTTGAAGAAAATTGCAAAAACTCCAAGAAATATCAGCGAACTGAAGAATTGACCAGCCGCCAACTTTGATGCGATATTGCTGGAAAATGTACCAGAAATCGCGAAAGCACCCGAGTGATTATTTGTCCTGGGATGATCCTCTAACAATTCCAAAAAAAAAAATTTGATTACATCGTTTTTCCTACAGAAGTACTGCTAGGGACAGGACTATCATGTCTGAAGTAGAAACAAAAATTTTGATGAGGAACCTACACTGCATTCTTCAGATTCCGCAACAATTAGCTTCCTTGTTCTTTATACATTACGAAATATTTTATCACCTTGGAAACCTAAGATCCCGTCACTTGTTCTGTCGGCCCGACAATGGATGCAGGATGCTCGCCAAACGCTCAACTCACTAGAACTTTTTCAATCAACTTCTCAATTGAATCCCACTTTCCCGAAGGGACGCTCAGATCAAAATCATTACTGACGTCCCTGGATACCGCCGGGAAAGTTTTGTGTCGCCCCACAACAGATTTTTTACACTGGTGTCAAAAATTGGTTGGTAGGTTCTTTCATGAATGTCACGATATCCAAGATATCTTTGGTCATTTCTGGAATACATATGTACATATACCAAAACAAACTCCAATTTACAAGACGCAAGGGTCAACGCCCTTCCATCAAAAAATACAAAACTCCACCCTCCATCACTCGCTGAAAACTCAAGATGCAGCAAATACCGTAAGAGGGCAAACAGAGGGTGGAAAGTCAAAAAATGGATAGTTGCACATATTCAAATGCTTTTTGACCAATTTCCAAGACGCAAGGTTCAACGCCCTCTCGCTAAAAAAATACATAATTTCACCCTCCATCACTCGCTGAATACTCAAGATGCAGCAAATACTATAAGAGGGTGAACAGAGGGTGAAAAGTCAAAAATTTATACCTGCACATACTTATATGCGCTTTTGGCCAATTCCCAAGACGCAAGGTTCAATTACCTTTCGCCAAAAAATACATTACTCCACCCTTCATCACTCGCTTGAAACTCAAGATGCAGCAAATACTGTAAGAGGGTGAACAGAGGGTGAAAAGTCTAAAATTTATACCTGCACATACTTAAATGCGTTTTTTTTTGATCAATTTTCAAGACGCAAGGGTCAACGCCCTTTCGCCAAAAATTACAGAACTCCTCCCTCCATCACTCGCTCAAAAACTCAAGATGTAGCAAATACCGTAAAAGGGGGAACAGAGGGTGGAAAGTCAAAAATTAATACCTGCACATACTTTTATGCGCTTTTGGCCATTTTCCAAGACGCAAGGTTCAACGCCCTTTCGCCAAAAAATACATAACTCCACCCTTCATCACTCGCTAGAAACTCAAGATGCAGCAAATACTGTAAAAGGGTGAACAGAGAGTGAAAAGTCAAAAATTGATACCTGCACATACTTATATGCGCTTTTGGTCAATTTCCAAGACGCAAGGTTCAATTCCCTTTCGCCAAAAAATACATAACTCCACCCTTCATCACTCGCTAGAAACTCAAGATGCAGCAAATACTGTAAAAGGGTGAACAGAGAGTGAAAAGTCAAAAATTGATACCTGCACATACTTATATGCGCTTTTGGTCAATTTCCAAGACGCAAGGTTCAATTCCCTTTCGCCAAAAAATACATAACTCCACCCTCCATCACTCGCTAGAAACTCAAGATGCAGCAAATACTGTAAGAGGGTGAACAGAGAGTGAAAAGTCAAAAATTGATACCTGCACATACTTATATGCGCTTTTGGTCAATTTCCAAGACGCAAGGTTCAATTCCCTTTCGCCAAAAAATACATAACTCCACCCTTCATCACTCGCTAGAAACTCAAGATGCAGCAAATACTGTAAGAGGGTGAACAGAGGGTGAAAAGTCTAAAATTGATACCTGCACATACTTATATGCGCTTTTGGTCAATTTCCAAGACGCAAGGTTCAATTCCCTTTCGCTAAAAAATACATAACTCCACCCTTCATCACTCGCTAGAAACTCAAGATGCAGCAAATACTGTAAGAGGGTGAACAGAGGGTGAAAAGTCTACAATTGATACCTGCACATACTTGGATGCGTTTTTTTTAAATCAATTTTCAAGACGCAAGGGTCAACGCCCTTTCGCCAAAAATTACATAACTCCACCCTTCATCACTCGCTAGAAACTCAAGATGCAGCAAATACTGTAAAAGGGTGAACAGAGAGTGAAAAGTCAAAAATTGATACCTGCACATACTTATATGCGCTTTTGGTCAATTTCCAAGACGCAAGGTTCAATTCCCTTTCGCCAAAAAATACATAACTCCACCCTCCATCACTCGCTAGAAACTCAAGATGCAGCAAATACTGTAAGAGGGTGAACAGAGAGTGAAAAGTCAAAAATTGATACCTGCACATACTTATATGCGCTTTTGGTCAATTTCCAAGACGCAAGGTTCAATTCCCTTTGCCAAAAAATACATAACTCCACCCTTCATCACTCGCTAGAAACTCAAGATACAGCAAATACTGTAAAAGGGTGAACAGAGAGTGAGAAGTCAAAAATTGATACCTGCACATACTTATATGCGCTTTTGGTCAATTTCCAAGACGCAAGGTTCAATTCCCTTTCGCTAAAAAATACATAACTCCACCCTTCATCACTCGCTAGAAACTCAAGATGCAGCAAATACTGTAAGAGGGTGAACAGAGGGTGAAAAGTCTACAATTGATACCTGCACATACTTGGATGCGTTTTTTTAAATCAATTTTCAAGACGCAAGGGTCAACGCCCTTTCGCCAAAAATTACATAACTCCACCCTTCATCACTCGCTAGAAACTCAAGATGCAGCAAATACTGTAAAAGGGTGAACAGAGAGTGGAAAGTCAAAAATTGATACCTGCACATACTTATATGCGCTTTTGGTCAATTTCCAAGACGCAAGGTTCAATTCCCTTTCGCCAAAAACAACATAACTCCACCCTTCATCACTCGCTAGAAACTCAAGATGCAGCAAATACTGTAAGAGGGTGAACAGAGGGTGAAAAGTCTACAATTGATACCTGCACATACTTGGATGCGTTTTTTTCTAATCAATTTTCAAGACGCAAGGGTCAACGCCCTTTCGCCAAAAATTACAGAACTCCTCCCTCCATCACTCGCTCAAAAACTCAAGATGTAGCAAATACCGTGAAAGGGGGAACAGAGGGTGGAAAGTCAAAAAATTATACTTGCACATACTTATATGCGCTTTTGGCCAATTTCCAAGACGCAAGGTTCAATTCCCTTTCAAAAAAAAATACATAACTCCACCCTTCATCACTCGCTAGAAACTCAAGATGCAGCAAATACTGTAAAAGGGTGAACAGAGAGTGAAAAGTCAAAAATTGATACCTGCACATACTTATATGCGCTTTTGGCCAATTTCCAAGACGCAAGGTTCAATTCCCTTTCGCCAAAAAATACATAACTCCACCCTTCATCACTCGCTAGAAACTCAAGATGCAGCAAATACTGTAAAAAGGTGAACAGAAAGTGAAAAGTCAAAAATTGATACCTGCACATACTTATATGCGCTTTTGGCCAATTTCCAAGACGCAAGGTTCAATTCCCTTTCGCCAAAAAATACATAACTCCACCCTTCATCACTCGCTAGAAACTCAAGATGCAGCAAATACTGTAAAAGGGTGAACAGAGAGTGAAAAGTCAAAAATTGATACCTGCACATACTTATATGCGCTTTTGGCCAATTTCCAAGACGCAAGGTTCAATTCCCTTTCGCCAAAAAATACATAACTCCACCCTTCATCACTCGCTAGAAACTCAAGATGCAGCAAATACTGTAAAAAGGTGAACAGAAAGTGAAAAGTCAAAAATTGATACCTGCACATACTTATATGCGCTTTTGGCCAATTTCCAAGACGCAAGGTTCAATTCCCTTTCGCCAAAAAATACATAACTCCACCCTTCATCACTCGCTAGAAACTCAAGATGCAGCAAATACTGTAAAAAGGTGAACAGAAAGTGAAAAGTCAAAAATTGATACCTGCACATACTTATATGCGCTTTTGGTCAATTTCCAAGACGCAAGGTTCAATTCCCTTTCGCTAAAAAATACATAACTCCACCCTTCATCACTCGCTAGAAACTCAAGATGCAGCAAATACTGTAAGAGGGTGAACAGAGGGTGAAAAGTCTACAATTGATACCTGCACATACTTGGATGCGTTTTTTTAAATCAATTTTCAAGACGCAAGGGTCAACGCCCTTTCGCCAAAAATTACATAACTCCACCCTTCATCACTCGCTAGAAACTCAAGATGCAGCAAATACTGTAAAAGGGTGAACAGAGAGTGAAAAGTCAAAAATTGATACCTGCACATACTTATATGCGCTTTTGGTCAATTTCCAAGACGCAAGGTTCAATTCCCTTTCGCCAAAAAATACATAACTCCACCCTCCATCACTCGCTAGAAACTCAAGATGCAGCAAATACTGTAAGAGGGTGAACAGAGAGTGAAAAGTCAAAAATTGATACCTGCACATACTTATATGCGCTTTTGGTCAATTTCCAAGACGCAAGGTTCAATTCCCTTTGCCAAAAAATACATAACTCCACCCTTCATCACTCGCTAGAAACTCAAGATACAGCAAATACTGTAAAAGGGTGAACAGAGAGTGAGAAGTCAAAAATTGATACCTGCACATACTTATATGCGCTTTTGGTCAATTTCCAAGACGCAAGGTTCAATTCCCTTTCGCTAAAAAATACATAACTCCACCCTTCATCACTCGCTAGAAACTCAAGATGCAGCAAATACTGTAAGAGGGTGAACAGAGGGTGAAAAGTCTACAATTGATACCTGCACATACTTGGATGCGTTTTTTTAAATCAATTTTCAAGACGCAAGGGTCAACGCCCTTTCGCCAAAAATTACATAACTCCACCCTTCATCACTCGCTAGAAACTCAAGATGCAGCAAATACTGTAAAAGGGTGAACAGAGAGTGGAAAGTCAAAAATTGATACCTGCACATACTTATATGCGCTTTTGGTCAATTTCCAAGACGCAAGGTTCAATTCCCTTTCGCCAAAAACAACATAACTCCACCCTTCATCACTCGCTAGAAACTCAAGATGCAGCAAATACTGTAAGAGGGTGAACAGAGGGTGAAAAGTCTACAATTGATACCTGCACATACTTGGATGCGTTTTTTTCTAATCAATTTTCAAGACGCAAGGGTCAACGCCCTTTCGCCAAAAATTACAGAACTCCTCCCTCCATCACTCGCTCAAAAACTCAAGATGTAGCAAATACCGTGAAAGGGGGAACAGAGGGTGGAAAGTCAAAAAATTATACTTGCACATACTTATATGCGCTTTTGGCCAATTTCCAAGACGCAAGGTTCAATTCCCTTTCAAAAAAAAATACATAACTCCACCCTTCATCACTCGCTAGAAACTCAAGATGCAGCAAATACTGTAAAAGGGTGAACAGAGAGTGAAAAGTCAAAAATTGATACCTGCACATACTTATATGCGCTTTTGGCCAATTTCCAAGACGCAAGGTTCAATTCCCTTTCGCCAAAAAATACATAACTCCACCCTTCATCACTCGCTAGAAACTCAAGATGCAGCAAATACTGTAAAAAGGTGAACAGAAAGTGAAAAGTCAAAAATTGATACCTGCACATACTTATATGCGCTTTTGGCCAATTTCCAAGACGCAAGGTTCAATTCCCTTTCGCCAAAAAATACATAACTCCACCCTTCATCACTCGCTAGAAACTCAAGATGCAGCAAATACTGTAAAAAGGTGAACAGAGAGTGAAAAGTCAAAAATTGATACCTGCACATACTTATATGCGCTTTTGGCCAATTTCCAAGACGCAAGGTTCAATTCCCTTTCGCCAAAAAGTACATAACTCCACCCTTCATCACTCGCTAGAAACTCAAGATGCAGCAAATACTGTAAGAGGGTGAACAGAGGGTGAAAAGTCTAAAATTGATACCTGCACATACTTATATGCGCTTTTGGCCAATTTTCAAGATGCAAGGGTCAACGCCAATCCGCCAAAAAATACATAACTTCACCCTCCATCACTCGCTAGAAACTCAAGATGCAGCAAATACTGTAAAAGGGTGAACAGAGAGTGAAAAGTCAAAAATTGATACCTGCACATACTTATATGCGCTTTTGGCCAATTTCCAAGACGCAAGGTTCAATTCCTTTTCGCCAAAGAATACATAACTCCACCCTTCATCACTCGCTAGAAACTCAAGATGCAGCAAATACTGTAAGAGGGTGAACAGAGGGTGAAAAGTCTACAATTGATACCTGCACATACTTGGATGCGTTTTTTAAATCAATTTTCAAGACGCAAGGGTCAACGCCCTTTCGCCAAAAATTACATAACTCCACCCTTCATCACTCGCTAGAAACTCAAGATGCAGCAAATACTGTAAAAGGGTGAACAGAGAGTGGAAAGTCAAAAATTGATACCTGCACATACTTATATGCGCTTTTGGTCAATTTCCAAGACGCAAGGTTCAATTCCCTTTCGCCAAAAACAACATAACTCCACCCTTCATCACTCGCTAGAAACTCAAGATGCAGCAAATACTGTAAGAGGGTGAACAGAGGGTGAAAAGTCTACAATTGATACCTGCACATACTTGGATGCGTTTTTTTCTAATCAATTTTCAAGACGCAAGGGTCAACGCCCTTTCGCCAAAAATTACAGAACTCCTCCCTCCATCACTCGCTCAAAAACTCAAGATGTAGCAAATACCGTGAAAGGGGGAACAGAGGGTGGAAAGTCAAAAAATTATACTTGCACATACTTATATGCGCTTTTGGCCAATTTCCAAGACGCAAGGTCCAATTCCCTTTCGCCAAAAAATACATAACTCCACCCTTCATCACTCGCTAGAAACTCAAGATGCAGCAAATACTGTAAAAGGGTGAACAGAGAGTGAAAAGTCAAAAATTGATACCTGCACATACTTATATGCGCTTTTGGCCAATTTCCAAGACGCAAGGTTCAATTCCCTTTCGCCAAAAAATACATAACTCCACCCTTCATCACTCGCTAGAAACTCAAGATGCAGCAAATACTGTAAAAAGGTGAACAGAGAGTGAAAAGTCAAAAATTGATACCTGCACATACTTATATGCGCTTTTGGCCAATTTCCAAGACGCAAGGTTCAATTCCCTTTCGCCAAAAAGTACATAACTCCACCCTTCATCACTCGCTAGAAACTCAAGATGCAGCAAATACTGTAAGAGGGTGAACAGAGGGTGAAAAGTCTAAAATTGATACCTGCACATACTTATATGCGCTTTTGGCCAATTTTCAAGATGCAAGGGTCAACGCCAATCCGCCAAAAAATACATAACTTCACCCTTCATCACTCGCTAGAAACTCAAGATGCAGCAAATACTGTAAAAGGGTGAACAGAGAGTGAAAAGTCAAAAATTGATACCTGCACATACTTATATGCGCTTTTGGCCAATTTCCAAGACGCAAGGTTCAATTCCCTTTCGCCAAAAAATACATAACTCCACCCTTCATCACTCGCTAGAAACTCAAGATGCAGCAAATACTGTAAGAGGGTGAACAGAGGGTGAAAAGTCTACAATTGATACCTGCACATACTTGGATGCGTTTTTTTAATCAATTTTCAAGACGCAAGGGTCAACGCCCTTTCGCCAAAAATTACAGAACTCCTCCCTCCATCACTCGCTCAAAAACTCAAGATGTAGCAAATACCGTAAAAGGGGGAACAGAGGGTGGAAAGTCAAAAATTAATACCTGCACATACTTATATGCGCTTTTGTCCAATTTCCAAGACGCAAGGTTCAATTCCCTTTCGCCAAAAAATACACAACTCCACCCTTCATCACTCGCTAGAAACTCAAGATGCAGCAAATACTGTAAAAGGGTGAACAGAGAGTGAAAAGTCAAAAATTGATACCTGCACATACTTATATGCGCTTTTGGCCAATTTCCAAGACGCAAGGTTCAATTCCCTTTCAAAAAAAAATACATAACTCCACCCTTCATCACTCGCTAGAAACTCAAGATGCAGCAAATACTGTAAAAGGGTGAACAGAGAGTGAAAAGTCAAAAATTGATACCTGCACATACTTATATGCGCTTTTGGCCAATTTCCAAGACGCAAGGTTCAATTCCCTTTCGCCAAAAAATACATAACTCCACCCTTCATCACTCGCTAGAAACTCAAGATGCAGCAAATACTGTAAAAAGGTGAACAGAGAGTGAAAAGTCAAAAATTGATACCTGCACATACTTATATGCGCTTTTGGCCAATTTCCAAGACGCAAGGTTCAATTCCCTTTCGCCAAAAAATACATAACTCCACCCTTCATCACTCGCTAGAAACTCAAGATGCAGCAAATACTGTAAGAGGGTGAACAGAGGGTGAAAAGTCTAAAATTGATACCTGCACATACTTATATGCGCTTTTGGCCAATTTCCAAGACGCAAGGTTCAATTCCTTTTCTCCAAAAAATACATAACTCCACCCTTCATCACTCGCTAGAAACTCAAGATGCAGCAAATACTGTAAGAGGGTGAACAGAGGGTGAAAAGTCTAAAATTGATACCTGCACTTAGATGCGTTTTTTTGGATCAATTTTTAAGACGCAAGGGTCAACGCCCTTTCGCCAAAAATTACAGAACTCCTCCCTCCATCACTCGTTCAAAAACTCAAGATGTAGCAAATACCGTAAAAGGGTGAACAGAGAGTGAAAAGTCAAAAATTGATACCTGCACATACTTATATGCGCTTTTGGCCAATTTCCAAGACGCAAGGTTCAATTCCCTTTCGCCAAAAAATACATAACTCCACCCTTCATCACTCGCTAGAAACTCAAGATGCAGCAAATACTGTAAAAAGGTGAACAGAGAGTGAAAAGTCAAAACTTGATACCTGCACATACTTATATGCGCTTTTGGCCAATTTCCAAGACGCAAGGTTCAATTCCCTTTCGCCAAAAAATACATAACTCCACCTTTCATCACTCGCTAGAAACTCAAGATGCAGCAAATACTGTAAGAGGGTGAACAGAGAGTGAAAAGTCAAAAATTGATACCTGCACATACTTATATGCGCTTTTGGCCAATTTCCAAGACGCAAGGTTCACTTCCTTTTCGCCAAAGAATACATAACTCCACCCTTCATCACTCGCTAGAAACTCAAGATGCAGCAAATACTGTAAGAGGGTGAACAGAGGGTGAAAAGTCTACAATTGATACCTGCACATACTTGGATGCGTTTTTTTAATCAATTTTCAAGACGCAAGGGTCAACGCCCTCTCGCCAAAAATTACAGAACTCCTCCCTCCATCACTCGTTCAAAAACTCAAGATGTAGCAAATACCGTAAAAGGGGGAACAGAGGGTGGAAAGTCAAAAATTAAACCTGCACATACTTATATGCGCTTTTGGCCAATTTCCAAGACGCAAGGTTCAACGCCCTTTAATCAAAAAATACATAACTCCACCCTTCATCACTCGCTAGAAACTCAAAATGCAGCAAATACTGTAAGAGGGTGAACAGAGAGTGGAAAGTCAAAAATTGATACCTGCACATAATAACAATAATAATAATAATAATAATAATAATAATAATAATAATAATAATAATAATAATACTTTATTCACTCTTTGTCGCCACGAATAACAATGGATAGAGCAAGTCACTTTTAGGTATACCTATACAGTAAACATACCTATTACAATAACATAAACAAACATGTACAAAAAAAGACTATAAAATAGGATAGATGATTAGAATATGATGGCAATACACAACAAATACAACAAAAGAATACAATTATTTATCTTTCGGCTGCGACAGCGTCTTTGTCATTAAGAAATTCCTTCACACTGTACACTGTACACTGTCAATATCACATACTTATATGTATATATGCACATGTATACCGGGTGATCATTTGAAAACTATCCACCTGCAATAACTCCTGATTCCTAGTCAAAATTTCTTCGAGCAAAAACAAGTCGATTTTTATATCGAGGGGGACATTCAAAACATACATTGTCAAAGGACCCCGCACGATTCTTATGGGAAATGGGTCTCGGTCAAATTCCCTAATTTTTTTATATGTTGTAGCCCAATTTGACACATGCCAAAAACCATCGTCCGTAACCCAAAAAAATGGACAGTTTTTTTTCTATAAGGGGTTGAAGATGGGTTATTTCAAGGTAAAAAAATATGTTCCAACGTAAGTGAGAACATTTCAACGCCTTTTTCAACACATGTGGCTCATGACAATTCCTTTTTTCTTTTGTGAAAAAATCAACCCCCTCCCTCACCCCCAACACCTACTTGTGAGCATCAAATTCGAAATTACGTTTAAAAGTCATGCAGATGGTTCTATTTTGTCGAATTACTAATTTTGGCACACATTTTTTTTCCAACCCCCAAATAGGGGGTGGGGTTGAAAAAAAAACCATCAGTCAATTCCGCTGAATTTCTGATATTGTGCTATACCAGTTACGCTAAACAAGATTACCAAGGGAAAACTTATTCGTATGACCAGTTTCCACATCACAGAGGGTTGAAGTTGACTATAATGACTCATAAAACATTCTTCCATGTCATAAACAAAATGAATGAAAATAGTAGACTTTCATATCATCTTGTTTTGTAAAAATGCCTATCCTTCAAAAATAATTTCAACCCCGTCTCTCATCCCCTATCCTTGTTTTTGAACATCATATTCGAAATAAATCTTGAAAATGAAGGAGAAGGTCTACGGTCGGAATCTCTGCATCTGATTGTGAATCCCCTCTCAAAATTCACTTTCACTATTATGCTTATGTTAGCACCCTTACAGCAGGGTGGGACATACATTTGATTGGATGATTTTTTGCCTGGATTATTATTAAAAATATTAGTGTTCCTATCAAGTCTCAACTTTACAGCAGGTTAATTATGTTTACCTGTACCTACATGGTTCCTAGCTTTTTTCTTTTGTACGGATACACCTCTACTTATAGTTTAGATTGAAGAATTTTATGTCATTTGAGCGAAAGCTGCTCAATCAAAGCAAAATATTATGTCACACTCTTATTCTAGCTACTGCGACTATTTGAAGGATGGAATAAAAATTGATATAATTTCCAAGATTTGTTTCGAATATGATGTTCAGAAACAGGGATAGGGGATGAAGGATGAAGGACGGGATTGAAAGTATTTTTGGAGAATAGACATTTTCACGAAACAAGATGATATATTATGAAAGTCCACTATTTCCATTCATTTGGTTTATGACATGGAAGAATGTTTTATGCGTCATTATAGTCAACTACAACCCTCTGTAGGGTGGAAACTGGTCATACGAATGAGTTTTCCCTTGGTAATCTTGTTAGGCGTAACTGGTAAAGCACAATATCACAAATTCAGTCGAATTGACCGATGGTTTTTTTTTCAACCCCACCCCCTATTTTGGGGTTGGAAAAAAATGTTGTGCCAAAATTAATAATTCGACAAAATAGAAGCATCTGCATGACTTTCAAACGTAATTTCGAATTTGATACTCACAAGTAGGGGTTGGGGGTGAGGGAGGGGGTTGATTTTTCCACAAAAGGAAAAGGGAATTGTCATGAGCTATATGTGTCAGAAAGGACGTTGAAATGTTCTCACTTACGTTGAAACATATTTTTTTACCTTGAAATAACCCATCTTCAACCCCTTATAGAAAAAAAACTGTCCATTTTTTTGGGTAACGGACGATGGTTTTTGGCTCGTGTCAAGTTGGGCTACAACATATAAAAAAATTAGGGAATTTGACCGAGACCCATTTTCCATAAGAATCGTGCGGGGCCCTTCCTATTTTCACCCCTCTCGCCCCCACTCACCCCAACTTTGAAATTTCAAATGACACCACCTACCTTGCGATATATCAAATTGAAGAGAATTTAATTTTCTTCCTGGAAAAAATATCTCCAAAATTTTCAACCCCACCCCATTTTCCCTAAAAATTCTCTGACTGTCCCATTTTATGTTCTG
This sequence comes from Anaspis maculata, assembly GCA_949128115.1. Lineage (NCBI taxonomy): Eukaryota > Metazoa > Arthropoda > Insecta > Coleoptera > Scraptiidae > Anaspis > Anaspis maculata. The sequence goes on along the minus strand of OX421963.1, from coordinate 94,726,621 downwards.
GACCCCTCATTTTTCTCTTAATTTAGTTGGCGTCATCCTAGATAGCATCGAAGAAGAAAATTTTCGGTGGGAAAAGTGTTACCCAAAGTCACCCCTTTGCTCTCCCCCACCTCAACTCCCAAATTTAACAAAACACCACCTACTTTGTGGTACATCAAATTGAAGGGAATTGAATTCTCTTTCTGAAAAGAATTTTTTCGGAATTTTCTACTCCTCCCCCAATAAATTGGTCATTTGGAGTATTCTAGGGGGGAAATGAGGGGCTTTAAAAATTGTGAAAAATCGTTTTCATGAAGAAAATTCAATTTCCTCCAACTTGATGTATTACAAAGTGGGTATTGACATTTTAGATTTTCAAGATCAGGTGGGGTGGGGTGGTCAGGAGCGAAGGGGTGAATTTGGGTGGCACTTTTTTCATAGAAAATTTTCTCTTTTGATGCTGTGCCGGATGACGTTGACTGTATTGAAGGGAAATGGAAGTCAAGAATATTAACTTGGACACTCAGAGAATTTCAGTTCTCTAAAATTAATTAATAAAATTAAATAGCTCCGCCGAGAGCTCCGCCTAATTTACGACGCATGAAAATGCTTCAAACTGAATACGCGAAAATCGAGAGTAATGAAGAACTACCAGATACACCAAGATGTTCCAGTCCTCCAACAATTGAGATTAAAATCTAGAAAACCAGCGATAGGAACTGCTTTAAGACTCAATGACTTCAATGTAAACACGGAATGGGTAACCGAATGGAATGCACACAAACCCACTAGAGGCATATCCCTCCTCCTGACCCAACCATTGCTATGGATGGTTTTGAACTACCAAGGAAATTATGGTCTAGACTAAATAGAGTCGGAACAAGTTGCGGAAGATGTGCCAGCTCACTGTTCTAGTGGGGCATGACCAACAGCCCCCGCTGCGACTGTGGAGCTGAATTTCAAACGGTGGACCACATAGTTAGTCAATGTCCGACAAGATTATATCCAGGCCCAGTGACAGAATTCCTTACTCTGACACCGGAGGCACTTCTATGGCTGGAAAATCTTGACATTCAACTTTGATTTTTCACCAATTTACCCATCATTTATTTATACTTTTTATACATTTTTCTTTCTTTATTGTGCAATGTACTGAATCCATACGAAATAATAATAATAAAAAGAGAATTTTAGGAAGAACGGGGGGTAGGGTTGAAAAATTTCGAAATGTTTTTTCAAGAAAAAGAATTTAATTCTCTTCAATTTGATGTATTGCAAGGTAGGTGGTGTCGTTTGAAATTTCAAAGTTGGGGTGAGTGGGGGCGAGGGGGCTCAAGATATAAATTCTCCAATGTATATTTTAGATGTCCCCCTCGATATAAAAATCGACCTGTTTTTGCTCAAAGACATTTGCACTAGGAATCGGGAGATCTTGCAGATGGAAAGTTTTCAAATGATCACCCGGTATATGCACATACTGTATGCAGCGGTTCTTTATGAATTTTTGGCTTCGCGACGGGGCGCATGTAGTATACGTGTTCACGTCGGACAGTGGGGCCAAATACCTAAAAGTTGGCCAAAACCTCGAAAAATGAGAAATTTATTAGGGTGATTTTAATCGGTGGACTCGATAGATAGATCATAGCTGCTTCTGATTGTAAAAGATTGGTAGCCTAGGCTGTATGCCTGCTTTTTTATGGTAGGTGAAAAGTTGCTTCAGATAAGCACGCGAAAAAAACAAGCAAAACTTCAAGAAAAACGCTGCTCTTTTTAATTCGATAACTCAGTAGTAAAGAGGTCGATTTTCATTCTACGACATGGAGAGCACTCACCCAGGTATGCAGATGTTGTTTTCATGTTGATATTACACAAGTCGCTGTTTGTCTTTTTGAAAGAAACCATGGTTGAGTCTCTTTGCAGAAACGATATAATTTAACAAAACTCCCATTTTCAAGTAGACAAAAAGTTACATATACCGCTATAGCGCTATATACCGCAAAGATACAAGTTGAGGGCGTTAGTTCATTCTGTTTTCTCACAAACTTCATTGATATTGGCTGCCAAGAAGTGCCTACTGTCTTGTAATGATTTTTTTTGGGCATTCATTCTTGGATTCTTGCGTCACTTTTAGCTTTTCAATTATTATCGGAAATGGTTGTTGGAAAAATTATTGATTCGAATCTTAGCAAAAATAATGTGGTTCTTAAAATTTCGAGATCTTCTAATAAGAGAATTGAATGCTGTACATTGTTTTCCATAACTGACACAATTTTCATGAAGGGTTTCGGGTTAATGGAGGACAAGATCTAAAAATTATTATTTTGAAATGTAGAGGCTGGATCGAGGGCTGGATACTCTTATGGTTTTTGGCGAACCCTATCATCGCGATCCATTGGAATCTGACCAAGAGGTTAATCACTTGGCAAATTTGGTGGACAGAAGATATGAGCTAATTTCTACTGATTTTGCCAATTGTCGAGAAATTTTAGCTATTTTTTTTCTTGCGATTTTCTTTGGAAACTTTGGCAAATTTTCCTGTGTGGTCATGGATATTACTTTATGGTCCAAAAAGTTATATTTACCCGTTTGCGTTTAGGAAGAATGTGGGGAAGGAGGAAGTCTCAGCAAGGTTGGCTATTTCATTTTTTGTTCCGTGTTTCATTATTATCGACAACTTCGGTATAGATGCTGAATAAATCATTGAATTCAGCTGGGTAGGTACTCACCCATCTTATTATAATTTCATAGAAACAAGATGAACGAAATCGTTTCTTAAGCATTCACTTCGTCATTCTTTTATTCAAGCAGATACTCAAGTTTTCAGAACTATAGCTTATTCGAGTACAAGTTTGGCCTGATTCTTAGCCATCTTTCTCATACTTCGTTTGTGCTCAAATTTAGGAATCTACCTTTATCTACCTGATCAGTTTTAAGTTTATGAGTTTAGATCTGTCCGTCTGTTCGTCTGTCTGTCCGTTTGTCTGTGTACAAGTTTTTGCAGTTGAACTCTTCTTAGAGGGTTAAGGTTAGAGCCCTGAAATTTTTGTTGGATAGCTTATGCCTGGACGGTTGGCCAATGAGCAGTTTTTTTTACAAAATTTTGACGCCATCTTGGACCACCCTGTTGAATATTTTGGGCTTTGGAGGCTCTTGAAAACTTTGTTAGTGGTCGACCGATTCTAATGAATTCATGTAATGAATGTATTTTATTGAAATTTGGAACACATAAGTGCCTCGTACTGATGAAATCATGCTTGTTTTCATTCTAATCAATTTTACCTCATATCTCCGCCATATTTGATTGGCCAATTGGCTAACAAGAATTTGAATATTATATTCATAATCAGTGACCTCAAAAACCCCTATATACCAATTTTTATTCAATTTGAAGTTCATTTGAGGTTTTGGCCAGCTTTTCTAGTCGGCGAGTCGGACGAGAGGAAAAAAAAATTGCGGTTCGGGACTCTGTGGGGGATTCCCTAGGTGTATGCAAAAATTCAGCCAGAGTATACGTTTTGTAAATATGAGACACTTTTTGAGCCAGGTTGACTGACTTAATAGAGGCGCGCTAAAAGCGTGTATGAATAGAAAAACTTTAGAGGCGCATCTTCAGAACCGCTTTCAAACTAAAAGGGGGATATGAATACAGGCCCTTATTTGTACTTTATTGTTTATACTTTCTTCAGTCGTATTCATATTATACTTCGTTCTCGCTCACATCGTTTTATTTCTCCACAGCGACGCCGGCACCACCGGCAAAGACGCCACCACCGGCGGGGACGCCGAGGGGGACACCGGCGAGGGGGGCCCTGGGCCCCAACATTGGTGAGAAGCCAATTTTTGATGATATGATTTTTTTATTATTTCAACTCCACGCGGAGTAATTTCCAACAAATCCAAAAAAGAAAAAATTGGACATGTAAGAAATTCTCTTTCCATTATTTTTACATTGGTGTCAAAAATTGGTTGGTAGGTTCTTTCATGAATGTCACGATATCCAAGATATCTTTGGTCATTTCTGGAATACATAATGTACATAATTATACCAAAAAAAACTGAAAAATGCCGAATTCGGAAATTTCTAATCAATTCTTTATTATGACAGCTAAAAATTTGAAAATTGGTATTCTGACATTTTTGAGGGTCCTTGATCGATTGAGGTCAATAATTTTCTCCTGCGCTTACAAGTTTTTGAAATAAGACAGCTAACTTAATTTTTTCTTATGGACACCATATCATTCATTCACCTCAAAAAACTTATCTTATCTTCTCTTCACAAGGATATAAAACACTTGTAGCATTTTTGTCGGAAAACCTGGCTCCAGTGAGAGAGTCATTAGATGCTTTCCTTTTACCACAAGTCAACTTCATCAGCAAGTGCAGTTGTTGAAAAGTATGCACCAGGATACCAGCAAGAGGGTAGGTAATCAGCGAGACATCAGCCCAGAAGAGTGAGATTCCAATGGAAAAAACTGGAGACAACAAAGGCAAAACACCTTCAATCTACATGCCTAAAGCCGAAGAGAAGAAATCATCCGGGAAAATACCACCAAAGGCTGCTGCTGCTTCCGGCATCAAGATGGCGAGCAAGATAATTTCAACTGAAAATCAAGAAATCAAAAAATCAAACAAGCACAGCCAAAGCCGGGTGAAGGATTTGAAGGCGACAGCTTCTACCGACAGCACCACGACGGGCTGGGAGGTTGTCAGGAGCAACAGACCCCTGCGCAAGAAAAAGACAACTTCGAGTAAACCTGAAATATTTGGAACTTCGGACGATATATCAATTTTAAGGACTGCCCCAAGAAAAGCCTTTATATATGCATCTCGATTGGCACCAGATACCACTATTGAGGACGTCAAGAAAGTGATCTCAAAGAAGACCACAAATGGAATTTGTGAGGCTTTAACCTCAAAGTACCCACAATATTACGCATCCTTCAAGATCACCATTGATCTGCAGAGCCTTGAGGATGTGATGAACTCAACTCTATGGCCTAAAGGAACATATTTGACTAGGTTTTTCCATCCTCGCAAGAGGAACCCCTCACAAATCTAACTCTGGATCAGAAACTTTCCCAACGACAAATTTTATCGACTTCTGGCTCTTCGATTTTGCGAGAGAAGAACAGAAACAAATTCACAATATTGAACATCAACATACAATCACTGACAAACAAAATTGATCGTCTGAATTTTGGCATCAAAGATTTAGGAGCGGATGTGGTGTGCATTACTGAACACTGGCTCACAAAGGACATGGCTAAGATGCTAGTGATGGATAACTACAGGGTTGCGAACAGTTTTTGCAGAAGCTCACGTAAAGGAGGAGGTGCAATGATTTTGACGGCTGAACATCTCAGATATGAGTGTCTGGAGGAAATAAGACTACAATCGGAAGAGCAAGTTATAGAGGCGACAGCGATCTACCTACATGTGAGCAGAACAGCTATAATATCAATTTACAGAACACCTGACAGAGAAAATCTTCCAAAATTCATGGAAAAGTTGGATAATATTCTTCTTGACGTATCCAAAGTGAAGAAAAAATTCAGATACATATACGTACCTGGAGATTTAAAAATGATTTGGAAAAAAAAATTGCGGTTCGGGGCTCTGTGGGGGATTCCCTAGGTGTATGCAAAAATTCAGCCAGAGTATACGTTTTGTAAATATAAGACACTTTTTGAGCCAGGTTGACTGGCCTAATAGAGGCGCGCTAAAAGCGTGTATGAATAGGAAAACTTTAGAGGCGCATCTTCAGAACCGCTTTCAAACTAAAAGGGGGATATGAATACAGGCCCTTATTTGTACTTTATTGTTTATACTTCCTTCAGTCGTATTCATATTATACTTCGTTCTCGCTCACATCGTTTTATTTCTCCACAGCGACGCCGGCACCACCGGCGAGGACGCCACCGGCGAGGACGCCACCGGCGAGGACGCCACCGGCGAGGACGCCACCGGCGAGGACGCCACCGGCGAGGGGGGACGCCGCCACCGGCAGGGACGCCGAGGGGGACACCGGCGAGGGGGGCCCTGGGCCCCAACATTGGTGAGAAGCCAATTTTTGATGATATGATTTTTTTATTATTTCAACTCCACGCGGAGTAATTTCCAACAAATCCAAAAAATAAAAAAAATAATTTTTTTTCGATGGAATCAGAAACTATATTGAAAAATAACTGACCCGTATTTTTTTATTTAGCCAAAAAACGTATCGTTTGGCCGCAATAAATAAACGAAATTCCTATATTCTGCCTATTTCTGACGTCATTTACACAGGCAGTATAGGCGGTGACTCGCTGTGACGTCAGAACTAGTTGATGTTATTTATTTATTGCGGCCAAACGATACGGTTTTTGACTGAATAAAAAAACACGGGTCAATTATTTTTTGATGTAGTTTCCATTCCAATAAAAAAAAATTTTTAGTATAATACTCCATTCTCTTTCCATTTTTTTAGCGCACTTCTCCAAACGGGAAGGCGCTTTTGTCCTCGCTTTGTCCGTCCGTCCGTCCGTCCGTCCGTCCGTCACAGCATCTAGTCCTAGACGAAAACGTTTTTGCGAAAAAATTTTACTCCATTAGGTAGCTCATGACCTTGTATCCCGAACCAAGAAAAATCTTGACGAAATAATAATAAACAATGACAATAATAACAATTTAGTGTGACGCGGCATCGCCGTTGAATGCTGCATTTCAGAAGCCGGCCTGATCTCGAAAGTTATCACATGCGAGGAAGTACCCGATCTTATCATTTTACCATAATACATATGCGGAGTTATATTTAGAGAATGATTTGAACTTTATTTTAATGAAAATTTCACATCGGTGCGAGGTGCCGATTGGTAGTTATTAATTTTTGAAAATGACTCCGAAACTACGGCTCGGCCGCAAATGATTTATTTGTTGCTTGCTGGTGCTTGATATCCTTTCCTCCGAACAAAACGAAATTCAATACAGAAAATATTTCAACTCGAATGGGTAGCTCATGGCCTTGGTACGCGAATCAAGAAAAATTTTGCCGAAATAATCATGAACAATTACAAAAATAACATTTTGGTGTAGGGCGGCTTCGCCGATCAAGTGCTGGCATTCGCGGTAAGATGTAGAAAGTTGCGATATGCAGGCAACTACAATTTCCTTATGAAATACATCACTGCATGTACGGCATTATATTTAGAGAACAATTTGAACTTTCTTTTGACAAAAACCCCACTTCGATCCGACCGTGGGGTCAATTGTTATCAATTTTTGAAAACGACCGCAAAGCCACGGCTCGGCGCATATTACACGACCCTACAAATTTAAAATCAGACGTGCCGAAATAGTAATTGAACATTTTGAAATAGTCAATACTAGGTACCTGAAGGATAATGACACTCAAATTACGAAAGATGTTCGCTCAATAACAAAAAAAAAAGTAGGTAGGTATCACTAAAAATCATGTGACAAGGCTACCATTTTTTCGGTTTTTCGATAAAAAAGAAATGTTCCAATTCAAAAGTGAACCCGATATTAGTGTTCAGGAGGTCGAAATCAGTTGGAGAACATTTTTTTATATAAGTAACAGAATGACGCTTATGTGGCCGGTTTGTCTGTCTGTCTGTCTGTCTGTCTGTCTGTCCGAGTCCGTGCAGAAATTAAGACGCTGAACTTGTAGAGCGATAAAGATTGAACTTTATCCGGTGGATAGCTTAGGTCCTCAAGGACCAAATAGGCAGGTTGGCTTTCATAATTCGGCCGCCATCTTGGCTGCCATATTGAAATTTCTTATTAGTGGAACGATTGTCATGAAACTTGAAACTTACCCTTGTCTAGTACGATCATTCTTATTTTCAAGCCAAATTTCATGATTGCCCCACCATCTTGGCCGCCATATTGAAATCTCTTATAAGTGGAAGGATTTTCATGAAACTTGAGAGTTACGCTTGTCTCGTACGATCATTCCTATTTTCAAGCTGAGTTTCATAATTCTGCCGCCTTCTTGGCTGCCATATTGAAATCTCTTGTTAGTGGAACGATTTTCATGAAACTTGGAACTTACCCTTGTCTAGTACGATCATTTTGATTTTCAAGCCGAATTTCATGATTCTGTCGATGTTTTGGCCGCCATATTGCAATTTTTTGCCCAAGACGGTAGAACCCTAATCACTTAACATCTTGCGTTCACTAATCCTCCAAAAAGGAAGTGCGCTACTGAGCCTCATGCCCATGAGGCATATTCGCTTGTTTACATTGGTGTCAAAAATTGGTTGGTTGGTTCTTTCATGAATGTCACGATATCCAAGATATCTCTGGTCATGTCTGGAATACATATGTACATATACCAAAACAAAACTCACTGATCTGATCTAAGTTAGAGAGAGAAAGCGACAAATCACATGCGCGAAAGTGAGATACCACTAACAACTTACGTCAGAATACTTAGTTCAGGTTGTAAAAGGAAAGCACCTATTGTCATCGTCGTCCACTAAAAAAAATCGGTTGTGTCACCCCGAAAGTTGGAATTAGAGAAAAAGATTGAAGATAATTTACATGAATAATTGGAAGGTTTGTCAGGAAAATTCGAATTTTCCGTAAATACCTCGAATCTCATTCCAAATCATCTTATTGTAAAAATCGTCAATTAAGGCTTCACTTTGAGCTCCATCATTCAAGTCCGGGGTCTCGAAAACCCAGGCCGGTTTTACATTTTCAACTGAAAAATTCCCGGGAAATTGGAAAAAAGTTTGAAAATGTTATTATTATTATTATTATTATTATATACGGGCACGCAACAGACTAACAAGTCCAATAATAGCGTGACCGCGGAACGAAGAAAAGAAAATCCGTCGCAACACTACTTACAGACAAGAACAATGCGTCGATTGCATCTCAATCAAAAACTCGCCTGACATCCGCCGCACTGCAGTTGAAAATGTCGAACTTCTCCTGGAACCTATTGTATGTCAGGGCAAAACGGTTCACTGGAGAATTGAAGTAAAAGAGCTTTTGTGTGAGCCTCACATAAAAAACATCACTCCGCCTTAGGTCCTGTCTCGGAACATTTAGGGAGATCCTTGAAAGAACACTGGGGGAGGTTACCGAACCCGAAACAAGCCTATGCAGGAAAAGAAGGTAGTCAACCGTATCATGATGCTTATGATGATTACATAAACAATGTAGAAAGTAACATTAACCAAGATAAGAACCTTTTTTGGAATTTCTTCAAAAGTACTAAACAAACGCGGAGAACTCCGATCCTCACTTTATCATCGACGAAATTGAAACCGATGACAGAAATAAAATATCCAGCTCATTTGCAAAATATTTTGAAAGTGTGTATGGTGAAAGTTCCTCGTATAACCGCACTACAATAAGTCGGTTGGCGGATGGCATCATGCCCTGCGTAAGTGAGAATCACTTCCATTTTGACCGGATCAGCTTATCTGAACTTGAGGCTGCATTCGGAAAATTGAAACCAAAGCACGATGCGGGCCCGGATGGCATTCCGTGTTACATATTCAAAGCTGCAAAGGAATATTTGTCATATCCTCTGCTGGTGATTTTCCAGATGTCTCTTCGCTCTGGAATTTTTCCGGCATGTTTTGGAGAGACTAAGTTAACCCCGATTCACAAGAAAGGTCCCAAAGAGTTGATAAGTAATTACAGGCCGATCGCCGTTCTAAACTGCATTGCGAAGTTGTATGAGTTTGTGTTGCATGAGAAGCTTTATTCTTACTTTAATAGGCTTATTTGTCGGTAACAGCACGGTTTTGTCAGGAAAAGGTCAACCGAAACAAATTTACTAACTCATCTTGACAAGCTGCAGGTTGCGATGGAGAAGGGTACTAGAGTCGATGCTATCTACACTGACTTCGCCAAAGTGTTTGATACTGTAAACCACGATATCCTTCTTGCCAAATTAACAGCTTACGGCCTCAGTGATCACTTGGTGGGTTTTTTTTTTTCGTTCTTACCTAATGGACAGAAAGCAATAGGTACGTTTTATACAGAGGGTCTGAATCAAACAGTTTCACTGCAAAGTCAGGTGTCCCACAGGGATCGAATTTGGGTCCCCTCCTGTTTTTAATATTCATAAACGACCTTCCCAGTGTTTCTAAGTCAGAGACGCTGTTATATGCTGACGACTTCAAGTTGTTTGCACCTGTCACTTCCGTTAATGATTCCATTTCACTCCAGCAAGATCTCAATAAGGTATATTGTTGGTCACTAAAAAATAAATTGTATTTCAACATCGAAAAATGTAATTATGTAATATTCTCAAAATCCAAGAATAATTCTGAATTTGATTACACTATCGCGGGAGTTCCATTAAAAAAACTGGACCAAATAAAAGACTTAGGGGTGACATTTCAGAGCAACTTGAAGTTTGATGCTCACATTCAGAATATTTCTAGTGGGGCGCTACGCAATTTAGGTTTCATCAAGAGAACATCTTGCAAATTCAGGAACATCGACACTATCAAATCACTCTACAACTATCTTGTTAGAAGTCAACTTGAATATTGCAGCACGGTCTGGAATCTTCATCTCAAGGTTATGAAGCAAAGCATCGAGGTTGTGCAGAATAAGTTTTTGAGTTTTCTCTTTTCCAAGAAGCACGGACGGGGTCCAGGGTTTAAGTCTTTTCATCCGATACGCGATGAGTTTGGTCTTGTAAAGTTGGAGTTTCGGAGGACAACAGCCACATTGCTATTTCTATATAAAATTATCAACAACTTTTACGACAGCTCCTACCTGCTATCAAGACTGAACTTTTACGTTCCGAACAACAGAGTTAGACCTAGATCAGTTCTATTTTTTGTTTCTAATAATGTCAGTGTGATCAATGGAATGTGTGTTATCTTTAATGTTATTTTTAATGACCGGCAACTCACTGCTGACGTAGACAATTTTTCTTATAGTCTATCTAGATTCAAGACCGCTAGTCATAGAATATTGTTGAGAATGTAATAATTTGTTCCTTTTTTTTGGGTGGGGGGGGGGGGGGGTAGATTATTTCAAGTTTCACTATTTATTTTGGTTTTTGTAATTATATTTTGCGAACACATGTAACTAGAATGTAGGTATCCTGTATGTGTTCTAAATAAATAAATAAATGAAGATCGCACACACGTGCTACACGCCACACGCCAGGCGCAGGCGCGTGACGCGAGAATTTTCAAGGGCTGGGGTTGAAAATTTTGAAAATATTTTCTCAGAAAGAAATTTCAATTCTCTTTAATTTGATGTATCTCAAGGAAGGTAGTGTAATTTGAAGTTTGAAAGTTGGGGTAAGTGGAGGCGAAGGGGCTGGAAATAGAAATTTACCAATGCATGTTTTAGATGCCTCCTCGATATAAAAAACAAATTCTTGATATCTCTTTTGTTTATTACTATTTGGAAATTTAGAAAGGGATAACACAAATATAGCTTTCTTTGGTATATAAACAATCAGTCTGATTTTTTTTTCTTCGCAGGACCTACCAGGGAACACCCTCCGGCCCGGTCCCCCACGAAGCCGACTCTCCCCAAAAAATGGAGGTAGGAAGGGGGAGGGGGAGTCGGCTTTTAAATTTATTATTATATTTTACATTACATATCATATTATTAAATTTACATATTATACATACCTATAAATAAATGTTTTTTTTCACTACTAGCCGTGAAGTGCATCATTATTAACCTCTCCCTGAATTAGAATGGCGGTTTTCTAGTAGTAAAAAAAATACTATATAAACCACGGTTGAGAAAATTATTATAGCTTCAGCGCCTTATATCCCTTAGCTGCGCTTCGGGATCTAAACTGGCGCTTCAGCTATAATAATACTTTCTCAACCTTGGTATATAATATACTATTCTACTTATCGGCTTCATTTGTTTCAACTATATTTGTGTATAGTGCGTTATTATTTTCAAATTTCATTGAATTGTTTTATTTCCCAACTCCCTGAACCCCCTCCCCCCTATCAATCATTTGATAGAGGGGGGGGGGAGGATTTAACGCCAGCGGATTTTGCGGTTTATGAATTTTAGAATTTGACCAGAAAAATGTTAAATCCAGCCCACTTGTGCCGTGATCAAGGTAAACTTTTCAAAATACCATAATGGGCGGCCAGTTTGATGGGCCAGTCAAATAAGGAAAGCTAGAGGGAAAAAACGGTCGGAGTTTTGGAAATGGGACAGAGATGTTTGCTAAGACTAGCATTGTGAGTGTGAAATATTTCACTTGAAATATTTCACCTTGAAATGAAAAATATTGAAATTTCCGAGGCGAATAAATTTCATTGAAATTCAGTTTAAAAAACGCGCGGTTTTCGCTCTATATGTCAACGGCTATGCCGCGCAATTCGCACTTGTTGCCGCGCGCGGTCAACCCGCCAATGAATATTGACAAAACACCACAACATAACCCCAAAAATTCAAGAATTACTTATAGTTTATTTTTGTTTTTATTAATTAAAAAAAAATCAAAAAGAACCAAGTAACAATGTTTGAAATAATAATCGCAACAGTCAACGGTAACAGTACCTAATTTCCCATATTTGAGATAGGTTTCATCAATAATACATTAAATAAGAATTATTAATCAATAGGTCGCGGGAACAAAAATGGCTGCCTAAAGATGGGTTTATGGTATGATGTTATCTTCACTAGTACTTGGTAATATAATTTTCTTTGGTTGTAATAAATACAAGGATAAATTATCGAAGAATTGTCGCTGTATTAAAAAAAATAATGCGCTGAACTCAAGATTTGGCTGAGTAATGAGTAAAAACGAGCGAATATCTATTGCGCTACCTTGGCACCCCCCAATGCGCCAACGCGGGCAAGAAGCTGGCAAGAGGCGCTTCGTTCTCGGCTTCGTTGTGCCGGCGTCTTCGTTGTGACGGTCGAATGAGATATTGCAAGTCAAGTTCTGTGAGATATAGCTTCTGACATTTATTGACAGTGACATTTCCGTTTGACAGATGACAGCCAAAAACTAATGGGCTTTTTCCAGAGACAAACCATGTCCGCATACCAAGTTTCAAGTCGATCCGGTCAACAGTTCGGCAGTTATCGTGGAAGATCGCACACACGTGCTACACGCCACACGCCAGGCGCAGGCGCGTGACGCGAGAATTTTCAAGGGCTGGGATTGAAAATTTTGAAAATATTTTCTCAGAAAGAAATTTCAATTCTCTTCAATTTGATGTATCTCAAGGAAGGTAGTGTAATTTGAAATTTGAAAGTTGGGGTAAGTGGAGGCGAAGGGGCTGGAAATAGAAATTTACCAATGCATGTTTTAGATGCCCTCCTACTGCAGTGGCGGCTGGTTAAGGACGGCAGGTACGGCCAGGCCGTACCAGAAATTTTCGAAAGAAAAAAAATGCAAAAAATATCCAAATTATAGTGAAAATAAATGATAAATATTCGATTTCCAATTATTAAAATGGGTCCCAAATGATATCGTGAATTTACTAAATATTTGTATATTTTTCGTATTTGCGCGGACCGCGAAAAGAACGTAGGTTGTCATCCTGCACGGCCGTATGTGGCGCCTGGCGCGGCCAGAAGCCATTCGCCGTCCCAGAACGCAAACCGGCGATCACTCGTCGAACAAAGTATCACATTATTAGGTGGTTTTGGTATTACGTATTTTACAATATAGAATTTATATTTATTGGCAACTATTTATATGGTTTACATTTGTGGAGCGCGCCCGTCTTGCTTGCGCTCGTTAGGTTCAGGCGTATGGTGGGCACAGCCAGAAGCCATTCGGCCGTCCCAGGACGCAGACCCCGACTTTTTGAACTTATTATCATTATCAATGCTTCATAGTGCGCTTCGAGCCATGATAAAGTATCACATTATTAGGTGGTATTGGTATTACGTATTTTACATTATACAGTTTATTGGCAGTTATTTATTTTGGTGAATAAATAGATGAAATTGGATCGGTAGGTACCTACTCATATGGTTGACAGTTTTGTTGCCGCGCGCCTTCTCGCTCGCGCTCGCTCCCGCGATGACACAGTAGCCGAAGGTATCCCGATTCGTGCCGGCAAATGCCGAGAAAGCTATTCTTTTGTTTCAAATTTCTACCATTTTCATTTTAGTTTCCAGTATTCCAGTAATTTCAGTTAATCGAGTTAATCAGTAGCATTGTTGCTCTTGCTCACCGATTTCAGCGATTTCAGTAATTTGCTCGGGCCGCTAAGAATGTGTGTGACTGTGTGGTGTTGGGTGTTGGTGAGTTGGTGACGTTGGTGTTAAGAACGAGTAGGAGTAGGTTCGAACTTCGAATGGGAAATGGAAATGGAAATGGAAAGCCAAGCCGAACGTGAACCTGTGAGCTTCAGCTTGAGGGATGTCGTGAGTACAAACCAGAATAACGCTGATTTTGATTTAGTGGCTTGTCTTTTGGAGCACCGCTTCAAGTCGCTCACATATGACGATAAAGTTTATGCCAAAAACATAACAATACCGCATCCCCCAATGCCGGATTTATTGCAATCCAAGTCTGGCCACAATCGTTCGTTCACAACATCTTGGTTTGAAAAAACTTCGTGGCTAACTGGGAGCCCAAGCCGAAACAAATTGTATTGTTGGTATTGTGTGCTGTTCAGCAATGATATCAAGTCTCCCTGGTCCTCGATCTCGATCGGTTTCGATAACCTGAAAGATATTTCCCGCGCAATTCATAAACACTACATTTCCACGGAACACACGCATGCCGCTGTGAAATTCAAATTGTTCGGAAAACAGAATATTATTAATGCTTTGAATTCGGCTCATCGTCAATCTATCGAAACACATAACGAGACGGTTAGACAGAATAGAAAGATGATTAAACATTTAATAGATATGGTTTTGTTCTTGGCTACCCAAGAGCTCGCGTTTCGTGGTCATGACGAATCATCAAATTCTGTAAATCAGGGAAACTTCAGAGAGCTCGCCAAATTTGGTGCCACTCTAGATCCAAAGTTTAATAACTTCATTGATCCGTCAAAATCGAGCGTTTTCTCTGGCCTCTCCAAAACAATTCAAGAGGAGTTGATCAATTCAATTGTGAAAATCGTTATGAACAAAATTCACGGTGAAATCGAGAAAACTCCATGTTTTTCGTGGGAAGTGGACGAAACCACAGATATCAGATGCTTTTCTCAAATGTCAGTTATTTTCCGATTTTTCTCCGAGAGTGGTGGTGTTGTTGAGCGATTTTTTGGTTTTTTTGATGTGAGCGATCGTCGAAAAGCTGAGGACCTATTCAATTTGCTTTCACAAAACTTTACTCGTTTTGACATCGAAAAAAAATTGGTAGGGCAAACCTATGATGGAGCCGCTGTTATGGCAGGAGAAATAAATGGATTGCAAGCTAAAATCAAATCAGTAGCACCTCAGGCATTATTCACCCATTGTTATGCGCATAAATTGAATTTGGTACTTCAAGATACCTCCAAGAAAATTAAAGAATGCAGATTGTTTTTTTCAAATGTTGGTGGTTTTTCCGCATTTTTCACCAAATCAACGAAAAGGACAAATATCCTCGATCAAATCTGCAAGAAACGTCTGCCAAGCAATTCTGACACTCGGTGGAATTTCAAGTCTCGTATTGTTAATACATTGTTTGACAACAGAGATAACTTACTTGAAGTCTTTGAAACAATCATTGATGATAACGAAAAATGGGACGATATCTCAATTCGTGAATCACAGGGTCTAAAAAACATGTTGAATGATTATGATTTTCTGTTTTTGCTGTTTGTTTTCCACCTGATTTTCATTCAGACCGATGCTATTTTTTCAATAGTCCAAAATAAATTATCTGATGTTAAATATTGTAATGACAGAATTCAGGCACTTTTGGCAACTTTGAAAAAATACAGGAATGAGGAATTCTACTACCAGAGCTTGTTGTCTTCGATTGAAAATCAAACAGAGATTTCACCTCCAGTTGGTCGTCGTCGAAAAACCGATATTCCACAGGAAAATTCCTACAAGCGACTGTTTCTTGAGATTTTGGATCTAGTCATAAATCAAATTGAAATCCGATTTCAGAACATCTCCGCTTTGGACTTCCTAGAACTCTTGAATCATTCCAGATTTGAAACATTCAGCCGTCATTTCCCCCAGAAATTATTTGATTCACTATTATCAAGTTATCCTCAATTTTTCCATGATGATAAACTACAAAGAGAACTTAAAGTTCTATATTCTGATACCAATGTTTTTGGGGACTCTCCTAAACTTGCTGATATGGCCAAATTCATTCGCGATAGTGAAATTATCGACGATGTTCCTGAAATTTATAAGTTGTTGTGCCTGATCTTGTCTCTTCCTGCTACATCTGCATCTGTCGAGAGAAGCTTTTCTGCCTTGAAAAGGATTAAAACGTTCACCAGAAATTCAATGGGACAATCCCGCCTCAATAATCTGTCCATAATTGCTATCGAACGCGGTCTTGTAAAAGAGTTGTCGAAGACAAAACAATTTTACGAACATATTATTGACGACTTCGCTAGCTCAAAAGCCCGCAGGATTGATCTAATTTATAAGAAAGTATAAACCTAAGTGACTGCGAATGATGTCCTGTTTGACTCAACCGTTGAGTACCTACTCAGCTGATCAGCAGTGAAATGTGTTTTTTATTTGTTCAAGTATAACTATAAGATAAAGATTTTATTGTTTCGGTTTTGTTGAGATTTTTTCTACTTGTCCTAGAGTTTTGGTCACAAGTGCGAGTTTAATTTATTTTTTTCTGGTTTTTCTCTTGAAGGATTTTATTTTGTGTTTTTGTTTCTTACCTATAGTTACCTATCAACATTCTTGTCCCTATCCTCCCTATCCTTGCCTTATCCTAGCAAGAAACACTCTGACCTCCTCGTTGGTTCTTGCTGGACAATTTAATTTTTGACTATACCATAATTATGCATAATAATTTGTTTATGGTGCAAAATTGAATTGACGAACTAGAGTGATGTTTCCCCTTAAGTCTTTTAACATTATATGATGTCAGGGAAGAATAATTAATAGTGATTGCACCACTACTTACAGACCATAAAAATGATGAGGCAGGCCGCCACAGAATAAGATACTTGGCTAAGTCACTGATCACGCATGATGCACTGATGCATCACGAATAACGCTGGAAACATGCAGCAAACATTAAAACTGAATTCCAACTCCAACTAAGAATTTTGGCACCAGATTTGATTCAGAATAGCAAGTCATAATTTACCAATCAGATGGCTGGATTCTTAGTTGGAGTTGGAGTTTAGTTTTAATTTTTGCTGCATGTTTCCAGCATAAATAAGTCCTCACGCAAATTTTAAAATATGGCAAACTTGTTGAAAACCAAAGAAGCAAAAAAAAAATATATATACCGTCCGTTTTTTTTTCTAGGCCCCAGCGCGTAGCGCCTTTATTATGGGTTCCACGCCCAACATATTATATATTTTTGAAATCAGAAGAACAAAATCTTTCGATTGATGGTATGTCAAATTATTTTTGACAGATGTCATTTTTTGACAATTGACAGAATAGTACTTGTGATACATCATTTTGAAGCCCATTAAATTCTGAGGAAAACTGTTCTTTATTTTTGGAATAGGACGTCTTTCAAAGCTTCTAGAGGTCTTCAAATAGGAAAAATTGTTGAAATTCAGAAATACTCAATAAGTACGTAAGTATAGGCAAAAGAGGTATTTTCAATAATAACTAATGATGATAATCAATAAATAATCACAATGAAACAAAAAATGTCCTGAAGAAGTTACTCGAAATGACCGTGTCCTTGTTCCTTGAATGAGAGATTCAACGACCGGTCGACCGGTGAATAGGAACTGCCAGCCCAACGCGATAGTATCCGAGGTGGCCAGGTATGATCCCCTCGATTTTTTTCATGAGCCTATCTGAAAGATGAGGTGTTTATAGAGTCTCCCGCTGATTTGGACGATTTAAAATCAGAATACTATCATCAGTTGATATTAAAAATACCTTTTAATTATTGAGTAGGTATTTGTGAATTTTAACAATTTTTCCTATTCAAAGACCTCCAGAAGCTGTAAAAGACATCCTATTTTAGAAATTGAAACACAGTTCTCCTAAGAATTTTATGAGCTTTAAAATGGTGTGTCACAAGTTAAATTATTAAATTAATTATTAACTATTAAATTCTGAGGAGAACTGTGTTTTTATTTTTGTAATGGAGTGTCTTTTACAGCTTCTAGGGGTCTTTCAATAGGAAAAAATGTCAATTTCAAAAATAGCCACTCAATAAGTGATAAGTATTTTTAAATTAACTAATGGTGATGATCTGATTTTTGAATTGTCCAAATTATTGGGAAACTTTATAAACACCTTATCTTTCGGGTAGGCTCATAAAAACTCGAGGGGGGTCATTTCTGGCAAGCTCGGATGTCATCGCGTTGGGCCGGTGGTAGTTCCAATTCACTAATCGTCGAATCTTTCATTCAAGGAACAAGGAGGCGGTCATTCGAGCAACTTCTTTAGGACATTATTTGTTTCATTGTGATTAATTTATCATTATTATCATTAGCTTACACTAAAAATAGGTACCTGCTTTACCTATTTACTTATTATGTATTTTTGAAATTCAACATTTTTTTCCTATTGAAAGACCCCTAGAAGCTGTAAAAGACACCCTATCACAAAAATAAAAACACAGTTCTCCTCAGAATTTAATAGGCTTTAAAATGGTGTATCACAAGTAATATTCTGTCATTTGTCAAAAAATGACATCTGTCAAAAATAATTTGACATATCATCAGTCGAAAGATCTTGTTTTTGTGATTTCAAAAATATATAATATATTGGGTGTGAAACCTATAATAAAGATGCTACGGGCTGGGGCCTAAAATAAAAAACGGACGGTATACCGTCCGTTTTTTATTTTAGGCCCCAGCCCGTAGCACCTTTATTATGGGTTTCACACCCAACATATTATATATTTTTGGAATCAGAAGAACAAAATCTTTCGATTGATGGTATGTCAAATTATTTTTGACAGATGTCATTATTTGACAACTGACAGAATAGTACTTGTGATATATCATTTCAAAGCCCATTAAATTTCAAGGGAAACTGTGTCTTTATTTTTGGAATAGGATGTCTTTCGCATCTTCGAGAGGTCTTCAAATAGGAAAAATTGTTGAAATTCAGAAATACTCAATAAGTACGTAAGTAGGCAAAACAGGTATTTTTGATAATAACTAATGATAATAATCAATAAATAATCACAATGGAACAAAAAATGTCCCGAAGAAGTTACTCGAAATGACCGTCTCCTTGTTCCTTGAATGAGAGATTCAACGACCGGTGAATTGGAACTGCCAGCCCAACGCGATAGTATCCGAGGTGGCCAGGTATGACCCCCTCGATTTTTTTATGAGCCTATCTTGAAGATAAGGTGTTCATAGAATCTCCCGCTAATTTGGACGATTTAAAATCAGAATATTATCATCAGTTGATATTAAAAATACCTATTAATTATTGAGTGGGTATTTCTGAATTTTAACAATTTTTCGTATTAAAAGACCTCCAGAAGCTGTAAAAAATACCCTTTTCTAGAAATAAAAACAAAGTTCTCCTAAGAATTTTATGGGCTTTAAAATGGTGTGTCACAAGTACTATTCCGTCAATTGTCAAAAAATGACATCTGTCAAAAATAATTTGACATACCACCAATCGAAAGATTTTGTTCTTCTGATTTCAAAAATATACAATATGTTGGGTGTAAAACTCATAATAGAGGCGCTATAAGCTGGGGCCTAGAAAAAAAAACGGACGGTATATATGTGGAAAAAAATTTTCGCCTGCGGCGCTTCATGGGGGGGCTGTGCCCCCCCAAACCCCCCCTCGGCTTTTCCAACATCAGTTCTTTACTCGGCCGTACTTCTTTCTTCAGGCACGAGCCGCCACTGCCTCCTAGAATATATAAAAAACAAACTCCTGATATCTCTTTTGTTTATAACTATTTGGCAATTTAGAAAGGGATAACACAAATAAAGCTTTCTTTGGTATATAAACAATCAGTCTGATTTTTTTTTCTTCGCAGGACCTACCAAGGCACAACCTCCAGGGAGGACCCCGACAAAGCCGACTCTTCCTAAAAAATGGACGTAGAAAGGGGGAGGGGGGGTTGGCTTCCCATATATATATATATATATATATATATATTGTTCTATTGTACCAGTTTCAGTTTCTATTGTAATCATGTTTCAAATAATTTTTTTTCTCCTTATCGGCTTTATTTGTGTCAACTATATTTGTGTACTCACTAAAATAATAATATGTGCGTTATTATTTTCAAATTCCATTGACTTGTTTTATTTTCCAACTCCCTGAACCCCCGCCCCCCTATCAATCATTTGATAGAGGGGGGGGGGGGGGATTTAACGCCAGCGGATTTTGCGGTTTATGAATTTTAGAATTTGACCAGAAAAATGTTAAATCCAGCCCACTTGTGCCGTGGTCAAGGTAAACTTTTCAAAATACCATAATGGGCGGCCAGTTTGATGGGCCAGTCAAATAAGGAAAGCTAGAGGGAAAAAAACGGTCGGAGTTTTGGAAATGGGACAGAGATATTCACTCCAGAAGTATCATGCAAGGTCACCGAAACACTCTGTGTAAACAACCAGTCTGATTTTTTTTTCTTCACAGTACCTCAAATCATTTTGCACATCATTTTGTTACAGCCTTGAAAAAGATTTTAATTAAATCGAAACGTCGGCAAATACCTAGAGTTTTTACTTATTTGTGTCCAAAAATCTACCCCAAGAGAAAATCCTTCATTACTAAATCCAAATGGACAAGAATCAGAATCAAAAAAAGTACCTCAAATGTACCCCCCATCCAGGAGCCCAACTAAACCAGTCCCCCCAAAGAAGTGGACCAAGTAGAGGGGGGCTGGTTTCAACACAATTTTATTATATTTACCTATCTCAATTTTATATGCCTATTCTATTTGTATTAATTATCTTTGTATCTCACCTCAATTTCGTTGAATTGTTTCATTTTCCACCTCCCTGAACCCCCCCCCCCCCCCTATCAATCAAAAGGATTTTTTCCATTATTTTTCCCGTAAACGCCAGTAGTCCTGTCCCTAGCAGTACCTACTTCTGTAGGAAAAACGATGTAATCAAAATTTTTTTCTTGGAATCGTCAGAGGATCATCCCAGGACAAATAATCACTCGGGTGCTTTCGCGATTTCTGATACATTTTCCAGCAATATCGCATCAAAGTTGGCGGCTGGTCAATTCTTCAGTTCGCTGATATTTCTTGGATTTTTTGCGATTTTTTTCAAATAAAAGTACTAATCTACCCAAAAAACAATTCCGGATCGAATGGTGCTTACAGATTTTGAGTACTTACGTTATACCGAGTGAAAAAAAAATAAAACAAGTTTTATATTTTTTTTCCAACTATTAAGTTTCTTGGCCGATTTTCACAAACTTTATGTCAAAAGCTCGCTGACTAAATCGTCTACTCAAATCAATTGTCAATATAGCCAAATTAACAAAAATCAAGATGGCGGCGGCGAACCCAAATAAAAATGTGTCGTATTTCGAGATTTTTTTTTGATTTCTCAACTTCGTAAAGAACGACACTGATGGTGAATTCTGGAAGATTCAGCTTTCTTCTGCAATTTGGGACTAGATTTACTTGATTCGCACATTACACTGTGAAAATATAGTGAATTAAAGGAAGGTCCACTTGTGATTTTTTCCAAATTCACAATAAATCAGCAGTTTAAAAACCTCCCGCGAATCCTTATGTCTACGGCGGTCTACGGCAAATCGTAATGGCTGTGCTTTTCTAGGTGTCAATAATGATAATGAATTGATCATTACTTCATAGGAATACCATTGCGATGCTTGTCTCTTCGACAATTTGAGATATTTAAGTTATTTACTGGATTTTATGTTCCAGATGCGAGAAATTGCGGGAATGTTGGTAAAAGTTTGGTGCTTTTAACGCGGTGATATTGGTGCAGGTCACGCAACGAAGCTAGCCGCGAATAACGGTGGCACATAGGCGTAGCGTCAAATAAAATGTTGATTGCATGAGTTTTATGGGTGAATGAAAATAACATTGGTAATTTGAACGTGGCAAGCGTTGTTGCAGCGTGTTTCAAAGTCAAGCGTATACGTTTGCTAGGAGAATGAGTTGAAATCGGGGTAAAAGCGTGGGCGTGTTTCGACCGCACGCCACTGGCGTCGCGTCCTCGTCCGGCGCAACTTCACCACGCAGCCGTCCAAAATGTCAACGTCTGTCCATCCATCAGTGTTGCGCTGAATGTTTACCCTCCTCGAGCTCCCGTCGAGCCTGGAGCCTGCCCAAACCCCAGTGTACGTCGTCTTCGGGTGGTGGTAATGTTAGGCGCGATGTTTCGGCACGTCCATCCCAACAGCTAGCGCCTCGAGAGTGCGTGTTTTTCGCGTGTTTGTGCGTGCTTGTGTGCGTGTGTCTCTGTGTGAGTGCAGTTGCAGTGCTCCTCCTCGCCGACGATGGCAGGCCGAAATCGCCCCGTGCAGCACAAAAACTTCTGCACGATCTTCTCCAAGCTGCAGGGCGCCTTCTCGGAAGCGGTGACCAACCAGAAGTACGCCACCGACAAGCGCACCCTCGAGAAAACGTCCAAGCTCATGGACAAGGTACGTAGAATTAACTTCCCCGACGGCCCCCTCGTTCAATTTTCTTCTGCTCCAGGTGGTGAAGCTGTGCCAGCACCAGAAGATGAACCTGAAGAACTCGCCGCCGTTCATCCTGGACATCCTGCCCGACACGTACCAGCGGCTCAGGTTCATCTGTTCCAAGTACGAGGACAACATGATAGCGCTGCACGACAACGAACACTTTCACATATTCATCATCAATCTGATGCGGAAGTGCAAGCAGGCCATCAAGCTGTTCAAGGAGGGCAAGGAGAAGATGTTTGATGAAAATTCGCACTACCGGCGCAACCTGACAAAGCTGAGTCTCGTGTTCAGCCACATGCTGAGCGAACTGAAGGCGCTCTTCCCCAACGGAGTGTTCGCCGGCGATCAGTTTCGCATCACCAAGTCGGACGCCGCCGATTTCTGGAAGAGCAACTTTGGAAACAGGTAACTTTTTCCCAGTTTCTGATTTTCACTCTTTGAAACAAAAGACAAGCGGCTGTGACACACACGTCAATTTCAAGCTGAGTGTATACTTGCAATAAAACAGGTGGCTATGACTGATGTCTTTGAGAATTTTAACACTTATAAAAAATCTGTTGTGGGGCGACACAAAACTTTCCCGGCGGTATCCAGTGACTTCAGTAATGATTTTGATTGAAGTGTCCCTTCTAGGCCTGCAGCTTGACCTACATTCTTCAACTTGACCGGCAACTTAATTCTAACTTTTTCTGACCAACTTTATCCGAAAGTACATCATGTGAGAACATCCTAGCCAAAAGTTCGCCAAAATTCGCTTGGCGGAACATCGTCAAAAGGCCTCCTGAAGACGACCAGAAACTAAATTTATCGTGCGCCGCGACCTTTTTTCCTGTTTCCCGTGTAAACTTTGATGGGTAGGAAAACGTTTTCAGGCACGAAGTTTTAGAGGATAAAATAATCTACAAAAATGCCTTGCATTTCCTAATTTCCGCAATTTCCCTGCTCTTATGACTATCGCGTCGCGACGCTCTCGGTAGCCAGGTTCCGGAATCAGTCTTTGACAAGCGAGCACCTTTCCAGATCGGTCGCATCAATTTCGTCCTGTCGGCGGCAACTACCTGTTGATTACCTCCTTTGGTTGGGTAATTGTTGCTATTGTTTAGCCTTAGTTCATGGTGACCTTTCACCTGGTTCTTTGTGAAGACAGCGTCAGTTTAATAGGCTCCGGGATATCACTTGGGGTTTGCTTATTTGTTCCGCAATGCCGCACCTGATTTTAACCCTTTCTTATTCGCACCTAATAGGCCATCCACAATGATGTTAATGTTAACGTAATGTTATCGGCAATGGTAATGTTAGCTTTCAAAGCAATGAGATTCAAATGGTGACGTTCACAATCATGTTAGTGGCAATGGTAAGCATTTACCATTGAAACTCGTTGCTTTGAAATGCTAACATTACCATTGCCGATAACATTACGTCAACAATAACATAATTGTGGATGGCCTGTAACTCTCACTTCTAATTCTTCTGAACTTAGGATTTCAACGCACTGACTAAAGCTTAGTTGTTTGAAAGGGTTAACCGCATAGAAAAGAAAAGCAAAGCCAACTTGAAGCACCTTTACAGGTAGGACAGTCCAGGTAACTTACTTCTTGAAATTCAATTAAATCGTGACATTAAGACGGTACTTGGGTTCCAACAGCTGAACATCCATAGTAAAGATTGTACACCATTTAATTGAAGTGTGACTCTGATTTCACAATAAGTCGTGCTAATAAATTTCTGACCGCCTGCTACCTCAATTGATGGTCAAATCAATCAGATCAGTGATTACTTGCCTTTTGACTTCAACGAGAGCTCCACATTAAAACCCACAATCATCAAACCATAAACAACTAAATCAACAAATAATATAACAATAATAACAGGAGCGCTAAGCAAGGCGTCTCTTCATTTCGCCAGATGTAGCTACGTTTTCATGCTTGAGTAACTATTTTTTTATTTTGAACTAGGGTAATCGCCACAACATGTTTTTGCTAGAAAATCTATTTCCCAAGAATCGGAAGTTGAAAAGGAGAAAACTTCCCTTTTCTTAATAAGAGAATTTTGAGAAGGGTTAAGGGGTGGTTTGAAAAATTTGAAAATATATTTGACACAGAGAATTTTATTACCTTCAATTTAATGTATCACGGAGTTCATCTTTTTTCTAGCTAAAAGTAGGTCCCAAACCATATCTACAAAATATTATTTGAAAGCTTCTATTTATTAACTAAACGAACTAGCAGCATGTCACCGTTAAGAGTGGTTATCACCCAATAGCTCGGCTAGCCTCAACAGGATCCTTGAGTACTTTTTTTATGACAAAGGACATGCTCCTGATTATTCTGCAAAAGCTCTAGCAAAAGCTCATCTTCAATTTCAATGTGAAAAAAGTCCACTTCATTCTAGTTGGTTCTGGATAGTGAGTTGCATGCTATGTTACTCTGCCGCGAGCGCTCTTTAATCTAAAAAGACTCAAGTCCTAAATCAATAATTTGGTTTTCAAAAAATTCTTCAATGCTTTGACTTCACTTGCTTTGCGGTCGTATACCGGGTAGCCCACCGAAAACGAAACAAACAACAAAGTTTCGGGCACTTGATCTCACTTGTTTGTATACTGTAATATGTTCACTGAACGGACATAAGCCCCGTCATAGGTTCGGCAACTACGAGCCAGTATCCTAGAAGGGGCTGTAATCCTCCGAAAACACTGAAATTAGCATTATCTTGAAAAATTTGCATCGAATAAGGAAAAAAATAACACCGCTATAAAGACAATTGAACCAGCTTTGAAATGAAGCTCAACACTCAACCTAAATTGTCATTTAAAATTTTCGAAGGGGCTGCCACCCTGACTACGAGGGCGAAAATCCACGGTTAAATTAATAGCAGTTGAATGTCCCCCTTGAAAACAAAGTTGACCTGTCCGGGCTTATTTCGAAAAAATAAGGGCGAACGCCCAAAAATCTGTCTGTTTCGTTTTTAATGGGCCACCCCGTATAGAAATTTGCATAAATGAAAAAGTTTGTCGCTTACTGTAAAGGATGATGCATTCATAGTTGATGTTTTCTGGTCTATAAATAAATGATTGAAAATTTTTCTTAGCCATTCTTCGAGCCATTGTTACATCATTACAAAGGTCTCTAGATTCAATTAACCGGCTTTCTGCATTAGAGCACGCTGTGGAAAAATTGCGTTGTGTTGGTACGAATGATACGATGACAAGGGGATGCCAGCCAGTTGTCTACACATGCAATTTTTAATGTGACATCTTGTCACCGTGTCGAGGTATCATATTATACGCGAAGGGAAATTTTTTGAGCATACGCCAGGAATTGTGAGTTTCTTTGGAGTGCTTTGCAGTGTGGAGGATGGGGGACATTGTCTTTACTGGTTGGTGGGTCTCCGCCAAGGTTGTTATATTTTTGGCGGCTACTAATGAATGATGTCGAAGATCGGCAGGATACTACTCGGATGAAAAGGCCCACCGAACACTGCAGTAGTGAGTACTAGGTACCTACTTTAGCTCTAGCTCTACCTATTATACCTACTGCAACAGCAAGCAAGGTATGAAGACATATGCTGGCAGACAACACAGTGT
Source organism: Anaspis maculata (assembly GCA_949128115.1). Classification (NCBI taxonomy): domain Eukaryota; kingdom Metazoa; phylum Arthropoda; class Insecta; order Coleoptera; family Scraptiidae; genus Anaspis; species Anaspis maculata. Next base: position 94,700,364 of record OX421963.1, on the reverse strand, counting down.
ACCTTCCTCGAGATCTACCTGCTCACGCCCAAATTGTCTCTTCTCTGTACAGTTATTCAACTCGATAAATTATTATTGTCCTACTATCCATATTGTCCATCTATAAAGAATAAGTTTCCTCTTGGCAGTGGGTTTTTCCTTTTTACACTCCATTTCTTCGCGGCATCACGGACTTCGGCATAATTTTCTCAGTGGCCGGCAAAAACTTAATAGCCTTGGCGAAGACCCACCAACCAGTCAAGACAATGTCCCTCATCGTTCACACTGCAAATCACTCAAAGGAAACTAGAAATTCCTCGCATATTCTCGAAAATTTCCACTTTCGCGTACATGACTCCCCGAGACGTTGACAATGTCACATTGAAAATTCCACATGAAGACAGCTAGCTGCCAACAAGTCGTCAACGTGTCATTCGTACCAACGCAACCTATTTTTTCCATAGCTTGCTCTAAGGCAAAAGCCGTGAAATTGATTATACGTGTAACGGGTGTTTTTTTTTATTTAAATCTGGGCTCTTTCGGCTGGAGCTGGAGCACAGCACACTTGGACGCCAGATTTTGAAAAACACCCGTTAGTTCATTTAAAAAAATTATAGCTTTATTAGATCCAACGCCCAATCCAACGATATGATTAAGAAGTAAGACGCAAAGATCAAGAACTACACTGTTCTTTTAGAGTTTCGCGACCCGTCCATATTTAATTGCTGTTCAAGATTGTATGTAATTGACCGATCGTCCTCAAGCCTCAAGCTCTTATCGAGCCAAAATAGATGAGATTCGATTAACAAGAGAACGAACTCGACGAGGAACTCGATTATGTTGAACCGTTTGGAAGAAACGCAAGATACGATACTGCGTGACACTTGTGACAGTTAAACGCAGTTTTAAATTAAAATCGACATAAACTTTGTCAGATCAGTCTTCTTCTGTAACGAAATAACAAGCAATGGAAGTGATATGAAGTTAATGAAGTTTTCACATGAGTGAAAATTACGCACGAGCGCATTGCAAAGCGAAAGCAAAAGGCACTAGTGACGATATTTTTACTTTAGTCCACAGTGTGTGCAACTGACAAGTTTCGCGCGTGCTATAGGCTTCGCACATATTTGAAATTTTGCACCCCCAACCGGTTGGATTTTGCAAAATTGACAAACAGTTTTTGAAACTCTGCAGTGTCTATGTTTACTCACTGAAGGGCGCTACTGGCGGTACTGCGTGCTACAAGTCAAAAATTTTCAAAAAACACCCACCGCGTCTTTATTTTATATTGTTGGTATTGTTGAGTTTTCAAATTTCACATTATTATCTGACTTGTTTTATGTCTTTGACATCTCTACTCTATGATCTCTACTCTGACATTTTGCCGGCGTTTGTAGAGAGACTTCAGCTTTTGTCGTGATGAAAATTGGAAATCGAAATTCATTATGGCTTTCAAAGTATTATTTTCTGCATCGCATCGTTCAGAAGCTCCCGAATAGAAGGGCGAAAACTTGGTTGCGGCGGGTCATGTGGCGGTGAAGAACATTGGAGTGACCACATCGACTGCTAGCGTATATTCTATTGCCGGATGTCTCATGTATCAGGTTCCCACTCATTAGGTATCCAAGAGTGTTACATGTCAAAAAGGCCTCGTGTCTTTTCGGTGCGACTTACCATTGGTCTGTCTTATTTAGGAACACGGCCAGCTGATCAGAGGAGATAGGCTGGGGTTCTTTTGGATGGTCGGGGGCGCCACAGTATTGTGACCTAATTCCCCCCCAAAAAAAACAATCTTTAGCACCATGCAATGACTAATACAATACTGAAGATAAAGCAATGAGTGGATTCCAATTACAAAGTTTATTTACAAAAGGTTATGAAGGTGAACAGGTCCGGTTGGCTAATTCTACAATAAAGGAAATAAAAGAGATTGGTATCTCGAATAATATTGTCGAATAATGCCACAACAAAGTTTATGTTACGTTCGGAAAAGAAGCTCGGCTTCAGCACAAGCCGGAATTGAAGTGAACGTTATCTGTTCCAGAGCGTAGGTACCTGTCGTCCGGTTTTTAACAATACCAGATAACAATTCAAGTCGAGGTGAATCTAAAGCGGCACGGTAGGTACCTAAGTTGATAAGTCACCCCAGAGAGTGTTATCGGCTTCTTCCTCACATGTTAACAATGTTACAAAAACTATAATAATTTTATACATGAGACCTTGTGAATTTAATTCTGAGACTTTCCCATCGAAATAATAATTACTGATTTTCAAGTCAAACTAGAAACTTTTGCCCTGTAACATCTACGGTCATTTCAAAGTCACCAACAACAAGGTACCACGAGACTGTCAGTGGCAAAACTACAGAATCTGTGCAAGGATTTCAAAAGGTAAAAGAGTGTGTTAATTTAAACAAAGCGCATATACTCTTGGCGAATGGTCGAAGATCGCAACAATTTAATTGTGAGCAGACTGAATTTTTAATTTTACCCATCATTGTGCCCTGAAAACTGTCAATCTATTTTTCTTTCGTCTTTTTCTAGAACGGTACTCGAGTAGTGTTCAGCCAAATATCAACGTGAAAAATGATGATCGTCGACGCATTTTTAATGAAACACAAGTAATAGATGGAAAATAAAGCAACACAATAGGCGAAATTTTATCGCCTACTTGACCAAAATGCAAAGCTGTACACACGGTGACGGCTTCCTGACGGCCGCGATCGACAATTTGTCGTACGCTGAGACTTCCAGAGTGTGGGCGATGGCTAGACTCGGTGTCGTAGAAGATGGTGTCCACGCTAGTGCGACAGAACTCGCCAGGCGGTTTGGAAAATCTTGGAAAGTAGCATTTTCATGGTTGACGTAGGAAAAAATTTGGCTTGGCATTTCTTTCTCAACGAAGCCCTGGAAGGCACGAAATGGGTTGTGTGGATCCCCAGCATCTCAGCCGACTCATCGTTGAGTACCGTCTTGTTTTTTTTTTTTTTTTTCAATGGTTTATTGTTGACTGTCGACATATCACAATGAAGTTATTCAGGACCATGGCAAGGACCATGGTCTAGTTTTATATTTTTACCTCGGCTCTCTGCATGTTATTGTTATTCAATAGATTGTATCAACAAAAGTGGTGAACGTCTCGTTTGTCGAAAATCTTCCACGTTTATGAAGGGCTGGGGCTGGCTGTATTCCGTACTGAAACCACTTTGGCCATCCGATTTGAAACGCAACAGCAGATTAGTTGGAAATTGTCGAGGGATTTGATGAGAATTTCCGAGGAAAGATGCCTTTCGGCGTTTTCGAGTAAAAATCCCGAAAATATGTTGCCAAGGATTATTGTTGTTTTTACAGGACGGGTGTGTGGTGCATACCGACATTGCCGGTCAATTGTCGCGCTCACGTTCCCAATTGTTTAATTAAATCCATGATGATGATGATGATCATGCCACAGCAAATACCTCTCGAAAACAAAATGACTCACGGCCGTGTCTTTAACAATAATTAGGTACAGCCCAGACTAGGCTCCTCATAATGATGCTGTTCTTAATAATCGTAATTGTTTTGTTAGTTCGTGCGGTTTTACAGTTACACGTTCACATGGATCGTTGGGGAGTACTGTTTGATGTTTGATGCTTTTTTTCCTACCGTTTTCACATGAGCATATAAGCATTATAGCTTTTATCGGTGTAGTTGTAGGTATGCAATAATTATTACTTATCATTATTGGCATTCAGTTGGATTGTTTTCCTGCATAGTCAGCGGGTTTCCGTCGCGCTCTCTGATGTGTGCCATTATCGAAGGAAGGAGACTTTGTGTGCGCAAAATTTGCATACTTATCCGTTTCGATATTGGAAAACCGTTACCACACGACCGAAACCACACCACCACCACCACCACCACCACCGCTAAAAGCTCCTGCGCTTCCTCACAATTCCGTGTAATTTAAATTTCGCATTGAAATTTTAATTTCGAAACACTTCATTTTGAATATTGCGGGGAAACCGAGAGGGTACTGTGTTGCGGAAGGTTGGCGAGGGGAAGGAGGAGGAGGAGGAAATCTGTTGTGAAAAAAGCAATTTTTGCGCTTCTCTGTCGGACGTACGCAGCAGATTTTGTACACGGTGGATGTGCGAGGGGGGGCATTAGGTGTTCGTAATGAAAATGTGATCCTTCTTGGATCATGTTTATGATTGAAAGCGTGTCGTGGTGGTGATGGTGGTGGGTAGTGGGTGTGCTCGCGAGCTCGGGGAACGCTGGTTTTGTTTTTCAGAATTTTCCAGTTTCCACATTTTATTCGTTCACCTTTCATTATTCAGCGAAAAACAATAAGCCAGGGTGGCGGCAGATTTCAGCCCGCGAGGGATGAGCCCTGTCAACCAAGGGGTTAGGTTGCGTCTGTTGTTATCTCCAAAGAAGCGTTGTATTGAATAAAATCATAAACACATCGAAATTAGACGTTTAGGCACTCTTCTAGCTACCAGCAACAGCTTTTTGGTATCAGTGCGTCTCCCAGCCTTTCCGAGGGGTGTGCTATACTCCAGCCGAGTGATTTCCAGACGGCCAGTTCCCCAGCGACACCGCTCAAGCCCCAAACGTGGCCCAGACCCGAGACACAACCGGCGAGCTTTTGCTGGAGAGCAGTGAGTACTGGTAGCAAGTAAGGGCGCCACGAATCGTCTAGTTCTTCTGTGTCTCACTGCTGGTAGACTATTCGATGTAGGCGGGTTACGTCGGGTGGAGCGGCGACACTGGAAAAAAATCTGTTGTGGGGCGACACAAAACTTTCCCGGCGGTATCCAGAGACGTCAGTAATGATTTTGATCGAAGTGTCCCTTAGGGAGGGGGCGATTCGATTTGATAATTGATGAAAAAATTCTATTTAGTCGAGCGTTTAGCGAGCATCCTGCATCCATTGTTGAGCGGACAGAAAAAATGACAGGTTAGGTCAGTTTTTCAAGGTGATGAAATGATCCAAAAGGTAGAACTAGGTAGCTAACTGTTGTGATATCTCAAAAATGCAATGCTGGTTCCTTATTGAAATTTTTGTTCCTACTTCAGATATGATGATGAAATTACAAAAACTTGATTGAAAACTTTCACTGCATCTGTGTGTCAAATTTCAACTCTATATTTTCAATTTAGAGCTTGGGCAGACAAACCCAGACCCAATGTGTCACCTGAGGGCTTCCGATCAAAATCATCCACCCAAAGTCTAATCAGAACATTCCAGGCTGAACTTAGGCCTCCGTACCTGATTTCGATTTGATCGGATCAATAATTCGGTAATTATCGTGACAGAACCGCTTAATTTGTACGATCGCATGATAATACAGTCGCTGGCCCTAAGATCCGTAGAAATTTTGAGGTGGACAAAGTTTCTCCTCGGATCCTGTTAGGACATGCCTAGAGGATGAAAAAAATCTTGGGTGGCCTTCTGACGTATGGGTCATAAGGTCGCAGGACGCCATTTTATGTTCTGCAGACCCAATAACAAGATTTTGACATTTTGAGATCTTGCTTGAGCACACATTGAAAAACTGACGAGTTATTCAAATTCCTGAGAGCATTTTGTGTCAGGTGGGACTATTTTGACGTTTATAGAACGCCCGTGTGAAGACGGTGTGGTGGTGAGAAGAAGAAACCGCATCACCAGCACACAAATGCTGAGCCATTGGAAGTTTTTTTTTTCTTATATTCCCAAACACCTACATTGACATGATTCATATCGTTAGATGGCCAGAAAAATGCTCTACAACATTAGACTAGCTCGCGGATTCCATCGTAAACAAGTGAAAGTGAGGGCCCACCACAATCTAATAGAATTCGGTGTTCAGGTCACAAAGACAGTGCTTTTCAACACATTTTATCATTTTCCAATCCTTTTCAGTAGAGCTATGTCAACTTGTTTGCACTTGTTCGACTCCTTATTAAATGCACTACAAGATAAGACAAGCTTATGAAACTTGATCGAAGCATTTCGAGATCTGACACGATTTAAAAAAACCGAAAGTTTTAAATTTTGCTAAATTTGCCTGTCTTCTGTGAAGACTTTGATTTGTTTCGGTCTCTTTCAGAATACATATCACAACTTTCTTATACTCGCTAAATTCTTCATTAAATTCTCTACAAGACGTAACCAATTTAGAAAATGTACCGTTAATATTTCAAAATATGAGACTATTTTAAAAATATAAAAAATTCTAATTTCAGTTAATTGGATGTAACCTGTACCGAGCTTCATTTGTTTTCCACCATTTCTAGAATATCTATTAGATATTGCTTATATTCCTTGGATTCGCTATTAAATTTTCTATAAGGTACAGTTAGCGTGAAAGCCCTACAGACAGTAGGGATTTTGGGATCTGAGTTGAATCTGCAAAGATGAACATTCATAATTTTATAATTTTGTGTGATGGGGGGCGACCTATGCAGGGTTCGTGCGGTGTTCGTTTCTCTTTTTTTTTCTATATTGGTACTTATTGAAGTTTGCTTTATAGTCGTTTGGATTCTCTGTTTGGATTCCTTATTAAAGGTCATTCAAGCAATTATCTACTACTTGTATGATTAGGATCTATCCATATCTTAAATTGAAAACCTCGTAGGTACGTCGCTTAGAGCTGTTTTGTTCAGGAGAGGGAAGAAATAACTTTTTTCTTTTGTCCTGCCTGAAATCTCGTCGGAGTGTTTTTTTGTGTTATTACCCAGTCTACAAATGTTATGCTTTTAACAAAATTCAGCTGTCATTTTAATTTTGTAAGGTTGGTAGGTAGGCGTCTTGAAACGTAACAGAAGAGATCACAAATAAAGTACGCAACAAAAGTCGTGTCACCCCCTAAATTTTCATCGGATTTCAAAACTGATTATCTTCAAATTGTCTCGGGCGATTTTGGATTCCTTTGAACTGGTGGATAGAACAATTCTTCGACTATCAGATCTTGCTTTTGCAGAATACGAAATATGTCAAGTAAGGTTTGTACAGGGTGACACATCAAACAGTGCCAAATTGATGGAAGTTCCGTGATCCCCCATTTTCTCAAAAATGTTTTTTTCTCAATTCAGAAACGAAATTCATTGACAATGATGTCTTACCTCGGGATGGTTTTTGATTTTCAGCCCTATTTTGATTTTTTTGAAAAATATTTGTGTCTGTTCGTAATCTCCCAGAAAACAGCCAATCTGTTGATCTGATCGATTTGAAATTCGGTATGCAGATATGGTTTTGCTGTCAAATGAGCCCACCAGTTTTGGCTGTCATCTGTCAAACAGAAGTGTCACTGCCAGAAAATGACAGAAGCATATTTTCACGGAGCTTGACTTGCAATATGTCATTTGAAAGCCCGCAAAAAGATGTTTTCCATACTGTTAAAATTTTGTGTCTATCTGTCATCTGTCAAATATTAAAGAATGTCGAAATTTGAAAATTTTACTATTTAATTATTCAAAATCTATACTATGTATTGGCACCAAATTTGGCAGAAAGCGACACTACAAAAAAGCCAAATCAAGTCTGCAGTTGCAGTTTTTGAGTACTTTCTAGTCGGGCGTTATGAATTTTTAAAATTTCTCCTCGGCGTTGCCACCCGAAAGAGCCTTCAACCCGGGTTTTGACCAGAAAGACTCGCTTTTGATGCAGGACTCCACCCAAAAATTCATTTTTTTCTCGGGGATCGACTTTTTTTGAATAATTCTAACTGATATCAAAAAGAGATTGGATTAGGCGTCGTGTAGACCCATTTTTCAATTTGACACAGCTTTGATTCTCCGACGGTGATTTTTTCAAAATAAATTTTGCTCATTCCGTGTATTTGGAAAATCTGTAGTGCCACAGTCAAAAGCTGGACAAGTTTTCAATGGGCAATCACTGCACGGGTGAGTATTTTTTTTTAAACTCCCTGTGTGCCAAATTCATTTTCTACCCTTAAATGGTAGTTTTTGCGAAAATCCACCAGCACTATGTTAAAAAATCGGTTGCTTCACCCCAGAACTTTCCTGACTGGTATCCAAGAACCTATGGAAAATTTTCTTCGAGACGTCCTTTCGGGTGAAAATTTGGAATTGGAGAGAAAGATTGAAAATAATTTGCAGGCAATTGAAAATTGTGTTTAGGAAAATTTCAATTTTCGGGGAAAACCTAAAATCGTTTTCCAAATCATCTTATTGCAAAAATCGTCAATTGGGGCTTCACTCCAAACTCCATAATTCAAGTCCGGTCTCGATAACCCAAGCTGGTTTTGAATTTCCAACAGGGAAATTTATCTGTTTACAGGATAAATCAAAAGTTGGAAAATATGCAGTTTTTCCATACAGGTAAACTCAAAAACCGTAGGTCTGATTTCAAAAATTTCTCCACCAAAAATTAAAACAATCTTTTCTACAACGTTCATTCTGAGCATGTCTACACCTAAAATGAATATTTCGTGGGGCTCACCGCATGTTGAAGTTTACACTACGGTTTTTTCAAATTCACGGAATGTACAAGATTCATTTTGAAAAAATCACCGTCGGAAAACCGAAGCCGTGTCGATTTTAAAAATGGGTCTACACGACGTCCAATCCAATCTAATTTCGATATCAGTTGGAATTATTTGGAGAAAGTCGATCCCTGAGTAGAAATGAGTTTTTGAGTGAAGTCCTGCATCAGAAGCGAGTCGTTCTGGTCAAAACCCGGATCAGAGGCTCTCTCGGGTGGCAACGGCGAGGAGAAATTTTGAAAATTCATAACGCCCCGATTAGAAAATGGTGGAAAACTGCAACTGCAGACCTTATTTGACTCTATTGTTGTGTTGCTTCCTGCCAAATTTGGTTCCAATCCATCGGATAGATTTTGAATAATCTAATGGTAAAATTTTGAGTTCTTGATATTTTTTAATATTTGACAGATGACAGATAGACACCAAATTTCAACAGTTTTGGGAACATTTTTTTTAAGGCTTCCAAATGACATATTGCAAGCCAAGTTCCGTGAGAATATGCTCCTGTCATTTTCTGGCAGTGACGCTTCTGTTTGACAGATGACAGCCAAAAACTGAGGGGCTCATTCGACAGCAAAACCTAATTTGCATACTGAATTTCAAATCGATCAGATCAACAGTTCGGCTGTTTTCTGGGAGATTATGAACAGGCACAAATATTTTTCAAAAAAATCAAAATAGGGCTGAAAATCAAAAACTGTCCCAAGGTAAGACATGATTCTCCATGAATTTCGTTCCTGAATTTAGAAAAAAACATTTTTGAGAAAATGGGGGATCACGGAACTTCCATCAATTTGGCACTGTTTGATGTGTCACCCTGTACAAACCTCACTTGACATATTTCGTATTTCGCAAAAGCAAGATCTGATAGTCAAAGAATTGTTTTATCTACCAGTTCAAAGGAATCCAAAATCGCCCGAGACAATTTGAAGATAATCAGTTTTGAAATCCGATGAAAATTTAGGGGGTGACACGACTTTTGTTGCGTACTTTATTACAAAAAGTCAGCTTACCAAGTTTTCCTTTAATATAAGTACCGCTATATGTCGGTTATTTCCAAATTTAGGATGAAACTCTCGGAATGGACTCCACTGATAGACGGACTTACTACTGTTTCCGATCTTAGTTTTCTTTTACAAGTTTGGTGGGTTCCAAGATTTGTTCCAGTTTGAAAATAAGAGGAGTTGGTTGAGATTAGAGATAACAATACGCTCAATTAGTGATGACGCCAAAAGTTACGCTAGGTCAGGGTTTTGTATGAAAACAATCTCTGCTAGGTTGGCAGCAGTTACTGTCACTCCTGATTTACCCCCTCTACCCCTTCCCACACCCACCACTGCAGCTGTCAAACACAATGTAAAATGTATTTAACAGCGTTCCCACCATAGACCTGTTCTCACCCTCGAAGGCCCTTTTGGTTACGAAATACCCTACAGGAAGGTCGTTGTACTCACCTCTAAAGGGTTGATAAACTGCTGTCCATAGACAAGGACAAAAGTAGAAGAGGCAAGATACCTGCGCGGCTGTGTAATTTGTAGGCCGGCCATTTTGATTACATAACGGTTTTTCCTGGCGGCAATTTTAATTATGACAGGTGGGTGACAGTACTGACAGTGTACTTGATGACAGCTACGAAGTTTTAGGTTAGATTGATTTGTTGTGATCGAACTTTCTTCGGCGCCGATATTTGGTTTTGTGCGTTTTGTGTAAAACATAACAATTTCCATGAATGTTGAGTGTTATTCAATGTTCGTTTCCAAGAATTCTACTTTATGACCGGATATTATTCATATTCCTGGGATGCATTGCATTATTAATGCATTGTCGAGTGCATTGTACTTGATGACTTTTTGTTAAGAAAGTGAAGCAAGAAAGCCGCTATGGAAGTATGGAGAATGGGGTCCGCAGTTCAATCTCCACTTAGAAGCTGTAAAACAGATATCGAGGCCTCTGTGTGAAGTGTTCGTTTGGCGATTTTTCCTGTGTAATAAGTTTGATCGAACCTGATCGAACTTAGCAAATGCATCAATACAGGATGTCTTGTTATACCTATCGAAATTTGCAAGAATATCAAGCGATTGATGAACCCAGAGATGAGAAGATATCCTTCCATACGTAACACTGCATTTAAATAATCAAATTCCACTCCGGTAACTAAGTTTTGTTTATAGTTTTCCACGGGGTGATGGGTTTCGATTGTGGCTCGAGGCAATTTGAATGATGAAGGAATAACTTGGAGACGTCTTATGAGAAAGGATCAGTGCTGCTGATTTGTTCGAGGCATTTCGAAGTAATGTGAACAAAATTTTCTCCAGACTCTCAGGACCCGATTCAGAACCTCGTTTCGGACAATGATATTTTGGAACACACAATTTTATCTTAATGGAAAGTGCTGTAAGATGCTATTTGAAAATAAGATTAGGTGCACAATCTAGCCAAAACGTACAGCGAAGAGCTGATTCAGTATGATGTTCAACGAACACTTTCCAAACTTGTATTATTTTATCACAAGTAAAACATTGAATATTGTTCTTGAAATTTTATTCTGTAGCTCAAATTAAGCACATATCGTGGGCCTTATGCCCATACGTCTATGGCCCATACTCGCAGTCGGTCTCCGATTTAAGCACAATCCAACTATGGCAACAATTGTCATAATTGTCCCAAGGACTTGAAACATGCGAAGTCGGAGATCGAGCGAAGTATTGACTATGAGTATGAGGATTAGTCAAGGCCGTGAGCAGAAATTCTTCAGTTATTTGTTTCATTTACAAAGTATAGCCTACAAATTGTCTCATGACTGTCATCTGTTTTGACGTCTGTCTATGGTTTTGACTCGCGCGTACTCCCCCCATTTGAATTGCCGCCTTGGAAAAGCCGTTATGACCTAAAAATGGCGGACCCCATGCGATATCGGCTGAAATGGATGCGCAGTGGTTCTTCCTTCTTCTACTTTTGTCCTTGTCTATGCTGCTGTCACTTTGACTTTGACAAGAAGTGTTGCCAACTTACGTGTTCGTTGTTTTCATACAAAACCTTGACCTAGGCCACGTTTTGACGTCACACTAATTGAGCGTATTTATTTAGATTTGGCAAGACACATCTACGTGGGTAACTCAATAGTGCGAACTAAGAAAGTGGAGAAAATTGGAAAAGAAACTGAAACTGATCTACTGAGGTACTCGTCTACAAACCTCAATACAACCAGAATCCAATCAGAATATATTCAAGGTTTAAACATTCGATTCGCAACAAAGATTCATAACAGCTAAATCTATGACAACTTATCATTTACATTCTGGGATATCCAGACCTATGATTTTTTTTAATTCTAACTCTTTCAAAACTAGAAGAGACTGAAAGAAATTGGAGTCTTCACAAAAAACAGGTTGTTCTGTCTAACGACACAGATGTGTTTGTTGCACTAATTCATTTCTACATATAAGACCTTCGACGAAAATGGACTCGTTGAACTGATGTGAATGAGAAAAACAGCAACAGATATCATACCAATCCGCATTATCGTGGACAGGGACAGGATAAGTTCTTCTGCCAGTATAATAGTATGAAGCCAATTTCAATGAGTACCATTGTAAAAAAAAAAACACCGCACGAACCCTGCATAGGTCGCCCCCCATTACACAGAATTATAAAATTATGAATGTTCATCTTTGCAGATTCAACTCAGATCCCGAAATCCCTACTGTCAGTAGGGCTTTTACGCTAACTGTACCTTAAAGGACATTCAATAGCGAATCCAAGGAATATAAGCAATATCCAATAGGCATTCTAGAAAAGGCGGAAAACAAATGAAGCTCGGTACACGTTACATTCAATTAACCAAAATTTAAAAAAAATTATTTTTTTAAAATCGTCTCATATTTTGAAATATTATCGGTACATTTTCCAAATTGGTTACGTCTTGTAGAGAATTTAATGAAAAATTTAGCGAGTATATAGTCCGGTGGTTAAGCGCCAAAAAAAGCTCGAACTATGCATTTTGAGCTTAAGCAATGCGCTTTTGGGGTTCGATTGGGGATCCCCATACCTTAATTTCAAGAGTTGGAGACATCGGTGCACTCGATGCGGAGGGGGTCTGGGGGGCCCTTGAAAGTTGAAGGTGCGAGGCTTCCCACCAAATCACCATACCACCACGAAATTCCTACTTGGATGTCATTAAACGACTCTAACCTACACATTGACAACATTTGTTATCATGTCCCAACAGTTCTTCACACTGAAAAAAATTAATTCTTATGACAGACCGGAAAAAACTGTTTTTCTCAATTCTTCATCCCCACAACGAATCAACTGTCAAGTTTGGTGTCGTTTTAGAATAAACGGCATCCTCTGGTTTCATTCACCAAGTCAAAATGTTTGTGAGACCAACGTGCAAAGAATGGCACGCCAAGAAGTGAGCATTTTTGAGCACCTCATTTAACAGTAGTTTCTTGACTGATACCAATCGATATGATTGATAATTTTGACATGGATGAATAACTTGAACTCTTTTGTAACGGTAATACATGTGAATGAAACTCGACACGAGCGTGGAGGCCTGGGAAATTTTTTTTTCTCCAGCGGTCGAATTTATTTCACGCCTACTGAGCGTTAGTTTGTTGGACTCAGGCAGGCAACGTTTGAATAGGTTCGGAGACAAAATTTCCATATCTGTTTATGCAGCTGAAGAGCATAATTCTGGAAACTGATTTGAGAATCATCAAAGATTATTTTGACAGTCACTAGGTACCCCCATGGGGATTAACTGCAGGGATCATGGCTGACGACGGAGGGCATTCAACTTTTAAAGTGTTATTTTCTATTTTCCTCTACCAACCTTCAAGGTTGTTATCATTTTGTACGTGTAAGTTTTCTTATGTTTGGAGAAGAAATAATTTTATAAAAACAACCGTGAAAATGACTGTCATAGTGGCAGAAAATAAGATCTTGAACGTTGAATTTCCTCCGCCGTTAGCCATCACCTCTGCAGTTAACCACCATGTGGGTACTGACCGGCAAAACAATCATTGATGATTCATAAATCGATTTCCAGAATTGAACTGCTCAACTTTTCAGAAAGATATGGAAATTTTGCTTCCAAAGCTATCCAAACGCTGCCTGCCTGAGCCCAACAAACTAACGCTCAGTAGGCGTGAAATAAATTCGACCGCTGGAGAAAATTATTTTTTTCCAAGCCTCCACGCTCGTGTCGAGTTTTATTCACATGCATTACCGTTACAAAAGAGTTCAAGTTATTGATCCATGACAAAATTATCAATCATATCGATTGGTATCAGCCAAGAAACTACTGTTAAATGAGGTGCTCAAAAATGCTCACTTCTTGGCGTGTCATTCTTTGCACGGTGGTCTCACAAACATTTTGACTCGGTGAATGAAATCAGAGGATGCCGTTTACTCCAAAATGACACCACACCTGGCAGTTTATTCGTTGTGGGGATGAAAAATTGAGAAAAACTGTTTTTTCCGATCTGTCATAAGAACTAATTTTTTTCAGTGTGAAGAACTGTTGGGACATGGTAACAAATGTTGTCAATGTGTAGGTTAGAGTCGTTTAATGACATCCAAGTAGAAATTACGTGGTGGTATGGTGATTGGGTGGGAAGCCCCACACCTTCAACTTTCAAGGCCCCCCCAGACCCCCTCCGCATCGAGTGCACCGATGTCTCCAACTCTTGAAATTAAAGTTGAGGGACCCCCAATCAAACCCCAAAAGCGCATTGCTTAAGCTCAAAATGCATAGTTAGGACGCTTAACCACCGGACTAATAAGAAAGTTGTGATATGTATTCTGAAAGAGACCGAAACAAATCAAAGTCTTCACAGAAGACAGGCAAATTTAGCAAAATTTAAAACTTTTGGTTTTTTTAAATCGTGTCAGATCTCGAAATACTTCGAACAAGTTTCATAAGCTTGTCTTATCTTGTAGTGCATTTAATAAGGAGTCGAACAAGTAAAACAAGTTGACATAGCTCTACTGAAAAGGATTGGAAAATGATAAAATGTGTTGAAAAGCACTGTCTTTGTGACCTGAACACCGCATTCTATTAGATTGTGGTGGGCCCTCACTTTCACTTGTTTACGATGGAATCCGCGAGCTAGTCTAATGTTGAAGAGCATTTTTCTGGCCATCTAACGATATGAATCATGTTATTGTAGGTGTTTGGGAATATACGAAAAAAAAAAGAAACTTCCAATGGTGCAGCATTTGTGTGCTGGTGATGCGGTTTCTTCTTCTCACTACCACACCGTCTTCACACGGGCGTTCTATAAACGTCAAAATAGTCCCACCTGACAGAAAATGCTCTCAGGAATTCGAATAACTCGTCAGTTTTTCAATGTGTGCTCAAGCAAGATCTAAAAATGTCAAAATCTTGTCATTGGGTCTGCAGAACATGAAATGGCGTCCTGCGACGTTATGACCCATACGTCAGAAGGCCACCCAAGATTTTTTTCATCCTTTAGGCATGCCCTAACAGGATCCGAAGAGAAACTTTGTCCACCTCAAAATTTCTACGGATCTTAGGGCCAGCGACTGGACTATGAGTGGTTTTATATTTTCAGGAGGAAAATTTCCGGGAAATTGGAGAGAAATTATTGGAAAATGTTCAAGAACCAGTTATCTATTCTCTAAAAAAGAACAATTCCAAGGAATCTGTTCACGGAATAAAAAGCTGGAAAATTTGCAGTTTTTCCAGAGAGGAAAACTCGGCAACTGTTGATCCGATTTCGAAAAATTTTTCCTCCAAAAATTAGCTCAATCTTTTCTCTAACTTTTATTCACAGCATGTCTGCACCTAAAATTAATATTTCGTGGGGCTTACCGCATGTAGAAGTTTGCATTGCGTTTTTCACAAATTCACGGAATGTGCAAATTTCATTTTGAAAAAATTACAGTCGGAAAACCAAAACCGTGTCAACTCTGAAAATAGACCTGCACGACGCTCAATACAATCTACTTTCGATATCAGTTGAAATTTCAAAAAAAAAGTCGATCCCCGAGCAGGAATAAATTTTTGAGTGGAGTCCTGCTACAAAAGCGAGTCGTGCTGGTCGAAACACCGGCGAGAGCCCCTCCTGAGTGGCAACGGCCAGGAGAAATTTCGAAAATTCATTACGCTCAACTGGAGAATGGTGAAAAACTGCAACTGCGGCCTCAATGTGACTCTTTTGTTGTGTTGCTTCCTGCCAAATCTGGTTCCAATCCATCGGATAGATTTTGAATAATTAATTGGTAAAGTTTTGAACTTAAACATTTTTTATTATTTGACAGATGACAGATAGGACAATGTTTTCAACTGTTCTGAATACAGTTTTTCAAGGGCTTTCAAATGTCATATTGCAAGTTGAGTTCCGTGAGATATAGTTTCTGACATTTGATGATAGTGACAGTTGGGTTTGACAGATGACAGCCAAAAACTAATGGGCTCTTTTCAGGAAACAACCATGTTTGTATACCAAATATCAAGTCGATCCAGTCAACGTTACGGCAGTTATCGTGGAAGATCACAGACAGACACACACACACACATACACACACACACACACACACACACACAGACAGACATCATTCTGAAAATGGTCTTAATCGTCTTGGAGGACCTCAAAACGGATATATCCGGTGAAATCTCAAAACTTTTTTCTGCACGATTACAATACTTTCCCTCCGTGTTCGTGGGTGGGCCGGGAAAGTAATACAAGCCGGATCAGAAAAACACTCGACATATTGGCACATGAGATGAATAGCTGGTCTCACGACAACGACCATGATCAACTTGATTCATGATTTGACCCCTCATTGAGTATAATAAGAAAATAAGAAAATGCTTGCATACCTGATGATTGAAAAATCGGTTGTGTCACCCCCAAAACTTTCCCGACTAGTATCCAGGAACCTGTGTAAATTTTTGTTCGAAACGTCCGTCCTTTCGGGTGGGAAGTCGGAATTAGAGAGAGAGAGATTGAAAATAATTTGCAGGAAATTGTAAATTTTGTCAGGAAAATTTGGATTTTCCAGGAAAATCCGAGGGAAAACCTCAAATCTTATTCCAAATCATCTTACTGTAAAAATCGTCGATCAAGGCTTCACTTTAAACTTCATCATTCAAGTCCGATCTCGAAAACCCAGGCCGGTTTTACATTTCCAACCTAAACATTCCCGAAAAATTCGAAAAAAAATTGAAAAATGTTCAAGAACCAGTTACCTCTTGTTTAAAAAAAAAACGGTGAAAATCTGTTCTCGGGATAAAAAGTTGGAAAATTTGCAATTTTTCCAGAGATGAAAACTCAGAAACGTTGGTTCGATTTCGAAAATTTTCCTTCCAAAAATCGATTCAATCTTTTCTCCAACTTTCATTCCCAGCATGTCTGCACCTAAAATGAATATTTCGTTGAAATCACCGCATGTCAAAGTTTGCATTGCAGTTTTTTTCAAATTCACGGAATGTGCTAATTTCATTTTGAAAAACTTACTGTCGGAAAACCAGAACCGTGCCGATTGTGAAAAGGGGTCTACACGACGCCCAGTCCAATTTATTTTCGATATCAGTTGGAATGTTTCGAAAAAAGATCGATCCCCGAGCAGGAATGAACTTTTGAGTGGAGTCCTGTATCAAAAGCGAGTCGTCCTGGTCAAAATACTGGCGAGAGGCAACGGCTAGGAGAAATTTTGAAAATTCATAACGCTCGACTGGAAAAAGATGGAAATTTGGAAAAGTGGAACTACAGACTTGATACGACTCTTTTGTTGTGTTGCTTCTTGCCAAATTCGGTCACAATCCATCGGATAGATTTTGAATAATTAAATGGTAAAGTTTTGAACTTTGACGTTTCTCATTATTTGACAGATGACACCTTTAGGGCAAAACTTTCAACTGTTCTGAATACAGTTTTTTATGGGCTTTCAAACGGCATATCGCAAGTCATGTTCCGTGAGAAGCTTCCGTCATTTTTTGATAGTGACACTTTCGTTAGACGGATGACAGCCAAAAACTAATGAGCCCATTCCAGGGAAAAACTATGTCTGCATACCAAATTTCAAGTCAATCGGATCAAAGATTCGGCAGTTATCGTGGAAGATTACAGACACACAGTCAGACACACACAGAAATACACAGACAGACATCATTCTGAAAATGGCCTTGATAGGCTTGGGGGACCTCAAAATAGATATACCCTGTGAAATCTCAAAACTTTCTCTCTGCACGATTACAGTACTTTCCCCTCCATGTTGGTGGGGGGAGGAAGTAAAAGACATCAAAATCGACCGCCTGGAGGCCGCTGAAGCAATAATAGAATGAAAATTTAGACTGGTAGCTTTTTTAACCAGGCCTGCAGTCCAAGGTAAGAAGTACCGAGAAATATAAATTATCGAAGGCAAAAGCCAGCTACAAGCCGGATCAGAAGAACACTCGACACATTGGCACATAATGAAATAAATAGCTGGTCTCACGACAAGGGCAGTGATCAGCTCGAGGATCAGCTTGATTCATGATTTGACCTTCGTTTGATACTGTTGCGGATTTAGCTTTTGGGTCCTTTTATAACTGAGACGATCGTTCAAAACCCACTCTCTATCACTGCGTACTGCTATAAATGCACGTCAAGTATTATTCGCGCTGAGGTATATCGCCGATTACTTCTCGCTGTTGTCGCTTTGGATTGAAAACTGGTCCGTCAGTCGACGCATCGGTGTTTGAATACCCCCGGCTGTTGTTCTGGAACCTTCCACCGGTTCTCCGGCAAATTGCACGTTGATCGCGGCATGTGGTTTCGAGGCGATTCTCGAACAATCCAACACCCTCCGTGCATTACCGCGTGTTCTGGAGCGGCGGCACCTCCGTCATCGGACACATGATTGTGTCCTATTCGCATGTTGATGTCTCCCATGTTATTTCGAACGGGGCAGATCCTACGCCTATGCTTTCGAATGCACTAGAGCTTCGTAGCTCGTAACGCTGCGATTGAACTGTCTAGAAGGACCGCTGTGCTCTCGAATGCACGCGACGCGAGGTTTTGGATGATGTAATAGGCTTCAAATGGGGCTAATTTGAAAGATTCAATAATCTCCCACTCCCAGTGTGTGACAGATTTCAATCTTCATAGTTAAATTTCTCTGAGTTTTCGTAATGTTACGAGCGGCGATTCCGTGCATTCTGGTTAACACGCGATCTTTCTAGATTCTTCCATCCATTAGATCGCAGTACAGATATAGATACAAGTGCGGAACACTGGACATTTTCAGAAGTGTACGCGAACCTCCAACGCTCGATCAAGATACATCTGTTCATTTTGGCGGTGGCGCCGGTTCTAGAGCACGGCATGTGCATGATTGTTCGGGAGTCGTATGGAAACCATATGCCGGGTCACTATGGAAACTGCTGGAGAATACATGGAACATTCGAGATGAATTAGTCGGACCTATATAAGGCATCAATCGTTGTCTCACGAGCAGTTATGAATTGGAATGCGAAGTGGTAGCGACGTATTAAAAGCGAGTAGTAATCACAGCGATATTCGTAAGTAAATAATTGTTGGCGTGTATTTATTGTAGTACGCAGTAATACGCAGTGTGTGTATTAAAACGATCGTCTCAATTATATTCGAACCCGTACGCGAAATACGTAACAGTAATTTACTAATTTCAAGTGATTTTTGACCGATGATAATGATCGAGGTAATGATTTTAGGCGGGGATTTATACAGGGTGAGTTAGAATCATATGAGAAATTATTTTTCTTCAAAAATGCCTTCGAACCATCCACTTAACCGATGTAGAGGAGTATTTCACCCGGTTTTGTACCAAGGAATTTTTTTGGGAGGACTTTTTTTAAAAAGTTGAATTTTTGTACTTCATGAATCACTGTATATTTAATGGGAATCTAGTACATACCCAATAGTTGATATTTTTTATTTATAATTCTTGCAGCAATAATTCAATAATATCTTTTGAAATAACGAAAATAGCAGGGTTCGAAGGACCACCTTATGACTCTTCATTACTCGAAAAATTGAGATCGAAGAATTTTCGTAGGCTTCATAGAAGACTCCATATACCGTATATATTGTTTTGGCCTGACACTTTTGAATCACTCTGTATTTAGACATATTGATTTACAAAAAATCCTAACCTCAAAAATCTTCAGAATCATCGAAATTTTCTTGACAGCTCAGTGGTGCTGAGCAATTTTTTTTTTGGATATTGATAGCATGTTTCATGTGTTTTTTGGATATAAAAATTAATTTAAAAAAATATATACACAAGATTTTTTTTTTCAAAAAAACTTTGAAGCCCTGGAAATATTCAACTGCTTGGTGAGGAGATGTGTCAGCTATCAGGAAAAGAATAAACCAACAAAATTTTAGTAGAATCCATTTGGTCGTTCCGAAGATATGACTTATCAAAAAATTTGACAAAATACATTGATCACCCTGTAGCATCAAAACGAACAGCATTAGAATATTTCAAAGCCAGATCCTGGTTCGCCTGGAAAAACTAGACCTACCCCTGAGATATGTCCATTTGGTGGTGAATCAGGGTGGTGATTATATCTTTCTGAATGAAGAAAATCTGGAAAATCTTATTCCAAAGTTTGATTGCTTGAAACTGAACCACCCTCTACAGGGTGTCCCAGCTAAAACAATCCAGCGCAATTTTCTCAGAAAATATCAAGGCTAAAAAAAATATTTTCAATTGGGGGGAAACCTGATCTTTTAGCTTCCTTTTGGGGGGGGGGGGGGAGATGCTTGTAGGTGCTCTAGTTTCCAAGAAAATGCAATTTGAATCGGGCGAGTCACACGAGTTCGAAAATTCATGACCAATAAAACAAAATACTTCAGATGAAAAAAATCCTATTTCCCTGGGCTTTCCATTTATGTGTCGCTGATGTCTGTACCTGGCCCAATAAGCCAGAAATTCCGCCTCAAAGTCCAGTAAACACGATAATCGGAATCCGTGACGTCACCGATCACACACTTGTTGATTTTAACACCAGCCGTTACTAGCACTTTTTCACTTAACATACCTGGATTCTCCATAGCAATGAATACTGGCTGATGTGAAAACCAACAAGTGTGAGATCGGTGACGTCGTTATGAATTCCGGTTATTGTCTTTGCTGGACTTTGAGGCAGAATTTCTGGCTTATTGGGCCAGGTTCAGACATCGGCGACACATCAATGGAAAGCCCAGAGAAAGAGGATTTTTTTTCATCTGATGTATTTTGTTTTGTCGGTCATGAATTTTTGAATTCTTGTGACTCGCCAAATTCAAATTCCATTTTCGTGGAAACTAGAGCACCTACAAACATCGGCGCCCCCTCAAAAGGAAACTAAAAAATCAGGCTTCCCCCCAATTGAAAACTTTATTTGTTGCCTTGATATTTTTTGAGAAAATCGCGTTGGATTGTTTTAGCTGGGACACCTTGTATATGAAGAACGTAAGTCTAATAGATTATTACAATACACAATTTCTTGTACAATTCTTGAACAATCTGTCACTTGAACAATCAAGTTCATTGTTTTTTGGCACAATTTTGGCAGATTGTTCAAGAAATTGTGCAGTGTAACAGAGCTATAAAGCCAGATTCTTTTCTCGAAAGCAAGAAACTTTACGCTCTTCATTTCAAAGCAAATACGGCCAAAAGATCGAATCCCGCTTTTACGTGGATGTCTGAATTAGCAGCGAAGTTCTGATGCTCTGTCTCTAAATTTTCGGGCAGTTTACCCAACCCTAGTTACGTCAAAGCAGACATCAGATTAAAATTGACGTGAATTTGGCAACGAAGATTCGAGGTGAGGTCCCCCCAGATGTCTGTTTGTTTGTCTGCCTGTCTGTTTATGTGTCTGTCAGTATGTAATCTGCCACGATACTGCTGAATTAGCCAATCGAGTTAAAGTTTGATAAGTAGAAGCACAGTTTCAGCCTTGAATGCGTCCATTAGATTTTGGCCGTAATCTGAACTTCTATCCATTACATGTTGCTCAAAGTTGATTGCGGTATCTTTTCACGTAGTTTCTCAACAGTTTCGGGCTGGCTTTGAATTACAATGATACCCTCCCCCCTGAATAAAAACCGAAAAGGTATTGTGGAACCACTACAGAATTTTCTCAATCGAAGGAGTCGTCGAGTATCTGCACCGCGTATGCAAAACTCTCGAGAACTCTGATTTGAATTTCATCACAGGTAGCGCTGGCTTGCAAATCGCGCACTCATAATAACAATCAACCATCATTCTGACTCATCGTTTTTATTAATGACGGAAAATGAGGGGGTCGCGCTTTCGGTTACTACTACGCGGTCGCGCCCCTTTATTTTTCATTTCCATGCCTACCTATGCCACACAGATAAAAGTAAATTACAGCAACATGCCGACGACGATGTAAATTACCTGAATTGATCGTATACACTTAGGTGCATGCCATGTTTAGGTGGGTGGGTGCAACCATCACCCACACACACACACATACGGACGGACAACGGACGGACATTAGATACATGAATTCTAGGGGAATTAATTGAATTATCCCGCTTCCATTCACGTGTATGTCGCTTTTCTCATCTCTCCAACTTGCAGGCGGAGCCGAAGCCCAAGCAAGCGGAAAGAACATTGTGTTTTTATTAATTTCCCTGCGGAGGTCGGATTGTGTATCATTGTTGTTTCTGCACGAGAATGGGTATTTTTCAATGCTGTATGTAATAGAATTTCGGTACATATATAGTTTTTCTGCGGGGGTTGAATTTTCGTGGTAGTGGATGACGACTGGAAAATTTCCGCATCTCGACATTTTCGACCTCAACCGTGTCCAGTGATGGAGATAGTGAACTGCCAATTTGTAACTTACATGAATTACTGTAAAATCACCGTAATTTTACATTTTTTAAACTACATGTGAAATTTATGTATCTACTGGGGCAACTACTGGGTGATTGTTTGTTAAGGACCCACCCCAGATTTCTCGCCGCCAAAAATTTTTCTAGGAAAACGCCGAAACAGGTCGATTTCTATTTTAAGGGGGACATCTAAGACACACATTGTCAAATTTTCATCTTCAACGCCTTCGCCCCCACCTTACCCTACTTTTGAATTTCAAATAGCATTACCTATTTTGTGATACATCCTCGGATACATCAAATTGAAGGTATAATATTCTCTTTCTGCCGAACATAATTTAATTTTTTCTAAGTCACCGTTCGAAAAATTATCCCATTGTTAATTAAAGGAAAGTTTTTCCCTTATCAAGTCCGGATTCTTGGAGAATAGCTTTTCCAGCGAAAACAGATAGGTTTTTATTTAAAAGGGGGCATCTAAGACACGTATCGCCAAATTTTTATCTTCAACCCTTTCGCCCCCACCCTTCCCTACTTTAAAATTTCGAAAGCCTACCTACCTTGTGGTAAATCATATTGAAGGTAATTTTTTTTTCTGTAAAACATTATTTCAAGGTTTCTGAACCACCCTCTAACCCTTTTCAAAAATTATCTTAATCAAGAGGCGAAGGGGTTGAAGATAAAAATTTGGCAATACAGGTCTCAGATGTCCCCCTCGAAATAAAAATCGACCTGTTTTTGCTGGAACATCTATTTCTGAAGGATCGGCAGTTGATAGGGGAAAAGCTCTCCTTCAGTTAACGATGAAAACATTTTGAGAAGAGTTGGGGGTGGTTTGAAAGATTTCAAAATATGTTTGACAGAAACAGAAAGAGAATTTTATTGCCTTTAATTTGATGTATCACAAGATAGGTAATGCTATTTGAAGTAGGGTAGGGTGGAGGCGAAGGGGTAGAAGATAGAAATTTGACAATGTAAGTCCTAGATGTCCTCAAAATAAAAATCGACCTGTTTCGGCGTTTTCCTAAGAAAGAATTTGACGGCGAGAAATCTGGGGCGGATCATTTTCAAAAAATCACTCTGTATATTCGAAATCTCTCGGAAACTCCAGTGACTTAGTAGATTACGTAATTTGTCACTGTAAGTTACGCAGTATTACTTAAAATTGTGAAATTTACGTGAATCAACTTTTTCAGTTCAAAAAAAAACTTCAAAAGTTCTTGAAGTGCCTTCTGACTCAACAAACACAAGAATTTTCAAGGATTTCTAAGAATTACAACGGGATTTCTAATTTCTATAGATTTCTGGACATCTGTATGGGATTTCTAGATTATTCTAAAAATGTCTAGGGACTTCAAAAATTTCTACGAGATTTATTAGTCATAGCAATCTCGGAATCAGATTTCTATAAGGTTTCTGGAGGTTCTCAAAGACTTTTACGGAATTTTCATTGAAAATTTCACGAGATTTCTGCAGATTTTGGAGGATTTCTAAGGATTCCAAGGAAGATGTCAACAATTTTCTAAGGACTTTTCGGGGGCTTTCTACGATATTTCCAGGGATTTCTGAAGATTACCAATATTTTCCAAGGATTCCTTAATATTTCTACAGTTCCTAGGGATTACAAAAAGGCGGCTATGAATAATTTTCAATAATTTCTGAGAATTTATAAGCAGTTCTAAAGATTCTATGGAATTTCTAGAGATTTTTATGGGATTTCTAGATATTTCTACGAGATCTCCAAAGGTTTCCAGGGATTTTCAAGGATTTCTACGGGATATCTAGAGCTTTCTAACGTTCGTATGAAATTTCAAAAATTTCCAACGATTTCTAAAAATTTCTATGAGTTTTTGATAATTTCTACGGATTTTCAGAAATCTCCAAAAAATTTTACTAGATTTTGTAAGGGTTTTTCGAAAATGTTGAGGATTTTCAGAAGTTTACATGGATTTTCATGTAATCAATGAAACTATTATAATTAATAATTTCATCATTTCCGAAGAATTTCTAGGAATCATAAAGATTTGTATCACATTTCTAGAGATTCCTGAAGATTCCCATGAGATTTTTAAAGAATTACTAGAGATTTGTGAAGATTTTTACAGGATACTAGAGATATTTACGAAATTTTTGAGAATTTTTAGGGATTTTTGTACATTTCTTAGGGTTCTCTAGTGATTTCTAAAGATTCGTTTTGGATTTCTAGAGGTTTCTATATTTCTCTACGGAATTTGTGAGGATTTCAGAAGATTCCCACAAAATTTCTAGAGATTTCCAGGAATTTTTACCTGGTCCACTAGGTTAGGGATCTCTAAGGAGTTCTGAGATTAAAGATGTTATGTAATTCCTATTTTGTTCAAGATTTCTACAGAGTGGAGATTTTCATGAAGTTTCTAAGGTTTTCAAGATTTCTATGGAATTTCCAAAGATTTCTAGAGATCTCTAGGAATTTCTACGAGATTTCTAAGAATTGCAGAGAGTTTTAAAGAATTCTATAAATTCTTACGATATTGTTGAATTTTCTGAAGGTTGCCACAATTTATTACAGATCTTTGATTATTTTTACAATATTTCTGAGGATTTTCTTTCACTAATCAACTTTATTCCCTCTTTCGACTAAGTTTATTTTCAAGAATTTAGGGATAATCAGGACTCCAAAAAATTTCTGTGGATTTTTCAAGATTCCTACGGGATCCAGGAATTTTTAATGATTCGTATGAAATTTTTAGGGATTCCGGAAGAATTCTACAAGATTTCTGACGACTTTTCAAGCATTTCTAGAGGTTTCTACGTAATTCCCTAAGGTATTCCCTAAGATTTTTGAGGATTTCCTGTGGAAATTTTTAGATTGCTACAAGATTTTCAAGGTTTTGAATCGATTTTCAGGGGGTTTCTAGAAATCTCTGAAAACTTTGTATTGATTTTCAAAAATGTCTAGAAATTTTTCAAGATTACTTCAAAAATTCGAGAAATTTCTAAAGATTTTTGAAGATTTCTACGTGATTATTGAAATTTTATAGAGGAGAAATTCTGAACATCTGTACGGAATTTTTAGATTATTCTAAATATTTCTACAAAATTTTAGAAAACTAGAGATCTGGGAATTCCTAAATTCTACGGGAATTCAAGGGATTTCTCAAGATTTCTACTTGAATTCGGGGGATCTCTCAAGATCTCTTACGGGATTACTTTTAAGATTTCTGGGGAGTTTTAGAGATTTCTACGAGATTTTTGAGAATTTCTATGGATTTCTACAGAATTTCCGAGGACTTTCGTGAGAACTTTTAGGGGATTGTGGAAAATTTTCACGGAATCCTGGAAATTCGTATGGGAATTCTAAAAATGCTCTGACACCTTGAATGGATTTTTGAAGGTTTTTACGGGATTTTTTGAGAGATTTTGTAGGCAAGTATTTCTGAAAAGTTTTGAGGTTTCCCAAAAATTTCTATGCATTTAAGATAACGAGAATTTATAAAAATTTCCAGGGATTTTTGAAGATTTCTGTGAGACTTCTCGAAACATTTACGAGATTTCTGAGAAAGTATTTCTGATATCTAGTAATCCATATATCCGACACTATGAGCTTTCGGGACCAGAATATATAATTGTTTGCAAAAAATGGCATAATACTAGTGGGAGTTTTTTGTTTAAGAAATAATATCAGATGACTTTTTTGATTGGCATCAGAAGTTCCGCTGGTAATTTAGCATAAACATCATAATCTATTTTCACATGCTGTATTGTGCTGTAACAGCTGTATTGGGCATAAGTACCGGGTGGGCCATAAAAAACCGTGCTCGGAATTTTTCTTTCTAAAATTTTAATTTCGCCACCGATTTCATCGAACTTTTTGGCATTGGCTAGCCAATTGAATAGGCTATCATTTCCATATTTCGAAATGGCCAACATATTAAAATTCAAGATGGCAGAAACAATTGCATATAGGCCTTCATTTGTTCTCGTTGCTTTCTATTGGAAGTTACCAGAAAATCAAAACCAATAATGTATTATGAAGGAATAGACCTTTCTTGTCAATTCAAGACCACAACCAGTGAAATCGGGTCATCGGCTGAGGAGCTATTGCGAGTTGAAGCGAAGCCTACTTTCCGTTTTTTTCATTTTCGCATAATTGATCCAAAAGGTATCCTGTCCGCCAATCCGCCATTTGCTCATCTCTCAACCGATTTTCTCAAATTTGGTATCAAGGGCTAGCCAATTGGACAGGCTATTTTTTTCGTATGAGAGAATGACGTACATGTAAAAATCCAAGATGGCGGAAGCAATTGAAAATAGAATTTCTTTTGTCCTTATTGCTTTTCAATAAAAATTAGCAGAAAGTCAAAACCAATCATTATCATGAAGGAATAGACCTTCCTTGACAATCCAAGACCGTAACCAATCAAATCGGGTCATCTGCTGAGGAGCTACGGCGAATTGAAGCGAAGCCTACCTACCGGTTCCTTCATTCCCGCATAAATGACCCAAATTTAGGAATCCTGCCCGCCATATCCTTATTTTCTGACAGATTTCTTCAAATTTGGTATCAATGGCTAGCCAATTGGACAGGCTGCCATTTTTCCTAAAAGAAAATGGCCAACATGCAAAAATTCAAGATGGCGGAAACTATTGAAATTGGGCCTTATTCGTCCTTGTTGGAATAGAAAAACAGAAAGTAGGCTTCGCTTCAACTGGCCGTAGCTCCTCATCAGATGAACCGATTTGATTGGTTGCTATCAATCAAGAAGATGACAATTGTTGAATTGTCAAGGAAGGTCCATTCCTTCATAACATTATTGAGTTTGACTTTCCGCTCAATTTTTTTTCAAGTAAAGAAGACAAAAGAAATTCTATTTTCAATTGCTTCCACCATCTTGGATTTTGTCAAGTCTGTCCTTTTTTCATATTTTTAAGGTAGCCTGTCTAATTAGTTAGCCATTGATACCAAATTTGAGAAAATCGGTTAAGAAATGAGCATATGGCGGATTGGCGGGCAGGATACCTAAATTTGGGTCAATTATGCGGAAATGAAAAAAACGGAAAGTAGGCTTCGCTTCAACTCGCAATAGGGTTATCTGCTCCTCAGCAGATAACCCGATTTTATTGGCTGTGGTCTTGAATTGACAAGGAAGGTCTAATCCTTCATAATACATTATTGGTTTTGACTTTCTGGTAACTTCCAATAAAAAGCAACGAGAACAAAAGAAGACCTATTTTCAATTGTTTCTGTCATCTTGAATTTTGGTATGTCGGCCATTTTGAAATACATAAATGATAGCCTATTCAATTGGCTGTCCAATGCTCAAAAGTCGATGAAATCGGTGGAGAAATAAGAATTTCAGAAGGAAAAATTTAAAGCACGGTTTTTTTTATGGCTCACCCGGTACATAAATGACACCCAAACTTTGTGAGTTAGCTGAAATTCAACATTTTTATAAATTGCTTCACTTATAAAGTAATTTCACAGCACTAACCGTGCCGACTCTCAAACAAAATCGCACAACCCCACTATAAAGTCGCTTGACCACTAATGAACTAAACGGAATTGCTGGCGAAGTTGCAGTTCCAAATGACCCAGGTATTTCGGATTTATAGCGTGAATACATTGATGACCGGTTAAAATTATGCTGAACAAACGGTACCGGCTGTTACATTCCACAAACCAAGTATTGGTTGAGAATCAGAAAAAAGCAACAGTTTTGCATTATTCACTTCGATCAAAATCTTTATAATACCTTTCGATAGACGGTCAGCAGCTTCCTATCGTAGCGGAAGTACATATTTCTTCTCGGATTCCTTGAAGTTGAATTTCGGTAGATCGCAAGTTTTCTCGATCTGCTGATGCCGCCCAAATCGAATAATTTGAGCAATAGGGGCGGGGGCGGTGCAAAGACCGAATGGCATGCACGGAAACTCGAAGAGCCCAAAACGGTGTGGCGACTGCCCTAGGTCTTTTTGACGCGACTATAGGGGCTTTTTTTCTGTTGGCTTGTTCCTATAGTTTAGTGAGCGAAAATTGATCTGCTTTGTCATTCGAAAGCTTCGAAAAGTGATCGGATTGATGCTTGATGAGAGCGACACAAGTGGTGCTTTGAAGCGAACTGTATCAATAAAGGGACCCGTCGAGTTCTCATTAACATTTCCATGCGCGACCCTTTCAGAATTCTATTGGAAGTTTCCCGCCGTTGGTGGTGGTGGTGACGATGGTGGCGATGTATTTAATGGAAAATACTAGGGTAAATACCAGCAACAACGGCGAGATCGCTGTAATCGCACCTACATACATAACGCCGTTATCGCCCACGTAAAAATTAAGGTATTTTGCCGTCGTTCGTTCGCGTGTGTACCCTTTGCGCGTCTCTATCTCGTCGATATACCTAGATCAAGGGTGAGACGGTGTGGGTGTCGTGCATTCGAAAACTCAATTTGGAAGAGCACACAGAGACACCACGTGGACACACAAAATAGCTTTTGTATTTTACGTTATTCACTATCGTCCGAGCTATCGTCGGTAAAACTTTGAACATAATTGTAAGAGTCTAGTTGCAAGACGGAATGAATCACGAACATTTATCCTCGCACACGATTCATTGATAAAAATGATGAAATTGAATGAAAATACAGGCCGCAATTTGCATTTTTATTGTGTATACTGCAGAAAAGGTTAGAAAAGGCCAAGAACACCACGCGCAAACTTTCGATATTTGAAATGCAGTCATCTTGCAGTTTGAGTCGAAGTCAGCTAAGGTCAAATTGATAAACTAGAACTAATTAGTCTGACATCTGGCAGATCAAGTTCTGAGCTGCGTCTGGATCGTTCACGGCCGTATTATGCATCGTCTCAGTTTCCGCGAATCGCAGAATTAATTTTCTACCTTTTTTCAAGTGGAGTATCCCAGGAAATTGCACTACCGTACGGTGCAAAACGTGTATTACAAAAAGAGTGGGAAACAATAAAGAACTGGTCGCCAACGCGATCGCTCTCATCAGTTGCGATGGAATCAATGAAACCTCACACCACGTATACGTGGGACTTGGGTATATGATGGGCACACAGAGAGAGCCTGCCGATGGTATAAGAGACAGAGAGAGAGTAATTGCGCCAATTTGTCAAAATTGGCCGGAATTGGCCTTTCACCTGTTCACCGGCGACCACGCATCGGCATCGCATCGCGTCCATTCCACGAACCAATTATTATGGGTATTCTGTAATGCGTGCACGGCAATGCTATACGAGACTTTCTGGAATTCAATAACGAGTCGATACCCTCGAGGAATAATTCTGGTCGTTATCGTGCCGCATGCACAAATCTTCGAATTTTGAGCCGTTTCCTTAAGAGGATCACGTCTGGCAAAGCGACGAATTTGTAAACCGACGAATAAGGCTCGAGAATCGCACTTTGATGTCGAAATCTAGTGATGCAGTAAAAAAAGCCCGGAGTGTTTCGGGTATTGCCCGAGTATCTAGAAGTAACAGCCGCATGTGCTTATTAGGCAGTGGAAAAAGCAATGTCGGAATGATGCTAAACTAGCACGGTACATCACATTTTTCCGTGAAGTCATGAAAATTCTCGACTATCGCATCCCTTCCGTCCGACGTGAGTGCTCAACAATTTCATGTAACGAGCGTTCAATTGGATTTTACGCCGAATAGCCTCTGGAAATTAGATCGCTGCGGCTTAGATTGGTTCTTTTCTTCATTTATTGAACGTCGAGCTATTTCCGCTGCCGGGGCCAATCACCGACGCCGATGAATGCTTTCCTCCGCTATACCGGAAATTTTGCCAAACCCCCGACTTGGGGGATTGTTGAGTGGCATTTTGACAAACTAGCTTGGATTTTTACTTGATTGTCAGATTTGAGGCTAGGTTAGATAGGTTTCAAACGGATATTTGGCACATTTCAGTCTTTCTGGCCAGATGGTGTTCTTGTGCGAAATTTTGTTTCAATAGTAACTTTCATTATAGTGGTATACCCAACGCTTGCGCCAAATTTTGGCGTCAAATACAAAATTTGCGAACAAATGCTACAAAATCGCAAGAAAAACCGCCACAAAGTTGAAAAATACGCGCCGCAGCGAACAGGGTAATAGGCTAGAGGTTAATACACACTAGTGATTACTTATTTTTCATCAAAAAGTCCGCATTGTTCATTAAATTATAAATAACTGCGTTTTACATTGATCGGATGTGCGTATGCAACCCATAATGCAACCCCCACCAACTCTATTTTCAGTTTGACAAGCAACGGCCGTGACTTTCCGCTGCTGTCTGCTGTCAACGTCAACTATTTATTCGCCATTTTGAAGTTCGCTCCGAGTGTCGTACGTTTGTGAACAAGTGGGCCGCTATTCTTGAATCGTGTGAGAAAAGTACCTGGGAGTAAAATACATTCCGCAGTACACTGATGTAGCGAGTGTTGCCTGAAATCGTGGTTTTTAGGCAACTTTCGCTAGTCAAACTGAAAATAGAGTTGTTGGGGGTTGCATTATGGGTTGCGTACGCACATCCGATCAATGTAAAACGCAGTTATTTATGATTCAATGAACAATGCGGACTTTTTGATGAAAAATGAGTAATCACTAGTGTGTATCAACCTCTAGCCTATTACCCTGTTCGCTGCGGCGCGTATTTTTCAACTCTATGGCGGTTTTTCACGCCATTTTCTAGCATTTGTTCGCAAATTTTGTATTTGACGCCATTACTTCAGAAGACGAGTATGCGCTCTGATGGCGCGCTGGATAATGAAAGGTACTATGGAAAATTTATGTATTATACAGGGTGGTCCATCCTAGCGTAATTATCCCATAGCGGTCTTACCGTTCAAGATAGAGAAAAAGATGTAAGAAAGAAGTTATATGGTTTGATGTGACCTATAACCTAAAATTATTTTCAGCTATACAGGGTGTCCCATTTTGATGGAATCAACAAAACGTCGATTTTTTCAAGTGGAACACCCTATATCTTTTGCATTTTCGGATTCAGCTTTTTCAATGGGCTACTGGACATCAATCGCATTTCAGTATAAAAGTATCATAAACCTGATAAATATCTGAATGACGAATTTGTAGTTGGAAAAGTTTTTCGAAATATGATTTCATTTCGGTAAAAAATCAATTTGAAAGTGGACTTATTCAAATCAGGAATAATATGCTACGTCACAGCTTGAAAGTGGGCTAGGAGGTGGAAAGGTGGAAGGAGAGGGGAACGCATTTGACATTCGACCGAAGCATTCGTTCTGGATCTATTACGTGGTGGTGTATTTTCACGTGCGAGCACAACTTTTCACAAGGAACTTATTTTTGATGCCATTGCATGGAGTTATTATGTATTATGAAGCGAAACTGTATTAAAAAAAAAACTAGATTATTTGACGTGAGGTTGACATATGACATGCGACACTCGCAGTACTACCACTCATATGGCACTGATAACACTGTTGTGACATTAATCCGAAGCCTGCACGAGCAAAAATAAGTGAATTTTAAGGAAGAATCGACCAAAATGTGAGGTCAAACCATAGCACTCCAGCATTTCCATTATATTTTTTTGGTATAAATCAGTTCAAAACAAGAAGGTGTTCTTCAGTCATTGAATGGCCAACTGGAGTTTCTATTGGCTCTTCAAAATGTGACGTCACGCACTTGCCGCGCCATTCAAACAGACAAATCTTTTTCATGTTTTTTTTTATATGTACAAAAACTTTTTTAACAAAATCATCTTGCCAATACAACAATTTTGGGAGGATCTTTCATAGTGAGAAATAAAAAAACCCATGTCCACTAGCCTATTGTCTTATGCCTGTATTTTTGTTTTTCATTTGTGTGGCAGTGCTACCAACTAAAAATTGAAAACTGAAAAAAATTGCATTTCCACAGTTATCTTGAAAAAATCGTAGCGGCCTTGCTTTTCAGAACTAAGAGATGAAACTTGACATGGTGATAGTCAAGTCAAAGACCGATATCCCAATGTCAAAAAATTGCAATATCTTGATACAGGGCGATCACAAAAAAAAATCAAACTTTATAATTTTCAAAGTCTCATAACTCATTTTTTTCAAATAGCATGCCCCTTATTTTATAACGTTATCTGATAGCTTTTTTTATCCTCTTTCATTTTTACTAGGGGTACCCTACCCTTAAACTCCATTTTTTTCGATATAATCGGAAATTTTCACAAAATTTGTAATTTTGTTGTTGTTTTTCACAAATTAAGTTGGCCGTGATGAACGAGAGACAAGCCAAATAGTACGCAACTCTCAGTTGGTCAGTCTGAATATTGTCGAACAAAGAAAAATGACTTTACGCGAGAGAAAATGACTGATATGATAATCTGGTAATAATCCAGATATCCAGGATCCCACTTTGTTTTCTTTTTGCGTTGAAGCCTTTTTTTTGTTCGACAATATTCAGACTGACTAACTGAGAGTTGCGTACTATTTAGCTTGTCTGTCATTCATCACGTCCAACTCAATTTGTGAAAAAAAAAAACAAAAAAATTACAATTTTTGTGAAAATTTTCGATCATCTCGAAAAAAAAAAATGAAGTTCAAGGGCAGAGTACCCCTAGTAAAAATGAAAGAAGATAAAAAAAGCTATCAGATAACGGTATAAAATTAGGGGCATGCTATTTGAAAAAAAATGAGTTATGAGACTTTGAAAATTATAAAGTTTGAACGCCCTGTATCAAGAAATCGCAATTTTTTGACCTTGAGATATTGGTCTTTGATTTGACTATCACCATGTCAAGTTTCATCTCTTAGTTTCGAAAAGCAAGGCCGCTACGATTTTTTCAAGAAAACTGTGAAAAGGCGATTTTTTTTAGTTTTTAATTTTTAGTTGGTAGCACTGCCACACAATTGAAAAACAAAAATACAGCCATAAAACAGTTGAAAAAGCTGAATCCGAAAATGCAAAAAAATATAGGGTATTCTATTTAAAAAAATTGACGTTTTGTTGATCCCGTCAAAATGGGATACCCTGTATAGCTGAAAATAATTTTAGGTCATAGGTCCCATCAAACCATATAACTTCTTTCTTACATCTTTTTCTCTATCTTGAACGGTAAGACCGCTATGGGATAATTACGCTAGGATGGACCACCCTGTACATATTGTTACGAATTTCGCGTACGGGTTCGTTTATACCTAATTGAGACGATCGTTTGGAAACACACACTGTTTCTACTGCGTACTACAATAAATACACGCCAACAATAATTTACTTGGGAATATTGCAGATACTACTCGCTTTCTATCGCTCTCGATCACTTCCAATTCATTACTGAATATACGGGCGATCCATCGTGCTTTATACAGGGTGGTCCAGGTTATAGTAGCAATAATTCACCATTCGGTGGTCCATCAAGAAACCGGGTCGACATGCATAATTTAATTTTTTTCTTAAACGCTTCCTAACAGAGATACAGCCCTTCAAAGTTCAGTTTTTAAAATAATTTTTTTGCAATAACTCTCAAGTCATCAAAGCAATTTTAATCAAATTTGGTACAAATACTTATGAAATAAATACCCATCACTTGACGTAGATAACTTTTGTCAAAATTGTTCAGTGGCGTAGATACGGAGGAGTTGTTTTACTACTCACACCCTATTCTGTACGCCACTGAATATTTTTGAAAAAATTATATTTTCTTCGAATTCCTTGTTTAATTTAGAAAAGAGAGTTACTCTTGTGAAAGTTTGATTAGAGGCTTGATTTCGAGATAGGTATTTGAGTTTTAAACTTTGGAGAACATCTCGAAATCGCCACTTTCCAGAGCCCAAATTGTTTTTTTCCTGAAAACGCGTCGTTTCTTAGCAAAAAATGGCATTGAATCAACTTAAACGACCTAGAAAACTTATTCCAGTTGAGGAATCATGAGTTTTCTTGGATTTTAATTTTTAGGCCCTTGAAAGTCGCGATTTTGAGGCGTTTTCCAAAGTTTCAAACCCAAATATCTCGGAAATGAAGCTTCTTATCAAAATTTTACAGGAGTAACTTTTTTTTTCTAAATGGAACGAGGAATTCAAAAAAGTAAATTTTCCAAAAATATCCAGTGGCGTAGAAAATAGGGTGGGAGAAATTGAACAATTCTCCCGTATCCACGCCACTGGACAATTTTGACAAAAGTTACTCACGTCAAGTGATGAATATCTATTTCGTTAGCATTTATACCAAATTTGGTCAACATCGCTTCAATGACTTGAGAGTTATTGCAAAAAAATATTTTAAAAACTGAACTTTGAAGGGCTCCATCTCCCTTAGGAAGCGTTTTGGAGAAAAATCACATCATGTATGTCGACCTAGTTTTCGATGGATCATCGAATGGTGAATTATTGCTACTATAACCTGGACCATCCTGTATAGCTCCGACTATCAGTTTCGAATTTTCCATGGGTCCTTCAGAAAATTCCACACTGACCCGGCATATGATTTCTAGGCCACTCCCAAATAATCTTACTGCTTTCGCGTGCAATCCCAACGTGCTGTGAAGCCGGCACCTCCCCTAAAATGGACAGATGTGTCTTACTCGCATGTTCAAGTCTCCACATATTTCAATCGTCAAGTTATCGCGTATATTCTTGAAATGTCCAGAGCTCCGCACTTGTACACTGCGACCTAATGGAAAGAGTCTAGAAAGATCGCGTGTTCTCCAGGATCGCCGCTCGTAACACTGCCCTTCTCTCAAAGGGTTTCTGATGCGACTAAAGAAGTTGTTGACGGGAATCGGTTTTATTTTATGTTTTTCGTCAAGTAGGAACTACTCCACAGAGAAAATGTACGGGCAATGCTATCTTTTCAAAATTTCCAAAAAAAAATCAAAATTATCCATTTTGATTTTTGAAAATTTTAAAACCAGATATATAGATCTTTCTTCAAAGAAGTCGCATGCCAAGTTTGAACTCTATATTTTCAAAACAAAGGTACCAAAAATGGTTTCTACTTATCACTTTTTCAGGTCTACGGGAGGCGGAGGATAGGTAGCCCATAGGCTTTTCTCATCGAAATTCGGCAGCTTCACATGATGAACACCTGCTGTATTGACCATTGTAGGACTAGCGGCTCTTTTTTGGACCTGTTTTTCAAGCGTCGTCACATTGGCTTTCACCGCTTCTATTTCTTTCTCTATCTTGCTCGCTCACGCTGCCATCGAAATACCGCGTTTGTTCTTCCACAACGGCTAATATTTTGTCCCTTTCCTCCAGGCGTTTCCTTTCCTGTTCTTCTAGCAGGTTCCTAAGTTCTTCTTCGTCTTCTGGACGCTGTTCTTGTAGATTTTTCTTCTCTTCGACGCGTTTATTTCCTTGTTCTAGAAAAAGATTTTTCATTTCTTCCTATTCTTCCATACGCCTCTTCTCCTGTTCTTGAAGACTATTATACTGTTGCTGCATCATCATCTGATGCTCGCCAAAGTGTCTTCGACATGCTTCTCGTCTCCGGCATTTACTAATCAATCCCGGTATTTCCGAACTCCCTGTAGTCGCATGCCGAATTACTTTCAATTATACCGCTTTCTGACACCAAATCTTACGTATTTCGCGTACGGGTTCGATTATAATTCAGACGATCGTTCTAAAACACACACTGTTTATTACCCACTGCGTACTA
This sequence comes from Anaspis maculata, assembly GCA_949128115.1. Classification (NCBI taxonomy): domain Eukaryota; kingdom Metazoa; phylum Arthropoda; class Insecta; order Coleoptera; family Scraptiidae; genus Anaspis; species Anaspis maculata. The sequence goes on along the minus strand of OX421963.1, from coordinate 94,664,468 downwards.
CAACAAATACACGCCAACAATTATTTACGCTTGGGAATATCGCTGAGACTATCACTTTCTATCGCTCTCTATCACTTCCAATTCAATACTGCTGTCTAGGCCGAGGACGGTGTTTTATATGTACAGCTCCGACCAATTATCTCGAATGTTCCATGGGTCCTCCAGCAAATTTCACAGTGGCCCGGCATACGATTTGTAGGCCACTCCCGAAAAATCACACAGCTTTCGCGTGCTTCTCGTGTGTTCTGGAATGTCGACATCTCCGCCAAAATGGACAGATGTCTCTTACTTGCATGTTCAAGTGTCCACGTATTTCAATCGTAAAGCCATCTCGTATATTCTGAAAATGTCCAGAGCTCCGCACTTGTACACTGCGACCTAATGGGAAGAGTCTAGTAAGATCGCGTGTTCTCCAGAATCGCCGTTTCTTAATAGTTTCGTACACCGATATTGAAAATTAACACTAGAAAATCTTGTAGTGCACCTAAAATTCCACAAATAATTTGGGGTGTGTGTAAAAGTGATAGTCAGGAACCAGCAACTGATCAGGGGGTAGACAGAGCATGCAGCGTTGCCATTCAACTGACAGGTGTACGAAAGTTTTCAAAATTTGGAGCCTTTAAGCATGCGCATCTGCCCAAACGAAATAGCCTATTTGTAAGTTTCAGGACGCTGCAGTCATGAAAGCAAATTTAGCCCAGGCGCCAGGGAGCAAAAATCAGCTCAATAAGAAAATAATTGTTTCCTGGCTGGAAACTAGCTTAAAACGATCTGTGTGACTTAGGTTTTGACATACTAATTTCCCCCCTTCCGGAAATGTCGGCGTCATGTCGTCATCATCAACAAGAAGTGCACCAGCATGGTTTTTGCCGAATATCTTGATTTTGGGCCACCTGACAGCAAAAGATGTAAGAAGTCATTTTGAAACCAATGAAATTCCCTACAGAATAGTTTTTAAATGACCTTTCTGCGACCTATGGTTTTTGAGATAGAGCTTCTGGAAGCGAGAGGCATTGTCGTAAAAGCTCCATGGCCACTTGACTCGAAAAACTAAAATGTCGATGTGACAAAAAAATTTCAAAATGAGATTTTTCGAGAATCCTTCATGCTTTAGTTGCGCTGATGGTCTTAAACTCTTTCTCTTGAACCGTTGATTACGAATACAGAAAAGTCAAAAACGTCACATTGTACATATACAGGGTGTACTGAGAGAATCAAATCAGATGAGAGAAATTTTACATATTTCTTCGATTTAGCCTATATGCGACACTCTAAGCACCTAACACGAGTCCAATATCAATATGGATTTGCTCTATAAGCTTCACTTAATACACTGAAGAAGTGGTCAGCTCACAGCTTTACTGTAAAATGTTTTGAAGGCCCTCTGAAATCATCAAAATATTAAAAATTTACAGTACCAAGAAATGTATACCGTCCGTTTTTTTTTCTAGGCCCCAGCTTGTAGCGCCTTTATTATGGGTTTCACACCCAACATATCATATATATTTGAAATCAGAAGAACAAAATCCTTCGATTGATGGTATGTCAAATTATTTTTGACAGATGTCATTTTTTGACAATTGACAGAATAGTACTTGTGACACACCATTTCAAAGCCCATAAAAATCTCAAGAAAACTGTGTTTTCATTTCTAGAATAGGATGTTTTTTACAGCTTCTGGAGGTCTTTGAATAGGAAAAATTGTTAAAATTCAGAAATACCTACTCAATCATTAATAGGTATTTTTAATATCAACTGATGATAATATTCTGATTTTAAATCGTCCAAATTAGCGGGAGATTCTATGAACACCATATCTTTCAGATAGGCTCATAAAAAAAATCGAGGGGGTCATTTCTGGCCACCTCGGATACCATCGCGCTGGGCTGGCAGTTCCAATTCACCGGTCGTCGAATCTCTCATTCAAGGAACAAGGAGACGGTCTGTTCGAGTAACTTCTTCAAGACATTCTTCGTTTCATTGTGATTATTTATTGATTACTATGATTAGAATACTAAAAAAAACCTGTTTTACCTACTTAGTATTTATTGAATATTTCTGAATTTCAACAATTTTTCCTATTTGAAGACCTCTAGAAGCTGTGAAAGACATCCTATTCAGAAAATGAAAACACAGTTCTCATCAGAATGTTATGGGCTTCAAAATGATATACCACAAGTACTATTCTGTCAATTGTCAAAAAATGACATCTGTCAAAAATAATTTGACATACCATAAATCGAAAGATTTTGTTCTTCTGATTTCAAAAATATATAACATGTTGGGTGTGAAACCCATAATAAAGGGGCTACGCGCTGGGGCCTAGAAAAAAAAACGGACGGTATAACAGTATATTATATACCAAGGGACCAAAGTGAATTTTTATTTTGGGGATTTGGACCCAAAGGGCCCTCGAGCTACAAGCTTCACCCAAGGGATCAAAAATTCACTTTGGTTCCTTGGTATACAGGGTGGTCCAGGTTTTAGTCGACAAACTTTGCAGGCTGATAAAGGATAAGAAAAGAAGTCGACTCGCCCAGATAAGTACCTATCTAAAATGCATAATAAAAAAGTTACAGGCCTTTAAAGTTGCAGAAAAAAATTGTTTTTTTCTTGATAACTTTTGAACGGCTTGACCGATTTAGCTCAAATTTTGCACATATAGTTAAAAAACACGTCCTCAGTGATTTCTTGAAAAAAATTTGTCAGAATGACGCAGTGCCGTAGATATGGGGGGGTACTAACCCTCTTACCCCCCTACTTTCTACGCCAATGGATATTTTGGAAAACCGTTAAAAATATTGAATTCGGCGTTCAATTCTGAAGAGAAAATTGGCGTGTCATTGCTACATTTGGAGCAGCGGTTTCGGAGATATTTGTGTTTAAAGGTTCAAAAACACCGAATTACGCAAATGTTTCAAAATTCGAGCAAGCTTTGATCCATTAACTATCAACTTTTTTTTCAATTTGAAGTTTATTGATCCATAATTTAGCTCATGAGAAATTGGAAATTGGTTGTGAAAATTCATAATTTCAGCAACAATTAAATATTCAATAGGTACCTGTTCACTTATTACTGATAGTTGGGAAGTTTAGTAAGAACAAGAACCAAGTGCCCTTTGTTTCTTATTGGTCAGGTTACTGAAATTAGTAATTTTCACAACCAATTTTCAATTTCTCATGAGCTAAATTATGGATCAATAAACTTTAAATTGAAAAAAAAGCTGAAAGTTAATGGATCAAAGCTTGTTCGAATTTTGAAACATTCGCGTAATCCGGTGTTTTTGAACCGTTTAACACAAATATCTCTGAAATCGCTGCTCCAAATGTAGCAATGATACGCCAATTTTCTCTTCAGAATTGAACGCCGAATTCAATACTTTTTCACGGTTTTCCAAAATATTCAGTGGCGTAGAAAGTAGGGGGGTAAGAGGGTAAGTACCCCCCCATATCTACGGCACTGCGTCATTCTAACAGATTTTTTTTTCAAGAAATCACTGGGGACGTGTTTGATAACCATATGTGCAAAATTTGAGCAAAATCGGTCAAGCCGTTCAAAAGTTATCAAGAAAAAAACAATTTTTTTTTGTAACTTTGAAAGCCTGTAACTTTTTTAATATGCATTTTAGATATGTACTTTTTGGAGTGAGTCGACTTCTTTTTTCAACTTCTATCAGCCTGCAAAGTTTGTCGACTAAAACCTGGACCACCCTGTATAATATACTGTTACACATACATTTATTGCTACTGTACATTTTGATGATTTCAGAGGGCCTTCAAAACATTTTACAGGAAGGCTGTGAGCTGACCACTTCTCAAGTGTATAAAGTGAAGCTTACAGAGCAATGCACACTGATATTGGACTCGTGATAAGTGCTTAGAGTTTCGCATAGACTAATGGTGCGATTCTCTAAAAAATTACATTCCATAAAGGCTCTGTTACGTTGTTATTACCTAGGCAACAGCCAATGGCCGACACGAATTCTCACTTAACAGAGCGTTTATGGAATGTTATTTTTTACAGAATAGCACCATCTATCGAAGAAATATGTCAAATTTCTCTGTTCTGATTTGATTCCCGTAGTACACCCTGTATACAGGGTGTTTCCAAAATGATGATACAAACTTCTAGGGGAGATTCCCCATCAAAAATGGACCAGGAAAAATATAACTTCGATGTTCTAAAATGCTCCGTTAAAAAGATACAAGTTGACTCTTCAAAATCAATTTTTCGACATAAATTTTGAAGCGTTCAACTGATTTTGCCCAAATTTGGAACTAAGCTAACCAGAATAGATCTCTATCGAATAATAGCAATGTGTTTGGTAAAAAGGTCAGGGGTGTAGATGATGGGGGGTGTCTTCATATTTCCCCCCCTATTTTTTACCGTCCTAGCTATTTTTCCAAAGTGTTATGATTTTTGGATTCCACGTCCAATTTAGAAAAAAAAGTTACTCTTGCAAAATTTTGATTAGAGGCTTCATTTTCGAGATATTTTGGCTTGAAACTTTGGAAAACATCTCGAAATCGCCACTTTCAATGAGCCCAATTTTTTTCCTCTGAAAACTTCTCGTTTCTCAGAAAAAATAGTGGTTTATCAACTTAGGAATTCTAGAGAACCTATTTCTGCTGAGAACTCGTGAGTTTTTTTAGATTCTAATTTTTAGGGCTTTGAAAGTGGCAATTTCAAGATGTTTTCCAAAGTTTCAAACCCAGATATCTCAGAAACGAAACCTTCAATCAAAATTTTGCAGGAATAACTTTTTTTTTTTTTTTTATTTTGATTTTGTTAGGGTGCATCAACTGCATGGTTATTAGCACCCACGGTTGGGTTTGAGTTTCAGTGTCTTTGCTTGATTTCCTGGTTTTCAGGTTTGGAAACTTTGGAGTGTTGTCGGATGGCCCGGCACAAAACTGGTTTGAGCGCTAGCTGTTTGCGCTTCTTCCCTGATCAGGGTTTTACCGGTCCATTCGCCAAAGTCGTCCAACAACACTGGGCGGTAGGTAGATGTTTTCCGGTTGTCCTGGACTTTTATTTCTAATTTCCCAGAAAATGCTAAGACTTGGTAGAAAAAAGTATGAGTGGAAATGTTGGGAGGCTTGAAGATGCTTGGGGAGTCTGCAGTATTAGACTGGTATTAGAGGATGGTCTTGTTTTTAGATCAGGTCAAAAATGCCAGAGTCCTTCAGAAAATCCATCAGCACACCAAAATTGCCATTTTGAGTGACCATCCGAGTAAGGGAAACTTCATTTGAAAACCCTGCCCGTTGTCTTTGTCTCAAAAGTCCCTGACAGTTGAACAAAAGGTGAGGAATAGTGACTCGAACCTCATTGCAGTATAGACATCCTGGGGGTTCTTCTTTTGACAAAATGAAGGAATGTGTCATGAGCGTGTGTCCGATTAGTACACGATTTAGTGTTGTTTCTTCCCTTCGGTTTGGGACGGTTTTAGTTACGATCCTCAGGATGGCTGGACTGATCTGGATTGTGAGTGGTCTATAGCTGGACATGGATCCGATACATTTTTCACGAATAGCTGTTTTGTAATGATTCTTCAAGTCAAACTCAGTGATTTTGAAATTAGTGTGCTCCGGTAAATTTACCGCCTCACTGGCAGCTTGGTCAGCCTTTTCATTTCCCCGGATTCCGACATGTGACGGACACCAGCTCAGAATTACTTCTTTGTTTTGCTTTATTGCCGATGAAAGAGTATGTTGTATTTGTTGCACTAATGGATTTGTGGAGTATATGATTTGCATGCTTTGGATTGAACTTAAGGAGTCGGTGCAGATTAAAAACTTGGAATGAGGGCTCGCGTGTACTATTTTTGAAGCTCGAAGGATTCCGTACAGTTCTGCTGAGAAAATGCTGGTAGATTTGGGCAGACGGTAGTTGTAGGAGTCGGCTGCGGTCACAATCGCAACTCCGACGCCGTTGTTGCCTTTAGATGCATCTGTATATAGAACTGAGGAACCTTGATTCGAAGCTATGATTTCTTTGTGTAAGTTCTGAAGGATGACAGGGGCAGTGGAGTGTTTGGGGTAGCTGGATAGGCTGGTGTGGTAAGTTGGGGAAGAGAAGGTCCATGGTGCACCCTTATTTGATTGTGGTGAACAAACTTCTGTTGGGATCAAGCTTAGAGAGTTTAGAATGGATTTGAGCTTGTAGTGACATGGGGGAGTGAGTCTTGGTTTCGACTGGAAAATGTGGTGGTATTTTGTGGAGAAGACTGAGTGGTACGCTGCATTGTTTTTCGAGGGTGCTACTCTGGCAGAGTATGTTAACGTTTGAGATTCTCTTCGGATATCAAGAGGGGGTTCATTTGCAAGCTGGAGCAAACATTCTATTGGGCTGGTCCTAAAGGCACCGGTAGCCATTCTGATCGCAGTGTTAGCTATGCAGTTTAATTTCCTCAAGGTTGATTTCGACGCAGATGAGTATACAATCGACCCATAATCAAGTTTCGACCTGATTAGGGCTCTGTAAACAGTCAGAAGAAGAGCTTCTTCTGAACCCCAGTGATGGTGAGAAATAGTCTTCAACAGGTTTAACCTTCGGGCGCATTCGGCTTTTAGTTGTTCAACATAGGGTTTCCAGGTTAGTTTGGTGTCCCAGATGAGACCAAGAAATCGCAGTTCTTGGACCTGTTCAATCTCCGTGTTGTATATTTTAATGGGAGGTAGGGGGCTTATTTTGTACTTTCTGGAAAAGATCATTACCTTAGATTTCAGAGGAGAAAATCTGAAACCCGAATGCACAGCCCACTCCTCGATCTCATTGATGGCTACCTGTAGCAGAGTTTGTATTTCTCGTCCATTAGTGCCTTTACAAAAGATCACGAGGTCATCGGCGTACAGAGCGCCTCTAACAGGCAGCTTGATTTTCGATAGGACTTCATTTATAGCAACAAGGAATAAAGTGACGCTGACGATTGAACCCTGAGCGATGCCATTTTCCTGGAAGAATTGCTTAGATAGAACATTATTTTTTTTCACTCTGAAAGTTCTGTGTGAGAGGAAGTTTTTTATGAAAGCGACCATGTTACCGTTGATCTTCCACTTCAAAAGTTTCAACAGTATGCCGTGTCTCCATGTTGTGTCATATGCTTTTTCAATGTCAAAAAACACCGCTCCTAGATTCCTATTGGTAGCAAAGGCTTCTGAGATTTCAGATTGCAGGAGGACCATATTATCGACGGTTGATCGACCTATTCTGAAACCGCTCTGGCGGTTGGACAGTAGATTGTTTACCTCAAGAAACCATTTTAGTCTGTTGTTGATAATTTTTTCGAGTAATTTGCACATAGTGCAGGTCAAAGATATCGGTCTGTAACTCGATGGTTCGATTTTGGGTTTATTGGGTTTGAGAATGGGAATTACAGTGGATTCTCTCCAGCAGTCAGGGAAACATTGTCGCTGCCATATAAAATTGAAGATGTCTAGGAGAGTTTGGACTGCAGCGTCGGATAGGTTTTTTAAGAAAGTGAAGGGGATGGAGTCGGGGCCTGGGACTGAATTTTTGCAGTTTTTGAGGGCTTCATCCAATTCGGATTTCCGCAGTGGAACATTAAGTTCCGGGTTTTCGACGTTGTTCATATTGAGTGGGATCTTCTCTTTTTCTGACTTTATTTTCAGGAATTCATTCGAGTAGAAGTTGTCGCTGGAGTGCTTGTAGAATTGATTTGCTAGTAGATTCACAATATCGTCGTTAGAAGTAATCAGATTGTTACTTTCGTCTTTTAGCGCTGTTATGGAAGAGGGGTTGCAATTGAGGCCCTTTATTCTGTTAATTTTGGACCAGGCTTCCCTCAGGGGAGTGGAACTAGTGAGAGTGGAGACATAATTTTGCCAAGATGACTTTTTGGCATCCTTCAGTACGAACCTGGCTTTTGCTCTATGTTTCTTGAACGCGATCAGATTTTCGACGTCAGGGTGTTTTTTGAATCTGTTAAAGGCAGTTTTGGATTCCCTGACGGCAAGACTGCATTTAGGATTCCACCAGGGCACTGGGTTGTGGTTTGTGATAACAGTTTTTTTCCCGATGCATTGTTCGGCTGCTTCGGTTATGATCTTGGAGAATTTTTGAACGTTATCATTGATGTCATCCTGGAGGGAGAAAGTAGACAATTTCTCGTCAACCATGTTTTGATAAGCCAGCCAATCAACTCCTTTATCTTTCCATTTTTCAAAAGGTTTATTGGGGTCACTGAAGTTGTTTTTTTGATAATAAATTGCAATGGGAAAGTGGTCGCTGTCATATAGTTCTGGCAGAACTGTCCAGCACAGGGCGGGGCCACTGCGTGGATCGCTGAAACTAAGGTCTATGCTAGAGAAGCTGCCGGATGATGAATTGAAGTGAGTAGGTTGGCCGTTGTTTAGCAGAAATAAGGACGGATTTCTGAGATATAGGTTTTCAATTTCTCTTCCTCTGAGACTATTGGAGTGTGATCCCCACATAATGTTGTGGGCATTAAAATCGCCGACTATGATGAATGGAGGGGGGATTTGGGTGATTAGGTTGGCCAGTTCGTTGGAGTCGAGATTTGTATTTGGAGGTAAGTATATGTTGCAAATGTTGATTTTGCTGGGACACCAAACCGAGGCAGCAATTGCCTCCAAATTAGTTGAGATAACAACTTCCTCATGATGTAGATTTTTCTTGATTGAAATTGAGACACCACCGCTGGCAATTTGTTGAGTGATTCGGTTTTTTGTGAGAGTATTGTACCCTTTTAATGAAGGGTTGTGGTTGCCTTTGAAGTTTGTTTCTTGTAAACATAGTACTGAGGGGTTGTGATCACTGATCAGGCGTTGGATATGAGTAAATCTGGAGTAAAAACCATTGCAATTCCACTGAATCACAGACGCCATTTTTGTTTGTTGTCAGGTTGAGTGGTGGTTTTCAGTATTCGGATCGCTCAGAATCGCTGGGATCAATAGAAAACTGAGAGAGGTCTGATATTTCAACATTGTCAGCAGACTGGCTCAACTTATTGCAGATTCTTGTGAATCTGCTTTTCGCATGTCGGTTTGTTAGGCAGGGGTAAATGTCATTCATCATATCGATGAGACCAACTATATTGTCAGTGAAGGAAAGACCTGTTTTTAGTGGATCTTTACCATTGGTGCATTGTTCAATAAAGGACTCGAATTGGTCTGAGGTGAGAATGTATTTGCTTGGGTTTTCCTGTATCGTTTGTTTTATTGTTTCTGTGTTTTCTTTGGAAGTTAGTGAAACGTTTTCTATGGAAGAAGATTTTTTGATTTTTTTTGATTTGAGTTTGTGTCTGTTGTTTCTGGAATTCGGTTTAGCAAACTGAAAATCCCCAGTATGGTCGTCGTTTGGTAGTGGGGATCCCTGTGGGGAACTTTCGGTAGATCCGCTGTTGAGGGTAGATGATGCTGGTCTTTTGTTTGGTGGTTTTTCGGTAGAGAAGAGAGGAGTTTTTGAATTTTCAGTTACAATTGTTACCGTAGAATGGTTTGTTTCTGTAATCTGTTGATCGTCAGCATTAATTATTGAGTGTACGTCAGCTATTGTTTCGATTGTGTTTCGGTTTTGCAGTGGAGGAGATTCAGGTTCTGTTTGGGACATATTCAAGTTTGGACATTGGTCGGCTTTGTGGCCCAACTCTTTGCATAAAAAGCAAAGCATTTCACCCGTGCCAATAAAAATTCTATAGTCGGTGTTGTCTTGCGTGATGGTAACAAATGGGGGAAGCTCAAGATCTTCATTTGGCTTGATGTAAATTTGGCGTCTGAAACTTAAAATGTGGGAAAGTTCGTCATCTTCGATGTTGGCTCTGAGAAATGTCATGTTCGACATTGGTTCGCAGCCAACATCTCTCAAAGCGTTCTCGAGGAGCTCGTGGGGAATGTTTGGGCAAACATTGGACAGAATGATTCTCTTAGCCGGTGAAATAAGCCTTCGAATTGATACAATTTTTCCCTCAATCTCAATTTTCCCGTGGTTATTCACGATTTCATCGACATTCTGTTTGGTTGACAAGAATATGCAGATGCGGTTTCTTGAGATTCGCGATGCAAATGTGATTTGTTTTGGACCAACAAGCTTGCTGATTGGTACTACGTAGTCTCTTAACTTTAGTTTATCTACGACATCAAGGACTATGGCCAAGTCCTTGCTTGGAAACATTGTATTTATTGAAGCTACGCTAGAGTACGATAGGTTTTTATTTGGTGAATTTGAGTTTTGTTGGGAGTTATTTCTGTTTTGGGGTTGTGACATTTTGAGTTTTTTGGCTCCTGTGACCAGGGCCTTAGTTTTGATTGAAGATTTTTGTTCAATCAACAAGAATAGAAAATAGTTTTCGTGAATATAAACAACAACAGTCCATTCCTATAGCGCAAAAAGCACTATAGGAAGAAGCGGCCTTTTTGTTGTCGGTGCGATAAGATAATAATGTGCCTGCTTATATCAAATTCATGCAAGTTTTGAAAAATAAATTGGACTCAGCCGTTTTTCCGGTAGACCGTGAATGATGGGAAGGCGATCTATCCCTTCAGTGGACCATCCAGGACGTTATCCAAAAAACACTAGGAAAAACTCGCGGGCCGAACACCACAATTTTGTCAAAAGGCGAGGACGTTCAAACACGCGAGGCGCACCGTAGCATAATCGAACCGGGCCAGGAATAACTTCTTTCTCTAAATTGAACGCAGAATCCAAAAACAAGAACAATTTGGAAAAATAGCTAGGGGTGTAAGAAATAGGGGGGTAAAAATGAGGACACCCCCCATTATCTACACTCCTGAACCTTTTTTTCTCAACACGTTACTATTATTCGCTAGAGACTTATTTCAGCTAATTTTGTTGAAAATTTGAACAAAATCGGTTAAACGGTTCGAAACTTATGTCAAAAAATCAGTTTTAAAAAGTCAACTTGAACACCCTGTAACTTTTCAACGGAGCATTTTAGGACAGGATTTTTATTATTATCGAAGTTATATTTTTTCTTGGTTCATTTTTGATGGGGAATCTCCCCTAGAAGTTTGTATCACCATTTTGGAAACACCCTGTATGTACAATGTGACGTTTTTGACTTTTCAGTATTCGTAATCTACGGTTCAAGAGGGAGAGTTTAAGACCATCACCGCAACTATAGCATGAAGAATTCTCGAGTAATGTCATTTTGAATTTTTTTGGTCACATCGACATTCTATTTTTTCGAGTCAAGTGGCCATGGAACTTTCACGACAATGACTCTCGCTTCCAGAAGCTCTATCTCAAAGACCATAGGTCGCAGAAAATTGATTGAAAAACCAAACTGTAGGGAATTTCATAGGCTTCAAAATGACTCCATACATCTTTTGCTGTCAGATGACCCAAAATTAAGATATTTGGCAAAAAACACGCTGGTGTACTTCTTGTTGATGATGGCGACATGACGCCGACATTTCCGAAAGGGGGGAAACTCGTATGTCAAAACCTAAGCTACACAGATCGTTTTAAGGCTAAAGGGGACCGTAACCAAGTGTGATTACGGTAACCCACCGGATTACCAAGTGTGCGACAGAGAGAAAATACATCAAAAGTAATAAAATGTTTTTGAGAAAACCATCAGTCCGATTTTGGATCTAAAAAAAGGGTTATACTCAGATTTCAATTCTATTTGATGCACTAGTCAAAAAAAAAATCCAAAAAAATTTTTCTATTTTTTTTTTCAATTTTACAAAATAATTTTTTTTTTTCTAAAATCGCAGGTAGTCATTTTGAAGTACTGAAAATATCAAACATTAATCTGTTTTTAGAATTTCTGTAGCATGAATGGTGCTCTCCGAAACACATTTTGAAAATCTCTCTTTGTTTTATTTGCCGCCCGCTGCAGCTGTTCTCCGCGATGAGTCATTCATGATAAAGGTAGTGATCACTTTCTGCACACATGGTGTTATGATGTTTTCTGAGAAATAGGCGATGTGAATAGCAGTAGTAAAGATTTGTGACATCGTGGTATTACGCCGATATATTTCGTTGCTACGATTTTTGAAATTGTAATTTTTGTTCAAGTTGATTATTCCTCTCACGTGATCACACTATCTAGATCTACAATCTACTGATACTCCAACATACTCATACTCCAACATACTCATATCTGATTATAAAGGGACAAACATTGTAGAGTCAAATTGCAATTGCAAAACAATAGGCTGCACAAATGTGTATGGAAGTAAATAACAAAACCGCAAAGAACTACTACTACTAGTCCTACTCCGTCTGAAGTCTGTTTGTCTGTCTGTTCGTCCGTTTGAGTTTTGTGTGGATATCTGTCTTGTTTGTTTGTTTGTGTGTCTGGCTGTCTGTGTGGTTATCTTCGTGAATGACCTCAGCTCATTTGATTTTTGTTGAAATCGTTCCATTAGAATGCACTTGTTTCGTATAAAATTCGTATCACGTATTGTAGTACGATACGGATTTGAGTGTCGAAAAGTGGCCAGTACCAGAACCGTTGATGGGAAAAAAGTCATGGCATTTCAACTTTCTCGAATGGGCATGCTCCTACAAGCCCGCAAATCGATGATCTCAGGCAGTAAAATTTTGATATAGAAGTCAGTCAATTTTGTTTTTATTTTGTCAGTTCAATATGTCCTTCTACTTGAAAATAGTTATTGTGTGTCCGTTTAAGCTGAGCATTTCTCTCCAAACAAAATAGAGCCCTTGCACGATTTTTTTTATTGCCTCCAATGATGCTTTGGTAGCCAAATAGCATCACAGACTGAACGGTTTTTCGAAAATCTTGATATATTATTTTATTTTGTAAATTTAAAACACAAAGGCCCGTATTCATATCCCACTTTTAAGCTAAAAGCGCTTTTAGTGCGATGCGCATTTAGGGGCATTTCTCATATTTCAGTGTTCAAAAATACATTATTGCGATTGGGAGCGATTGTATGTACTTAATTGCAATTAATTTGCGCGTTAATTTGTATTTTTGAATACTAAAATATGAGAAATGCCCCTAAATGCGCATCGCACTAAAAGCGCTTTTAGCTTAAAAGTGGGATATGAATACGGGCCAAAAACTGTTAGGCATGCAACTTTCATGCACCGATGTGTCAGCTGCGGGATGACGTCATCGTGCCCCGGGCTGGGGCTACTTGATTCTACACAACAGATTGCGACTACGAGTTTTAAATGTTTGACTAGGTGTTTGACATAATCTCACTGTCACCGTCTCAGACGTCTGTGGGGCTGACGCTCAATTCAGGTTGAAAAGCGCGCAGCACGAGCTTGGGGATGACCCTGACACGTGAGCAAGGGCGACGGCGATGTTCGAAGCTCCAAAATTGGAATAGGTCTGTAAAATAATGAAGATTTGAATTTTCGCGGGGTTTCAGGGCGCAAGGCTGCAAACTTGCTAAGAAAAAAAGCTTGCAAACGGAAAATAGAGCTTTCGGGTTGACGTCATCGTGGTCATACAAGGTCATTGTAGAAGCGACCGCGTTTTCGACGCCAAATAAAAATACAAACTTTGATCTTCATTTAAAGGATGAGCCAATTTTTTGGAAATTTTGTTTGGGCGGAAATTATTGTGGATAACGTTTTAAATGATTTTATAAAGGACCCTATTGTTGATCGGTCTGTATGGCTTCCTGTATGGTCGGGTCCGCAAACAGTCCTCACAGTTCAACTTTATTCCGTTGAGTTCAGTTCTAATCAAACCATACAACTTTTTTCTTATGATGCAATTCTTTAAAAAATTACGTTCCATAAAGGCTCTGTTACGTTGTTATCACCCAGGCAACAGCCAATTTCCTACACAAATTTTTACATAACAGAGCGTTTATGGAATGTTATTTTTTACAGAATAGCACTTTTCATCTCTTTCATCTTAAACGGTGAGGCCGCTATGAGATAATTACGCTAGGATCGACCACCCTGTATCTTCCCATAGCTCCGCAGTTACTGGGTTCAATGCCTGTTCTAAATTTTCATTAGAATCAAAGATTGAAATTCGCTGCCTCCAATGGGCGACAGACTGCTGAGATAAGGTGCTTGTATGTACTTGCACCAGGGTGCACCGTTGGTATTGGCGAGTAACATTACCGATGGTGGCGCTGCTGATGCGTTTCGCATGTAAACAAACATGTCGGATAGGGCACGGATTGTTGCCCGCGCGTTCAAAAATCTTATCAGTAGTAAGCGGTTTTTAATGTCCTCCAGACGTGAAACGTGGTTAATTAGTACCTATTGCGGTGGAACTCGAAAATAGCAGAAGCGAATTGAGTGTTATGAAGGTTTTCAATCACTGGATGGCCTCAAGCCTCAACGGATTCTCGATGTATCGTGATGGGATACTGATGGGAGAGGAAATTCTGAAGTCACAATTTAACGTTTAAATGCACTTGCAAAGCAGGCCAGTCCGGGACATGCAAACATATCGCAGCTGTGTTTCTTCGATGCAGCCATTTAAAGTTCCTATTTTCAGCGACACTTCCCAGGCTTTTCTCGTAGTCATATTTTCCACAGTGCCAAGTTTGTTTGTCATCTTGACTACCCAACTTGCGTCTTTCGCTTTCGACGGTAAACGGTGAAAATGTAACTCTTCCTTTTTCCGGTTTCCACAGCGCGACTCGCACTCGGAAATGCAACAAATTCTCCGCCACTTTTTGTCACTATGACAAAATCACAAATCTTACCACCTCCTATTCTGATGCCACTTTTGCTTGCCAGTCGTCGTACACGTGCCACTTTCATTTAAAAATGCAATGCTTTTGCAACCGACGACACCTAGTATATTCAAGATAATGAAACGTGCGTGGCTCACGTACTTTGTTGGAAAAAATCAACGCCGCGTTAAGTCAGATGAAGTCACCAAACACCGCAACGCTCATAAGAGCCCACACAAATCTGCGGTTGATCCGTGCACAAACGTCGTTTACACGTTGGCCGTCAGATGGCGTATTCGATCTTGAAACTCGCCAATATGGATGAACTTTTTTTTTGAATTTTCGAATGTTTCAAGAATTTGATTTCAACAAAAATTAGTTTTAGTCATTTTGAGGGCTACAGATTTCTATGACATTTAAAAAGTATACATCTCTGTAACTGTTTCTTTTTGATTTGCAGGCCAACTTGACGGATAGCGTTTTCCATCTCTCGTTATATGTATACATTTTGTGCATAAAACAGAAAACAAAATAAAGCCTCCTACTGTACTTTTTCCTCTTTATAGTAGTTTTTCACTTATCTCACTCATTTATTTCTGGAGTACATTCCATTAATATCGAGTGACGAAGCTATTAATAATTAAAATTGAAAAAGTAACCGATTAGGTATTGCCCAGTTGCTTGTTACACTGTTGGGATTTTCTACGGGACTGGAGATACAGTCCAGGCATTAACTCGATCTGCAATTACGACAGAGGTCTTATTTCTCGCGGACTATAAATATTGTATGATGATATCGGACGGGAACCCCTGGTGCTTGCAGGTGGCGGCGGCAGGCGGTGAAATTCAAAGGGAAATATTCAAAATTGATTTCGGTCGATACTATTAATGATATTTGAATTTTGAAAAAAGGTTATTATACAATATTTATCACAGAATAAAATGACTACCTTACATTTTCAAAAAAAAAATTGAAAATTTGAAAAAATCAATTTTTTTTTTCCGACAAATACAAAAATTTAAATTTTTGACTACAGCATCAAATAGTTATATATTCTCAAAATAATAACGTTTGAATTTTTAGAATCGGTCTATTGGGTGAATTTTGAGAATGTTATTAGTTTCCGCGCCATCTCGCGTCTCAGAAACACATTATTTTATCGTCCCCTTTAGCCTTAAGCTAGTTTCCAGCCAGGAAACAATTATTCCCTTATTGTTTTCCCTGGCGCCTGGGCTAATTTGGATTTTGACTTCTCCGAGAGTTTTTCACGAAAATTTTGAACGTATCATCTTCGATGCATCTAAAAAATATCATTTGTTTAAAAGTAGTAGATATGTATATAGATATGTAGATAAGTAGTAGATAGTACAAATAATAAAACAACCTTGCGATTTGCAAGAAAGCTCCTCAGTTTTAATCACCAAATTTCCTACTTTTGCAGCTCCGCTAAGGAGGAGACATAGCAAATTTATGACAAAATTTCCACGCAAGAGCTCGGCTGAATGGTGCTCTTGGCACCGGCTTTTTTCAATGGAGATGAGTGTGGCAAGCTCGCTCTGAAAAATAATAAACAAACACCGAGCGAGCGCGTCATCGCAACATTTTATTCATGCCAAAATAAAGTGCAACACTTTCTCGGTTCTCAGCTAGCTACAGCAGCAGCACGCGCCAAAATTAAACCGAGAACGTCCTCTGCTGCTTCGCGTGACCTGACCCAGTCCCAGTAAGAGCAAGAGCACACAGTTCTGTTGAGCTTGGGTCTTGGGTTTTCCTCGATGATTATTATTATTATTATGTTGCCGATGTGTGTGTGCGTGTCCCATATGCAGGTGTCACATACACAAACTCGCACACTTATACGTATATTATACGAGTTTTCCTTTTCATTCACTATTATAGCATGAAGGGGTCTCGACGCGACCGGCCTTCCGCCGCGCCTCTCCCTGCTCCCACCACATCGCGCACCACCCAGTGTACCCAGACCCACTCCCACCTTTCCCCAGGAGTTCTCGGAGCGCAATAATGAATGACTAAGTAACCTCTCTCTCCTATGTATACTACGTCTAAATTGGAGTGAAATTGTATTTTCGGCCCGCACGTAATCAATATTTCATTGATGCCCACGCGGCGCGCTCCCGCTCTCCCTCCTCGAGGCCAGGTTCACGCAAGGACGAAAAGGAGGATCGAGAGGACTGCGAGCGAGGAGGTTGGCGGGATGGCGGGTTCGGTTGGTGTAGATACTCTGACGGCGGTGGTCGTGGCCGGTGGTTTAGGTGGTTGTGGGGGACGGGACGTCGGGACGACGACTCAGGAGGAACGTAACTCCTCGCGCGATATGATGAAAGAGGAGAGCAAACAAAGTATTTTCAATCACATTGGCGGTGTGTCTGTGTGTGTGTGCGAGTTTCCGTCGCGCAAAGGCACAGAATTTGGCGCGTCACTCTTGCTCCGTTCCCGTTGTCCACCACAATCTCTTTTTCGCCGCAACATGGGTCGGAGCACTCAGAGCATATAGGAAACCGTTTTATCAATTTTTTTTTTCATCAAATTAAATGTGTATTGCTCTTATTGGTGTTTTCATTATAAACTGCTCGTCAGAAGTTGGGCATAGACCTGAATTTGCTTCAATTTCAAGCAAGGGTTTCTCCGGGAAAAGATATCAGATTTGAAACAAGTTTATGGTGCCTGGTAGAGCTTTTCTCCAGCTACAAGACGCTAGCTCGACTTACGTCACCATTGACTTTGTCCATGATATACAGGATGCCAAAGGAAAGAGTGTCAAAAGTGGTAATTTTTGAAGGCGTGGAACTTTTTCAGAAGAAATTTCGGATTTGTTGTCTCTCCAGTTTCAGAAAGCGGATATCAATATCTCGAAATGGTTTTTGACTTTTGATCGTATTATAACGGTATTCGGATTCTCCTATTTCGAAATTAAACGCGCTGATTTCCTTGTAAACAAACTGCACTTTATTCACTACTACCGATACAACTAAATAACGCACACAATTATTAATCGCTCAGAAATTCACAATGTCGCTTGAGATGTTATCGCCACGGCCGCTCGATTCCAACTCTGTCCGATGCCAGGTCGCGTTCCTCTCTTGTAGTGGCATCGAAGGTTCTGGATGCTTCCTGTTTGATCGTTGGAGTCTCCAGCACACAAGGATTTTTCTGGTATCTGCGTCGAGAATATATGCGTACCTTCTACGGCACCTCCACCAGAAGTCTCGACGTGTCGTGACCTACCGCTGCAGTCTCTCGATGCTTCCCGAATGCAACGCTGAAATCTAGATTTCTCTGGAAAGAGCCGGGATGGTCGCGAGCTTCGTAACACTGCCCCCCTCTTAAGCCTGTTCGTCCCGACTAGGCTGAACATTACTCCCCGCGTAACGTGCGAGACGATCGAGGTGAACAACTTTCACTTTGGCTCTCGAGGCTCGCTGGATCCGATGAAAAACGTCGTTGATTCTCTTGACCGCCGTGTAAGGTCCTTCCCAGGCGGGGTGTAACTTCGGTGACCTCCCCTTTGAGGATTGTATAACCAGACAAGATCACCAGCTTGAAATCCTGCTGAATTCGCCTTCAGGTCGTAGCGTGTCTTCATCCGGTCGGTGGAGACTCGAATCCGGTCCCGCACCTGCAGACTGCATTTATACTTGATGTTGAACGAACACTGCTTGCAGTCGTACCGAGCGCACGCTTCGTTTGGCGTGTGTTCCAGCATGTGCCTGGTCAAATTACTCTGACAGATATTTCTGTACGGACACTCCGAACATTTGTACCAGAACGTGCTGGCGTCGTGGCATTTCAACACGTGCTGTTTCAAATGGGGTCTTATACAATTTTTTTTATTGCTTCAAAATGTTCTACAAGGTGAGTTTGCTACATGAATGATAATAGTCCGTCTCAAAAGCCCCTACCTTTTTTTTTATGTTGAAAATCGAGGCGGGAATAACCCCGAATAAATTTCAACGTCTGGTGACGTAGGCGGACGAGTTGAGTTTGCGCAATGGGATGGTCGTAGCTGGAGCCTTGTTGCCAAATTGTGTGACAGGCAGTCAAGATTTGCATGAATATTTTGATATTCCTTAGAAAAAAATCGCTTCGACAAAACAACGCGTTCGGTGGTATGTTTTTGGATACAATGGAATACATTTTTGAGGCATGAACAATCAATTTTGGTGTTTGCAATGGGAGTCCATCATAAATCTGGCAGCTTTGCAACAAGGAAACGTCATTTGAACGACGCTTCAACGCTACTTGCCCTACGCATTGGACAAGTACCCCAATGGGTACTTTGTTTGATTTCTTACTCGCAATCTCAAGTGTGCTTTTCTTCATTAAACATAGTTACCTGTGACATTAGAAAACAAAATTTGTAGGTGTATTATTATGACAGTAGTTTGGATAAGTTAATGATGAACGAGGTATAGTGGAAGCGATTTTTCACAAACCCGACCGGCACCAAAGACTGAAGCTCAAATGCGGCAGCTTTGGATTTGTTTCCGCTGAAATCACCAGCTGTATAGGTACTCACCTGAAGCAGTATGAACATTTTGTGATGAGTTGGTGCCTGTAAAACAAGGCAAAAATCTGGACAGGGTCTGTTTCTCTGGCGTACCTTTCGGTAAAATCACAATCGTACAAGTCATCAACGTTGTGGTCTATTTATTCCATGGTGAGGGCTACCTACTGTATTCATCGAAATCCAACAGACACGCGTGTTTCGGACTTACTTGGGCCAATTTTCACGACATAAGCATAATCATGTGGCATAACCATAACCAACAAAACAAAATAATGAAATTGCCTTTGACTTTGACAGCATTCACATTGACATTGTAGCATTGAATTGCCCAATGATGTAGTAGCGTAGTAATCTTGCAACTGAAATCACCTTGGAAATCACCGCAGTGGGCATCAACCTTACGGAGAAAACAACTGTATTTTCAAATTTATGTAATTATTATATCTGATTTTGGGTCATCATTGAATGATTAATTGCTCTTTATTAATCAGGTATACCGCCGACTACTTCGTGATGTAAATATTCAACAGCTAAATCGGTGTAAAATCATGTAACGTGAAAAAAGCAGAATATGACATTAGCCTCCCAACAAAGTAAAATAAATGAGGTTTAGCGGCCGAAAAGGGAAATATTGACATAAGCGTACAAAAAAAGACACTTTTGGGACGTCAAAAAGGACGTAAAGAAAGCTTTTGTGTGTTGGTCGCCCAAAAATAATATTTTTAGAAAGAAATTTTAATTCTCTCCAATTTGATGTATCGCAAAATGGGTAGTTTCATTTGAAATTTTGAAGTTGGGGTCGGTGGGGGCGAGGGGGCTGAGATAGATATTAGTCGATGTGTGTTTCAGTTGTCCCCCTCGAAATGAAAACCGACCTGTTTTTGCTGGAAAACATCTTCACTAGGAATCCGGAGTTATTGCAGGTGGGTAGCTTTCAAATGATCACCCGGTATACAGGGTGGCGCGCAAAAACATGTTTGGTTCATGCGACACCCTGTATCTTTCAATTGAAATCGATGTAGTTTTTATTCTGAATACAAATATATTTTCATTGTGTCAAGTTTTTCCGAAGACGTAAATGTCAAAAAAAAATTACAAAAATTCCATCATAGTGACCAAACCTAATTTCAGTTGGGTGGCTATTATGAAATTTCTCAAAGGTTCAAGATTTTTTTTTGAGAAAATCCGTTCAAAACTCGAATAGACGCCCAACACTGTAACAATAATATTTTATTCCACGTTAAGGTGGAATTTAGGTGATGATGGGGTTTCTGTGATTGTTTTACAATTTGCCTTAGGATACAACTTGACACTATAATATGTTTCTTGAGATATTTGTATTCTGAAATCACTTCGATTGCATTCAAAATATACAGGGTGTCGCATAAATAGTTTTTTGCAATGCCCAATTTTGAAATCTACGGAAAAAATTGTTCAAGAAAAGTTTTTTCGTCCAAACCATTCCAAATAGAAACCTCCAGTAGAGCGGGGAAATTCTCACGTGTTCACCCTGTACAGTATTTTTTCTTACGACCCCAAAAATTTCAACGTAATTTTTCGACGGAAAAATTCAATGACCACATCCAATCAGTACTAAATTGTTTCTATCCAAAGATTTTCCAGTACAAATTGAGTAAATTTCAAACACTTCGATTTGGAGTTACCTCCGAAGTTACATTCAGAGTGTACTAGAATAAATTAGACAAACGCCTATGGGATATAGCCCAGTAAGTCTGTGCCCAGAAGAAACTAAGAGATTGACTTTTTGATTGGTTTTCAATGAATAATTTATAAACGGGTCGAGGTAATTGGCTGAAATTCACCAGAAAATAGTTTTGAATGATCACCCACTTTTTGAAGTAATTCCAGAATCCTCTCTAAATAAACCACGCAACATTGAATACGGCACACCAAAAATTTTGACACTTTTCAAATTTGGATAACTCCTGATTGTTTTGAAGGATTTAGAATATTTTTGTGCCGTTGCTCAGCCCAGTCTTCTGATAACCCATAACTGTGAGTAAGAAACTCAATGCAACTTGACAACTTGAGTGAAGTTTATACAGGGTGACATGTAAAGCGGTGCAAAACTGCCAGGCGTTCAACATGCTCCCATTTGAAGAAATTTTCTTTTTTCTGGATTTCTACATTGGAGGCATAAAAGATGACCTCATACTTCACCACGTTACTCGATTTATTTCCCTAGCCTCTCAATTCACAGAGTGATGGTATCAAAATAACAATTTCTTGGTTTTCGGTGATATATTTTTTTTTCTTAACCGATTTTCAAAATCCAGGGCTCAAATTGAAACTGAAACCTTGAGTAAGAAGATCCCATAATCAGAATCGATTGGAAGCAAACATTGATGATGCATGGTTTCCTAAAGTGTGACCCAACGTTTCATCGGTCCCGGAATCTGGCTTGTAATGAGAATGAACTGATAGTCAACCTTGCCCTTGAGCGAAGCATTCGTTCTGAGCATCTTCCGATGTTTAGAGCTTGAATGAGACAAGAACTGTTGATGAAGGAACAAAATCACAACTGCATGTTATCAAGGCAAAATCATCTTCTTTGCTCGTATAATAGCTGGTAACTAATGTTACGAGAATGCATCACTCACCTGCGGTTTTTTGTAACCAATGTTACGGAAATTACAACAAACAGAATTTTTTTATGCTGATTGTTCTAATTTCCGTAACTTTGGTAACAAGCGATTTCATAGGAGCAACGAGCAAGAAATATCATTCTGCCTTGATAGCATGCAGTTGTAATTATGTCCCTTTATCAGCAGTTCTTGTCTCATTCAAGCTCTAAACATCGGAAGATGTTCAGAATTAATTCTTCGCCCAAGGGCGAGGTTGATTATCAGTTCACTCTCATCCCAGCCAGATTTCGAGACCGATGAAACGTTGGGTAACTCTTGAGGGGACCATACATTTTTAATGTTTATTCCCAGTAGATTCTGATTATGGAATATTCTTACTTGAGGTTTCAACTTCAATTTGAGCCCTGGATTTTGACCATCAGTCAAGAGTGGAAAATGATATCACCGAAAAACCAAGAAATTGTGTTTCAATACCACCCTGTAAATAAAGAGGCTAGGGGAATGAATCGAGGAACGTGGTGAAGTATGAGGTTATCTTTTATGCCTCCAATGTTGGATTCCAGAAAAAAGAAAATTTCTTCAAATGGGAGCATGTTGAACGCCTGTCAGTTTTGCAACGCTTAACATGTCACCCTGTCTAAGCTGCACTCGAGTTGCATTGAGTTTCTTTTTTACAGTTATGGATTATCAGAAGATTAGGCTAAGCAACGGCATGAACAGATACCAAATCGTCCAAGGCAATCAAGAGCTATCCTGATTTGAAAATTAGCAAAATTTTCGGTGTGTCGTATTCAATGTTGCGTAGTTTATAATCTTGCATATCTATCCATGTATTTCAGAAAATCATGGGCGTCGCATATCGTAAATTCAGAAATTCACACCTTCAAGGCTCCAATATTCGCTCCTATCCCCACTGCTTCTGTTGAAGGGCTGTGTCACTGTTGTTACTCACTTTTTAGCGCACTTCTCCAAACGGGAAGGCGCTTTTGTCCTCGCTTTGTCCGTCCGTCCGTCCGTCCGTCCGTCCGTCACAGCATCTAGTCCTAGACGAAAAGGTTTTTGCGAAAAAATTTTACTCCATTGGGTAGCTCATGACCTTGTATCCCGAACCAAGAAAAATCTTGACGAAATAATAATAAACAATGACAATAATAACAATTTAGTGTGACGCGGCATCGCCGTTGAATGCTGCATTTCAGAAGCCGGCCTGATCTCGAAAGTTATCACATGCGAGGAAGTACCCGATCTTATCATTTTACCATAATACATATGCGGAGTTATATTTAGAGGATGATTTGAACTTTATTTTAATGAAAATTTCACATCGGTGCGAGGTGCCGATTAGTAGTTATTAATTTTTGAAAATGACTCCGAAACTACGGCTCGGCCGCAAATGATTTATTCGTTGCTTGCTGGTGCTTGATATCCTTTCCTCCGAACAAAACGAAATTCAATACAGAAAATATTTCAACTCGAATGGGTAGCTCATGGCCTTGGTACGCGAATCAAGAAAAATTTTGCCGAAATAATCATGAACAATTACAAAAATAACATTTTGGTGTAGGGCGGCTTCGCCGATCAAGTGCTGGCATTCGCGGTAAGATGTAGAAAGTTGCGATATGCAGGCAACTACAATTTCTTAATTAAATACATCACTGCATGTACGGCATTATATTTAGAGAACAATTTGAACTTTCTTTTGACAAAAACCCCACTTCGATCCGACCGTTGGGTCAATTGTTATCAATTTTTGAAAACGACCGCAAAGCCACGGCTCGGCGCATATTACACGACCCTACAAATTTAAAATCAGACGTGCCGAAATAGTAATTGAACATTTTGAAATAGTCAATACTAGGTACGTGAAGGATAATGGCACTCAAATTACGAAAGATGTTCGCTCAATAACAAAAAAAAAGTAGGTAGGTATCACTAAAAATCATGTGACAAGGCTACCATTTTTTCGGTTTTTCGATAAAAAAGAAATGTTCCAATTCAAAAGTGAACCCGATATTAGTGTTCAGGAGGTCGAAATCAGTTGGAGAACATTTTTTTATATTTTAAAAGTTTTTCTCATCGCATCTTGATCCTTTTGCATTTCGGTATCTATCCTACGAGTTACGAAATTGACTCAATTTAGATCAAGTGGTAACCGCGCTTTTTTTGGACGTTGCAGTGTTGCCACCAATTCGGATTCTGTAAACTTTAACCGATTAAGGACGGAGTTCAGTTGGTGAAATAAGCGTTGCGAAATCAATCCGTCTGGGTTTATTCCTTGACGGATATTCACCATTTTGGTCTCTTTCGAAAGCTACAAGAATGTACTTTGGTTTGAGCCCATTGGCATTTCCAAAATCCAAAAATAATTTTTTCAAATGTCAAAATTTATTATTTTTTTTCATATTTCGGAAATGCCATTGAACTCAAACCAAAGTACATTCTTGTAGCTTTCAAAAGAGACCAAAATAGTAAGAATCCGTCAAGGAATAAACCCAGACGGATTGATTTCGCAACGCTTATTTCACCAATATGACTCCGTCCTTAAGTTTCGAAAAAAAGAACACCTTTTCGACCCTTTGAACAATTATAATTGCAGCTAGCAGATAGTGCCGATTACTATTGCTCACTATAATTTTATTGGAATAAAATCACAGCAGCGTAACATTGTTGCGAGTGTGGTGTAAGCACGGAGCTAATTCGATTTCAGTTTAATTGTTCATGTTGTGACTTTATGAGTGCGTTTGTTATGCAACGCGCTTATTAATTAATCGGAAGCTATTGCGCCCGCCGAGAGTTGAATGGATGAGAGTGTGAAATATGCGGCACGCATGCCA
The DNA here is from genome assembly GCA_949128115.1 of Anaspis maculata. Classification (NCBI taxonomy): domain Eukaryota; kingdom Metazoa; phylum Arthropoda; class Insecta; order Coleoptera; family Scraptiidae; genus Anaspis; species Anaspis maculata. Next base: position 94,639,871 of record OX421963.1, on the reverse strand, counting down.
CGTGTTCTTCCAACACGAACCAGACCTACTCCGCTCCGGCGGACCTCTTTCCCTTTATGTACGGCATCATGAGGTGTAAGTTACGCTGATGGGTAGATACGCGGGTATGTGTATGTCGTTGCATATCGTAGGAAACATTATTTTCTAATCAATTCAGGCATGCCGGATGTGTTGTCGGCATATGCGGAAAGTAATTTTGATGAGCCGCTCCGTTTCGAGAAATTCGAGAACTCTGTTACTCCGTTGAAAGGAACCGTTCAAATCGTAGGTCATATCGATGTTTTTTGAAGAAATTTCATTTTGTCTATGAATTTGAATAATCTTGAATATTGTTCCCGTGCAGATCTGCAAAATCAAACAGTCGTTGTCGACGCTGCACTTAATTATTGGAATATTATTATACAGGGTGTTCATTTTCAAATTTCTCACCCCAGATTTTCAGCTACATCAAATTGAAGGTAATGAAATTCTCTTTCTGTAAAAATGTTTTCAAATTTCCTGAACCACCCTTAACCCTTTCGAAAAATTTCCCTCATTGGAGGGGGGCGAAGAGGTTGAATAAAAATTTCACAGTATGTGTCTTAGATGTCACCCTCAGAATAAAAATCGACCTGTTTTTGCTCAATAATCTATTTTTCAAGAATCGAGAGTTGATAATCAGGAAATTTTCTTCCAATTAACAATGGGAGAATTTTGAGAAGGGTTGAGGGGTGGCTTGAAAAAAATTGAAATCAATTTGATAGAAAGAGAATTTTATTACCTTCAGTTTGACGTATCACAAGGCAGTTAACGCTATTTGAAGTTTTCAAGTAGGGTAGAGTGGGGGCGAAGGGGTTGGAGATGAGAATTTGGCAATATATGTCCTAGATGTCTCCCTCGAAATAGAAATCGACCTGTTTTGGCGTTGTTTATTTTAGTTTTCTATCACGTTATTTTAGACAAGTTTTTAGCGCATTTTAAAAGAAAGTGTCAATTGTAGCCGGTCTGTCTGTCTGTCGTCAGACTATTTGAGCGTATTTTCCGAGGTATTTTCACCAGAGATTAAACATGTATCAATAATAATTATAGGTTCTAAGATCAAATCTATGTATGTCTGTCCGTCCGTCTGTGTGCAGCACGCAGTGAGCAGTCGCAGCTCAATGCGTAGAGTTTTGGTTGTTTCACTAGTTTTCAAAGTTACTGGCAAGAAAATGATAATATGGTTCGTTGTAATCGAGCTACATATCCGCTTCGAAAAATTGCTGAGACAGGTGCCCGCGATGAGAGGTCCCGCGGCAGAAGTGGCGACGATGTTTCGACATATTATTGCGACTGATTTATCCAACTCGTCGCATGATGAAAGGTGATACAGCCAGGTGATTCACGGTTCGGTTTCAAGATTCCCATGGTTTGTGAATGTGGGGGGTCGACAGGACACCACCAGACACCACACCAAGACAATTAAGAGCGCACTTCATGTTTCACCCTCCTCCTCCTCCTCCTCCTCCACTTCCACCCCCCTTCCCCATTATTATATCCTGTGCGGACGAGCTGTTGGTACTGCGGAACTCTCGTGGCTTTATTGTTCTTTCACGTATAGCGCCTAATTGAAACCCGTGTTTGAGCCTTTGGGGGCGAAACATACGGGAGAGCCAAGGACTTCCAACATGTTCTCGATGTTCGAGAGATCATCTCCGTCATGTGGAGATATTATTATGAAGAAGAAATTATTTTTCCATCAATTTTGGTATTCGTCTTTCTTTGATTTTGTTCCGTTTTTTTGTCTCCTTTTTTTCCCAATAAGTTCGGTAAAACTAAAAAAAAAGTGCTCTAAAAACTTGCGGGCTTTGAATCACGAAAGATGAGTCGCAACAGAAAGTACTAGATGCTCTGGTAAATCAATCGGCAGTAAAGCTGATCATTATTAAACAGTTTTACTTTCCCGGCCCCCCCCCCACGAACACGGAGGGAAAGTATTGTAATCGTGCAGAAAAAAAGTTTTGAGATTTCACCGGATATATCCGTTTTGAGGTCCTCCAAGACGATTAAGACCATTTTCAGAATGATGTCTGTCTGTCTGTCTGTGTGTGTGTGTGTGTGTGTGTGTGTGTGTGTGTGTGTGTGTGTGTGTGTGTGTGTGTATGTGTGTGTGTCTGTCTGTGATCTTCCACGATAACTGCCGTAACGTTGATTGGATCGACTTGATATTTGGTATACAAACATGGTTATTACCTGAAAAGAGCCCATTAGTTTTTGGCTGTCATCTGTCAAACCCAACTGTCACTGTCATCAAATGTCAGAAGCTATATCTCACGGAACTCAACTTGCAATATGTCATTTGAAAGCCCTTGAAAAACTGTATTCAGAACAGTTTGAAACATTGCCCTATCTGTCATCTGTCAAATAATAAAAGATGTTAAAGTTCAAAACTTCACCAATTAATTATTCAAAATCTATCCGATGGATTGGAACCAGATTTGGCAGGAAGCAACACAACAAAAGAGTCAAATTGAGGCCGCAGTTGCAGTTTTCCACCATTCTCCAGTTGAGCGTAATGAATTTTCGAAATTTCTCCTGGCCGTTGCCACTCAGGAGGGGCTCTCGCCGGTGTTTCGACCAGCACGACTCGCTTTTGTAGCAGGACTCCACTCAAAAATTTATTCCTGCTCGGGGATCGACTTTTTTTTTGAAATTTCAACTGATATCGAAAGTAGATTGTATTGAGCGTCGTGCAGGTCTATTTTCAGAGTTGACACGGTTTCGGTTTTCCGACTGTAATTTTTCCAAAATGAAATTTGCACATTCCGTAAATTTGAGAAAAACGCAATGCAAACTTCTACATGCGGTAGGCCCCACGAAACATTAATTTTAGGTGCAGACATGCTGTGAACAAAAGTTGGAGAAAAGATTGAGCTAATTTTTGGAGGAAAAATTTTCGAAATCGGATCAACAGTTGCCGAGTTTTCCTCTCTGGAAAAACTGCAAATTTTCCAAGTTTTTATTCCGTGAACAGATTTCTTGGAACTGTTTTTTTTTAAGAATAGATAACTGGTTCTTGAACATTTTCCAATAATTTCTCTCCAATTTCCCGGAAATTTTCCTCCTGAAAATATAAAACCACTCATGCGATCGTACAAATTAAGCGGTTCTGTCACGATAATTACCGAATTATTGATCCGATCAAATCGAAATCAGGTACGGAGGCCTAAGTTCAGCCTGAAATGATCTGATTAGACTTTGGGTGGATGATTTTGATCGGAAGCCCTCAGGTGGCACATTGGGTCTGGGTTTGTCTGCCCAAGCTCTAAATTGAAAATATAGAGTTGAAATTTGACACACAGATGCAGTAAAAGTTTTCAATCAAGTTTTTGTAATTCCATCATCATATCTAAAGTAGGAACAAAAATTTCAATAAGGAACCAGCATTGCATTTTTGCGATATCACAACAGTTAGCTACCTAGTTCTACCTTTTGGATCATTTCATCACCTTGGAAAACTGACCTAACCTGTCATTTTTTCTGTCCGCTCAACAATGGATGCGGGATGCTCGCTAAACGCTCGACTAAATAGAATTTTTTCATCAATTTCCAAATCGAATCGCCCCCTCCCGAAGGGACACTTCGATCAAAATCATTACTGACGTCTCTGGATACCGCCGGGAAAGTTTTGTGTCGCCCCACAACAGATTTTTTTTCTGAGCATCCATCCTAGATGTACATCCAAAATTACATACATGCAGCCAAATATTATATGTAAGCATGTAAATCCACACGTTTACTGGGCCGGGGATACGAAATAGTTGTGAGTGGGCCGGTTTGAAACTTTAGGCATGGCGGCTGGGAGCCAGAAATGAGATTTGTTTGAAGCTGGTTGACATGAGCTCGATACGATAGGACGCTAGCTTCGTCATCCAATCCTCTTGCTCGATGTTTCAAACTGGCTGTGTGAGCCCCTGGCCGTCTAATTCGCCGGGTGGCAAATAATACGTCAATATGAATTATTCAACGATGAAATAAAATACAGATCAACTAATCAGAAGCGTGATATTTCAATAAAACATTTATTAATTGTTGTAAAAATTTTGCTTGACTGTTTTGACTAACGAACAAATTCGTTACTTCAAAAAATATGTAATACAGAATTTTCTCGATTTGCCCCAGTTCACCCCAAAAATGATTACAAATGGCCTGTAACAACAACAATTATTATTATTATTAGAAACTGAACAGCAATTCGCATTATTGCCAAGAATAATAAAATAAAATTCGAATTTAAATTCGATTTGTATTTTGCAATTTGAATAATTAAAATCGTTGAAGTTTTAATCACCGTGCAAACGACGACGTGGTTGTTTTGTTTTGAATATGAATTAGCGAGTAACCCGAAAAATGAATATTAATTTTCTGATGAAAATCGAATTGGTCACGCATTTACGTAAGTATCCATGCTACGTATATTCACACACGGTAACGTTATTTTTCCTTTTTAAATTTTTAATTAATAATCCGGATTTCAGCGCTCATCGCAGTGTGCTCATTCATTGAAATTGAAAGAGACAAAAGAGGAGAAAGGGGAAAAAATTGAAAATAAGTGCCGCTGGTTTTTTGAGTACTTGATTAGGTGTAGGTTCGGGGATTCACGTACAGATTATGCGTTTGATGAGCTTTTACTGCCGATTTGATTGGTCATGGTGTTTTTACGTCTGGCATTTCCATTTTGTGAGCTGTGAAAGTTTATTGATATCGTTCCAAGTACTTAATTCCATTTTTTTTCCAGAACTTTGGTACCTTGGAAACTCTTCCGACAAGAACTGAACAGCGTCCATCCGATCAGTTCCGGCCTGGAGGCGATGGCCCTGAAGTCAACGATAGACCTCACCTGCAACGATTACATATCAAATTTCGAGTTTGACGTGTTCACCAGGTATATCTTCGTTCACTCTCCTTAACCCGAACACACAAAAAAAACGGTTCGATACACTTCCAAGTCGACCTGAATCATGCGTGTATCATGAATAATTTGAATAAGTATGCACGGTTCTAATGATTTCCTGATTGTACAAAAAATATGGACGGCATGAAGCTCGTTGTTGCTCTTTCTTTGTTGTACAGGGTGTCGCAAAATTGGAGATAAATCAGCCTCGTGATGCATTTCAGAGGAAAGCTCCATAAGCGGTTAAAAAATGTTGAAAAAATACAACGAAGGTGATATTGCTTCTTCGCGATAAATAACAAATGGGTTCGCATGGACTTTTTGAGGAATAATTGGACATTTAATCAGGTCTAGGGGATTGGAAGTTCTTACTGGTGAGGCCGAAACACATGTCTGAGAATTTCTGGCCTTAGCACTCGATAGAGCACGATTATTTCCTTTGAAAAAACCCACGCAAGTCTATTTTTGTTGCAAAAAAGTGTAGAGTTATTCTTGAAAAAAGGTGTGAGGCGTGAAAAATGGGACCTTTATTGAAGTTATCTGAAACGGTTTCGGCAAAAATCTTCAAAACAGATGAGAGATCATATATTTCCAGAACATAGAAGAAACTACCAGTGCTAATCGAAATAGATATTTTAAAAATTTGTGATTTATGATGCCCCCTGTATGCTTAATACAAATTAGAAACCAATTGGAAAAGTTGAGAAGTAATTGTTTTCCAATCTGTTACAAAAATTAGTTTCATACAGGGTGTTTCATATTTCACGGACATGGGCTTCTTTTTCATAAAAGAAACTGAAGTCTGAAGAAAACTGTATTTCAACAAAATTCAGAATCTGACCGACCCTGTATAGAGAATACAATTTTCAAAATGCACTGAAAAAATGCTGTTTAGTCTGACTAAAAAAATCGTTTCATACAGTGTGATTCATATTTCACCAACATGGGCTTCATTTCCATAGAAGAAACTAAGGTCACCATAGAAGAATTGATAATAATAACTCATCCTGTATAGTAACTACAGTTCCAGAACGCATTGAAAAATTGAAAAAAAATCACTTCTCAATCTGTTTAGAAACAATTACATGCTAAAATCGTTTCATACAGGGTGATTCTTTCTGCCTAAAAAATTGCCAAGGTCGTTTCATACAAGGCGGTTCATAATACCCAAACATGAGCTCGATTTCCATAGAAAAAAGTGAACTCTTTGTAGAAGACTGAATTGCAAGAAAAATGGATTTCTCAACTCTCATTCAACTCATTTCAAAATTGAAAAAATATTCTGTCTGTCTGAAAAATCTACTAAAGCCCAGTTGCTCATTTCGAGTTTAACTTTAAACCCGGTTTGGTTACCATGGAAATAATTGTTGCAACAATTAAATCTATGGCAGCCAAACCAAGTTTATAGATAAACTCGAAGTGAGCAGCCCAGCGTTTCATAGAGGGTGATGCATAATTCACAGACATGAGCTTTGTTTTTATAAAAGAAGGTGAAGTCTGCAGAAAAATGAATTTCAAGAAAAATGGTTCTTCAGGATTGATGACTCACCGTGTATAACGAGTACAATATGAAAACGCATTTGAAAATTTGAAAAAATAATTATCTTGTCTACAAATTGTGCTGAAACCTTTCATACAAAGTGATGAATATTTCACGGACGTGGGCTTCGTTTTCATAAAATAAACTGAAGTCTACAGAAAAATGAATCTCAAGAAAAATGGTTCTTCAGGATTGATGACTCACTGTGTATAAGGAATACAATATGAAAACGCATTTGAAAATTTAAATAAATATTTTTTGTCTACAAATTGTGCTAAAATCGTTTGATACAAGGTGATGCATATCCCACTAACGTGGGCTTCGTTTTCATAAAAAAAACTTGAGTCTACAGAAAAATGAATTTCAAGAAAAATGGTTCTTCAGGATCGCTGCTGACTCACCCTCTATAAGGAATCCAATGTCAAAACGTATTCGAAAATTGAAAAATATTCAGCTTGTTTGATAAATGTACTAAAATCGTTTTGTACAGGGTAATGCATAATTCACAGACATGGGCTTCGTTTCTATAAAAGAAACTAAAGTTTAGAGAAAAATGAATTGGAAAAAATGTTTTAATGTCAAAACACATTTGAAAATTTATAAAATATTCACTCTGTCTGAAAAATGTACTCAAATCGTTGCATACAAAATACAGAGTGATGCGTTCACAGATACGGGCTTCGTTTCCATAAAAGAAATTGAAGGTTACCGAACAAATAATTTTAAGAAAAATGTTCCTTCAGGATTGATGATTCACCGTGTATATAAGGAATATAATGTGAAAACGCATTTGAAAATATTAAAAATATTCATTTTGTCTACAAATTGTGCTAAAATCAATAATACAAGGTGATGCATATTTCATTCACGGACGTGGGCTTCGTTTTCATAAAATAAACTGTGTCTACAGAAAAATGAATTTTAAGAAAAATTGTTCCTCAGAATCGTTGACTCACCCTGTATAAGGAATCCAATGTCAAAACGCATTCGAAAATTGGAAAAATATTCAGCCCGTTTGAAAAATGTACTAAAATCGTTTTATACAGGATGATGCATAATTCACGGGCATGGGCTTCGTTTCTATGAAAGAAACTGAAGTCTACAGAAAAATGAATTGGAAAAAAAAATGGTTCTTCAGGATCGATGGTACTTGCTCATCCTGTAAAAGAAATATAATGTCAAAACACATTTGAAAATTCAAAAAATATATACTCTGTCAGAAGAATGTACTAAACTTGTTGCATACATAATACAGGGTGATGCATAATTCACGGACATGCACTTTGCTTTGATAGAAGAAACTGAAGTGTATAGAAAAATGGTTTTCAAGTATTTATCACTCACCGTGTATGAGGAAGACAATGTGAAAATGCATTTAAAAATTAAAAAAGAAAGATTATCTGAAAAATGTACCAAAATCGTTTCGTACAGGGCGATGCATAATTCACGGATATGGGCTTCGGTTCCGTAAAAGAAACTGAAGGTTACAGAAAAATTAATTTCAAGAAAAATGGTTCCTCAGGATTGATGTAGAAAGAAAATCTTGAGGTTCAGGACAAATCAGTGGTCTCAAATTTCTTTTCTGGCAACGTTTCGACGTAATTTACGTCTTCGTCGGGCCTGTATATTAGAAATTAGGTAGGTACATTCAATAATATATAAACAGAACTTATCAAAAAAAGTTAAAAGTAATATAAAAGCATATAAAATGTATAAAACAGAAAAAACGATTGTAAATCGATATTAATTTCAGTCAATATTTTTTTTGACAGTGTAGCAGTTGAAGAATGTCAAAAAAAATATTAGGAGTCCAAGGAGTCTATAAGGAGTCCAATATCAAAACGCATTCGAAAATTGGCAAAATATTTAGCCTGTTTGATAAGTGTACTAAAATCGTTTTATACAGGGTGATGCATAATTCACTGACATGGGCTTCGTTTTATAAAAGAAACTAAAGTCTACTGAAAAATGAATTGGAAAAAAATGGTTCTTCAGGATTGATGACTCATCCTGTACAAGAAATATAATGTCAAAACACATTTGAAAATTGAAAAAATATTCTTTTTGTCTGAAAAATGTTTCGGAATCGTTGCATACAGGGCGATGCATAATTCACGGACATGAAGTCAGTTTTTATAAAGAAAACTGAAGAGTACAGAAAAATGAATTTAAAAAAAAAATGTTCTTCGGGACTGATGACTCATCCTATACATATAAGGAATACAATGCCAAAACGCATAAAAAAAATCTAAAAAATGTACTAAAATCGTTTTATTCGTGACGCATGATTCACGGACAGGGGCTTCGTTGTCGTTTGCATAAAAGAAAGTGAAGTCTACAGAAGAATGAATTAACAGAAAAATGGTTTTCAAGGATTGATCAATCACCCTGTATGAGGAAGACAATATCAAAATGCATTTTAATATTGAAAAAAAGATAGTCTGTCTGGAAACTGTACTCAAATCGTTTCGTACAGGGTGATGCATAATTCACAGACATCACAGACATAGGCTTCGTTTCCATGAGAGAAACTGAAGTGTACAGAAAAATGGTTCTTCGGGATTGATGACTCCCCCTGTATAAGGAATACAATATCAACACGCAATATTTCAAGAATGAAATGTTTCTTAGCCTGTTTGAAAAATGTATGTATAGACAATACAAATAGAGAAGACCATATTATGCTATCACCACCGTCGTCACGGATATTGGGGCATCAAAAATCAGCCAACCTTTTTTTGAATGAGGGACTCACCTGGTTCCTACGCAACCGTAAAAATCCGTGACGACATATGGTCTTTTCTATTTGTATTGTCTATACTAATATCGTTTCATACAGGGTGATGCATATTTCGCGGACACAGGCTCCGTTTTCATAGAACAAAAACACTAAACCCCGATGCAAACTGGAGGTTGAGGATTCATATATATATAAACTTACCCTGTATAGGAAATACAGGGTTTTTGCAAACTTGGAGTAGAAAATTGAACCGCAGCGCAGTCAGAAAAATGCTCCAAAAGGGCCAGAAAAATGTTGAAAAAAATTTATGATTCTTATTTTGTAAATATGGAGGGTCAAAAGGTGGTCCTTCGACCCATTCTATTTTTCGTTATTTGGAAGATTTTAGAAAACTCTTTCCATCAGACGAAAAATCAAGTTTTTTTTAACCTTTCAATGAGTCTTGTAATTTATTTAGTGTACAGGGTGGGTCATGAATCGTAGAAAAAATTTCTTTCCGTGAACGGTTCTAGAGGTTATAAAACTGATGTAGAGCAACAAATAACACAAATAGTTCTCATGTGAAATTTTCTGTATGCATTTTTGAAGAAAACTGGATTTTCAGGATTCACGACTCACCCTATACATACAGGGTGATTCAAAAATGGCGCATTTCCTCCCGTGTACATTGTGGGCGACATTAAGGGAGCACGGAAAAAATAGTAAAAAAAAATTGGCTCATTTATCCTTCGAGTTATGAAGAGGTGAAGTTGAGAATTTAACTTCGTCAATTTGCATGATTTCAAAGCAAAGCATTGTTACTTGCGAAGAGTCACATGTCGTTAGTAGTTCCTGATTGAAAATTTCTCTTGCAACTGAGATTTGAGTCGTATTTTCATATTTCAAAATTCGTCTTCCACCCCAAAAGTGCCGTGAAAATACATTTGGCAAGTATGTTTGGTATGGTCTGGCAGGTTCTACAGAGTTTCCAGGGTAACAATGCCAACAATACAATAATGCTATTGTGATGTACCTCTTTGATCTGAAGGTGCCAGGTAGGTACTAATGCAATGCTGCCAGATTGGACAGATTTGTTTTTGTTAATAACTTGCAAATCGAAGCCGATTAATTTTTTTCATTATTTTTCCCATGCTCTGTCAACGTCCATTATAACGTGCCCGAAAGGAAATGCGCCATTTTTTTATCACCCTGTATAGCAAATAAAATTACAAAACACATTCAAAGGTTCAAAAACATTGCTTTTTGGTCTGTTGGAAACAGTTTAATAATAATAATAATAATAAATGATATTTATTGAACTGTTATGTTGTTCAAAAGGCTATCGACCGAGGTCTTTCTGCCCTTAAACTACAATTTTTTTTTAAGATAATACTCAAAAAAGTGATTTACAACAACTTCATATTTAATGTAGAGCTAATTTTTTGTGGATTTTTTTTAATTGTTTTATGGAAGTTGCTCTTCTTTCATGTCTTCGAGGATTCCTTGATGGTCAGGACTTTTGGGGGGAGATGGAACCCTTTCCCTACACATGGCATCCAACCATTCCATGTGTTCCCCATTGGCGAATTTTGTAGCTAGCATGTTTATCCGTTCTGCAATTGGCTGGATTTTAGTTGTGTTACAGTTTAATAAAATCTTTAAAAATAACGAAAATAGATAGGGTCGAAGGACCAGCTTTTGACCCGTCCATACTCCATATTTTCAAAAATAAAACCCCTAAATTTTATTTCAACATTTTTCTGATAGTTTTGAAGCATTTCCGTAACTGAGGTTCAATTTTCTACCCCAAGTTTGCAAACACCCTGTATACAGTTCCAAAACGCAGTGGAAATGCATAGCAAAATGTTTTTTCGAGAAAAGAACTGATTTCCTGATGAGTCTTTCAAAACCTTAATTTTTGCGACACCCTGCATAGATCAAACACCGAAACAAGAACAAAAATTTTCTCGTTCGCTAGGAGATGTTTAATTGATTTTCACGAGTAGGTTCACAGCTTAGATACAGCGATACAGCCGAGATAGAAAATGAAGCCCACTAGGTACAACCGGAAGCAAAAAAGTGGCTCAATTGGTACAGCCAGAGTCAAAAAAGAAGCCCATCCCGCCAAGTTGGACTGACGGACACTATCTCATTTCTGGGCCGATTTCCACGAAATGAATTGCGGTATATGCTTCTTGGTAAACTCTACAAGTAGAAGCTTGATTCTTGTGAAATTGCCGACTGTTTACGCGACAAATGAGATCTAAATCGTGAATCAACCTCGGCGGGGTGGGCTGCTTTTCCATCCTCGGCTGTTCATCAGTAATCTGCAGCGATTGTCACCATCATGGTCATCATCGTAATTATGCATCGCACACAGGTATCTATTATCTATAAGGAAAATGCGGCTTCGTCTGCACGCGCCATTAATTTCCACACCGCAATAATTGAGTCACATCCTCAATTAAATTCAATGCAAACAGGACGACACCGCCCCGGGTTCGAACCGCTCTAAAGCGACATTATTGAATTTTCATCGCGATGATCACCCAGTTTCTTAATTTATGTATTCATGTGTTATTTCCGCACAAGTTAAATAACTACGTAATATTATGTTGAATTTATATGGTTGCTATTAATGATATGGGAACGCGCGGCTCCCGGAAAAAAAAAAGAAGAAAGAATGGGACCTGATAACAATGTGCTGGGTTCGTTCAACTCCCAGCAAAATAATCTTTCGCACGTTAAGCTTTCCAGACCTGGAAACAGAAAAGATTTATGTAATTATGATGCAATTTTCACTTTAGTTCGCAGACTGGTTGCAGTCGTACCTCCATCCTTTTCCATTCCCAGATGCCCTACAAAAGGTTGACAACAATAAGTTTGACCTACTTCCGCCTGTTTCTTTATCATCAGCCTTTGTCAGTTCAATGCTCTTCGAAAGTGAGGTTTTGTAACTCATCCACCTTTAGGGAATATTTTTGATTCTGAAAAATTGAGGAGTTACGCTGCAGTCGTTTTCTGCCACTATCTCTGTGCCATCAAGGTTCCGATGGACAGGGAGCTGGTGCCTCAAAACTTACGTCATAAGGTACATGATTTTAACCCTGTAGGTCTAATGTGCGTTGATAAGGTTGCTGAAAATTTCTTTGTCTTACATGTCAGACCGGGGGCTTTAGGCTGGTATAGGCTTGTCAATTTTCGAAAAATGTCAAAAATGTATGTCATAAGGTACATGAATGAAACCAACGGGCTTTTGTGTGGTAACATCCCCTTAATCAAAAATCGGGTCTTGAGACAAAATTTTTGGGGACTCTCGGTCCATAAGACAAGTTTGTAACTTTCAAAAAAGGCCAAAATCTACCTCCTCCTGGAGACTTCTTCTTTGGCATAATTTTAGGAATGAAAAGCGATTCTCACATGATTTTTTACGCAGGCTTCGAATCTGTCCACAAAAATTTTTAATGGTACATCGCTTACAGGGTGCAACATCGAAAAATGTTTCCCAAATCGTACACCCATTTTAACATGGAAATCGATTCCGTTTTTCATCCTGATCACAAAAATATATCACACTTGGTGGGTTAGTCAACAAAACGCCTGTGAAAAAATTGATAAATTTTGGTCCTTTTTTGAAAATTTCAAACTTGTCTTATGGACCGAAAGCCCTCAAAAAATTTGTCTTACGACCAGATTTTCGATCAAGGGATGTTTCCACACAAATTCCAGTTGGTTTCATTCATGTATCTTATAACGTAAATTTTTGGCCATTTTTTCGAAAATTGACAGGCTCATACCAGCCTAAAGCTCCCGGTCTTACATGTAAGACAAAGCAATTTTCAACAACCTTATCAACGCACATTAGACCTAGAGGACTAAAATCATGTACCTTGTGACGTAAGTTTTGAGGCACCAGCTCCCTGTCCACGAGCCCTGGCTTCAGATTGTTATTAGCAATAATTATGTAATTATTTCAACACATTGAAGAATTCTGGACCACTGGAGCAGTAATTGTCTTCGAAAAAGTCCGAAAAAAAATCGAGCTGATGCAAGAACAATCCCAATTCGTCGTTGCAGTTTGAATGTTGAGTTTGAATCGAAGTGGAGCATTCTGTGGCAGTATTTCGTGCATTTATTTGAATAAATTTCACCGGAGGACTGATGCATTGCGGACTCTTGGTTCCAGGTTGTTCCAGCCGTGGGCGACGTTGCTGCGGAACTGGCAGATCCTGGCCGTGACGCATCCCGGTTATGTTGCATTCCTGACGTACGACGAGGTGAAGCTGAGACTGCAGAGGTACATCAACAAAGCCGGCAGCTACGTGTTTCGGTTGTCGTGCACGAGGCTGGGACAATGGGCCATCGGTTACGTGACGGCCGACGGCGAAATTCTCCAGACCATACCGCAGAACAAGAGTCTGATACAAGCCTTGCTGGATGGCCACAGGGAAGGATTGTAAGTTTTCCCATTAACGGCTGCATCGTCGCAATTTCCTTCCTGCACATAGTTTTCCTGCAAATTCCTTCCATGCACAGTAATAGACTTTTCAAATTTCACCTGAGCGGTTAGGCTTCGGCAATGGCTACTACACATTTCCAGTTGGCGCGCATTCAAACGCCTCGGCTGTCAAATTACCAACTGTAAAATCATTCAAATTCAACAACTTCACTTTGAACCTGCCAACTCTTGATCGGAAATGTGCAGCTGCCATTGACTAACCCTAACAGGTGAAACTGGAAAGGGTATATCACCATGAATCACAAAAATGAAGACTGGACTAAACGGAAGTTATATTTTCAGCTATCTATATCCGGATGGACGCTCCGTCAATCCGGACTTGTCCTGGGCGGTCCAGCCCACCCCCGAGGACCACATAGCAGTGACTCAAGAACAATATGAGCTCTATTGTGAAATGGGTAGTACATTCCAGTTGTGTAAAATTTGTGCCGAAAACGACAAAGACGTCCGGATCGAACCGTGCGGGCATCTGCTGTGCACCCCCTGTCTGACGGCCTGGCAGATAGTAAGTTGTGTTTTCAAGTGAAAACAAAAGTGTAGAATAGTTGTCGGCAAATTTTATTCCGAGTGAAAGCTAAATTGTGAAAAAAAAACGCCACAACAGAGATAGTCTGGGGGCATAGGGTCAAAAAAGGCTTGGCCGTGTGCAACTTCGTGAAGATACAGGGTGTTTCAGAAATAAGTGCCATCCTTTCTACCCCAGATTCAGATTTTTAAAATATGAAGATTGTGCAATTTTTTTATTTCTTAAAAGTGCCCTTGAAAAAAGCTACAGGCCTTCAAAAGTCAATTTTTTGATTCGTTTTTTATTCATTACTTTTATAGGGCTGGGCCGATTTTGCTAGAATTTCAATCAGAGTGCGCTGAAATACGTCTCTATTGAACAATGATGGCGTATTTGAACAAAAGTTCCCAGTGGCGTAGATAGTGAGGAGTAGCTTCCTTCCCCCCCCCCCACTTTCTACGCCCCTGAGGATTTTCCGAAACTGATTACATTTTTAGATTCTTTGTTCAATTTGCAAAAAAAGTTACTCTTGCAAAATTTTGATTAGGGGCTTCATTTTTGAGATACATATTTGGGTTTGAAACTTTGGAAAACATCTCGGAATCGCCACTTTCCAGGACCCAAATTGTTTTTTTCCTGAAAAAGTCCATGTCTCACAGCAAAAATGGCGGTTCATCAACTTGAAACACCTAAAAAACTTATTTCAGTTGAGAAATCATGAGTTTTATTAGATTTCAATTTTCAATTTTTTTTTCAATTTGGGCCCTGGAAAGTGTTGATTTCGAGATGTTTTTCAAAGTTTCAAACCCAAATATCTCTAGAATGAAGCCTCTAATCAAAATTTTGCAAGAGTAACTTTTTTTGCAAATTGAACAAGGAATCTAGAAATGTAGTCAGTTTTGGAAAATCTCAAGGGGCGTAGAAAGTGGGGAAAAAAAGGGGCTACCCCCCACTTTCTACGCCACTGGGCATTTTGTTCAAATACGCCATCATTGTTCAAAAGAGACGTATTTCAGGACACCCTGGTTGAAATTTGGACAAAATCGGCCCAGCCGTATTGAAGTTATGAATAAAAAACTAATTGAAAAATTGAACTTTGAAGGCCTGTAACTTTTTTCAGGGGCACTTTTGAAAAATAAAAAATAGCACAATCTTCATATCTTCAAAATCTAAATATAGGGTGGAAAGAATGGCACGTATTTTTAAAACACCCTGCATACAGGGTGTCCGAGGTTTAAATCCGGAAACTTTAGCAATTGATACGGAATCAAAAAATTAAGCGACCATGCCCGGAAATTTTTTTCCAAAAATTGAAAATAACGGAGATAGAGTCCTTCAAAGTTAGTTTCTAAAAATCAATTTTTCTTAACAACTTTTACACCGTTCAACCGATTTTGTCCAAATTTGACACAAGTGATCCTACAACAATACATTGACATCAACAGCTTAGGATGACTTTTTCCAAATGATTTCAGTGGCGTAGATATTGGGAGGTTCATTCCTATTACCCCACTATTTTCTACGCCAATGAACATTTTGAGAAAACGACCAAAATTGATAATTCTGCATTTAATTCCAATGAAAAAGTTATTCTTGCTTCGTTTTTGAGATATTTGAGTTTGAAAATTCCAAACACAACTACGAATCAAAGTCATTTTTGTTACTAAAAATTCACTTTTCCACGTCACTTGAGATATTGCTTCCAAAATTGATATCGGCGATGGTTAAAAGCTCAACTCCATAAGAAAAATTATGACTTTGATCCAAACAGTCCAGTAGCGTAGATGTTGGGGGAGCCACTGATATTATCCCCCCTATTTTCTACGCCAATGAATATTTTGGGAAAACGATTAGAATTATTGATTCTGCATTCAATTCAAAAGAGAAAGTTAGTTCTTGTAAATTTTGATTTGAGGCTTTGTTTTTCAGTTATTTGAGTTTGAAAATTCCAAACACAATAATTGTGTTTGAAAGAATTATTATGAATTAGAATTGTTATTGTTACTAAAAATTCTATTTTCTACATCACTTGTGCTATTGCTTCCAAAATTGATATCGGTGATGTTTAAATGCTTAGCTCCATTAGAAAAATTATTACTTTGATCAAAACAGTCCAGTGGCAAATTTCCAGTGAAAAAAACGATTTTGACTGATTTTGATTCATGACTGTGTTTGGAATTTTCAAACTCAAATGTCTCCAAAACAAAGCCTCAAATCAAAATTTACTAGGAGTAACTTTTTCTTCAAAATTGAAAGCAGAATCAATGTTTTTAATCTTTTTTTTTTAATGTTCATTGGGGTAGAAAATAGGGGGATAATAGGAGTGGTTCCCCCAATATCTACGCCACTGGACTGTTTTGATAAAAGTTATAATTTTTCTCATGGAGCTTATCATTTCAACATCACTGATATCAATTTTGGAAGCAATATCTCAAGTGACGTAGAAAATAGAATTTTTAGTAACAATAATAATTCTAATCCATAATTAGTTGTGTTTGGAATTTCCAAACTCAAATATCTCAAAAACGAAGCCTCCAATCAAAATTTACCAGGAGTAATTTTTTCTTTCAAATTGAACGCAGGATTGATAATTGTAATCGTTTTCTCAAAATATTCATTGGCGTAGAAAATTGGGGGGGGGGATAATATCAGTGGCTCCCCCAATATCTACGCCACTGGAATCATTTGGAAAAAGTTATCGTAAGCTTTTGATGTAAATGTATTGTAGAATCACCTGTATTAAATTTGGACAGAATCGGTTGAACAGTGTGAAAATTATTATTTAAAAAAAAACGGTTTTTTTAATCTAATTTTGAAGGGCTCTATCACCGTTATTTTCCATTTTTGAAAATATTTTTCTGGACAAAAGGGCCAATTCTGTATCAAACCCGTTTAAATTTAAAGGCCGTTAAAAGAAAATCAGCCAATCGTGAAGCCCATTTCTGATCGTTCCCAGGTGACCGACGTCTTTAAAAATTTTAAGGGGCCTTTAAATTTTACACAATTGCCACTAAAGTCGTCTTATTTTTTAATTCTCTATGGATTGTTGAAGTTTCCAGATTTAAACCTCGGACACCCTGTATAGAGATATGTCCTAATCGATTCCTGGGCGATCAAGGACCATGAAAAATTATGGTGGAATATTGACATCTGCTGCAGGCAAATATGGTGGAGGCGCCAAATGGGCTTCATCTGGTAATAAGAAATTGGCTGTAGCTCGTTTGTTTTTCAACGGATTTAAAGATCTGGAACATCATTTTGTAGAGAAAAAAATCTCTTTTTATTTCATATCTCAATTTACAAACGTCATTTCGGGAAACTATCAAAATTGTCTTTATAAGATATGCTAAATTCTTTTTTTAAGGTTATCTGATATTTTTGAAACTTGGCAGTGTTATAGATCTTGAGGTGCCCTTTTCGAATTTTCACTTTTCCACTTTGTATATTTGCTGTTTTGGCCGCCATATTGGAAAGATAGCGCCCGAAAGACAGTTTTTTGTCAATATCTTTACTTCAGTCAGTGTGAGGTGAAAGCGTTTGTATGCAAATGGAAGCTTATTCAATTCTCTACAATTTGACACCTTACTCGTGTACGTGCTATTCCGGTTCTTGGGTTATGGCTTCTAGAACTCCCTGAAGCATCAACTTCTGTCATCCAATCAGCATGTCAAGTTGATCTTAGCTCCACGTGGCAGTCAAATTAACCATCAATAATGATAAGTTGTCAACCACATACCATTAATATCCAGAAAATCAATCGTGGTAACGATTGTTGTGCAACTACAGGTGAACTCTAAGGGAAAATTAACTTTGAAAATGTATAGCTTGAGAACCGTAAGTCGCACAGGAGTGATTCAGATGTCAAATTTTAGAGAATTTGATAGACCTTCACTTTTGATATGAATCCTAAAATTTTATAACGAATTTTCCGAAAAATTTCCAAAAATATGTTTTTTGGGCGCCATCTTTTCAATATTATGGCCAGAACAGCAGAGATACGAAGTGGAAAATTGGATATTCTGAATGATGACCCCACATTCCATCATAATAATGAGTTTCGAATGTATCTGATATTCTTCAAATGCTATACTACCTTTATTTCTTTCTAAAGTCAGTTTGCTTCCACAGTTCACCCTGTAATTACACAATTAACATCACCATGATCGATTTTCTGAATTTTCATCATCCATGGTTAATGGCCAAGAGCTATTTATGGTCAATTTGCTTGCTACATGTCGGTGGTATCAATTTAACTTGCTGATTGAATGCCAAAAGTTGATGCTTCCGGAAGTTCTGAAAGCTCTAATTCAAGAATCGTGAATCGCACATAAATGAGTGATATGTCAAATTGTAGAGATTTGAATGGGCTTTCCTCCGCATATTATACACGTTTCAATCTTGAGTCAGTTGAATTCAAGATATTGACAAAAAACTGTTTTTTGGGCGCCATCTTTTCAATATGGCGGCCAAAACGGCAAATATACAAAGTGGAAAAATGAAAATTCGAAGAGGGCACCTCAAGACCTATAACACTGACAAGTTTCAAAAATATCAGATAACCTTGAAAAAATGCCGGAATTTAGCATATCTTATAAAGACAATTTTGATAGTTCCCGAAATGACGTTTGTAAATTCAGGTATGAAATAAGAAGAGAATTTTTTGTCTACAAAATGACGTTCCAGATGTTGAAATCCGTTGAAAAACAAACGAGCTACAGCCAGTTTCTTATTACCAGAATATGAAGCCCATTTTGGGGCCGCCACCATATTTGCCTGCAGTAGATGCCAATATTCCACCATAATTTTTGATGGTCCTTGATCCCCCAGGAATCGATCAAGACATAACTCTATATATCTTTACGAAGCTGCACACGACACGACCTATGCCCCCATACTAAGATACGAATTTCTGGAAGCAAGTTTCAATGGATCGCAAGGAAACATATCGAGTGTATGTTCTTCCCGAGTAAACTGACCACGAAGAACGCGAATCCATCGGCAGTTTCATAATCGGAATTGCCGCAATCGAGATACGAGTTTTTGGCAGTAAGTTTCGATGGATCGATCGCGAGGAAACATATCGAGTCGCATGTCCTTTCCGAGTAAATTTACCACGAGGAATACGGATCAATCGGCGGTTTCAGCATCGAAAGCATCACAACCAAGATACAAGTTTTTGTCAGCAAGTTTTGAAAAATCAAAAGGAAACATCGAGTCGCATGGTCTTTTCGGGTAAATCGACCACGAAAAACGCGAATCCATCGGCGGTTCCAAAATCGGAAGCGCCTCAACCGAGATACGAGTTTTTGGCAGCAGGTTTCGATGGATCGCAAAGAAACATATCGAGTCGCATGTCCTTTCCAAGTAAACCGACGACGAGGAACGCGAATCAATCGGCGGTTTCAGCATCGGAAGCATCACAACCAAGATACGAGTTTTTGGCAGCACTTTTTGAAAAATCGCAAGGAAACATATTGAGTCGCATGTCCTTTCCAAGTGTATCGATAACAAGAAACGCGAATCAATCGGCGGTTTCAAAATCGGAAGCGCCTCAACCGAGATACGAGTTTTTGGCAGCAGGTTTCGATGGATCGCGAAGAAACATATCGAGTCGCATGTCCTTTCCAAGTAAACCGACGACGAGGAACGCGAATCAATCGGCGGTTTCAGCATCGGAAGCATCACAACCAAGATACGAGTTTTTGGCAGCAATTTTTGAAAAATCGCAAGGAAACATTGAGTTGCATGTCCTTTTCAAATAAATCGACCACAAGAAACGCAAATCTATCGAGTTGCGTCACTCGGGAGACGTCACAACCGAGATACGAGTTTTTGGCAGCAAGTTTTGATGAATCGCAAGTCAACATATCGAGTCGCATGTCCTTTCCGAGTAAATCGACTACGAGGATGAACGCGAATTCGTTGGCGGTTTCCAATTCGGGAGCACCATAATCAACAAACGAACTTCTGGCATCAAGTTTTGAGGAATCAGAAAGAAACATATCGAGTCGCATGTTTTTTTGAAGTAAATCGACCACGAGGAACGCGAATCGATCGGCGGTTTCAAAATTGGAGGCATCACAATCGAGATACGAGTTTTTGGCAGCATGTTTCGATTAATCGCAAAGAACCATGTCGAGTCGCATCTCCTTTCCGGGTAAATCGACTGCGAGAAACGCGAATCCATCGGCGATTTTCTATTCAGAAGCACCACAACCGAGATACGAGTTTTTGACAGCAAGTTTTAATGAATCACAAGGAAACATATCGAGTCGCATGTCCTTTTCGAGTTAATCGACCACGAGAAACGTGAATCAAATGGTGGTTTCAAAATCGGAAGCATCACAACCGAGATACGAGTTTTTGGCAGCAAGTTTTGATGAATCACAAGGAAACATATCGAGTCACATATCCTTTACGAGTAAATCGACGACGAGGAACGCGAATCAATCGGCAATTTCAGCATCGGAAGCATCACAACCAAGATACGAGTTTTTGGCAGCACTTTTTGAAAAATCGCAAGGTAACATATTGAGTCGCATGTCTTTTTCGAGTAAATCGACTACGAGGATCGCGAATCCGTTGGCGGTTTCTAATTCGGGAGCGCCATAACCAACAAACCAATTTCTGGCAGCAAGTTTTGCGGAATCGGAAGGAAACATATCGAGTCGCATGTCCTTTCTGAGTAAATCGACTACGAAGAACGTGAATCTGTTGGTGGTTTCCAATTTTGGAGCGCCATAACCAACAAACGAATTTCTGACACCAAGTTTCGATGGATCGCAAGAAAACATATCGAGTCGCATGTTCTTTCCGAGTAAATCCGACTGCAAGGAACGCGAATCCATCGGCAATTCCAAAATTGAAAGTGTCATAACAAAGATACGAGTTTCTGGCAGCAAGTTTCGATGGACGGCAAGGAAACATATCGATATATGTGATAAAATATAGGGTGTTCCATTTGAAGAAAGAAACTTGGCATACGTACCTGAGTTTTGCCTTATCCTGTATAATCGTATGATTGTTGAGATCATACGGAACGAAAAACGATGTGAATTATGAAGGAGCGTTTGAATTATATTTCTCTTTGATCGTTTGAAACTTATAGCGTTCTCGAGTCGCTAGAGCCGAGCCGGTTCGGCTCTAAAATCAGGGGATTTGATTGGTTCTCCCTGGCCAATCAGTTATAGCGATTTTAGAGCCGAACCGGCTCGGCTCTGGCGACTCGAAAACGCTATTAGTGTTCCGATTCCTCACTATTGACTCATCCTGTATCGTCCTTATGGATTACAATGTCCACTCAGAATTTGTGCCAATAGGGTGAGCCACCCCTGTAGTCAGAGTGCCTCCGCTGCCGCTCCTCGTAAAAGCGCGGCACCGGACGGCCTTTGCTCTGTTCCGTTTTTGCTTCCCATTCCGCGAAAAACGTTCGTCCGCCGATTCTGATGAATCCGACGATGATCCTCGCCGATCCTAATTGCGCCTGCGATTTCTTCCAGGACTCCGACGGCCAGGGGTGTCCGTTCTGTCGGGCCGAGATCAAGGGCACGGAGCAGATCGTCGTGGACCCGTTCGATCCGAAAAAGTCGCACAACCGACCGAAAAACGCATCGTCGGCCAGCTCTCCCAGTTCGGTGACGAACCTCGACGACGACGACCTGGAGTTTGAGGTAGTGAACGTTCCCGCGCCTGCGCCTAGCACGAATGATTACGTTGAATGAGCCCACCCATCCCCATAATTTCGGCTGTGCTTCAAAACATTTATTATTTTTTTAATGGTCTACTACTTATCCAAGTGTGTGCTTGTTCCGTTTGTTTTGTTTTTTTTATTTAACTGGCTTCATACCACACGGGGGACTCTTTCAAAAAAAAAACACCAGGGATGTGTATACCTGTGGCTGTCCATGCATGTCACGCTTTTCATTATTGCGTCACTGTTTTGTTTTTTATACATAATATTACGTTTTTTTTTTCTCTGGGGATATAAAACTGTCGGTGGTGTGTGTATATTTAGTTAGTACCAAAAGTATTATGTTATTGGAAAAAGTGCAACAGGCAGCACTATTGCCATTTTTTATTACTCTCTATCTTCAAATTTATTTATTTAATTTTTTCTATGATTTATATATAAATATATGAGATATTATTAAGGATAAAAATGTAGTGTTGATAAAATGTACTTTGACAACGACACCGTATGTTAATATAGGTATGTTTTAAGTTTATATTTTTGTTTTGCGGCTTTGTGTAATCCTTGTGTGCTTTTCCTTGTGTCGAGGTAAGTAAGCTTCCCGTTTTTTTTTTTCGTTTTTATTTTGTACCGTGCATGGCACACACTCACGCTTGTCACTGGTTGGTGTTTTGACATTGGACATGTCACGACCACTTTGGATTCTGGAATGGTGGGACAGTTTGGTGTGATGCTAAGGAGTGGTGTGTTGATTGTAGGATGTCGGAGAGCTGTGGACCTGCGCAGGGAGCAGCTTGCACGCCCTGGCCGTGTCGCCACGCGGGGACATTTCTGTAAGTTTATAAATGTCATTTAAGATTCATTATATCGTAGAGCTGACGGCACACCACAGGGACCTGTGGGCGGGGCTAAAGAGAAGAACAAAAATCGTTTTGGACGAGTCCGTGTGTTGGAATAGGGAAGCAACACCGTCAGCTGGAGTGGTGGACCATTATCAGGTCACAGGCGAACCCAAAATCCCACTGCAAATCTAAGTGCACCACTAGATGAACTCAGTTCGCGCAGTTAGGCTCCGCCCACAGGTCCCTCTGGTATTCCGAGTACTCTAAGCAATGGCATCCTTTGCATTTCTTATACACATATGTATTATCAATTTCACGGCTTTCTGCATTAGAGCAAGCTATGGAAAAATTGTGTTGTGTTGGTACGAATGATACGATGACAAGGGGATGCCAGCCAGTTGTCTACACGTGCAATTTTTAATGTGACACCTTGTCACCGTGTCAAGATATCATATACGCGAAAGTGAAATTTTTTGAGCATACGCCAGCAATCGTGAGTTTCTTTGGAGTGCTTTGCAGTGTGAACGACAAGGGACATTGTCTTTACTGGTTGGTGGGTCTCCGCCAAGGTTGTTAGATTTCTGGCGACTACTAATGGATGATGTCGAAGATCGGCAAGATACTTCTCGGATGAAAAGGCCCACCGCCCAAAAGGCTACATCTTCTGTTGCACATCACTGGAGTAGTGAGTACCAGGTGCCTACTCTAGCTCTAGCTCTACCTATTGTACCTACTGCAACATCAAGCAAGGTATAAAGACACATGCTGGCAGACAACACAGCGTACCTACTTACTCACGCCCAAATTGTCTCGTCTCCGTACAGTTCAACTCCATTAATTATTATCCTACTATCCATATTGTTCATCTAAAGAATAACTTTGGGCAGTGGGTTTTCCTCTTTACATTCCATTCCTCCACGGCATCATGGACTTTTGGCATAATTTTCTCAGTGGCCGGCAAAAACCTAATAGTCTTGGCGAAGACGCACCAACCAGTGAAGACAATGTCCCTTATCGTCCACACAGCAAATCACTTGAAGGAAACAAACAATTCCTCGCATATTCTCGAAAATTTTCACTTTCGCGTACATGACTCTGCGAGTCGGTGACAATGTCACATTGAAAATTGCACATGAAGACAACTAGCTGCCAACAAGTCGTCAACGTGCCATTTGTACCAACGCAACCCATTTTTTCCATAGCTTGCTCTAATGCAGAAAGCCGTGAAAGTGATTATATGTATTCAGTAACATTTTATTAGTCTTGTTGATACCTTGCTTGGCACTCTTCACCACTCGCGCTACTGGCTCTCGGCTGCCTTGTTCGAAGTTTCAAACCAGCCCCAAATGCTTTCAATCAGGCGGAAACCCTTAACCGTGTTAGTATGTGCGAGCCCGAATTTTCTAGAGGCATTTTTGAAGAAAAAAGATTTCAATGTTTTTTGACCCACCTTGTATAAAAAGCAAAATTTAAATTTAATACACATCCAGCGGTTGATATTGCTTTCTCATAATTCTAGCAGTAAGAATTTATTGAATATTTTTGAAATACCGAAACTGGAAGGGTCTGAGGGACTACCCTTTAATCTTTTATAAATTGAAAAATAAAAGTCTTAGGCACTCTGTGTAGGCTGTACCGCTCAACCACGAGACGTGACACATGGTGGAGGCGCCCAAGTTCCTCTTTACCAAACGTGACACATGGTGGAGGCGCCAAAGTGCGTCTTTATCATGTTTATCATGTCGTGCTGTACGAATCTTAAGAATAAATGTTTCAGGCCTCCGCCAGTCCGATGATTTCCCCGGGCAGCAGTCCTCGTGTGATGCGTCGAAGCATAACGCCCGGCACGATGACGATACCTCCGAACGCGATCCCGCCGCCCCTGCCTCCCAGGAAAAGCTCCCCCACGCACGAGCAAACGCTGCTGCCGTCTTCGATGCTCTCCTCGTCGCATTCGCTGCGCAACGGAAGCGGCAACGTCCAGAGCATCATGAACAACAACAACAATAACAACAACGGCCTCGCCAAGTTCATCTCGGCCTCCAGCTACCTCGGCGGCGGCATAAACGAAGCACAATCAGTCACCAACCTGGCCATCCACCAGGCCATCGAGATACCGCAGATTTCCAAGAGCAGTTCCATGCTGGAGATGCACCGCAACCACCACCAGCCCCTCCACCCTCCCCTGCATCACCATCGCCACCCGACGCCCCCCGCCGCGCACAGTTCCGAACTGCCCCCGGCTTCGGCCAGCGACGCGAACAACAGCACCAGTGCCAATAACGTAACGGTGGAACTGAGTTCGCCCGAAACAATTTACGGTGTAGTTATATCGACCTGTGATAATGTCATAGACAGTGCCAAGACGCAGCAGACGCGTCACCTGAGCTGTCCCGTGGTGGTCCAGCAGCGGAAACCTCCCCCGCCGGCCGTCCATCACCCGCATCCCTACCCCCACCACCACCATCCGCCGGTCAAGTCCAACACGACGCCCAACATCAGCAGCCAATCGGCCGTCGTCGTCTTCGAACCCGAACAGCCGCTGACGGTGCCGACGTCTCCGAATCCGGTGTACGAAAACGTCAATTTGGAAATACCGCCCAAGCACAAGGGGGGACGGTTCAATCCGCTGATGGACAAGGAGCACGCCGTTTCGTACGAGAACCTCAACATGGACTACATCCGGAAGCTGGTGAGCGAAGGGTATTCGCGCGACGCCGTCATCAAGGCGCTGGGCATCACCAGGAACAACGTCGACATGGCTTGTGATATACTGCACGAATTCGGCACCAAGCTGGGATAATGGCGGTGGCGTGCCGTCATTCGGAGTTCTTACCGGACCTAAAAATTAAATGTTTCGGCAAATTTCGGGTAATAATGATAGAAATTCCATTGCTGGGGGCTCACGCGCAAGCTCTGCGCAAGCCGTAGTCAATCCTAACTTAGAAATTCACGTAGAATCGCGCGACTGAGACCACTGCGTATTTTCCTAGTCTTTCATTTTCAAATACCAAAATGTTGATTTCATGGATTCAGCAGATGTGATTTAATCGGAAACGTATAAAAAAAGCTTGTAAAGCAATCGGCGCCAGTAGATGTCGCATACGCACCAGACGCACGTTTTCCACTCCACTGATGCTAAATTAATTTGGTGATATTGATAATTTTTTATTTTTTCAAATTGAAAAAAAAATCCAAGAAAAATATTAAAACTCGAAGTGAATGAGTAAAGCCATCTTTTCTTTTTTCAAATTGACCTCAACGATAAATTTCTGTTGAAAAATAAGGCTGTTTCGCTGGAAGGCGTGAGCGCGTTTCATAGCAATTGACCCGCAGCACTCTTAAGATGAGCTGAAAATTGGCCAGAAAATTGGATACCCTGTATAAAATAACGATTCTGAATGGTGTTTTGGCAAGTTGTACGTTCAACTTTCTAGACACCAACCTTTAGCTTTGTCTACTTCAGCCCCTACTCTGTCTGTCGACTATAAAATGATCATTTAGAGTAGCCTTAAGGGTCGATTGCTAGAAATACGCTCACGGCTTCGCTCACTACAGCTTTATTTTCCAACAGAAATGTATTACTGAAGTCAAAACTGTAAGCAAAATGATGGCTCTTGTCACTGACGTCAAGTTTTTTGTTTTTTCTTTTTTAGAAACAAACTTTCTTTTCACATTGCGACTGGAAAATGACGTACTGGTCTCTCAACACGCGATCTTCGAAATCATATTTTTCATAAACGGCTCCGCGTCGTCTCATGCTCCATCTTTATGTGGTGGCGCTCCCCGGAATCGATGTTTTTAGAACTCATATTAATTAAAAAAAGTCAATGTGAAGGTAGCTAAACGGCCCCCAATCAATAATTTTCCCGTATGTCAACATGCCGGAAAATGGAACGCAATATTTTGCCAAACACGCTATTTTAATAAATAACATATCCATATGATTAAAAAAAAACGCTTCGACTTTTTCCTTTTATAGTCACACTACTAACAGAACAAAAAAAAAAAAAGGAGGAACGCGCGCGTGACAAGTCTGATTTTTCAAAATAAGTACAAGCATTCGATGCCGCCTAACCAAAGTTTTTTTTCTACCGTTATTGTAAATATTGAACGATTCACAACACAAAATTGTATAGTTTCCTCAGGAAGGCGTCAAACCAAAGTCTGTATATAAATGAATGAAATGAATAATAATAATAATAATTATATGTTTTTTATTCATATTGTAAATATTTTGCCATGTAATTATTCTTATGTATAATAATTGAATAAATTATAGCTCATGATCGGATCTTTTGATGAATGGCTTCGCTTTTTCTAAATTCTTTGGTACATATCAACCTGTACGCCAGAGACGTATTTACGCTAATTAAAACTAACTAACTTCCACATCCCTCAAGGTACGAATATCCAAGGAGTATTGCTACGACGTCGACAATAAGGATTCGGTCAGGGCTAACAGGAGAAAGCTGGACATCAAGTAGACGCTTCCCGCAACGCTGACCAGCAAATTAGCAGTCGTGTGGCTGCCATCCACCATTCGTTATATCTGAAGTCTCTTTCTATAAAATGATGATACGTCAGAGATAAAAAAAAGGAAGAAATAGGTCACTGTTTTTTTGTACGTACTATGCAAAAAGTACCATATTACACCTTGAAATAGTGGAAGTAAAATGGCGCTTTTACCCCCTAGGGATCAAAGTAATTTGTGAGACTAGAGTAGCATTTCATTTCCTCAAAATCGCGGGACTGAAGCAGTAATTTCGTACTACCTCAGAGAAAAAACATATTTCCAACATGAAAAAAATCTAGTAATTTTAAAATCTGTCGTGCAAAAAATAGTATATGCAACACGTGACTAAAGCGCCGAGGTGTAAAGGATGTTACTAAATAAGCCCGAAAAACTTCACCTGACCTAAGATGGTAAGATCAAATTTTGCACAACCTCTGATCCATTTTATGCTCCGAGTAAAAATAATTTGTCAATCAGTGATGTTAGTTTTGACGTCGAGTGACGTAAGCACATGAATTTTCTGGGCGTTGAAGAAGAGCAATGCAAAAATAAATGGCGGCATCTAATAAAGCGTCTCTGCTTTAGTGAGAAATGATGTCCCATTTGCTGATTTGAAAAAAAAACAAAATATGTCAACTTTGACGTTTTTTCCAAGCTTGACATCGCTAGGGACAACACAACACGCGATGGTACTGTCGCTGGTCTCAAATAAGAGATGTTGGGATGTCGCGGCTTCCTATTTCACGACTTCTGTTCACATGGCGCCTGGTTAGTATTGTCGGACGTTAGGAGCTACGGCTTCCTCAAGAAGTAGCACACGAAGAGGAGCCCGCCTCGAGCACTCGTAATCCATCACCGATGAACTAGGATGAGACTTGACCCCCTTCATGGGTAAGTCCTGTCCTCCGCTGGAATGAGACTTGGCCTCCTTTTATAAGTTCTAGCTTCCTTTAGCTGACCGATCCTCTAAAAGTTTCTAATTGGTACTGTATACAGGGTGTGATATGTAACTTTTTTATTTTAAATGCAACACCCTATATTTTATTCCGTTATTTGGTGGAGCCTTTTTTTCTGATTACAAATATATATGACACTTATAATCTAAACTGCTCAACAATGAAAGTGTTAGAAAGCAAAAATTCACCCAATTTTGAACCGCCAAGTTCTGAATTGCCCAATCTTTTGGCCATCTTTCTTGTCAATATGAAATCCATAGAGCCCCTCAAAAAAATTTTTACAGGGTGATGAACAGAGCAGTGCAAAATTGATGAAAGTTCAACATACCCCCGTTTTCGTTGAAAATTTTTTTCGGGAGTATCAACACCAAATTTAGGAAGAATGATGTGTTCCCTCGAAACGGTTTTTGAATTTTCGGGATTCCAGTCGAAACAGCCAAAATGTGATTTTTTTTATTGTGAATACTGTATGTTATTCCTGTAGCAACGCAAAAACATTAGAACTTTTCATATCAAGATGACGCCACTTGGTGGGCTTGTTCACTGAACAATTCTGAGCAATTTGACTTGCAACACGTTCCTATTGTCCAGTGTAGGGGTGAAGAAAGAAAAGCCCAATTGGCAGCGTACTTTTTGGTACTACTCCTAAAATTCGGGTTTTTAGCATTGAAAAAGGGTTATTTTTCACTCTCTTCAGTCAACATGGGACCACGTCATCAGAATTGGATTGACCACATTTCCGCCATTTTGGATTCTTTTGCCTTTACCTCAAATTTCAAAACATAGGCATGTTTGGTATCGTTTCTTAAAATGTTGGTCCCCTGAATGGGATTCTGTCAATAAGATCTGTCTATCTGTTTGGCTATCTCTTTCCGAAAAAATATTTATAAAATTTTTAACCCAACTCTTCCTGAAAATCTCTGAGCGTCCAATTTAATATTCTTGACCTCTCAATTCTTTTCAATGCAGTCAACGTCATCCTGCATATAGCATCGGAATAGATAATTTTCTGTGAAAAAAATGCCACCCAAATTTCACCCTTCCGCTCCCCCCACCTCATCTCAAAAATCTAAAATGGCAACACCTACTTTGTGATACATCAAATTGAAGGAAACTGAATTCCCTCCATGAATAAAATCTTTTCAAAACCCCCCATTTCCCTCACAAAATACTCCAATTGTCTAATTTATTTGGAGAGGGGTTGAAAATTTCAGAAAAATTGTTTCTCGAAAAGAGAATCCAATTTCCTTTAATTTGATGTATTACATCGCTGTATGAAAAGTTCTAATGTTTTGCGTTACTACAGGAATAACATACAGTATTCACAATAAAAAATCACATTTTGGCTGTTTCGACTGGAATCCCGAAAATTCAAAAACCGTTTCGAGGGAACACATCATTCTTCATAAATTTGGTGTTGATGCTCCCGAAAAAAAATTTCAACGAAAACGGGGGTATGTTGAACTTTCATCAATTTTGCACTGCTCTGTTCATCACCCTGTAGAAATTTTATGAGAAGATCTATAGATTTCATATTGACAAGAAAGATGGCCAAAAGATTGGACAATTCAGAACTTTAAACAGAATCAGAATCGTTTGTGCCAATCAAAAGTTACAGCCGTTCAAAAGTGGGTGAATTTTTGCTTTGTAACACTTTCATTGTTGAGCAGTTTATTTTGACAAGTAAGTTGTCGGAAAAATGATAAAATAGGTAGTCAAATAATTTTGTTTCGCGGTAAGATGGCTTTGGTTTCTACAGTTCACTTGAAAAAAGTTATTCTCGCACCATTTTGTCTGCAGAATTCAAGTGTGCATGTATAAATGGTCTAATTCGTTCCTAATGCAGGGTGTCGCGTAATTTTTATTTTTTTATTAATTTGACTACCTATTTTATTATTTTTTGACAGCTTCCTTGTCAAAATAAATCATAAATGTTGTATATCTTTGTAATCAGTAAGAAAGGCTTCATTAAATAACGTAATGAAATGTAGGGTGTTGCATTTGAAATGAAAAAGTTACATGTCACACCCTGTATACGGTACCAATTGGAAACTTTTAGACGATCGATTCAAGTTCATTGGGAGAAATCGTTGAGAAAAAGTTATCAGTTTTTCAAAATATCTCAAAGGGGAATATTCTAGAGGGGGGGTGAATTCTATCGTGAACAACCTGTACCTTTCTGTAGAGTCGCAATTGTAGATGATGATAAGTTTAGGACAACAACCCCCCCTTTCGAAACTAAAAGCTTCTGTTTTAGCGCACAACGGTAGTTATTCAAATTCCCGTGTTCGTTAGATTTCAAGTACAAGAGGATAATTGTTATTGATCAGTGCCATGTAGGGAAATTCCACTTGAAGGAACATCCGATTTGTTCTCGCGAAACTAATAATTCTGTTGCAGGATTCACCTGAAGCTGGAGGTAGCCGCTCATGAAATGGAAAATCTATTAAGAAGCTGGCCATATTACCTGGATATTGGACGACGCGACGTGAGGATTCAAGAAATTTGTACCTAAGTATAATGAATTGTTGGGGATCAGTTAGTTAATTTAACGGTCTGGTATTTATTCATAGGGAACAATAATTGTTTCGAAGACTTTTCGCGTTAGTTCATCGGCGAGCACCTTTGTTGGTTTTAATCAATGATGGGTTCACTAAACACAGAACAGTACGGGATGCAATCAAATAGATCTTCACATGGGAGTCTTGTATCTTGACTTGAAAAATTGTTTCGCGTACACCATTGGTTCGGAAGTTTTTGGGAGGGTGAAATTGGGTTCAATATTTCCGACTATAGACACTCGCGTTCGCGATATCCTTCCCCAAGATTCAAGGACAGTTCAAGGTGAATTGGTTCAGTCCTCCACAAAGGCAAAGCCACATTCAATCCTTTCCCAAAACAGGCAAAAAAAAAACATTGCATAAAAAGAGCAAAGCAAAAAAGAGTAGTCCAGGTAACTATGAGATGAGAGAGACGCAGACTTTGAAAAGAGATCCAGAATGAGAGGAGCCCCGCAAGCACCTGCAATTGTAGAAGGGAACAGGGGAAGGAAAGAGAAAAAAGTAAAAGTCAAAGTTTCAATGTTGGTCAAGATGAAGAATCTGGTGCTCGTCAGAGTTGATGTGTGGCGGCAATCAATAAAATAATGAAAATAGTTGTTGGGGGAAGCTCATCTCTTAGGGGACAGTTTAGAAAACCTAGCTATCCTGTTCAGAATATCGACGTGCGTGTACGAAAATTGAAACTGACTATGGTGTTCCTGCGCAGCTCGCTAGATGGCGCGGCGTGTACCAATGACAGCTCCTCGTTGACGTTTGCAATGTCAAATCTGGCGGGATTCCAGTGGCGTAGCTTACAATAGGAACGAGCTTTTATATAGCCATTTTGACATGTACATAGAAGTCAATACATTGATTTTATGTTGAAACTAAATTGTGTGTTTCAGGTATTGTGCTCAAACTAGTGGTTAAGTCGATCTCAACACTCTCAAGAGCTTTCTCCTCGAACTACAAGAACAAAAGCACAACAGGATGGCGTCCTGATACTAGATGATCATCAGTCAAGCGGTCCCAAAAGCGGGAAAAGCTCTTAATTTCAAATAAGTTTCATAAAATTGAAGTATACTGGGTTGTCTACCCAAACAGGCGCATAAGCAAGAGAATTTGGGAGTTTCAACACCTTATAAAGTAAAAGGAATGAAAAGAATCGATAAAAAGCAACGTAGGTTTATTTTTCTACACACAGGAACAGGCATAAGTTCAGATCAATTCGAATAACGCTGCTGCAAGCGCAGCGAATAAGGAAAACTTTGCGGGAAACGCGACGGAACTTCCGGATC
Source organism: Anaspis maculata (assembly GCA_949128115.1). Taxonomy (NCBI): domain Eukaryota; kingdom Metazoa; phylum Arthropoda; class Insecta; order Coleoptera; family Scraptiidae; genus Anaspis; species Anaspis maculata. The sequence goes on along the minus strand of OX421963.1, from coordinate 94,607,834 downwards.
TATCTTGGCCCACTCCGATGACGCCGCACGCCAACGGCTTGCCGACGTTTCCGGTTTTTTTCGACTCCTCGGCGTCGGCACCAGTGCCTTTCCCGTGGTCGTCTTCACGTTCATGGACCACCAGCGCCTTTCCGATTATGTTGTCCTTTCCCTGCTTCAAGGAGATGACGTCGTCCGTGAAGCTTATCTCGGCTATCCCGTCCGAACCGGCCTTGACGTTGCCCAGATCCCCCACGTGCCGTTTGGACGAGGACGACGTCCTGTCGCCGTGGGTCCTACCGTGGGGGTTGAAGTGGTAGCCCACTTTGGAACAGTCGCCGGCGCTTATGTCGCCGATGCTGTGGATGGCCACGCCGTGCAGGCCTTCCGGCAGTCCAGAGAACGAACCTAGTGAAAAACAAGAGTTACTCGTATGGACCATCAGAATGAGATTTGTGGTAGAAGAGGTGAACAGATGAGCTGTCGTGGCAGAATGTGAATGGATTCAAGAATAAGCTACCCTAGAAGCTGTTCCGGAAGTCTTCTTACAAGTCACTCGGTAAAGTTAATGTCTTTCGTCGAAAGTGATGACGTCAAAAGTTATGCTAGGTCAGGGTTTTGTATGAAAACAATCTCTTCTAGGTTGGCAGCACTTACTGTCTATCCTGATTCCTCCCCTTTACCCCTTTCCACACTCGCCACTGCAGCTGTCAAACAAAATGTAAAATGAATTCAACCAGCATTTCCGCCCTCGGATGCCCTTTTGGTTATGAAAACACCCTACAGAAAGGTCGTTGTACTTACCTCTAAACGGTTGATAAACATAAATAAATCACAATACGCAAATATTCCATTAACTGTCACTTTGACAAAAAGTTTTGCCAACTTACGTGTTCGTTGTTCTCATACAAAATCTTGACCTAGGCCACGTTTTGACGTCACACTAATTGAGCGTATTAGGGACTTTCAATTTCCACATTTAGGTAACATTGGCCATTCTGCTAATGCTGCTGCAGTCTGCCAGTTTTGAAAAGTGTTTCTAATTATAGGATCGCTACTGTACAGGAGTTCGCGATGCAACTTGTAAACTTTCCGTGAGCTTTCAAGAACTGCTTTTATATATAACCACGGTCGCGCCCATTTCGAAGATATTGTTCGGCCTGGTACCTCTATAAGCAGTCCAGTGCAAGTACAGGTTCATGATTTTTTGGCATCCATACTGTAGACGATGCTGGGCCTTCAAGACTATATGAATCTTGATTCATCTACAAATGCCCCACTTACTACATGTTCAAGGTTCGAAAAGGCAAATCGTTGGGTCTTGTTTCTGATTGAAAAGATATAATCTGACTAATGATTTACCAGAAAAAAAAACTACTAATAGATATAAATAAATATTATCGGCGTCACATACCTACGACCTACCTGAAATTTTGACTCCGTCCTCGGTGTGTTCAAAAGTGACGGCACCAGTAACACTTTGGCCCTCCACGGATTGCACAAGGACTGTTGCTTTTTCAACTTTTGCGTCTTCAGCGGCAAAAACCAGCAGCAAACTAGCCATCAGGGTAATAATAAGGCCAAACATGTTTTCGTTGTTGTTGGAATGCACTGCACACTAAGCTTTGAGAGATAATTTTTGTACGATTAAAAAAACTAGATACCTACAAGTACTTACGTGTTTATTGCATAAATATCAGATTTTATCAATCCAAACTCGATCACATGTCAGGTATTTCAATCAATTTTATCTCCGTTTTACTTTCCCGACCTGCCACTAATGGAAGAGAAAGTATTGTGATCGTGCTTGAAAAACTCGGTTGTATCACCCCAAAACTTTTCCGAGGAGTAGCAAGAAACGGATGGAAGTTTTTATATGCGGATAAGACGTCTCTGCAGGTGGAAAGTTGGAGGCTGGTTGAAACGAGTTTGAAGAGTCTTCCATAATAATTGAACAACAAATTGTAGAATTTGCCGAGAAAAATTGAACCGGGAAAACTTCAAAGCTTGTTCCAAACAATCTAATTGTCAAAAACTTCAATTAGGGCTTCATTTTGAGCTTCATAACTTGAGTCCGGTCTCAATTAGGTTTTGCATTTTTAAGAGAAAAACTGTCGGAAAATTTGGAGAATTTTGAGCTCGATTTTGAAAGAAATTGCTGGAAAATGTTCAAGAACCAGTCGAGTTCCTCTTGTTCAAAAGAAAAACGGTAAAATCTGTTCAGTGGATGAAAATTTAAGAATCGATAGTCACCCCAAAACTTTCCCGACTAGTATGTACAATTTTCTTCGAAACGTCCCTCAGGGTAGGAAGTTGTAACTGGAGAGAAAGTTGGAAAATGTGTTGTGTTTTGGAAAATTTGAATTTTGCGGGAAAACCTCAAATCTTTTTTCAAAACACCTGACTGTAAAAATCGTCAGTTTAAGGCTTCACTTGAAGCTCCATCATTCAAGTCCGCAGTCTCGAGAACCCAGGCTGGTTTTACATTTTCAACCAGAAAATTCTCGGGAAATTGGAAAAAAATTGTTGGGAAATTTTCAAAAACCAGTTATTTTTTCTTCAAAAATAATCGTGGAAATCTGTTCACGGGCTAAAAAATTGGAAAATTTGCCGTTTCCCCACAAAGGAAAATTCGAAAATCGTGGTTCCGATTTCGAAAATTTCAGCTTCAAAACCTAATCCAATCTTTTCTCCAACTTTTATTCCCAGCACGTCTGCAGCTAAAACGATTATTTCGTGGGGCTCACCGCATGTCAAAGTTTGCACTGTAGTTTTTCCAATTTCACGGAATATGCAAATTTCATTTTGAAAAAATTACCGTCGGAAAACCGGAACCGTGCCGATTTTAAAAATGGATCTACACGACGCCCAGATCAATCTTCTTGGTGGGAGTTTTTTGAAAAATAGGTCCTTGAGCAGGAGTGAATTTTTGAGTGGAGTCCTGCATCGAAAGCGAGTCGTCCTGGTCCAAACACAGATGACAGGCCCTCTCGGGTGGCAACGGCTAGGAGAAATTTTGAAAACTCATGACGCCCGACTGGAAAATGGTAGAAAACTGCAACTGCAGACCTAATTTGACTCTTTTGTTGTGTTGCTTCCTGTAGTACAGGCCAGTTAGAATAAAAACTGGCTCAACCTGGAAATTTCAAATAACAAGCTGAAATTTTGGGGATATGTTTAGGAAGCTACTGTGAACAAACCCTAGAAAGTCCCAAAAAATCCCACTTGGGCAAACACCGCCATCTTGATTTCTAACATGATATCAACTTTTTCTCAGTTTTTACAGTTTTATTTTAATTTTTTGTTACAACTAAACTAAGTATACATATTATAATCAAATAGGGTAAAAAGATTCCTCTATATCCCATACACTTTCTATTTCCAGTAGGTAGAATGACTTTTTGGAGCAAAAATAGAGTGATAAGCTGGAGCGCTGGGAAAGTACGGCCGATGGCCGCTGATAAATAGTTTCGCTCCAAAACTTTGCAGGTGCCATCAGCTGAAGCTCCCCAGCTTGTCACTTCATTTCTGCTCCAAAAAGTCATTCTACAGAAAATAGAAAGTGTATATGGGATATAGCTGATACGCCGGCGCCTCGCAACGGGAGAATCTGCCTAGTGATGCGTATACTCCTCTCCATCTTCAGCACATAGGTGAATTTTGTCATCTTCGTCTACCTTATACACCGACCTTTTGCTGCAGCCATGGCCAGTGCAGAAACCACACTCATTATCAAAGTGCAATGGCTTATTATGGGCCAATTATGGCCCCGGTTCTTGATTCGATGTTTTAGGCTTGTATTTCCCATCCGAGTTGTTACTGGTTTTACAGAGTTTCTTTGCTCATGATGGCTAATGCGGTTTTTGAAGGAATGAATTACATCAGGCATTCTTGTGCCCCATATTTTGTCAAATCAGTCCACCAAAATCATCATCATCAATGTATAAGAGGTTCGTTCCTGGCAGCTGGTCAGACTAAGTTTGTACCATTTCAAAAATTATAAGGGGCTTGTTGCGATCAAATGCTTGGGAATAGTATATAGCCACAAGATTCACCTGGAAGTAATTTGATAGGATTTGGTGTTGACACTGTTTTATAGTCTCCGATAGTTCAACGCAGAAAGAACGATAAAGGCTCAAAAAATTTTAGGTTGAAATTTTCGTGGTTGTTCCACTTCTTTTTCCTATATACAGGGGCTACAGGGTTGGCGCCGATGGCTACACTTCTAAATTGGAAGAGTATATTTCACTGTATAACATTCACTGTGCCAAGTGTCATGTTCCAACCATAAAGTGCAGGGTGCTTTCGCCTACTGCCCTGATCGAGGTCCAAATATAGTTGAAATTTCCCTTTTCTACTCTAGAACGTCTTCCTCGTCTTTTATGCCACAAGTGGACACATCTCACCCGTTTTTCTTACCATTCTTAGCATCACTGTTAAGATCAATTTTCATCAAATTATTTCCATGCCATTCCGTGGAAATAGATTTCCCACCTTCCCACCTTCCGTGGTAATAGATTTTTCTCAAAATGCATTCGATAACGATGAAACTTTATGTAAATATTTTTGCAATTTTCACACTAGCATGGACAAACGTTTCCACTGATGATGATAAATTTTTGTTGATGACTTGAAAAAATGTGAGGCATAAAACTGCCTGACGTAATAATTCTCCCTTTCGAAAGCCATCTTAGCCATCATGAGCAAAGAAAGTCAAGACAATGTGTACTCTACAAGGAAGCAATACTCAATGTTGAGATTACTGTTTTTGTGGAAAAATGATTGTACTTCACCAACCTTATAAGTACCAGTCACTTTCTTAATTATTTTGTGAATAGTGAACGCAAGATGGCTCTCGGAAGGAGAAAAAAAAGGAAAATGTCTTTTTTCTGGGGATAGGCCTAGGCACTGGCTACCGATCATTTTCAATTTGTTACATAACTGAATAATGAACTATGAAGTTTCACTCCTATACTTTGATAATTCACTGATTTACTCGAAAATTAAATTTTTATGGAAAAGACCAGTTTTTTCAGAATATTTCGGGAACGCTTCAGTACATCTCAAATGGTTTGATGGAGCTTCATGGGAATGAACAGCAGGCTATGTTCACGCGACTCTACCTCTTTCGGTTCATGAGTTACATTTTTTTCTTCTTCCTTTTTCTTTTCCAGCCTGTATTCAGAGCTGCATGTCTGTCGCCGATGGCTACACTTCTGGTCTATGGTTATGGTCCATATAACAACTATATGCCAAGTGGCATGTTTTAACGATAAAATACAGGGTGCTTTTGCCTAACATTTGGACTATTATAACAAGATCTCCATTTTTTATATTTTATCATTTTTTTGTGTTGACATTGTAATTTTGAGTTGAAATAATGATTTATAAATTTTGAGTTACGCTTATCCACTCTTAAAAACCTCTGGAGAAGCAAAAATTTATGAAGAGCGAGTCGCTGTGATGTTTTGTTGATGAACAGGCGACTAAAAACAAAAAAAAATTGAAGTAGGATGAAAAATCAAGATATCGGCGTTTGCCCAAATGGGATTTCTGGGGACTTTTGAGGGTTTGTTTCTACTGAGTCTATGAAGATCCCCTCCAAATTTCAGCTCGTTATTTGAAATTTCCGGGTAGATATCTAACTGGCCTGTACTACTGGTAAAGTTGTGAACTTTGAATTTTGTTTATTATTTGACAGATGACAAATTGGGCAATACTTTCAACTGTTCTGAATACAGTTTTTCAGGAGCTTTCAAATGACATAGGTATTGAAACTTTCATATGATACACTTTCAGTATCAGTTGGAATTTTTCGAAAAAAATCGATCCCCCGGGCAGGAAAGAACGTCTGAGTAGATACCTGCACCAAACGCAGCTGATCCTGGTCAAAACTCGAGTGAACCAGTCGTCTCTGGTGGTGACAGCCAGGATAAAATTAAAAAAATCGTAACATCCGACTTGAACATGATGGAAAACTCACTTAATTCGGATCTTTTATTAAGTTGCTTCCGATGAAGAGATTATTTTCATCGTAAATCCCTCAAGTTGATCTAATTTTGGCTCTAAATTCTGCAGATATAATTGCAAAATACTGACTAACTTGTTTCACGATAGGACCAATTACCTAGATCAGAAACTATTGAGGGAAAACTCATTTATGATCTGATATTTTCTCAATATGACATGCCAGTCCGGAAATCATTCATTCAAATCGGATAAATCGTTCTCGGATATAATTGGACCTCACACTTGGGTAAAAAATTTGGTTTTGGTGGTCCGTCAATGTAGTTTTGTGCGAATTTATTATCAAATTCAAACCTTTTTCATCTTGGCTTGGATACATCACAGCAACTCCTGTGGCATGAGAAATGCCGAGTAGGTGAAAAACAAACTTCAACAAGAAAACAACAAACTGAATTTAAAGATAAATAAATATCAGACATAATAAATGGGTCAAAATCTTCTCTGTCAAAATCCCAAGTCACAGCTCTAGTTCTAATCCATTGAATAGATTTTGAATGCATGATTACCTAAATGGCAAAGTTTAGAATTCTGACATTTTAAAAAATTACACCGACAGACCACCAATTTTTCTTACCCAAGTTTGAAGTCCAATTATCCGAGAACGATTTATCCGAATTGGATGAATGATTTTCGGAATGGGGTGTTATATAGGTCGCGGGAACATTGGCACCCGCTATGGCAACGTTGCGAGTATGTCTGACGTGGCAACAGTGCATTGCGCATTTCCACGCTTCTTAGCCGCTTTCGTTTTGCGCCAGGAGCTGCTCGGGATAGATCACTAGACAGAGATAAAGTAGATACATACGCCAATCACGGCCCAGCTGGATCTACTTTCTTTGTCTAGTGATTTACCCTGAGCAGCTCCTGCCGAACACAACGAAACCACAGAAGCGCCTCTTGCCAGTTCCTTGCCCGCGCTTGCGCATGATGGGGTGCCAAAGTACCGCTGTAGAGATTCGCTTGTTTTTGACATTACTCAGTCAAATCTTGAGTTTGGCACATTATTTTTTTTGATGAAGCGACAATTGTTCTATGAATTATCTCTATATTTATTACAACTTCACAACTAAAGAAAATTGTATTAACAAGTAGGTACTGGTGAAAATAACATTATACCATATGTATACCCATCTTTAGGACGCCATTTTTGTTCCAACGACCTATTGGAAAAATATTCAGAACATAATGAGTTTTCCACTTGTAACTCTTCATGCCCTTTCCCCGCCTAATTATTCAAATTCAAATATGTACTTACTTCCCGCTCATTTAAATTCTCATACCCGTCATTGGCCCGTGATGTCGTCTAGTGGGAGACAAGAACCCACTGACGTCAAGAACCCAACGCTGGTAGTTCGATTTGACGTAGCCACGTAGCCTTATATTACACTTGTAAGAATAGAAATGAAACCAGAGGAATACCTTTCATGAGCATTTTTATTCAAGTTCAGTTATTGAACGAGAATTGCCATTGAATTCGGTAAATTTGCATGTCCTTTCAGTGAGTGACTTGATGCAATATTTTACACAGAAAGCAGAGTCGTGTTCATACTTCCATCATCTATATGTTCAGTTTGATTTATGTTTGTGTTCGAGTAGGGTTAATGAAACCTCGTAATGAGAACGGATTTGTTGAAAAAACGTCCCAGGTAACCTGTAAGACGCCAGTCTTTTTTAGGGCTCGTCGTCAACTCCTGACCATAGTCATTCAGCTCATTGCCCAGGTAACCTGTAAGCAATGTCATCTCTACCCAGGTCACCTGTAGATAGGATCCGTCTCGTTGGTGCTAAATTCCACGACAGGAGACTTAGTTCATTCATTACTTTAGCAGTCAAACCCGCTCTATTTTAGAATTAGGGTAGCTGAACAATTATGATTCAAGTACGAAAAATAATCCAGTTTCAAATTCAATCCGTCTGATATTTGAGGACTCACTTTCGAGGTATACAAATTAGTCTAAGATTTCCAATGGCGATTCCAACCCAACAGATTTTAGCAATACACTATTTTCCTACTACAGTGCGCTTGCGTTCGGTTGTCAAATGAGTAAGATTCCCGGCGCGTAATCCACGTTTCCCGAAAGGCTTCTGCGCATACCTGTGAAAGTAGGACGTTGCCATATCTATATCACGACAAGAAGTTGACAACACTGTAATACGGTGTGCGTGTGTGATGTCACGCAAATGGCAGCTGACAGCGCTTGACGTCGATTTGACATTTCGACAGACCTAACCAAATAACGCTCTTGTTTCGTCGATCGCCATGCAGCTCGTTGTGTTTCGTATCACCTGACTCTTTTCTGCGTCTTTCTGCCATACGGCACGTAACATTTCATTCTGAACAATATTAAATGTTGAATATGGTTAGGAGGTAATGTTTTTTGTTTGTTTACATTTCGATTATTGATTGACAGTTGCCATTGACAGTGACACTTTGTGCGTCAAAATTGAAATTACCGCGCTCTGCAGGTATGCGTTCTCATGTATGCGCTGAAGTGATGTACGTGATGGTAAACGTGGAATTCGAACAGGTTGGTACAAATTCGACTAGAACATACGCGAAAGTGATTGATAGCGATGTTAGGTACAAAACTTTTTTATGTGTTTGATAGATTCACCCACCCATTAGCCCACCATTGGCCTTGTTTACGCGAGGTTTAAAACTGGTGTTGAGGTCCGTAACATCAATGTTATCGTCCGCATAAACACCTCTAAACGCAAGTTTCGCAACAGCTGTTAAGCTTAGCTAAATGTGATTTTAAATTGCATTTAGTAAGCAAACAAGTGTTGGCAATCGCACGAAAACGCCCATGCCCATCCGCAGTACACTGATGTAGCGAATGTTGCCTAAAATCGTGGTTTTTAGGCAACTTTCACTACAGAAGTGTACTGCGGAATGTATTTTACTGCCAGGGACTTTTCTCACACGATTCAAGAATATCGGCCTAGGTTAAGGGGCTGTCGGCTGTCATTTTGGTCGGCGCGCGTAAACACTCCTAACTAACCACTGTTAAAATCTCTGCTAAGCCTCGCGTAAACAAGCTCACTATATTACTATTTACATTCGATATAATTTCAAAACGTAAAAACATAAGCGATGATTTTGCAAATGACTTTCTCTGCGATATGATATGAACACTTACAACACTCTTGAGATGTGAATGGAAGGATTGCACTACCCTGGGTACATCTGGTTGTCTCTAGCGGTAACTACCGATTACCTAGCAAAATGCCAATATGTGCCGCTCCTAAAAAGTACAAAATATTGCCAATAATAGGTCTGTTCCATCAGGAGTCTGTGACTGTCCGTGGACGTCAGAAGCATGCGCATTACGATTCTGGCGTTCCATAAATCGTAATGCGCAGGCTGCTGACGTCCACGGACAGTCAGGGACTCCTGATGGAACAAACCTATTTTCTATTACGAGCTCCAACTTTGATTACTGTTTGACTCCTTCGTAAATATTGATACGAACATTTGGAACAGTAGATGTGTTGACAATTTGTTTTCCAGTTGGGCTTGTTAGGACGATTAGAGCATGGAATTACCATATAAGGTCTTTCTGCAGTGCAAGATTAATAAGGAAGCTGCTTTCCTAAGCAAATCGCGTTCTGAAATGACATAACCTTAAAAATATGTGTCAAAACACAGCTAAAATTTCTGTTGTTTCGCCGTTAACTGTCGTCTGTCAGAATTTGTACCACCCTTCTGACGCTTGCGGCAAGATGTCCTTAAAACGAAAAGGATGTATTGACATGTCTGGCTTTGAGCTTCGTTTTTATGCCGCAGAGATGACGCCATCAGCTGTTCTTCTTTGCATCCAGAACTAGATATTTATTTTGTTGCCGGTTGTCCCGTGGCGCAATCCAACTCTATTTGTTGTTGTACCTCTTCACCATCCTAAAATGTGAGTTGCTACTGAATGTCTTGAATAGTTAGTTTCTGTATGTTGCTGTGCTTATTTCAGGTCAGGACTTACGGAAATTGTTGACATGTACAACTGTTCGCAGTGTTCACATCGTACATCATCTGTCTTACAGTTGAACCACCACGTCCACAGGAACCACAAGAATGATTACGCTGCCAAACTGTTCCATGCCATCGTCAAACCGGAACAGTTCTTATGCATCTGCTGCATCAATGGCTGCGACTTTAAAAGCTTCTATCAGTTCGATTTGTACGAACATTGCAAACAACTACAAAATCTGGGGACCGGAACCAATAAAAGTGAAACTTTTTGTGATCAAACTGGAAGATACCCGTGTCAGCAATGCAAATTTAAATCAGATTCGAGTTTATTCCTTGTAAGACATCACAATTTTTGTGAAAATAAGCGAACAAAGGAGGTACACGATGCAATAGAAGTGGCCGAAGGCATGATACCACAAGAATTGAATGAGACTGTTGCTAGAAGGATCATTAGAGATGTTGGAGTAATGGAATCGAACATGTCGCTGCATGATTCAATGGGAAAAATCAATTGGTTTCAGTGCAACCATTGTTCGTATCGGTCTAAACAGAAGCCGCATTTGAACCGGCACATGATCGATAGGCATACGGAAAATGAAGAAATCACATGGTTCCAGTGCAATCATTGTTCGTACCGATCTAAACGAAAGTTGAATTTGAGCCGGCACATGATCGATAAACATAGTGCGAATGAAGAAATCACCTGGTTCCAGTGCACCTATTGTTCTTACCAAGCTAAACAAAAGTCGAGTCTAAAAGTGCATATATTGCTCAAGCATGCTACGAATGAAGAAATCAACTGGAACCAGTGCAGCCATTGTTCGTACCGAGCTAAACTGAAATCGACTCTAAAAGAGCACCTGATGAGGAAACATGCTGCGATGGAAGAAATCAACTGGTTCCAATGCGACCATTGTTCGTACAAAACTACACGAAAAGATTATTTGACAAAACACATGTTGCAACATGCTGCCAACGAAGAAATCAACTGGTTCCAGTGCAGTCATTGTTCGTTCCAAGCGAAACAAAAGCGATATTTGAAAATACACATGTTGAAACATGCTGCGAATGAAGAAATTGACTGGTTCCAGTGCACCTATTGTTCGTACCAAGCTAAACAAAAGGTTTGTGTGAAGAAGCACATGATGAATAAACATACTGCGAATGAAGAAATCAACTGGCTCCAGTGCAACCATTGCTCGTACCGAGCTAAACAAACGTCAAATTTGAAAAGGCACGTGATCAGTAAACATGCTGCGGAAAGAGAAATCAATTGAAAATTTGATAAACTCATCGAAAACATCAAAATCGGTTGTGTCACCTCAAAACTTCCCTGACGAGTAGCAAGGAACGGATGGAATGGTAATTTGTATCATCACTACTATTTATTGTACCAACATTTTTGAGTGGAGTGATTTGATAAATTTCTTTAACTTTATCTTAAGCACTATCATTCGAGTCCGCTCTCGATAAGCCAGGCCGCCAGGCTGGTTACTCATTTCAAAGTGGAAAACTTGAAGAATTTTAAGCGAAATTGCCTGAAAATGTTCAAGAATCCACCAATTTGGAAAAAACGAGACCAACGGAAACAGACGCGGACATCGAGAAAATGTGGAAAAGATTTAAAGAAGGAGTGTTATCGGCGGCAGAAAAGTGCTGTGGGTTGACAAGACTGTTTAACAGAGACACTAAAAGAACAAACTGGTGGACGGAGAGGACCAAAGAAGCAGTCAAAGAGAAAAAACAAAAGTGGTAGAAATACATAGGAATGAGAGAAGCAAGTCATTACGAAGAATATAAAAAAGCTAGAAAGCAGGCGAAAAGAGTAATTCTAGAGAAAAAAGAAAGATCTTGGAAAGAATTTGCAGTAAAAATGGCAAGTGTCCTGGCCTTCAGCTGGGTTTGATGGATCTGCCGCACATGATCGTCCCCATATCGGAGCTCCAGGACCCTGGTCAGCTTGGCCAAGTCGCTCCATCCGTTTGCTTCGGCAGCGGCATCGAACTGCCTCTTATAGGTAGTCCATGGGCTTCTCCCATGGCAGCTTTTGCATGGGATGGGCTGCCATCGTTTGCAGCTTTGGCAGCTTCACACGATGGACACCCGCTGAACTGACCATCGTAGCACTAGCGGCAGAGTTTTCTGAACCTGTTGCTCCAGCTTCGTCACATTGGCCTCCATCGCTTCCATTCTTCTTTCTAGCTTGTTTATACAGTGCCGTCGAAATACTGCGTTTGTTGTTCCACGACGGTTAATATCTCTTCCGTTCCCTCCAGGCGTTTCCTCTGCTCCTGTTCTTCTAGCAGGCTTTTCAATTCCCGTTCCTGACCTTCTAGAAGATCCTTCAGTTCTTCCTTATCTCTTTGACGTCTCTTTTCTTGTCGAGTCTCCCGCTCTTGCAGAAGATCTTGCTGTTGTTGAAGGAATTTTTTTAATTCTTCTTGACGCTTCCGTTCTTTTTTCTCTTCAAGACGCTTCTTCTTGACTGTTCTTCTTGAAGACTTTTCTGCTGCTGCATCATCGCCATGATGCTCGCCAAAGTGTCTTCGGCTCTTGTCTTCGACATGCTTCTCGTCTCCGGCATTTACCAAATCACGAATGTTCTGAACGTCCTGTATAGTCGCAGGCCGAATTACTCTCAATTATACCGCTTTCTGACACCAAATGTTACGTATTTCGCGTACGGGTTCGTTTATAATTGAGACGATCGTTTTAAAACACACACTGTTAATCATTGCGTACTACAATAAATACACGCCAACAATTATTTACGCTTGGAAATATCGCTGAGACTACTTCGCTTTTAATCCGCTGTCTATCGCCTTGTATTCAATACTGACTGCCTAGGCCTATCCGTGCTGCTTATGTATCCCTTCGACTAGTATGCTCTCGAACCTTCCACGGGTACTCCAGCAAATTACACAGTGACCCGGCATATGCTTTCTAGACGACTCCCGAATAATCACACACGTTTCGCGTGCTTCCCGTGTGTTCTGGAATCTCGGCACCTCCGCCAAAATGGCTGATGTTTACTGATCGACCGTTGAAGTCTCCATTCAGTTCCACGGACAAAAGCCTACGTGCGTCTTCTGGAATGCACCAGAGCTCCGCACTTGTACACTGCGACCCAATGGGAAGAGTCTAGAAAGATCGCGTGTTCTCCAGAATCGCCGCTCGTAACAATACTTACTTAATACATACCTAGAGTGTGCAATGTGCAACTCGTTCACTTCTATTTTCCCAGTGTATTCATCTTTGTCAAATGAAATTTTTTCATTTATCAAATATTAATGGCCATTACTCAACTCCGAGCTCAACTCTTTCTCTGCCTCCTTCTTGGATTCATAACAAAAGTAGTTATTTAGTGAGTTTAACACTACTCTGAGCTACTGAAGATGAGAAATCACTTGGCGACCTGAAACCTGGCCCGTGCGCTCTCCGAAAATCACCACGAGCGGCTGAATGTGATCAGAACCGACAGGAAGCGGTCACACGTGTCATAAAGGGGACCCGAAGCCGCACATTTCACAGTAACGATTCTACCATCATTCACTTATGCAATCCGGAGTCGATTTAGATACGGAAAAATGCGATTTACTTACGTTGACTATTCCATTTTCGCACTTAAACATCGCCCACTGACGTTTCATTCACAACGGTCAACGTTTGACAGCTAGCCGACCGCTGCGTGCGACATTTCGACATTGCTTATTGCGGAAATCAGGAAAGAAGGAATAAAAAACTTGGGGATGTTCAAGTGCGAAAATGGAATAGTTAACGTAAGTAAATCGCATTCTTCCGTACCTACATCGAATCAAAATTGCAGAAGGAAGGGAATGGTGGTGGAATCGTTAATGTAAAATGTGCGGTTTCAGGTCCCCTTTATGACACTGTCGCCTTTCAGTGGTTAACAGACAACGTGGTGATGGGATGGATGATATGGATGAGGATGAATAATGAAATTTTTGTTAGAGGGGGAGATGTAGCCTGTCAAAAATGGTGTGATTGACAGACGATTTGACGTTTTCTATTACCAATCAATATAGTAGACAAACTGAAAGTCCCTAAGTCAAAACGCCCTCTACATGCTAATTAGTTACTAATCCGAATTTACAACTTTATGGACATTCGACGATTTCGACATTCGCCATTGTTTGTCAGATTTGGCTGAGATGACGACACCAGCGGTTCATCTTGTAACTATTTGTTGTCCCTGGCGGGTGGCAACTTCTATCTTTGCCGGTTGCTAGGCGGCCCAATCCGATACAGTTTGTTGTAGTACCTCTTATCTTCTCAAAATGTAAGTTGCTACCGAATGCGTTGAATAGTTCGTTTCTATAAATTTCTGTGCTCATTTCAGGTTAGAATTTCCGGAAATAGTTGACACGTACAACTGTTCGCAGTGTTCGCATAGTACCGCATCCGTTTTTCAATTCAATAGCCACGTCCAGAGGAAACACAAAAACGTTTATGCGGCCGAACTGTTCCATGCCATTGTCGAACCGGAACAGTTCCCTTGCACCTACTGCGACTACAAAAGCTACTATCAGTTCGAATCATACGAACATTGCAAACAACTTCATTATCTGGGGATCGGAAACAGTAAAAATGAGACTTTCTGTGAAGAGTTTGAAAAACACCCGTGTGAAACCTGCAGATTCAAATCGGATTCCAGTTTATTCCTTGTAAAACATCACCACTTGTGTGGAAAAGAGCGAGCGGGAGAGCCACAAGATGCCACAAAAGCGACCGAAGACATGAAATCGCGAGAATTGAACAGGACTGTTGCAAGGACCATCGGAGATGTTAGAGTGTTTCAATGCAACCGTTGTTCGTATCGGTTTGAACGAAAGGCGCATTTGGGCCAGCACATGATCGATAAACATTCCGCGAATGAAGAAATCACCTGGTTCCAGTGTAACCATTGTTCGTATCGATCTAGTCGAAATTCACTCTTCAAAATGCACATGTTGAAACATGCTGCGAACGAAGAAATTAACTGGTTCCAGTGCCACCATTGTTCGCACCGAGCTAAACATAAGTCGAATTTGAAATCGCACATGTTGAAACATGCTGCGAATGAAGAAATCAGTTGGAACCGTTGCAGCCATTGTACTTACCGAGCTAAACGAAAGTCGACTCTGAAAAGGCACGTTATGAATAAACATGCTGTCAACGCAGAAATCAGCTTATTGTTCCAGTGCACACATTGTTCGTACCGTTCTAAATATGAGTGTTCTTTGAAACGGCATATGATAAGTAAACATACTGCGAACGAAGAAATCAACTGGTTCCAGTGCAGTCATTGTTCGCACCGAGCTAAACAAAAGTCAAATTTGAAACGGCACATGATCGGTAAACATTCCTCGAATGAAGAATTCAACTGAAAATCAGATCAACTGATCGAAAACAAATAAAATTAGAAAATGATAAAAATATCCTTGGAAATGAGTTATCTGTTTTGAAAAAAGCAATTTCTTTTTTTACGAAATCTGTTCGGTTTTATGTCTCTTTATCGACAGGTGGGATAATGTGGGGAGACGTCCGGTTTTTTGCATTAATTCTGTGTTACGCCCTCGGTTACATATACCTATATCATAAAAATGTTATGTGCGGTTTTTGTTGAGAGGGATCGGGTTGCACATTATTTTGAAGGTCTCGCTCAATTCTTTCCACAAGTTTTAAAAAAATTGAAATCCAACAACCAAATCCAAAGTTATGAATTTTCCAAAATCGGATATTTTTACCCATGGGCTGTGTGAATAAAAAGTAGCTTTTGCTTTTCAATAGCTTTAGCTAGGAGTTTCTAAGAAGAATTTGCTTAGCAACTCCTAGAAAAATCAAAGTGGAAGCAAAAGCTACTTTTTATTCACACGGCCCCATGTCATCAACATTTCATCTGAAAAACCAGTTGATCCCTGTTGAATAATTATTCCATCTGTATACCTGTAAGGGCAATGTGACGTTTTTTCGTTCTTATGTAACCTCCTTATCTATCTGTGCAAAACGAAATGAGACGACGACGAGCATGAATATATACCTCGACTCACGATATCCGCGTTTAATTTCAAGAATCCCTAAGTAATTATCTTAGATTGGAAGAAAACGAACACCACATTTTAAATTATAATATTTCACCCCAAGGTTTGAATGAGTAAGTCGGGGGTAGGCGTAGAGGGGCCAATCTTTAACCCATTATTCAAATTTTCTCAGCTCCTGTTGTGATTAAAAATTTTGGAAGGTGATTTTCACCCCCACCCCTCGTCAGTGGCTGGAATTTTCCATGGTAGCATACACCACCTATCTGCTATCAAAGTTTCAAGGTCCTAGTACCACTCCGTCCGGTCAGCAAAATTCAAAATTGAATTATCACGTAGAACTGTTATTTTATGAGGGGTGACTAGAATTTTTTTTGTGGATTTTTTCACTAATGTGAGTCTACTATCTGCTACTAAAGTTTCAAGGTTCTAATGGCACTCCTTCTGCCCGGCCAGCAAAAATCCAAATTGAGTTATTACGAGTGGCTGGGATTCTCTGTGGTAGTATAATATTGCTACTGGGGGTCTACTATCTGCTACCAAAGTTTCAATGCTCTAGTGGCACTCGTTATGCCCGGTCAGCAAGGAAATATGGTTGAATAATTGGAAAAATCTTTTTTTTTTCTACCACCTTCGACACCGAACTGCTTTGTCCGACTTGAGACTGGTCTAAACAAGTTGGAGCTCGTCATCCTAAGAAAATCGATAGTCTGGTGGTGTAAGATTTTACGAATGCCCAATCACCACCTCCCAAAAATATGTTACGATCGAGTAAAAAAACTCGACGACACGAAAAAAGACGCAGACACAAGGTACAACTGGGTGTCACAGTTCAGGGTCTTGATGCAAACAAACAACTTGAGTAAAATGTGGGAGAGGCAGAGTTTTTCGTTCACTGAGGAGCATTTATAATCACAACTTGAAATGGTGGAAAAAAGTTTTTGTGTTGTGGACAGGGTGACTGCTTACGAATCTCGTTACAATTGTATATACAAAGATTTTCTTACTAGCAACGATGCAGAACATTACTTGAACCTTGATATTCACCTGAACAAAATTCGAACCATCTGCCAAATCAGATTGCACAGCAAAAAGTTTCTAAGACTGTATCTAAATCAAACAAAATACCTCGTCAACCTGTCCGAAAAATGCACGCTATGTAACCTGAACGCAACAGAAGATATCTACCACATAATATGTGAATGCCCGGTTCTCTCTTCTTTTCGAACTTCTTGGCTATCTTCCTATTCGTTGCATAAGGTCCAACCCCATAACTTCCATTTGACTCTTTTTTAATCTATTACAAAGAAAAAGATCAATGATATTTGTGGTTTTTTGACAAGGGCTCCGAAGTTTAGGCGAGATATCATAACGGGAACCTATTAAGTTTTTAATTTTATTTCAATTGTTCAAAATATTTTACTGTACTTGCTAATGTTATAGGCTTTGATTTTCATCAATACCTTTTTTGATTCTTTGGCCAACCAGAAGTTTATATTCTTATTTTTCCAGGATTTGGAATAATTCCCACTCAGCTGTGTGATTTGTATCTTTTTATTTAAATTTCTTTTCAGTTTATGAAAGATACCGGATCTATTGTACACCTATGAGGAAAAGACAATAAAGTATTAATAATAATAATAATAATAATAATTGGAAAACAACTCCTTGTGGGGTGGAAAAATATATATTGGGTGGTAGCAAAATGTCCAAGTCGAGTTGCCTATGTGATAGAAAAATCAGGTCTGAGAACGTCCATTCTCCCCAGTCAGGAAATTCCTGCCTCAGTCATCAAATATGACGAAGTCTCCTGTTTGAAATGACTAATGTGACTTCAAACGTAACGTAATGACACTCAAAACTGGCAATCCTCAGTTCTTGTCATTTCCAACTGTGAAGTGTCAAGTGATGTCTAGGTTGTAATCTCCCAACCCACCCCTATTATAAAAATAAATATTCCCCAAAGAAGAAGAATCCCCTTTCAGTTGAAGAATTAGGTTGGCCGTAGTTGTGTTCGTCTAGTGGTGTTTGGTAGGACTTTAGTTGTGTTGTAGTTACCCAAGGTAGAGTACAGGTTAGTGAAGGCTTGGAAATGAAACACAAAGACTTCAAATTAACAAAGAACAGTTTTATTCCAAAAACGAATATATCGACCCATGTTGAAGAATACAATATCAATTCAATCACCCCACCCTCCCACTATTTGAAATGCAGTGTGCAAGCCACTGCTGCAGAGAGAACAAGAGAAAGACGAGAGAGAGAGAGAGAGAGAGAGAGAGAGAGAGAGAGAGAGAGAGAGAGAGAGAGAGAGAGAGAGAGAGAGAGTGTCGCTCTCGCTAGAACAGATCATATTAGTTACACGAACCTAGATTGATGAGGAACCTGTATAGCGGAAACAGAACGGCAGACCGAAGTGTGAGTATCGTCGGTACATCACTTGGCGCGAAGGGAAAGAAGAGGGGGACAAAAGTTTATTAATAAGTTCTGCGGTGACCTAAATTGACGAGGGATCTGTAGAGGGAATAGAGACGAGTTTGGCCAAGCACAGGTTCTCTTGCACAGGTCCCTGCTGCCGAAAGAAGAAAAGAGAACAGTGTTGCATATCCGGATGTCTTTTAATGTAACATAATAAAACATGGCAATAAAATATCAAAAATAAACCCAATGAACATGGTCAATGAAATCATCAACAATTATTTATCATAATAAAATTAATATTCACCAAATACACCTATCACCTATCCCGTCGGACAATTTTATCACAATTTCCCGTCCACGCTACTCGTTTTTTCATCAATGGAAGTTGCAGTGAAACTTGCCAAGTGCTGTTGAAATTGGATTTCCGTAACGCCTTTAACTGCCTAAGTCGCACAAAATTGTTACAAGCTGTAAAGGAATGTATACCTGCCTATTACCCCTATTTCTACCAGACTTATGGTAAAGTAACCCAGTTGAAATTCAATGAGAATACATTGAACTCATCATGGGGTGTTCAACAAGGAGATCCTCTTGGCCCCCTAAGTTTCTGTCTAGCAATTACACCTTTAGTAGAAAGTTTAACTTCGGCGCTCAATCTGTGGTACTTAGATGACGCTACTCTTGGTGGTAGCTCCGATTCAGTCATGAATGATTTAGAAACAATCACAACATCAAGCAATATTTATGGTTTAGAGCTAAATTGGTCGAAATGCGAACTATTCGTTTTTGGAGGAAGTTCACATGAACGCCGTGAAATACAAAACAGGTTCAAACACTTCAATGAAAACATCAAGTTTATAAATCGTGAAGACCTGACTCTCCTGGGAAGTCCTATCACAGATGAAGCTATACCGCTCGTTATCTTGAAGAAAACTAACGAACTACAGCTGATGACATCTCGTCTAAAGTACCTGCCAGCACAACAAGCTTTATATCTCCTCCACCATTGTTATAGTCTACCCAAAGTGCTTTACATACTTCGAACAAGCCCGGCTTTCAAACACAGCGACCATCTTCAATTGTTTGATGATCAGCTTCGTCTGGCCGTGGAAATGGTAACCAACACCAAAATGGACGAACCTACATGGGCGATAGCGTCATTGCCTGGTAGATTTTCTGGTTTAGGCATCTGCCGTTCAGTAGAGCTAGCCGTCCCTGCCTTTCTGGCATCGGTTCACTACGTCAGTGCCTTGATCGAAGATCTGACTGCAAATGTGACTCAATCATTCAATGTTTCGTCGTACATATCTCAAGCCTTAGAACTGTGGAGTCGCAATAGCAACGTAGACGAATCAGTTATTGTCAACAGAAACTCGCAGCTCGAATGGACAAACCCGATATTCCAAAAACGTTTTGATACCTTGATGACATCTGCTGAAAACAATCCTCTTGCAAAAGCTCGATTATTAGCCGGAGCCTGTAAAGAATCTGGAGCATTTCTGAACGCTTTACCGACCGCTACTTTAGGTACTTTGTTAGATGACGTTAGTTTCCGTATAGCGATAGGGTTACGTTTGGGCAGCAAAATTTGTGAAAGCCACCAGTGTCTATGTGGAGAGAGAGTCGACGAATTTGGGTACCATGGCTTAGCATGTAACAAAACGTCCACAGGCCGCCTTAGTCGACATGCAGCAATCAATGATTTACTTCGACGTGCTTTGAAGTCGGCAGGAGTACCATCACTTCTAGAGCCCCCCGGAATATGTCGAAATGACGGAAAGCGACCTGACGGAATGACCTACGCTCCGTGGAAGAATGGACGACAATTGGTCTGGGATGCCACTTGTTGCGACACTATGTGTCAAAGCAATATTACGGTTTCATCGAAGGAAGGCGGAAAAATGGCAGCTATTGCTGAACTGAGGAAGACTGAAAAATATTCTGATTTAACAGATCGCTTTGTAGTTTGCCCTTTTGGTGTTGAAACGTTAGGTTCCTGGGGTCCTTCGGCAAAAGCTTTTGCTTCCGAAATTGGACGAAAAATGTTTGACAAGACCAAGGAACCTCGGTCGACGGAATTTTTAAAACAAAAGATCAGTCTGGAAATTCAACGAGGAAATGTGAGCTCAATTTTAGCTACACTTCCATCACAAAAATCATTCGATGAAGTTTTCTACATTTTACACACTTAGACTATACACTATACTATACACCTCGCTCTACACTTGAGTATATATCTTTTATATTTTTATCTTTATATATTGTATTATGATGTCTCATATTAAAATATTTATTTTAGATGTGAAAAAAAAAATTTTGGACTTAGTGCGCAGGCAATATAACTATATTCAAAATTGAGGTTGGCGAGTCTGACGGGTATCGGTGCATATTATCTACTGTCAGTGTCAATTCTCTAGTTTCACATTTTTGTCATTGCATTGCAACAGTATGCATTTATGCATTGAAAACCATAGTAAAAACTGGTACTACATAACTAAAATTATTAGTAATTATGGTTATGGTATGCAGGATCAAATGTATGACACTCATCAGATAAAATTGAAAATTAACCTCAAAAATGCCTTTGTAAACAATCAACAGAAAATGAAGTGAACATGTGCAGTTTAGTCTACTATAATGCGGATGATACACAGATGTACTACTCCTTTGATCCGGCGAATGTGGATGTGGCTGTTGACCGTGTCAACGCTGACTTGGGCAGAATACACAGCGCTTCCATTGACCACATGCTGACTCTTAATTCTGCAAAAACAACTGTGTTGCTCTTTGGCAACAAGCGAAGTTGTAGTCGTCTCGAGGAGAGAATAAGCCTCAGGATTGGAAATTGCGTGCTCAAGATCTCTGGTGAAGCTAAGAACCTGGGCATTATCCTAGATAACAGCTTCCGTTTCAGACAACATATCTCTAAATGCATCCAGCAAGCTTTTCTAAACCTTCGACTACTCTATCAACATCGCCAATATCTCACCATCCAAACCAAGAAAACATTATGTGACGCTCTAGTACTCTCGCGGTTTGCATTCTGCTCACCAGTCTACTCTACGTTAATCGACAAGTCGACTATTTACAAAATTCAAAAAATTCAAAATTCCTGTATTAGACTTATTTACGGCATGCGAAAGTATGATAGGGTGTCTTTTAGGCTGAAAGAGTTAAGGTGGCTCAATATGGAGGGGAGGATGACTTTGCAGTTCGCTTGCTTTCTGAAAAAAATTATCGACACGTCCAAACCAAAGTACCTGCTAGACAAACTCAGCTTTCGGACCGATGTTCACAACATTGATGTCAGGTCAAAAGGGCTTCTTACGGCACCGATCCACCGTACGACACTGTTTGAGGGCTCATTTACGTATACTTCTCACCGGACGTTCAACAAATATTTCCATCTTTATTCCGTTTTTCACTCTGCAAAATCTTTTCGTGATGCTTTATTTAATGTGCTATTTGAGAGTCAGTGTTCTGCATTCTGAAATTTTTAGACCTGTTTCTCTTCGTGCATTTTTTTACCTGTGAATACTACACATAACATTTTATTTGCTGTATTATTATCACGCTTGGAATTTATTTATTTTTTGTGAATTATATTCATTGTTTATTTTTAGGTTCCTATGTAGAGTTAAGTGGAAGAACAGAGGGCAAGGTTAAGTCCTGCCCACCTGAACTTCGCTCTACATGGAATATATTTCAATAAAGACATTTAATAATAATAATAATAATATAAGTTGAACAACCTACTACCAGAATAGCCAATTATGTCCAAACCCCAAGCAAAATTTCCCCATGACACCGGCGCACCCAGGGGTTCCCGAGTTGATATCGCGGTGGGATAGGTGTATAGTAAAACCAGTATTCACCCAATAATAAAATTATTATTCACTTAATATTCAAATGATTATTCACCCAATATTATGACCAATATTCGCTCAATATTCGAACTAATATTCACCCAACATTGAAACTAATATTCACTTAAAACTGAAACTAATATTCATTGAAGCTAAAAAAATCTGTCGTTTTCAATATTCAGCGAACATTAAGTTTTAATATTCATTGAATATTCGCTTGCTGCCTGGGCTGTTACGCTTTCACTGACAGCTATCACTGTTGACAGCTGTTGTGATGTAAATCGCAACACGCTACTTAAATAAACAAGTAACAGCGAACAATTGAATAGCACGCCACTTCTCTTCCTACGTCCGTCGCCCTAGCTGGGGGGTACCGAACAACGGTTTATAAGAACGGTGAACACGGATGACATACGAGACGAACGACGTCTCTGGAAGGGGAGTACTGTGGCGGCTCTCATATGGGCATGTGACGGAGGGACTGTTGTCTCCCCCGATAGCTTAGTGGTTTAGAGTATATCCATCCGGCAAATGGAAGACGCAGGTTCGAATCCTGCTCAGGGCAGACACTTTTTCTCCGTCACATCGCGCCATAAATGGTGACCCCGAACAACAATAACACGCACTGCGTTTACTACCTATTTGTCAAGGCCTCTTGGGCCACCATGTTTTATTGCGTACAGCGCCACCACGCGGAAAAGATTTTCGCCAATACAGATAAAAACATGAGCAAGCTTCTGTAAGCATACCATACGTTTCCGTCAAAATATCGTATAATTTGAATGAAAGCATTTCGCATTTTCGCATTAGCATTGAGTCATGGGGAAAGTGGTGGTTGTCAGGATACTACCTATATTTCGCGCCATAGGCCGCCATCTTGATCACGTAAGTGAAGATCCCCTATTGCCACATACAGCGCTTGATTGGCTGAAAGCTGGAACAGGTTGTTTTGCGCCGCTCTCATGTGTCAGCTTTGAGCTTTGTCTTTATGCCGTGAAGATGACGCCATCGGCGGGTTCCTCCTTGTAACTATTTGTTTTTGTTGTCGCTGACGGGGGCGGGTGGCCACTTCTATCTGCCGATTGCCCTGCGCCCCAATCCGACAGTTTGTTGTAGCACTTCTTTACCATACAAAAATGTAAGTTGCTACTGCATGTCTTGAATAGTCGGTTTTCATTAATTTCTGTCCTCATTTCAGGTTAGAATTTTCGGAAATTGTTGCCACGTACAACTGTTCCCAGTGTCCGTATCGTACTGCATCCGTCTTTCAGTTGAACAACCACGTCCAGAGAAACCACAAGAACTTCTATGCAGCGGAATTGTTCCAGGACACAGTCGAACCGGAGCAGTTTCTTTGCATCTACTGCGACTATAAGACCTACTTTCAGTTCGCATTGTACGAACATTGCAAACAACTACATAATCTGGCAACCGAAAACGATAAAAATGAGAATTTTTGTGAGGAGACTGAAAGATATCCGTGTGAGCACTGCACATTCAAATCGGATTCGAGCTTATCCCTTTTGAAACATCACGATTTGTGTGAAAGTGAGCGAACGGGGGAGGCACAAGACGCCACAGAAAAGGCCAGAGGCATGAAATCACAACAACTGAGCAAGACTGTTGCAAGAAGGACCCTCCGAAATATTGAAGTGATGAAATTTGATATGTCGATGCATGATCCAACGAAGAAAATTGATTGGGTTCAGTGCAACCATTGTTCGTATCGCTTCAAACGAAAGTGGGACTTGAGTCTGCACATGATAAGTAAACATACCGCGAATGAAGAAATCATTTGGTTCCAGTGCAAACATTGTTCGTACCGAGCTAAACGAAAGATCAGTTTAGGAAAGCACTTGGTGAGTAAACATGCTGCGATTGAAGAAATCAACTGGTTTCAATGCAACAGTTGTTCCCACCAAGCTAAACGACAGTCACATTTGAGACAGCACATGCTAAATAAACATGCTGTTATTGACGAAATCAACTGGTTTCAGTGCGACCATTGTTTGTACCGATCTAAACAAAAGTCAAATTTGAAAACGCACATGTTGAAACATGCTGCGAATGAAGAAATCACCTGGTTCCAGTGCAACCATTGTTCATACCAAGCTAAACAAAAGATAAGTTTGAAAAAGCACATGATGTATAAACATACTTCGGATGAAGAAATCAACTGGTTTCAGTGCAACAGTTGTTCGTACCGAGCTAAACGACAGTCACATGTGGCACAGCACATGCTAAATAAACATGCTGCGAGTGACGAGGTCAACTGGTTCGAGTGCAACCATTGTTCGTACCGAACTAAACTGAAGTCGGCTCTGAGAAATCATATAATAAGTAAACATGCTGCGGATGAAGAAATCACTTGGAACCAGTGCAACCATTGTTCGTACCGAGCTAAATTGAAGTCAACTCTGATTAAGCACGTAATAAGTAAACATGCTGGTGCGAATAAAGAAATCAACTGGTTTCAATGCGACCATTGTTCGTACCAAACTAAACAAAAAGCAGATTTGAAAAAACACATGTTGACACATGCTGCCAACGAAGAAATCAACTGGTTCCGGTGCAGCCATTGTTCGTATCGAGCTAAACAAGAGCCACATTTGAAAGGACACATGATTAGTAAACATACTGCGAATGAAGAAATCAACTGGTTTCAGTGCAACCATTGCTCATACCGGGCTAAACAAAAGTCAAATTTAAAAACGCACTTGATCAGTAAACATGCCGTGAAAAAAGAAATCAAAATTGAAAATTCGATAAACTAAGCGAAAACATCAATTAAATTTCAAAATGATAGCATACCTATCTAAATTTAATTTCTATTTTACGGAATCATTTATATCCACTCACGATAGCTAACTTTAGTACCTACATACTTTACCTACCAACCTTTTTATTTTGTTATATCTCATCCTCTAGGTATTTTATGCTTTTTGCAATCTATTTATTACTTATTCTTTGTTGTGAAAGCAGCTCAAAATGTTATTGGGAAGACGTCATTTCAATAAAGTTTTCGACTTCAACCGTTGATTCAGCTTGACTCTATAGGCGATTGACCTTATTGGGGAAAATGGCCCATTCGTGGAGGACGATTTAGGGAATTGATAGTTTGAAGGTGTCCAAGTTGCCGCAGGCAACGTCGGCTGTTACGTCAATTGGTGGCACGTCAAAACTGTCACTTTGCTGTCTTGTGCAGTCCACTATAAACATACTTTTGTTCCTGTGAACCCTTGGGACCCCTTAGGCTCTTTATTGGGCCCCACTTTGATGACCAGCGTCGTCGCAGACCTTTCTCTAAATCATCCATAACTTCCGCCCAAGGAAGAGCAACAGACTGTCACATCCGCACGGAGGGAAACACACAACAAGCCAGCCTGCCAGCCAAGAAAAAGTCACCTCGGGCTGGCCGTGCAGAGTCAACCTCCTCGCGTTTTTCTGAAGATTTTCTGCTTGGACTTCGGTTGGAGATCCGCATTTTCCATTGTAATAAGCTCGCCGTAGCTACCTTTGTGTTCGGGACGCACACGTTGCCTTTTTTTACCGCAACCGCGATGTAGTGCATAGCTGGTGGCGTAGTCCTTCAGCTGCGCACCTCTGGAGCTAGATCTACTACAAGCCTGCTAAATACGCTAACCATAACATGAAATAAGAGACACAAATGCAAACCCCTTCTCACATTATTTCTACTTGTCAAATTTCCATGTAAATGATGTGGGTATTGCAGGTATCTACTAGTGCCCACCTAGGCTACTATACGTCCGAGTATGTGTTCTTCTCAAAAAATTCCTCCACGATCGAGTACCGAGCTCTACACCAGGTGGCGTTCTTTAAATGTAAATCGCCTATAGTTACGTTCAGTCAGCAAAAGGTGCGTTCAGTCAGCTTATTTAGCCGCGGTTTTAGTTTTAGCCGTAAGCGTTGCATCGCTTATTGGCTATTCTGAGGAGGCTGGCAAGAATCAATACGATGGGCGTCGCTGCGCTTGCGACTAAGATTAAAACAGGTGGTTGAAGAGAAACAAAATGGGGTCTGATACAAACAAGAACTCAAAATGATGAGAATTTGTAGGTAATAAAGCCGCAAAATTTCAATGAACAGTTTTTATTTCGTTTGCGGCTCCAGTACCTATGAGACAAACGTAGTAGTAAGTCGGATAGCGACATTTTACCCAAGTCATTTCATCACGCGACAGACTCGGTCAAATCGGTAGTTTTTGTGATGGAAAACAAGAAAAACTACTTCTGTCACTCATCCGTCAGTTGTTTCAAAAGTTACAGGGTGTCAAACATGTCAACAAAAACTTAGCTAAGTCATTTTATCACTAGACAGAAACAGGTTAAAGTTTTTGTGATCCCAAACAAGAAAACCAACTTCTGTTACTCATGCGTCGGTTGCTTCAAAAGTTATAGGGTGTCAAACATGTCAGTAGAGAGAGATGGCTTCTTCAAACACGTTTTGAGGAGGTGGTGGAGGAGGAGGAGGAGGAGGACGACACCCTGTAACTTTTGAAGCAACCGACGCATGAGTGACAAAAGTTTTTTTTTTGTTTGCCATCACAAGAACTATCGATTTGACCGGTTCTGTCTCGTGATGAAATGATTCCGAAATTCATGTCGCTATCCGGCGTACTAGAGAGAGAATGCTGCCACATCGTGCCAACGTCCGCGTTCTGCTGTTTCCCGCATGCTGTTCTTTTTCCCTCGCTCACTTCTGCCTCGGCTTCAACCGAGGCTCCGACTTTGTCGTGTGTCTGATGTCAGATGAGCAGGGGCAGAGGTAACTGACACATAACACATCATATGCTTTATCAAACTTGACTATTGACACGAACAATGGTTGCATTGGAATCAGTCGATTTCTTCATTCGCAGCATGCCCATCATAATATGGCCCTCTCAAATGTGTTCCGAGGGGTAAACCACTGACGGAATTTTTGTACACCGATTTCCAATGATTCTCAAACAATTTCCAAATGATTTCCATGGAAGCGTACACCAGATTTCCAAGGTGGTTTACCCCTCGATGTGTTCCTTGTTTAGCTTGATACGAACAATGTTCACAATGGAATCAGCTGATTTCTTCATTCGGAGCAAGTTTACTCATCATTTGCGTTTTGAAAGTGGACTTCGGTTTAGCTCGGTACGAACAATGGTTGCACTGGAACTAGTTGATTTTTTCATTCGCAGCATGTTTACTCATCACGTGCTCTCTCAGATGCGACTTTTGTTTAGCTCGGTACGAACAATGGTTGCACTGGAACCAGATAGTTTCATTCGCAGCATGTTTACACATCATGTGCTGTCTGAGATTCGACTTCCGTTTACCCCGATACGGACAATGGTTGCACTGGAACCATTTGATTTCTTCATTCGCAGCATGTTTCAACATGTGCACTTTCAAATGTGATTTTTGTTTAGTTCGGTACGAACAATGGTTGCACTCAAACCAGTTGATTTTTTCGTTCGCAGCATGTTTCCGCATATGGATTTTCAAATTTCCTTTTTGCTTAGCTCGGTACGAACAATGGTTGCACTGGAACCAGTTGATTTTTTCATTCGCAGTGTGTTTACTCATCATGTGGTTTCTCAAATTATACTTCAGTTTCGCTTGGTACGAACAATGATTGCACTGGGACCAGTTTATTTCTTCATTCGCAGCATGTTTCAACCTATGTTTTTTCAAATTCGCCTTTTGCT
This sequence comes from Anaspis maculata, assembly GCA_949128115.1. Taxonomy (NCBI): domain Eukaryota; kingdom Metazoa; phylum Arthropoda; class Insecta; order Coleoptera; family Scraptiidae; genus Anaspis; species Anaspis maculata. Next base: position 94,579,835 of record OX421963.1, on the reverse strand, counting down.
TGGATCGGAACGTACAATAATTGCACTGGAACCAGTTAATTTCTTCATTCGCAGTATGTTTACACATAATATGCTTTCTCAAAGTGTCTTTTCGTTTAGCTCGATACGAACAGTGGTTGCACTGGAACCAGTTGATTTCTTCATTCGCAGTATGTTTACTTGTAATGTGACTTTTCAAAGTTGACTTCTGTTTAGCTCGGTACGAACAATGGTTGCACTGGAACCAATCAATTTTTTTTCTTGAATCATGCTTCGACATGTTTGATTCCATTACTCTAACATCTCTCATGGTTCTTATTGCAACAGTCCCATTCAAATCTGGTAATTCCATGCCGGGCTCTCTTGTGGCATCTTGTGGCTCCCCCGTTGGCTCATTTCGACACAAACCGTGGTGTTTCACAAGCGATAAGCTTGTATCCGATTTGAATCTGCAGTACTCACACCGATATCTTCCAATCTCATCAATAAAAGTCACATCTTTATTGATTCCGGCCTCCAGATTATGTAGTTTTTTGGAATGTTCGTATAATTCGAAGTGATAGTGGGTTTTGTAGTCGCAGTGGATGCAAGGAAGCTGTTCGGGTTCGACGATGGCATGGAACAGTTCGGTCGCATAAACGTTTTTGTGGTTCCTCTGGACATGATTGTTGAATTGGGAGAGGGATGCGGTACGATGCGAACACTGCATACAGTTGTGCGTGTCAACAATTTCCGGAGGTTCTAACCTGAAATAAGCACAGAAACTGTAGAAACTAACTAGGCAAGACATCCATTAGCAACGTATACATTTTGGGATGATGAAAAGGTACTGCAACAAATCGGTAAGTGATTAAAGCGACTAGCGACGCGACATCGAGTTTATCATCGGCCGGTAAAAAGGAGATGGATTGTACCGGCGGTAGCTTGGCGGGCTCCGTCTCTGGCTTCAAACCCAGAGGTCCGGAGTTCAAATCCCGCTGGGGCAGGTGGCTTTTCTCCGTGCGCTCTCAAGTACTTTGGCGTGTACTAACCGAGCGGTCACGTCAAGGGAAAAAGGGTGAAACGGAGGAAGTCACCGCAAGGGCGCTAATGAGCTAGTACTCGATGCGCCCATAAACACAAAAAAAATCTAGCCCCCCTCTAGCGGTTGAAATGGCGAAGCTAGTTGTAAGTTTCCACGTCATTTCTGTTCGGTCGCTTCTGTCAGATAACCAGTGACAACGCCCGAATTGTTAAAATACTCGCATTGGTGATCGAGTTATTCAAGATAAAGATGATAAACTTTTGTTGAATAGCGATCAATCATTAATTAACCCAAATACCACAAATACAGTATGTTCATTAAAAAATTCAATAATGGGAGGCCGTGGACCGATGATAGCCTGGCCGTTTTTGGATCGAATGGCCTGCGTCACAGCCTCCCTTTAGTGAAGTTTTTAATGAACATACGGTACAAGCGTTATACAACTCACGATGACAGGTAACAGAAAAACTTACAATCCTCCATCTTGTTCACAGCGCCCCCATCGTTAGTTAAAATCGCGAATAGCCTTATTTCTAGAGGGGCGAGCGATATAGGGCGATAGGGGATCGTCATTTACATCATCAAGATGGCGGCCTATGGCGCGAAATAGAGTTCCCTGACAACCGCCACTTTTCTCATCTCATATGAGTCAATGCTAATGCGAAATGATTTTATTTAAATTCTACGCCATTTTGACGGAAACGTATGCTTGCAGACGCTTGCTCATGCTTTTATCTGTATACATACACCTGAAAAATCATTGAAGGTTTCTCCATAACAAGACGTAGAATAAAGTCGGTTTATTGTGTTGTCCTCTCCAACGAAATTGAAGAAATATTAATTTAAATCTCTTTCACTGAGTTTCGGCTACATCAATAGGATGCCATTTTCAAAAAGCCTAAAGGCAATATAAACAATTACGCCGAGTAGGCATAAATAATAATCGTTATTCATGCCTACTCGGCGTAATTGTTTTTGAAAATGGCATCCTATTGATGTAGCCGAAACTCAGTGAAAGAAATTTAAATTAATATTTCTTTAATTTCGTTGGAGAGGACAACACAATAAACCGACTTTATTAACAACAACTCCACTAAAATGGGTGGAAAAGATTTATTCTTGAAGTAAAGACGTAGAATATTTATTTTAGGTGAACGTGTTGTGCGCGTTTGAGGCACGGTTTATTTCGCGCTTGTCTCACTAGGTGGCCCTTGTGTCGACAAAAACTCTCACTTACTGTCGAGAGTGTCGAGTTAAAACTGATTTTTATAGGAAGCACTTTCAGAATACAGGAAAACTTTTTGCAACGTTAGACACTAGGCGCGGGAAGATGCAAAATGACCGGATAAATGGTTGACGGTTCTGTTGACAGCAGCGAAAAGTAACAGTTTTCATCGACCCAAGGGCCACCTACTGACTAGTAACTTTGTTGTTCCGTTTCTGCACTGCGGAGTATAGATTTTTAGATTCTATAATTAAATTAATAATTCTAGCACTACATATTACTTCCTGTCCTCGTTCCTGTCCTGTTTAATAGGAACAGTGGGTAGGTAGGAAAGGTTTCAATAGCTTGGTTTTCTGGCGGAGTAGGTAGGTAACTTTTGAAATAACAAGCAACTTTTCATGAATTTAAGGAATGTTATATGTATAGGTAGGTACTAAACCTAGGTGATTTATCATTACGGACAAAAATAAAATAGGACTGAGCCTGTCATCGAGTTCCATTCCTCGATAGTCGATATATTCCTTTGAAAGTTGGCTTAAAACTGGTGTAAGGTTATCCTCTATCCTTACTCCAACTCTGGCAACACTGTTCGTTATCTAGTTGTATTGTATCGAGTCATCTGGCAACACTGTTCGATAGTTGTATCGTATCGCATCGAGTCATCTGGCAACACTGCATTAAGTAGGTACTCCCATGATGCATTGCAATTTACTCAACTAGTTGAAAAAACTATTCATTAGTGCTCTACACGTGAAACAGAAACTACTGAAATACGGCTCAAACACCGCCTCAAAATGTGAGTTGAACACCAATGCTTTCCGCATTGAGGGTTTTCCATCTATAAAATCAATTCTCTTGTAACATTCAGGTCAGAGCCATCAAAAATTGTTGACACGTACAACTGTTCGCAATGTTCGTATTGGACTGAATCCGTCTTTCGACTCGACCACCACGTCCAGAGGAATCACAAAAATGTTTATGCAGCTGAACTGTACCGTGCCATTGTCGAACCGGAACAGTTCTCTTGCATCTACTGCAACCACAAGAGCTGCTATCGTCTTGAGATATACGAACATTATAAACAAGCACATAATCCGCTAACCGAGGGCAAGGAAAATATGTCGTTTTGTGATAGATTTGTGAGATATCCGTGCGATTACTGCACATACAAAGCGGATTCAAGCTTGTTTCTTTCTAAGCATCACCATGTGTGTGAAAAGAGATTACCATCAGGGGATTCAGCAAATGTCAGAGGTGCAGAACCACTAGGTTCAAATCGAGGTGATGCGAGATCATCCAAAGATGTTGGAGTTGGATCAATGGAATCGAATATGTCAATTCGTAATTCAGTAAGTGAAGGAATGATCTTCAAGTTTGAATGTAACCATTGCTCGTACCGATCTAACCGAAAGGATACTCTGAAGACACACATGTTGCGACATGCAAGCAATGAAGAAATCAACTGGTTCCAGTGCGGCCATTGTTCATATCGATCCAAACTAAAGTCGGGACTGAAAAGTCACAGGTTGCGACATACTGCAAATGAGGAGATCAGTTGGTTTCAGTGTAGCCATTGTTCGTACCGAGCTAAGCTGAAGTTGAATCTAAAAAATCACATGTTACGACATGCTGCAAATGAAGAGCTCAATTGGTTTGAGTGTAGCCATTGTTCGTACCGAGCTTAACAAAAGAGACAACTGAAAAGTCATAATATGTTGCACCATGTTGCGAGCGAAGCAATCAATTGGTTCCAATGCAACAACTGCCCGTATCGATCTAGAGAAAAGCGAAATCTTAAAAGGCACATGGTGCAACATGCTGCAAGCGAAGAAATCAATTGGCTCCAGTGCAGCCATTGTTCGTACCGAGCTAAAGAAAAAGGAAATCTGAACCAGCACGTCAAATTGCAACATGCAACCGATGAAAAAGTCAGTTTGTTTCAGTGCAACAACTGCTCGGTCCGAACTAAACGGAAGAGTGATCTGAAAAGACACATCATGTTGAAACATGCAACCAACGAAGAAATCAATTGGTTCCAATGCAACAACTGCCCGTATCGATCTAGAGAAAAGCAAAATCTTAAAAGGCACATGGTGCAACATGCTGCAAGCGAAGAAATCAATTGGCTCCAGTGCTGCCATTGTTCGTACCGAGCTAAAGAAAGGGGAAATCTGAACCAGCACGTCAAATTGCAACACGCAACCGATGAAGAAATCAATTTGTTCCAGTGCAACAACTGCTCGTACCGAACTAAACGGAAGGCGGATCTGAAAAGGCACACGTTGCAACATGCAAGCGTTGAAGAGATCAGTTATTGGTTCCAGTGCAACAACTGCTCGTATCGATCTAGAGACAAGCGGAATTTGAGAGGTCACATGTTGCGACATGTTGCGAGCGAAGCAATCAGTTGGATCCAATGCAACAACTGCTCGCACCGAGCTAAAAGTAAGCGACGTCTGAAAAGGCACATGTTGCAACATGCCGCCAGCGAAGAGATCAATTGGTTCCAGTGCAACCATTGTTCGTACCGAGCTAAAGAAAGAGGAAATCTGAACCAGCACGTCATGTTGCAACATGCAACCGATGAAAAAGTCAGTTTGTTTCAGTGCAACAACTGCTCGGTCCGAACTAAACGGAAGAGTGATCTGAAAAGACACATCATGTTGAAACATGCAACCAACGAAGAAGTCGATTGGTTTCAGTGCAACTGCTGCTCGTATCGAACTAGAGAAAAGCGGAATCTGCAAATACACATGCTGCAACATGCAAGCAATGAAGAAATCAATTGGTTCCAATGCGTTGAATGTTCGTTTCGAGCTAAACGGAAGTCGCAGTTGAAGAGGCACATGGTGATAAAACATTCTAAAAATGAAATGAAATCATGAGATTGTCTCGCACTCGCGACAATGAAGTAATGAGGATTAATATATGTAATCTGTATCAGAGCCTGTGGCCTTTACAATCTGAGCCTTCATTTCCCATCACCTAGAAGGAACAGCTACAGACTACTAGCTAGCCACGAAGCGAGCCAAGCTATGCGCGACAATACGGATTTGAAACATTACAAATTCCCCAGAAAAATTTAAATTTTCCGGAAAGCCTTGTAGTTCTTTCCAAATTATCGTATTGTAAGAAATCGTCGATCAAAGTTTAATTTTCTGCTTCCATTTGAGTCCGGTCTTGATGAGCCAGACCAGTACGGTGATGCCACCTGCTAGTGCTGCTGTTTTACAGGTCGTCCTCCTCCAAATTTCTTCAGCGCTCCCTTGAAGGTACCCACGAACTGTTCTGCAAGTCCGTTTGACTGGGGATGGAATGGAGCAGTGCGGAAGTGTTTGATGCCGTTGTTTTCACAGAATCTTCAGAATCCTTTGCTGGTGAACTGCGTTACACTGTCCGATGCCAGCGTAGTTGGAAGTCCGAATCGGCTGAATAATTTGGTGAGCGTGTCGATCACGTAGCGTGAGGTGGAGATTTGGTTTGAAAATCTCTGGCCATTTCGAGTGAGCGTCTACAAGGATGAATAAATATGTTCCGTCGATTAGACCTGCGAAGTCTGCGTGTAGCCTTCGCCAAGGACCCTGAGGTACAGGCCATAATTCTAACGAAATCTTGAGAGGTGCTTTGGCTGCCTCAGAACCACATGCGCGCTGGTGAACGAAATCCTTGATTTGTTGATCCATTCTGGGCCAATACACGTATCATCTGGCTAGTGACTTCATCTTCTTCTCGCCGGGATGACTCTTGTGCAATTGTTGGAGAATTCTTCTTTGCAAAATCTTCGGCACCACGAGTCGATCTTCATACATTAGGCAATTCTTGACGATTGAGAGTGAATCCTTCCTTGCGAAGAATTTTTTGAGGTCGTCATCCAAATCCTTGCTTGTGTAAGGTCATTGTGTTTGGATGTACCTAACTCCTGTCTTAGTACTTGAAGTACCGGATCTTCACGCGTGTGCGTGTTGTTTGCGGCCATGTTCGATGTTATAGGCAAATTAGTGATGGTATCGTCCAGGATTTGGTTGACTTCATTATGAATTGCGGCGATTACTGTTTCTTCCTCGGATTTGTGTCTGATATCGAATGATCTTGATAGAATATTGGCGTGTCCGAAGGCAGAAGTCGATACAAATTTAATTTCGGAGTCCTATGATCTCACTGATAGCGCCCACCTCTGCAGACGGTTAGCTGTGAATAAGCTGGAATAACTTTCTTGGTTCCAAATATGGTTAGCAATGGCGTGTGGTCCGTCTGTATAGTAGCAGAAAATGTCGTCCATAGAACATTTTATAAAATTTTGTCACCGCAAAGGTAAGAGCTGAAACTTCCTTTTCGATTTGACTGTAGTTCCTCTCAGCTCGAGTCAAGGATCTTGATGCATGTATAACAGCCTTGAACGAACCGTCGTCGAACTCATGAAGGGTGCACGCACCTATGCCGCGATTAGAAGCGTCGCTTGCTACGATGATTTTCTTTGACGGATCAAAGTGTGTGAGAAGAGGGTCCGAAGGTGAAATTCTCTTGAATGTGTCAAACGAATTTTGACATTCTGCAGACCAGTTTCACTTGACATTCTTCGAAAGTCCATCGCGAATGGTTTTCGGAGTTCGTGTATGTTGCCAACGAACTTGCGGTACCCAATTATGTAATAGCTCCGAGATATGAACGTGGCGTCGTAATGTCTGATGGTGGAGGCATGTTGATAATTGCCTCGACTTTTGCCCGATCGGGTTGGATACCGTTCTTGTCAATCACGTGTCACGTGTCCAATGTACTGAAGTTTGCTTGAGAAGAATCTACCCGGTGTAATGTTATCCTTTATTCTTACTTTAACTCTGGCAACACTTTTCGATAGTTGTATCGTATCGGAGTCATCTGGCAACACTGCATCAAGTAGGTACTCCCATGATGCATTGCATTTTACTCGACTCGTTAAAACTGCTCATTAGTGCTCTACACGTGAAAGAGAAACTACTGAAATACGGCTCAAACACCGCCTCAAAATGTGAGTTGAACACCAATGCTTCCCGCTTTTCCCGAGGGTTTTCCATAAAATCAATTTCTCTTGTAACATTCAGGTCAGAGACATCAAAAATTGTTGACACGTACAACTGTTCGCAATGTTCGTATTGGACTGAATCCGTCTTTCAACTCGACCACCACGTCCAGAGGAATCACAAAAATGTTTATGCAGCTGAACTGTACCGTGCCATTGTCGAACCGGAACAGTTCTCTTGCATCTACTGCAACCACAAGAGCTGCTATCGTCTTGAGATATACGAACATTACAAACAAGCACATAATCCGCTAACCGAGGACAAGGAAAATATGTCGTTTTGTGATGAAGTAGCGAGATATCCGTGCGATTACTGCACATACAAAGCGGATTCAAGCTTATTTCTTTCTAAGCATCACCATGCGTGTGAGAAGAGATTACCATCGGGGGATTCAGCAAATGCCAGAGGTGCGGAACCACTAAGTTCAAATCGAGCTGATGCGAGAACATCCAAAGATGTTCGAACAATGGAATCGAACATGTCAATTCGTAATTCAAGAAGTGAAGGAATGATCTTTGAGTTTGAATGTATCCATTGCTCGTACCGATCTAAGCGGAGGAATACTCTGAAGACACACATGATGTTGCGACATGCAAGCAATGAAGAAATCAACTGGTTCCAGTGCGGCTATTGTTCGTACCGAGCTAAACAAAAGAGTAGTCTGAAAAATCACATGTTGCGACATGTTGCGAGCGAAGCAATCAATTGGTTCCAATGCAACAACTGCTCGTATAGATCTATAGAGAAGAAAAATTTGAAGAGCCACATCAAGTTGCAACATACCGCAAGTGAAGACATCAATTGGTTTCAGTGTAGCCATTGTTCGTACCGAGCTAAACAAAAGGGACATCTGAAAAGTCATATGTTGCACCATGTTGCGAGCGAAGCAGTCGATTGGTTCCATTGCAACAACTGCTCGTATCGATCTAAAGAGAAGCGAAATTTGAAAAGCCACATCAAGTTGCAACATACTGCAAGTCAAGACATCATTTGGCTCCAGTGTAGCCATTGTTCGTATCGAGCTAAACAAAAGAAACATCTGAAAAGTCATATGTTGCACCATGTTGCGAGCGAATCAATCGATTGGTTGCAATGCAACGACTGCTCGTATCGATCTAGTGGAAAGCAAAATCTTAAAAGGCACATGTTGCGACATGCTGCAAGCGAAGAAATCAATTGGTTTCAGTGTACCCGTTGTTCGTACCGAGCTAGACGAAAGGCTGATCTGAAAAGGCATACGTTATTGAAACATGCAAGCGATGAAGAGATCAGTCATTGGTTCCAGTGCAACAACTGCTCGTATCGATCTAGAGACAAGCGGAATCTGACAAGTCACATGTTGAGACATGTTGCGAACGAAGCAATCAATTGGTTCCAATGCAACAACTGCTCGCACCGAGCCACAAATAAGCGAAGTCTGAAAAGGCACATGTTGAAACATGCTGCAAGCGAAGAAATCAATTGGTTCCAGTGCAGCCATTGTTCATACCGAGCTAAAGAAAGGGGAAATCTGAAACGGCACGTCATACTGCAACATGCAACCGATGACGTAATCAATTGGTTCCAGTGCAACAACTGCTCGTATCGATCCAAACAAAAGTGGCAGTTGAAGAGGCACATGGTAATAAAACATGCTAAAAATGAAATGAGATCATAGATTTGCGACAATGTAGTTAATGAGGATTGATAAAAGCAATCTGTATCAGAGCCTGGTAGCCTTTACCTGTCAAAAATTTCCATAGAGAAACTCATAAAGAAACAGAAACCATTCAATCCGGTAGATTTCTCTTACAGTTTCCACAGGTATCTATACGCTGTATCGGGCTCTATGGGCACAAGGATTAAATTGTATCGGCCTCTATATACTATGGATCTTAAATAAAACCCGGGTACCACCATCAAGTTCCCGTGAAAGATGATGACTTGGATAAAACGAGCTTCATTACTCCGTTTTGGTCAATTCCGTTGCACGCCTTTCGGATTAGGTACGGAATGCAGAAGCTACTTTCCAGCGTCTGATAGCCCGTCTGAAGGTTGGCCTCAAGGACATCGTCATATTTGGATACCTTGACGATCTTATTGTCATCAGCGTGGATTTTCGGAAGCATCTTCAAGACTTAGAAGAGGTGTTCTCCAGATTGATGCAATTCAACCTAACCGCTAACAGACAAAAGTGTTGTTTTTTTCGAGAAGATAGTTCCCATCAGGGAGAGAGCTCCCCCTTCAAACGTTGAAGAGTTGCTTTCGTTCGTCCAACTGTGCAGCTGGTTTCGACGCTTCGTTCCGGAGTTTGCAAAGGTAGCCAGACCTCTTACCGAACTGACTAAAAAGCGAGCCACGTGGAAGTGGGGTGCTGAGCAGCAGAATGCTTTCGTCAAGCTGCAGCAGTTGCTTATACGCAGGCGTCAATTTTGCACCAGGCCGATCCAAGCCTGCCCTATGTTCTGCGGACAGACGCAAGCACCGTTGCTTTAGGTGCCTGTCTACTCCATGGAAAAGGAGCAGACGAGAAGCCCGTGGAGTACGCCAGCCGTTTGCTGACATCAGCTGAACAAAATTATAACACTACTGAAGGCGAAGCTCTGGCCGTTCCCTACGCGGTGGAGACATTCCGAGGTTACCTCGAAGGACAGGAGGTGAGAATCGTGACTGATCATCAACCTTTGAGGTGGTTGATGAGCCCGAAGTCACCGAGCGGACGTCTTGCTCGCTGGGCTTTACGCCTACAGCCATTCGACGTCCAGATTGAATACACGCCAGGAAAGTCTAACGTCATCGCTGACTATTTGTCCAGACCTTCGTGTACGACGCAACAGGGAACTGCCAGTGAGATCTGCGCAGCTGCCGTCGAAGTACCCAGCCGTCCATCTTCTGAAATTCGAGAAGAACACAACTGAAAGACCAAGATTTGGCAGACATTTCGTCCTTTAAAGATCCTGGAAGCAGCAAAGTGGCGAAATGGACAGACCGAGGATACCTTTTGGCGAATGGTGTACTGTACCATCTTTCTCACGACGACACCGCTGAGGATGCTCAGTTGGTGGTGCCCGCTCACGAGAGGCGTTGCGTGCTCAATGACTACCATGATAGTCCCACCGCTGCGCATTATGGATCAGAACGCACTTACCCGCGAATAGTCAAGTACTACTTTTTCAGGGGAATGCGAAAGTACGTTGCCGATTATGTCAGAAATTGTGTCGAGTGTCAACGCTACAAAGCTGCGAACCAGAAGCTGGCGCTGGCCTGGTCCAAACACCCGCCTTCAACCAGCGCTTTGAAGTTCTGAATATCGACCTTTCCGGCCCTCTTCCAGAGGCGCCAACGTGCGAGAAGTGGATCCTGATTGTAGAAGATTCTGCATCGAGATAGGTCGAGCTGTTCGGTTTAGTCGAGGCGACCGCCGAGGAATGCGCCGTTACTTTGATTGGCAATGTCTTTTTACGATATGGGTTACCCAGGAAGTTGGTGAGTAACAACGGCGTCCAATTCGTGTCAAACGTCATGCAGCACGTATGTGATTAGTTCGACATCAAGCAGAGCCTCATACCACTGTATCATCCGCAAGCAAATATGGTGGAAAGGAAGAACCGCGATCTGAAGCCACGTCTCGCTATTCTTGTCGGGGACGACCACACGTCTTGGCTCGACGAGTTACCATCCATAGTTACGATTCGACATGAATACAGCTCAGTGCGAATCTACGGGTCAGACTGCCGCCTTTTTAACGTTTGGTCGTGAGCTTCGTACGCCATACGAACTCCAGAATGACATCAGGACCATTGGACAATTTCGTCCCTCGCATAACTCCGTACCTCCAGAGACTCTCCAGTACGTTGTCTGACGCCAAAGATGTCCATGAAGTGAAACAATAAGACAAGCGGAATGCGGTGTTGTGCTGATTCATTACCGGAAGACCCTTATTTGTTATTGATAACACTTGATCATAAATAAACGATTGCATAAGTCTTATTTTCCTCCTTGCATATCAGTCACCATTGGGAAACTGCAAAAGTTCTGAAATCAGGCTTCAGTGACTCGCACGAGTTTTTATCATTAGTCGGAAACATTCCGCAATAATTATCCACTTCACCGAATTGCCGAAAGAAAAATGCAGTTATACTTGCACGATTATTTCGAAAACTGCACTTGAGTCTTGAGTGAAAACAATGGAAAAGTTTGATCAAAAGAGGCTATAGGTAAGTACAGTAAGTACACGCTTCCTGGAAAACTGCATAATGATTAGATACGACTTATATGTTATCATTTAGTAGAAATAGGTACCTAATTTTAAAGCTTTCGTGCTATAAAAGATCGGTTGTGTCACCCTAAAACTTTCCTGACGGGTAGGTAGCAAAGAACGAATGGAAATTTTTTTACGATACGTCCGTTCGGGTGGGAAGTTGGAATTAGAGAGAAATGCTGGAAATTTCTTGCAGGAAATTGAAAGTTTTGTCAGGAAAATTTGAATTCATTTCCCGGGAAAACCTCAAATCTTTGCCCAAATCATCTTGGGATAAAAATCGTCAATTAAGAGGGGGATTCAAAAGGATTCTGTTCACCAAAAGATCCGCGAGATGCCATGGTGTATTTGGTGGGTTTCTTTTTGAATTCTCATAGAAACCTGTCTTATTTTGAAAGTCGTACAGAGCCCTGCCTTCCAGCAACCGCCTCCTTGAAAAACAGAAAAAGGTGCTACTTGTCAAATTGGGAAAAAAGCATTTCGAAAAGTACACACGTCACGACCTTGTCTCATTCCTTGTTTGCCGCTAATCCCTATCAAATCCCGCTCTTTATCTCTGTTCAAAAAGTTGTGTTCGTTCCATTCTGCCCGAATTGCTTGTTATTCTACGTCTTCGAAAGGCGGTCTCTATTCCGTCTGTTTGGTTCAGTGAAGTGAAAAATGCCGAGGAGCCATGGAAAACGACGAAAGAGATGCATCAGGTTCAAAACTATTACACGTAGTTGGGATGAGAAATGAACTGTGTAAGTTTCACACGAGTGTACCTAGTTGTTACTTCTACCTACTGAACTATTGAAATGATGATAATTTTATTGAAATCTTCATATTTTTCAGTTTGCCTGTGCTTTGGGCCTTTGGCTGAGAGATTTGGTTGCAATTTTGCAGTTGCAATGTGTGCACTGAAACTTACTCATATGATACTGAGAACCTTAATAGACAAGAGTCTATCATACAATAATGGAGCTGTTTGGGGCACGATCTCCTCTGGAAGCACATTTGAGCACATGGACGAGTTTTTGAGCTGTATGGATGAACCAACTATGACACACTGCAACAATTTCATGAGATAGAAAACGAACTACTTGCGAACGAACACAACGAACGCGAAAGAACTACTCGTCACTACTAAACTAAACTCGTCAATATTTGAGGTGCCTAGAAGCCAAACGGTACTTACAAAATATTCGTTTTGATTTTATAAACTGCTGTTTTTTTTGTCATATCATTTGGAAGCATTTCAGCTATCATGCTTATGTTTACGATTTTAAAAATAATTACATGGGTACCTAGTGGTCCCCACTTTCACAGAAATCCAGCGTGTCTGCTAAAATGCAGCAAAACAACATACGGCAGGCAGGTAGAGGAAATTGAATTCATCAATCATGTAGGTACTGAAAAATTACTAGAAAGCGGAGAATATCAGAAGAACTACGAAATGTGGATGCGCAAAAGGAACTCCCACGGGAGGATTGGAAACATCTTTGGAAGCTTTTTCAAGAAGCCAGAAAATCTTTGTTTCTGAAAAATTTGCGGACGACTTTTTGAAAAAGAGCAGCCTCCGATTTTCGCTCCACTTTTTTCTTGGCCAAAACAGGTCGGTTTTTTTTAGGGGGGACATTACTGTGTGAATATTCATGATTTGGGCACGAACAATTGGATTTTCGTTTTTGATATGTACATCAGTAAGTAACTTGACCTCTAGTCATATTCGGAACTTAGAAAAAGGGCATAGCAACCCTGCCTAGGGGGTCAAGCAGCAAGACTGAAAATATGAGTTCCACGTCCCCCTCAAGAAAAAATCGATCTTCATCAGCTTTTTTTTCAGAAATATCTCGTAACGCGCATGCCATATGCATTGTGCATGCTGTCTTTTCTGTAATACCCTTTCGCAATTCCGCAGTATCATGCACGTTACAAGATACAGAACAGCTCAAAATGTGGTTGGGTACCTGTTTATTATTTGTTTCAATAATTTTGATGAATATAGTCTTTTTAATGCCTCTTTATTGTTGTTTGCCTATCCTACTACTTTTTTTAAGTATCAGTAAAAGTGCATATGATAATAGAAGTAGAAAAGGAACCTCCACTCTCTGGCTATAAAATGTTTGCTGCTAAAATCCCTCAATGGTTTTTAAATTCCCCGCCCAATTTTTTTTCAACTTTATTCCTGACGGCCATCTTCGAGAAAAATGCTGAACTGCTTCATTTGTAGCAAGCCATCTTTTGAGGGGATGGTTGAACTAGGACTGTCAGAATTTCCTCAACAGTCAAAATAATTTTCGGGTATGTTAGGCGTCGTAAATACTGATACTCGGGGTTCAATATTCTGGTAATATAATGCCTTGTCTTCAACCCAGGAGTTCAGTGATTCTCTATCCTTTCAGTGAATGAATTTCGACACACCTAATTTTCACGTAAGTGCTGTTATTTTCATAAGCAGACCAAGAAATACACTGATAATCCTTCAACTCCTTTTCCAACAATTGTTCCTTCGCTGAATGGTATCATTTTATCACAGAAAATAGTAATGAAGCTAGGAGACATCCAACAAAAAAATGCCCACCTGTCAGATTTTTTTGAATCCCCCTCATGAGGCTTCACTTTGAGCTCCATCATTTGAATCCGGTCTTGATAAGCCAGGCTGATGGTTTCGTATTTTCCAATGGACAACTCTCGGAAAACTCTAAGAATTTCGAGAGAAATCATCGGAAAATGTTAAACACTCAGTTACCTCTTGTTCAATAAAAATGGTGGAAATCTGTCCACAAAAGTTGAAAAATTCGCGAAGCCCAATTCAATCTACTTTCGAATTTCGATATCACTTGAATTTTTTTGAAAAAAGTTGATCCCCGAGCAGGAATGAATTTTTAAGTGGAGTCATGCATCAAAAACGAGTCGTCCTGGTGAAAACCCGGGTGAGAGGCTCTCTCGGGTGACAACGGCTAGGAGAATTTTGAAAATTCATAACGTCCGACTGGAAAATGGTGGAGAACTGCAACTGCAGACTTGATTTGACTCTTCTGTTGTGTTGCTTCCTGCCAAATTTGGTTCTCATCCATCGCATAGATTTTAAACAATTACATGGTAAAGTTTTGAATTTTTACGTTTTTTTAATTATTTGACAGATACACTATTTTCAACTGTTCTAAATACAGTGTTTCAACGGCTTTCAAATGACCTACTGCAGGTCAAGTTCTGTGAGTTATAGCTTCTGACATTTGTTGATAGTGACACTTATTTGACAGATGACGGCAAAAATTTAATTAGGAAATTCCATTGACGTCACAGCAGTGTTGCCAACTGTCCAGAATTGCCCGCCAAATTTGAACCAAATAATGTTCGAGAACAACCGAACTACAGGGCGCTTATGGAGTTCCAGTTTCTGCAATTTTTTCCTCGGCTACCTTTTTGAGTTTGAGTTTGAAACTCTTGTATCAAGTTCAAAGCAATGTCCTTAATGCGGCTGCAAAATAAGTTCTCGTGGAAAAGTGTGTTTTTTTGTGAAAAAGCAAGCCAAACATGTTAGGTTAACTGCACAGGGTAGTGGTGAAAATTCATATTCTCCGACAAAATTGGGCATGAACTTTGCCACCAAACCTCACCTGAATGTTGGGGGTTTACGTTCCCGGCATTGCTGGAGTGATATGCCTTGTGTGGGGCTAGAGGTATGTACCTCTTCGGTTTGTGCTTCCCAATCACCCAAATACTTGAGGCCCAGCTTTTACTGCTGGATTAAAGAAACAAACAATAGTTTTTGTTTATATTTTATATTTTAAAAGTGCAGGAATGTCTTCACTTCGGTTGTAGAATATGGACAGAGGCAAAACATGGAAGTTTAACTCGAACAGCTGTTCGGCCACCGAAGATGTATTTATTCGGTCACTGGAGCCCTCATTGACAGAAATTTTACACCTGATTTAACGATATTGAATTTTCAACTACAACCTGATTGTGTCATGACACATTTCTTAAAAATACTAATATTTATTGTTCTATTGAGGATTCTAGGCTCCAAATTGTGGTCGACGTAGCAATTCCTCAGTTCGTAGATTTTCCCATTTTTAGATTGCCGAAGGCCACAATTCTTGACACAGGTACTTCCTGAAACTAGATAGGTTTAGCAACAGATAATTTTGTGCAAACATCATAACTGTATTACAGCAATTTAGTTACCCATCCTAATTGTTATCGGTACAACCTCCGTATATTTTTTCAAGTGTATTCCTTCCTTCCTTCCTCCTTTCCATTTCTTGGCGCTTTGGGATACATTCTGTGATGCCTCGTACTTTCACGAGCCCCAGCGTTTCGAGAAAACCATGAATTTCTCACTTTTTCCTCAAAAAAAAGATTCAACCACTCGAAACTCCAACCCAACGTTCACGTTCATTGAGCCCTCTACATCTCTAGTCATGCTTTCTCCATTGCTTTCACAAGCCTAGATGTTTGAATTGACAATAGTTTCCATTTTCTACTTCACTGTAGTTTTAATATTTGCTGTGATATAAGCACATGTGAACCACATGGGATCGGCTTCGAGTATCTTCATCTTCTGTTGACCAAATCGTACACCTGACTTGACAATCTTGAATTTTCAGTTGATGGCTCCATCGCGGCAAGACACATTGCTTAAAAAATCCTGAAATTTCTTCTAGTAAGCAGGATTTGAGGTAACATTGTGGTCAACTTAGAAATTCCTTGGTCGATGGATTTTCCCATTTCACGATCGCCACAGGTCAGTTTTTGCCACAGTCATACTTTCTGAAATCAGAAGGGCGCTTAGTAATGGATAATTTGTAAAATCATCTCACATTTATTCTGTATTCTAACAATTTAGTCAGTTTTTTACCTTATCGGCAGGCATATAAACTGGCATATTTTCTCCTTCCCAGATGTCTTTGAGTCGCATTTCTTGGCACTTTGAGATACTTCCTGAGATGCTCTTTTCTTCCAGGAATCTAGTTTTCCGAAAAAGCCACGGATTTCTTTTTTTTTTCGACGAAAATGATTTAAGCACTCCACCAAACTTTCTTGTTTATTGAGCTATTTGGGGCAGCACATCTCCAATTATCAGTATTGATCGAAGCGCCAGAGTTTCGTGAACAATTATCACGCGCAAACTTGCTTCCTACTGTATCCAAAATCTCAAAAAAGTACTTTTTTTCAATCATAACAACGCGGGTTGTTCCCTAACACTTTTTTGAGGTTATAAATTCAACTAGGTTGGCAACACTGACGAGCTCGTGACGTCATGTGGAAATGCCTAATAGGCTCATTCCACAGAAAAACCGTGTCCAATGTCAAATTGTAAGTCGATCGGGTCGACAGTTCGGCAGTTATCGTGGAAGATCACAGACATACAGACACACACACACACACACACACACAGACATATCCACAGAGAGACATCATTCTGGAAATGATCTCAATTGTCTTTGCGTACTTCAAAATGGATATATTCAGCGAAATCTCAATACTTTCTTCTACGCGATTACATAATACTTTACCTTCCATATTGACGAGGTGCCGGAAAAGTGAAATTCAAAATACCTTCAATGGGTTCCTGTTACTGTCACTCTCGCTGTCACTACTACTCACCCTTTTTCCGCCATGATTTATGAAACACCTGTATAATATGTAGGTAGATGTACAGGGTGTTTCAGTGTTGATAGCAAAAAATTCAGCCGTGAGTAGATCTCGTCAAAATAGGACGAAAACCTATTTTGCAAAGTTCGGCCTAATGACGAAGATGCAGCCCTCCAAACTTCACTTTTTTTGGATTTTAAAAATTTGTAACCCAGGAACGTCCCGACAAATTTGGCTTTAATCCAGCAAAAGCTGGTTTGTCATAATTATCTATCAACCTGCCAAATTTGGTGAGAATCCAACCAGTGGTGTAGGAGTTATGACGGTCAATAATTTAGAAGCATATCCGAAGAAAAGTTGACTTAAGGTGACCCCTTATAACTTCTACGCCACTGTTTGGATTCTTTCCAAATTTGACAAGTTGATAGATGATCATGACAAACCAGCTTTTGCTGGATTAAAACAAAATTTGTCGGAACGTTCCTGAGTTACAAATTTTTGAAATCCGGAAAAAGTGAACTTTGGAGGGCTGTATCTTCGTCATTAGGCTGAACTTTGCAAAATGGTATATAGGTTTTCGTCATATTTTGACGAGATCTACCCACAGTTAAATTTTTTGCTATCATCCTTGAAACACCCTGTATTATACTTGCCTAGCAGATAGTGTACCTACCTATAATAGATAGGTACCTTGCACTCAAAGTGACATCGTACTAGAAAACGGGATTACATTACTTGTTTGCATCAATAATAATTGAATACGATAAGAGCAAAAGAAAAATCTTGAGGACTTATCGGATGGTGTTACCCAAGCGCATTTATCTAATCAGATGATTGACGCGATGCAAATGTTGACCAGGTGCTGGCTGGCGGCTAATAAAATAGGAGCGAGCGGATTTGGGGTACAACTTAATTGTGAGCATCCCCCAGAGGCAACATCAATCGATAGTTTGCAGTTAGTCACCTGCATCACCTCTTTATCGTCGGTTTTCTTTGTGTGCGGTTCGAGTGAAGCGACAACGTCATTCCAGAAGAAGAAATATGAACATGATGGTCAAGTCGTTGATTGTTGCTCACGTCATTTTGGCTGTGGCATTCGCCACTGACGACGGTCTTAAAGGGACGGCAGATATGAGGCCCACTGCCAACACGAAAACATCTCTTGGGGGAATCAACTTTTACTCCGACAAGAACCAGACTGTAATTAATGGTAATTTAATTGATTTTTCTCCTTTAAAATTCGGCTCAGCTATATGCTTTACTTTTTGTATTGACACTATACCTAGTCCAGTATACCTGCTCCCGTAAACCGAATCAAGAGTCGTATTCAATTCTAGTTCTCCAACTTCCACAGGTATAAGCCTGAACGATATTCTGTTGAACGGGCCTATTATACAAAACGATCTGTTTACCAAATTGGTACGTTCCCGTCGATATAGGGTCATTATTGCAGCAGATTGTTCAAAAGATGTACAGATCCGTTTGGATTGACCCTTCTCAAAGAACTCTTCAAACGTATTTTTTGACTTGACGATCAGACTCTAATCAGCCTCATCAAACATACAAACTTTTAACCGTAACTTACGGTGAGCGGTCTTCAAGTTTTTTGGCTATTAGATGTCTCTTCGCTCTAGCAAAAGAATGCGAAAAAACTCTTCCCGAAATTTCACAGATCATCCGCAAAAACACGTATTGCGACGACTTGATAACTAGCTCTCCCACCGTCGAAGAAGCTACCCGCGTTTGTACAAATATTTATCATCTATCTTGCAATCAGGCGGATTCACTCTCCGCAAGTGGAATTCAAATCATCAACAAATCTTGGAAAATGTTCAATTCTCAAAAATTTCGAACAATGTACAGTTGGGAGCGAAATAATTCATACGGCTCCGCTAGTAAGTCGGCTGGATTTCAGAAATGTTAGCCGCTTGGATTGTTCTTGAATGGCAGTTTTGATTGGAGATTGGTCGTTATCAAAACTAGCATTCAAGAACGATCCCAGCAGCTAGCATTTCTGAAATCCAGCCGACTTTCTAGCGGTGCCGTATGAATCATTTCGCTCCCAACTGTACTTGAATTTGGTCCCGACAAAAATTTCGCAGACACTCGGCTTCATGTAAGTACTATGGCAAAAGTTTGACTTTAGAAAGGCTACTACTTTGTCCAATCGATTCGAAAACGGTCTTAAATTGTTGGAATTGTTAATAATATAGCCAAAATAATCTATCAGTAATTTCCTTTCATGCATACCAATCCTCAGTTATCGTCACTTGACTGTGGAAAAGACGACTTTGTTGGTGAATTGTCAAATATCCATTTCCTTCGTCAATGTCAAATGTTCATTCCCTAGGCCATTTTTCTCTTTTTCAGCAGAACCAGCTGCAACCACTCACACAATTTGAAAGTAATCAGGCACTTATTGCCTCCGTGCTCTATACGTTTCATTTTTCAGGTACCATCACTGGCCTGAACGCAACCACCAATGGCAACCACGGCTTCACAATCCACGAAGTCGGAAACTTCACCAGCGAGAACAAAGACTGCTCGAAAATCGGCGGCCATTACAATCCCCTAGACAAAGATCACGGCGACATAAAAGGCACCGTGCGGCACATCGGTGACTTGGGAAACATCGACGTCACCTCCGACAAAAAAGGGACCTTCGCAGTGACGATAACGATCGCCGGCTCCTCTGCCGTACCTTTGAACGGAAACAACACCGTCATCGGCAAAGTGTTGGTCATCCACGAAAAACCAGACGACCTTGGGAAGGGTAAAGGTGATTCGAAAGTAACGGGAAACGTGGGCAAACCGCTGGCCTGCGGGCTCATCGGCAAATATCAGAAGGATTCGGCGGGAAGCGTGATTCCCACCGTTTTCACCTTCGTCACCTTGATCCTGGCCAAGCTGATGTAGAGAGGAATATGGATGCGAAAAAACGGCGATTATGTACAGTTGTATAATAAATCTTTGAGTCTTTTATCCTTACTTCATTGCTCACCTTTTGTTGACAGCGCATCACGTTGCCACCTTCAAGAACATCGGGATCAAATCTACAAATATAATTTTTTGTGCTAATAAGATCTCTTCAGATTCGCGAAAGCCACAGCTTGTCATGAAAAATTCGAATTTTGTTGGTGTCACTGATTTTTCATGTTTAATGTCATCTTGATACGGGGAGGGTGTAGCGTGTAGTAGGCCGCTCCAGTCGGGTGATGACGTGACTGCAGCAACGTTGGCCGCTGCCAAGAGTCGGATGGGTGACTATAGGCGTCTTTCATCTGATTCGAAGTCTGGAGCTCCTCCTCGGGTGGTCTTAGGCAAACCCCCCGAGTATACATGCCTCCAGCCGGCGGTACGGCAATGTGTAAAGGAAAATCAGGGGCAGACGAAGTCAGGAACACCGGCGCAGGGAGCGTGGATGTATCGGAATCCGCACCTGCGGTTCGGGGGTGGAAAACGGAATCAAGGTCAACCGTGCGCTTGTCGGCCCCAGTGCTTGGATGGAGCGACCATCAAACATCCAGGCACCACATTGCGGCTCGGTTAGTCCGGCTGGTCTGGGAAAGAGGTACAATGGGCCCAATAATGAGGTCTGCGTGCCAGGTGAAACTCTGTTCCACCAATTCCCCAAAATGGATTCCAGAATCCAGTCATCTTGATACAAGGGAGGTTACGTTCAAATTTATGTCCGTGTGACACGAAACCTTCACTTGAACTACGCTGTGTTGTCAAATTGTCATTCTGGGGATGCGTCGCCGGCAGGTCGCAGGTTTGCTCACTGACCTCAGGCGCTTTCTTACGGCCAGGATCACAGATCATGATCCTGGTACAGAGAGTGGATCAACATGCCTAGTTCTTACAGGGTGCGACAAGTTCAGGTCGCGGGATCACTTGCGACGAAATCACACCCCGCCGCTAGACCTGTGTCCTCCTCGGTGATTTTGTTAATTATATATTGTGGTATTCCCCCTTTGTTTTGTTTATACGTTGGTACCTGAAGTAGGTACGGTCGTTGACGTTCGTAGCGTTTGCCGCGGGGAGAGGGAGATGGCGCTGCGCTAGGCGAAGCCGGCCGAGCGGCAGCCGCGGGCAGACAGAGAAGAGAATCAGCTGTGGTGCGGAACACGTGATTTCAAGTGCTTCGGTGTGTGTCGTTTTTTCGTATTTAAGGTTAGTTTTTCACTAATTATTGTATCGTAATTTTGGCTTCCATCCACTCACCAAATCATGCATTTCGATACTTATTTTGTCCGCGAAATTATTGTACACAACACGACATTCTTCACTCTCTTTGTTCTCAACGGGCTTGCATAACCCGCAGTTTTTCCCCTTTGAAATCAAGGTGCTTCGCACAGCCTTGAATTTTGTGTAATTTATCTACTCCCAAATGATCTGATTGTGGACGGCGAAAGCCGTAAATCTAGTGGGTGTGCTTTTTGGCGCACTTATGACGTGACCTCAAGGCCGCGCTGTCGCGTATACTTTGAGGTTTCATTGATTGTTTCTTTCCACAAGTTACGTCACAAACAGTAAGACGACAAAAAGGAACTCTGCTGCGCCTAAAAATCAGCCGCTAAGTAGAAAACAGTACTTTTTATGATTCATTTTCATTTCATTGTTCATTGTCGGGTTATACCTGAAAGTAAATGAAGAAAAGAAGGCTTGCACGCTTCTCCGTGTCCTAGGGGGGGGGGGTTCCACCGGCTCGTATGAATCTGTCTTGTTGAGTCTACTAACATTTTATTATTTGGGGGGAATTATGTAATCTCTTTTTCAAAATGTTTAACGTGATCCTTTGTTGTTCCTACTTATGATACAATTCTGTAAAGGATAGCATTCTGTAGATACTCTGTTATTTAAAAGAAATCCTGTCGGCTATTGGTTTGCCTTGTGTAACGGAGCGTTTGTGGAGTGTTGTTTTGGGGAATCGCTACATTAGTTTCCCCACCCTTTCGCCGCTGCTTCAGACTTCGGGTTTGTTTCTTTTTACTGCCCTATTTGACGGGCATATTTATTTATAAACATCTTCGGTAGTATCACGGAACCTACTTACCAAGAATGCGTACGTTGAATGTTGGAGCTCAAATGAAGTATGGAGGTGGTGTGAGTGCTCAATGATTGTGGTTGCAACTATCGTTTCTCGATAATACCGACAATGTCCATTCACAAGCTCAACTGTAAATGTCACTTATCTCGCATTTAACGAAAATAAGTGTTTACCTTCGGGAACGAATGTGGACACAGTCAATTTTGCAGGAGTGTTTCCACTTCTTTTGCTTTTACCCGCTCTGATCAGTACCTTGGGCGGCCTTGTCGGCACTCTCACCGGCAAGCACCTGAGTGGGTTGATCTCACGTGGGGCCTCATCGAACATAGGCTTCTTGAGAGGTCCTTGTCCATCCCATCAGGATATCACTAAAGTACATCTGACTCCAAAGGACACTATCGGGTTTGGGCGGATTTTGGGCTTGGCATGATGTCCGCATTACCACTCCATGATTTTTTGTATACACACTAGTAATATCATCATCTTACACTGGGCAAAATTTGATGAAGTGGTAATGCGGACATCATAGCGAAAAAATTTTTTTTTCAACATGATGTATGTCGGACGTTCGGGTAAGTCAAAAAAAAAACTGTTTTATTTTTCTCGTCAAATATTTGTTTTTCATCCGATTGCAACAAACTTGGTATCACTGGTTAGCTAAATAAATAGACAACAAAATCCAAACCTCAAAATGAGAGAACTGTCAAGATTCAAGATGGCGGAGGCAAGTGGAATAATACCATGTATTGAACTCGTCTCTTTTTTTTCAATACCTAGAAACTCTTGCGATGAGAAACCAAATTATGAAGAATTTCGAAAGAATCGCCTTCTCACAAGGCAGAATGAAAGAATAATTTCGAGATAATTATTATTCGAATAATGAATTGATGTTTTTCTCCTTACCGGCTTTGATGCACCATAGAAGTTTCTGCCCTCTATTCTATAATGTGCTTCACAATCGAAAAGTGACATTTCTGGATAACACGGAGGATAACACTATATTACACTAGGCAGCAAAAATAGCGCCCACTTGATGTATGACGAAGACGACTATGGTGGTCATGGGCAAACCCTCCGAGTACATCACGCTTGCAACCGGCAGTACAGCAATGTGTAGAGGAAAATCGACGGAGTGTCGGACATCCTCACCTACGCCGGAGGCTGAAGACAGAAATCAGGTCAACCGTGCGCGTCTCGGTCCCAGTGCTTGGATGGACTTACCATCAAACATCCAGGCACCACATTGTGACTCAGTGAGTACGGCTGGTCTGGGAAAGAATACAGTGGGCCCAATAGCGGGGCCTACGTGCCAGGTGGAACAATGTTTCATTAACCCTCCACCAAATAAATCCTAAATCCAGATTCTATGCGATACCCTTGAGTCCCTAGACACATTATAAAGCTCAATGATCATTAACGATGGACCGTCATTTAACTTGCCTTGCGTTCTTGGTTACATGAGCGAGGAGAAAAATAATGGCGTTTCATTCAGTTCAGTGAAATGGGCTTGGTACGAGAAGGACGAAGCGTGTAGTAGGCCGCTCCAGTCGGGTGATAACTTGACTGTAGCGAAGCTGGCCGCTACCAAGGTTTGGATGGGAGACAAGGCGTTTTCAATCTGATTTGAAGCCGGTCTGAAACTCCTCCTCGGGTGGTCTTAGGCAAACCCCCCGAGTATATATGCTTCCAGCCGGCGGCACCGCGATGTGTAGAGGAAAACCGGCAGCGTGGTCGAGAGACTGATGAAGTCGGAAACGTACCGGCGCAGGGAGCGTGAATGTATCGGACATCCGCACCTGCGGTTTAGGGGTGGCAGACGGAGTCTAGGCCAACCGTGCGCTTGTCGGCCCCAGTGCTTGGATGGACCGACCATCTCAAACATCCAGGCACCACATTGCGGCTCGGTAAGTCCGTCTGGTCCGAAAGAGGGGTACAATAGGCCGAATAATAAGGCCTACGTGAGGTGAAACTATGTTCCACTAACTCCCCAAATGGAATCCAGATTCAGATAGGCTTGGTACAGCTGGAGGCGAAGGCTAGAATCGTTGAGTTTGTGTGGCCACTTTGAAACGAAAGGGTCCGTGACTACGTTGGATTGACTTCCCTGACGCGAGCACAAAACTTCTACACAATCCACACAACTCCAAAGCACTCTTTTTCCTTAGCACTACACAGATTGTTCCGAATCGACCGTAAAAAACCCAGGACAGTAAGTTGAGGGAAATAATTCAAGAGTGACAGAGCCTGATAGCCTCGTTCCAACTCCGTGAAGTTTCACATACGGTCGGTTGTCCGTCCGGATCCAAATCAACCAAAATCAATGCAATTTGGTTTCTTCGTCAAAGTTTGTGAAAAAGAAAATCAAGCTCTTAGCCTAATACTGACTTCGACTCATTTCAGGCCTTTTTGTTGAATCCCCTTATCAAGTATTCGTGAAAAACTTCCAAGGAAAAGTCAGAAATGAGACTCTGTTTTGGTGTTGACCTAGCTCTGTCGACAAGATGCAAGATCCCGCGTTATGTCCCACTCTTTCACAAATCCAGCACGTTCCGTCAGTCTTCCTGGGCGGACGTGACTTATTCTAACCTTCTGCCTTGTCTCGATTGGGCAGATCTCTAGATATTTTGGTTGGATAGCCTGTTTCAGGAGTGGTCACCCAAGTACCGCCGCGCGCCTTCAAGGAGCTTAAATTGGGCTGTCGGATTGAGACGTAGGTATTGTTACGTACGGGTTCGTACTGAACGTAGACGTTCGCGTACGGGTTCAATTATAATTGAGACGATCGTTTCAAAACATACACTGTTTCTTTCTGCGTACTACAATAAATACACTTTAGCAATAATTATTGCGCTTGGAAATATCGCTGGTACGCTCGCTTCCATCGTTCTCGATCACTTCCAGTTCAATACTACTCCATAGGCAGATTATCGGTGCTTTATATATCTGCGACTATTGATCTCGGATGTTTCATAGGTTCTCCAGAAAATTCCACAGTGACCCGGCATACGATTTCTAGGCGACTCCCGAAAAATACTACACATTTCGCGAGCATTACCAACGTGCGGTGAACGGCACCTCCGCCAAAATGAACACATGTATCTGAACTCACTGTTGAAGTTTTCATCCAGTTCCATGGGCCAAAGCCTATAAGCATGTTCTGGAATGCACTAGAGCTCCAAACTCTCACACTGCGACCTAATGGAAAGAGAAAGATCGCGTGTTCTCTAGTATCGCTGCTCGTAACATTGCCCCCCTCTTAAGCCTGTTCGTCCCGAACAGCCTCACAGTTACTTCCCGAGTAACGTGCAAGGCGATCAAGGTGGGCAACTTTGATCTTGGCTCTCGGGGCTCGCTGGATTCTATACACGACGTCATCATTCCTCTTGACCACCGTGTACGGTCCTTCCCTCGACGGATGAAACTTCGGAGACCTTCCTTTTTGGCGTTGAGGATTGTACAATCCGAGGTACAATCACACCAGGTCTCCTGATTGAAATTCCGTGAAGTTAGCCTCCAAGTCGTAGCGCGTCTTCATTCTATCGGTGGCGACTCAGATCCGTTTCTGAACCAACTCGTGGATGTCGCACATTCTTTGACTCAGGTCGTCGACGTATTCAAGGATGTCTTCAGGATCATTCTCTGGCGTGCCAAATTGTAAATCGCAGGGGAGGCGAAGCTCTGGGCCAAAATGGACACGTGTCGGTGTTTCTCCCGTGGTGTCGTGAATGGCAGCGTGATACGCCATTAGAAATATTGGCAGATCACGACCCCAGTTTCGCTGATGCTCGTCAACGACCTTTGACAGGTGCTATTTTATCGTCCTGTTGAACCGTTTCATCATATCGTCGGACCGTGAGTGGAGGGATGTCGTCCTAGTCTTCTGTATCCCAAGTAGAGTACAGACACCTTGGAACACGTGTTGGATTCAAAGTTTCGTTCCTGGTCTGAGTGTGATTCCAGAGGTACTCCGAAACGGCTAATCAAATCATCCACCAGCACCTCCGCCACTGTAGAAGCTATCGGTTGGGTAGAGCGTACGCTTCCGGCCACTTGCTGAAGTAGTCCATGGCAACCAGGATGTATTTGTTGCCATCTTCCGTTGTCGGGAACGGGCCAGCCACATCGATCGCGATGCGTTCAAAAGGCGCTCCAACATTGTAAGTCTTCAGCTCCCCTCGGCTGCGAGTTCTTGATCCTTTGCTGGCCGCACAAATCTCGCACTGGCGACACAATGTTTCCACGTCGTTCCGGCAGTTCACCCAGTAGAACCGCTCGCGCACCTTGGCCAACGTCTTGTTCACCCCAAGGTGCCCTCCAGTGACGCCATCGTGCATCTCCTTCGGGACTTCTTTCACTCTCTTCTTGGGAAGCACCAACTGGACCCTCTCCTTCTTCTCATCAGGACTCTCCCAGACTCTCTTCAGCAGCTCATTCTCGAATTTTACTGTTACTCTGTCCTGGCCAAGTTACTTTTTTCCAGCAAGTGAACCGATGGTTGGGTCCTCGCGCTGCGGCCAATCTGCTGGTTCACACTCTTGCCGTACCTGTAGTCCTTGTTGCGTGGTCTTCGAGAAAGACCATCCGTGTTGCCATTGCCATGACTCTTTCCAGGACGATGTTGACTTCATCGATCAGCATCTCCCCGTTCTAGCATGGAACAGTCTGCTGAACGGTACTGTTGCCAGCAATCACGCTGCAGGTGGTCATCCTTTCCACAGTTGAAGCAACGCGGTCTTCCTCTTGTGCGATTGCTTTCTTTTGATTGATGACCTCCTCGATCAGCGGCTCCCCCTTCCACCATGGAATGGTCTGCTAAACTCGACCATTGCCTGCAGTCTCGACGAAGATGTCCTAGTTTTTCACATCCGAAGCAACGCGACCTTTCTCCAGGTTTTCGCTAGTCTTGGGAATTGTTCCGAGACAATAATGAGTTGAGGACTTCCTCATACATTTCCTCGATCGATTTCTCGGCAGTACCTCCGTACTCCTCAACGCCCACCGCCTTGACTTGACAACTGCAAACCTCTTTGACTCCCTCAATGAAGATCGCCTGAGTCAGTGCGTCGCTGATGTCGACTGGGTTTTCGATCATCACCATCTCACACAGATCTTGGTCTCGAATTCCATAGACGGAGTTATCTCTTATGATGTCTGTCAAGTGGTGCGCTGGGTACATTGGGCCTTATGAACAAAGATGGAGCAATTGCTTTTGCTTGAATTCTTGCAGCAAAAAACGGAGAAACATTTGGACAGGAGACTTTAAACCATTATTATTATTTCAATCTGTTACTCAAATGCTCAGTGAAACCTAAATTGATGAATTACATGAAGTTTCTGAGTTTTTTTGAGAATTTCCTTGAAAGAAAAAATCAAGAAAAAGCAATTGCTTAATCTTCATTCATAAGGCTCATTGGGTACGCTAGAAGAGCCAGCCTTTGGACAATAGCTCCAAATTCGTCTTCCTTAGTATTTTTTCATATTCCTTAGTGACCCAGCATACGATTTCTAGGCGACTTCCGAAAAATCCTATACATTTTACGGCATTACCAACGTGCGGTTAAGCCGGCACCTCCGCCAAAATGAACGGGAGTATCTCAACTCTCTGTTGAAGTCTCCATTCAGTTCCGCGATCCATAGCCTACACGCATGTTCTGGAATGCATTAGAGCTCCGCACTTGTACACTGCGACCTAATGGGAAGAGTCTAGAAAGATCGCGTGCTCTCCAGAATCGCTGCTCGTAACAGTATTATGTTGACGGTGGTTTGGACCTCATGTCAATGACTCTTATTTCTTCAATTTGTTTTGGATACAGTGGCGGACTTTGAAATCGGAGATCCTCTTCAAATTGAGCAGTGGAATTTGCATTGTTTGACAACGGAATAAAAATGGAAATTAGTTTTTTGATTTTGCAGAGCTGATCCGATTCTAGAGTTACAAATCCTCATTAGATCTTCGACGGAGGGAAAGCTGAAGCAGCTTAGCTAAAAATGGAAGAACTTGTGGCGGGATAAATTATTTGAATCGCGAATACTGCTTCAGTACAATGCTCATGTAAATTCTACACTAGAGAACGCATTGAGTCGATAGGTTGAGGATTTGTTGGTTGAGAAGTTTTTCGTTTGAGAATGGCTTAAGGGAGCAGCGAAGAAACTCAACATAGCCTTCAAGCCTTTACGCACCGCATTATGTCAGTTACTCATAAGCGAAAGAACAAAGTTTTGTTCAGTTGTTGTGTCAGTTGAAATCTTTTGGTTGAGGAATAAAATGCCTCAACTACAATTGTTCAGTTGTTCACAAAGGAGGCGGTAGAAAGTAAATGTCACATCGTTTGTGATTAGGTGATCTAGAGTGCTCGAGGAAGCATGAGTCTGCAAAAATTCGGAAATCGGACTTCTTATTCTTTTTTCGTTGAGGGGCGGCGGCCGGGATCGGCGGCTGGGTGCTGGGCGGTGACAAACAAATAGTATCCTATCTCGTCCTGTTTTAAGTCAGCTATTCATCAGCGAAAGAATTAGAATCCTATGTTTTATGGTTCAGGAGAAATAGTTGAAAGATTTACTAAAATCATAAAAATCAGGCTGGGCCCAATGGTCGATCAAAATTATCTTCACATAAATCATCAAGAAGACAAGCAATCAGTACAGATATTGGCATGAATATGAGAAATTACACACTCATACATATCACATGATCGATTTCCACCAATCGAGAAAGCAGTGGCAAAATTCGGCAAAAAACTGGTCCCTCGTGGCCCAAAATCCGCCCAAACCCGATAGTGTCCTTTACCTCTTCGATTCACGTTGGGGTTTCAGTTCCAACTTAAACGACGAAGAGTGGGCCACAGGTTGGCTCGAGTCGATTCCCTTGCATGGTTATTGTTTACTAATTCTTCTTCTGTTTTGTATGTATCTGTGGGATTTTTGATGGGTAACTTCTGGGGAATTTCGGGCGAATGCGTTATAGATACTTCTTTCTTCCATTTGCTTACAAAAGAGTATGACCAACTTCAACTTCTCTACTTATTCATCTATCACCTGTTTCTTGTTTATTTATCTACCTATTTATCCCGCATTTGTTTCTTGTTGATTCATCTACCTCTTTATCTCTTATTTGTTTCTTGTTTATTTACCTACACCATTACTCATTATTTGTTTCTCATTCATTTATCCACTTGTTTACTGATCATTTGTTTCTTGCTGATTTATCCACTTGTTTACATGTCATTTGTTTCTGGCTGATTTAATAACTTGTTTACCGATCATTTCTTTATTGTTTACTTATCTATCAATCTGACTTCTTCTGTTTGTAAAGTGTGAAATGAATTGCTCAGCGTTCAAAGCGTAAGAGAGCGAGTTTTCTTTTGTTGTTACGTAAATAACTTGTAAACGAAGCAAACGTTTCAAAGAGGTTCAAGCACCGATTCACGCTGACTTGATCAATGCATAACTGGAGTGACTTCTCTGTCATTTCATCATGACTCATTCACACTGGACTTTTGTTCAGATCATTTAGGAAGGGATTTTCCAGCAACCAACCAGGCTATACGCATGGGTTTCTTTGACGTGTTCTTCCCATGTGTGCCTGTCAGCGAATACGTCACTTTTCCTTTGCGATCAAATTGACAGTTTGACCTGTTTCATGATTTCTTGTTTGGTTTTGTTAATCTGATCTTGTGTCCATTTCATCCTTGTAAATTCATGCATTGTCCAAATAATTTGTTATAATTTTCCTAGTTTCATTTGTTTGTGTTTTGTTGTTCTTCATTCATGTTTTGTCATTTTATCACTGTCAATAGGTGTTTTGAGAAAAGAAACAAATTCATTTAAAACTTTGCAATTGATTTTCAATAAAACATTCATTTTGCTTGCATTTCATTCGAGTTTCATTCAAGAATCAAACCTCATCCTCAACGACACATTCTCATCTCGAGTAAGAACTCAACACAACGAAGGTAAAAAGGTAAACAACGTCAAGAAGGAAAGGGATAACGACGATCACTGCCAACATCGAAAAATGGGGTTACACTACAGAATGGTGCCGTGACCAGGATGAACTACGTTACATTACAGAAGTGGTGCCAAGACCTTGGTACATTACAGAATGGTGCCGTGACCAGGATAAACTACGTTACATTACAGAAGTGGTGCCAAGACCTTGGTACACTACAGAATGGTGCCGTGACCAGGATACTCAAAGATGAGAATGTTGTGGGATGATGTTGATCTCATGTTTGCTGTTACATTATACTCCTCATAAATGTTTTGTTTTCATGAGCGATAACTCGATTTGGAGAAGATGGAGTACTGACGACCCAAACGAGTCGTACGCAAACGAGCTGTAATTTAGCGTAAGCTGGTTTGTCATAATTATCTATCAACCTGCCAAATTTGGAAAGAATCCAATCAGTGGCGTAGAAGTTATGAGGGGTCATCTTAAGTCAACTTTTCTTCGGATGCTTCTAAATTATCGAGCCTCATAACTCCTACACCACTTGTTGGATTCTTTCCAAATTTGGCAGGTTGATAGATAATTATGACAAACCAGCTTTTGCTGAATTAAAGCTGAATTTGTCAAAATGTTCCCGAGTAACAAATTTTTGAAATCCGAAAAAAGTGAACTTTGGAGGGCTGTATCTTCGTCATTAGGCCGAACTTTGCAAAATAGTATATAGGTTCTCGTCATATTTTGACGAGATCTACCCACAGTTGAATTTTTTGCTATCATCCCCGAAACACCCTGTATTTGTTTATTTTCTTCGTCTTCTCGCCGTGAAGCATCAATATACACTAATTTCTTTAAAACTATCTTTATTTCCTATACCTGGCTATACCGGACCTCCGGTATAGGCATTTTCTGTTCGTGGCTAGGTAGAGATGGATTTTGATTCTTATCTCTGCACCAAATACACAATATTGCGTGACCGCTTAGCGCATGCGCTAAAAAACAAGGTGATTCGTTCTAAGTCTTCCATATGTTACGCTGTAAAATGGATGATTCTCAAACTAAGCTCAATGGATTATGCGTCGTTTTCAAGTAGAAGTGGTTACATAGAAAAATCGGAGTAACCCTCGCAACTTATTCATGAAAGCACATTATGTTAGAGATCATTCCCAAATG
This sequence comes from Anaspis maculata, assembly GCA_949128115.1. Lineage (NCBI taxonomy): Eukaryota > Metazoa > Arthropoda > Insecta > Coleoptera > Scraptiidae > Anaspis > Anaspis maculata. Next base: position 94,548,559 of record OX421963.1, on the reverse strand, counting down.
CCCCAAATTACGAAATAAAAAAAAACATGGAACACTTCAACCATAACATTCAAATTTACCGCGAAATTGTCTGGGGATATTTCATTTAATCGGTGCTGTATTGTATTGACGACAGTATGGTGTGGCGACAGTCGGTCCTCTGAGTGGCACACACTTTTTCGACCGCCGAATATGCATTTTAAATCGGAAGACTTCACAAGAGTTGCTGATAGAACTGTACAAACCGTCAACGTCAAACACTGAAATCAATGTCATTGTCGAGTTCTGGGCCGCTATTCTTGAATCGTGTGAGAAAAGTCCCTGGGAGTAAAATACATTCCGCAGTACACTGATGTAGCGAATGTTGCCTAAAATCGTGGTTTTTAGGCAACTTTCGCTGCAGAAGTGTACTACGGATTATATAAAACTCCCAGGGACTTTTCTCACAAGATTCAAGAATAGCGGCCCGCTGAACATGCGCGATGACAACTTGTCACTGTTTTCTTAGTTCGCATGACATCCGTGTAGGAGCGCCACTTCCCCGCAATATTGTGTATTGACAACCAGGGTTGACAACGCATGTGCTTGGAAATTGCAAACAATAATTAACAATAGGTAGGTATAGGTGTTGCGTGGATGTGCCACCACTTTCCCTCTTTTGTGAGATGCGCCTCTACCTGGCTCTACCCTCCACCCTCGCTCTGGGAGGTCCGGCATAGCCAGGTAGAGGCGCACCTCACAAAAGAGGGAAAGTTGTGGCACATCCACGCAACACCTATACCTATTGTAAATTATTATTTGAAATTTCCAAGCACATGAGTTGTTAATTTGGTGCAATCAGAGATAAGAATCCTAAAATCCATCTCTACCTATCCACGAACAGTAAATGATTGTATACTTACGATATGGCTTGCGGTTCGCCTTTAACCCTTTAGTCACGTTGCCCAAACTGCTTGCCTCGTCCACGCTGTACTTTCTCTCCACGCTAGTCTGTGCTTCTACGTTCCGCTTAGTTGTGCCTGCTTAGGTTTGGTACAATCATGTTACAAAAAACCACCTGTATACCTACTTGAAGAACGGTTAAAGAACCGCGTCGATCTAGTTTATAAGAAAAGTTATTTGTTTCGTCAGTGGAAACATTTCCACACTTCTTTCATCTAAACGAAAATGTTACTATGTATCCAATTGATGAACGTTGAGATCAATTATGGTGGTGTCTTTATTGAAAAATTGTATCGATATCGGTATCTAAGACATGACCTTTTTCGCAAAAATGTGGAATCTCTAAAATCTTGTTCTCTTAGAAAAATTAATTTGTGGATTGAGATAACAGATGCTTGGCAAAAGATGAGGATTTGTCAGACAAGGATCTGCTTGATGGTCTAAAACCTCTCTATTATGCTTTATCAGTCTACCCAAAAAATTACGACCTGTCTGTAATCTACTTACACAGTTATAGGTAGAACAACTAGGTTCCTAACGAAGAGATGAGAAATTCCTGAAGATGTTGATGTAGGTAGGTACCTACCTACTTATGTTTTGTCCCCATTTATTTCTCAATTTGTAGTGTGCTTGACGAGGTGCTTGAACTTCATCATCACTTGATCTATTCGTTCGTAGCATGTTTACGCATCATGTGCTGTTTCAAATACGACCGCAGTTTAGCTTGGTACAAACAATGGTTGCATCGGAACCAGTTGATTTCTTCATTCGCAGTATGTTTAGTCAAAATGTGCTTTCTCAAAGTAACCTTTTGTTTAGCTTGGTAGGAACAATGTTTGCACTGAAACCAGTTGATTTCTTCATTCACAGTATGTTTCACATGTGTTTTTTCAAGTTTGACTTTCGCTTAGATCGGTACGAACAATAGTTACACTGGAACCAGTTAATTTCTTCATCCGCAGTATGTGTACACATCATGTGCTGTTTCAAAGTTGACTTTCGTTTAGTTTGGTACGAACATTGGTTGCAAGGAAACCAGTTGATATTTTCATTCGCAGTATGCTTACTTGTCACGTGCCTTCTCAAAGTTTCCTTCAGTTTAGCTCGGTATGAACAATGGTTGCACTGGAACCATGCGATTTCTTTATTCGCGGTATGTTTATTGATCATGTGTCGGCCCAACTGCGACTTCTTTCTAGCTGAATACGAACAATAGTTGCACTGGAACCAACGAATTTTCTTTGAATCAAGTATCGACATGTCCGATTCCATTATTCCAACATTTCTGATTGTCCTTATTGCAACAGTCCTATTCAAACCTGGTGATTCCATGCCTTCAGGCTCTTTTGAAGAATCTTGTGACTCCTCTTCACACAAAGCGTGATGTTTTACAAAGGATAAACTCGAATCCGCATTGAATCTGCAGTGTTCACACAGATATCTTTCAATTTCCTCACAAAAAGTCTCATTTTCATTGTTTCCGGTCCCCAGATTATGTAGTTGTTTGTAATGTTCATACAATTCGAACTGATAGTAGCTCTTGTACTCGCAACAGATGCAAGAAAACTGTTCCGGTTCAACAATGGCATGAAACAGTTCGGCCGCATAAACGTTCTTGTGGTTCCTCTGGACATGGTTGTTGAATTGAAAGACTGATGAGGTACTATGCGAACACTGCGAACAGTTGTACTTGTCAACCATTTCTGGAAGTTCTAACCTGAAATAAGCACAGAAATCTAGAAAATTACCTATCAAGGTATTCATTATTCATTGGGAACTTACATTTTAGGATGATGAAGGGCGATGCAGTGGTTTGAACCCGTATTAGCGTACTAGGTACGTCAGGGTCAGAGGAGGACCCGGTTCGGGTTGGTTTGAAATGTGAAATCAAATGTAGAAACGGTTTTTAAAGCTCCCCACGCTATCGTTAGTACGTCAATACTGTCAATAGCTGTCAATAATGGCGTTTTCGGCTGACACGCTCAGAGCGAACCAGTCATGCGCACTGCGAAATTTTTAGAGATATTATTTGGGAGAGAGCAACTTTTCGGGATATTCGGCTGTGCTTGCTTTGCTCCACATACTTAAGGTGCGTTCAGTCAGCTTATTTAGCCGCAAGTTTTAATTTTAGTCGTAAGCACAGCATCGCTTATTGGCTGATCTGAAGAGGCTGGTTCATGACAGCACAGCCAATGAGCATCGCTGCGCTTACGACTAAAATTAAAACTTGTAATGTATCCTGGTCACGGCACCATTCTGTAATGTACCAAGGTCTTGGCACCACTCTGTCGTGTATCCTGGTCATGACATCAATTCTGTAGTGTAACCCCGTTTTCGATGTTGGCAGTGATCGTCGTTGTTTCTTCCCTTCCCCACGTCGTTTACATTTTACCTAAGTTGTGTTGAGTTCTTACTCGAGATGAGAATGTGTAGTTGGGGATGAGGTTTGATTCTTGAATGAGACGCGAATGAAATGCAAGCAAAATGAATGCTTTATTGGAAATCAATTGCAAAGTTTTGAATGAATTTGTTTCTTTTCTCAAAACACCTACTGACAGTGATAAAATGACACAACAAGAATGAAGAACAACAACACACAAAACAAGAAAAATCATTACAAATTATTTAGACGATGCAAGAATTTACAACAATGAAATGAACACAAAATCAGATTAACAAGACAAAACAAGAAATCATGAAACAGATCAAACTGTCAGTTGATCGCGAAGGAAAAGTGACGTATTCGCTGACAGGCACACATGGGAAGAACACGTCAAAGAAACCTCTGCGTATAGCTTGATTGATTGCTGAAAAATCCCTTCCCATATACCCGTAATTTCGGATAAAACTCGGCTCGGCAGCTCGATGTTTTTATTTTCGGTTTGGCAGCTCGAGGAGGTTCTTTGAAATTTTTGGTGTTGGACGGAAAATACCTACTTACCAGAAACAAGAGGGCGCCATCCGCTCATGAACGGCACAATACTGAGAAACTATCGAGAAGGAACGGCACTCCACAAAAGTTATTTTTGAGATACTTTGGCACTTCCTCCAATTTTAAAGGAAAAATGTAAATGACTGATTTGAAGACTAAATTTAGTAAATAGGAAAGCGTATTTAAAATAAAAATTAATAATTTGTATTGTAGTTAACTGCGGTACATGTGATTGAAAATGTGATGAATAAATTAAGCTTTGATATACAGGTGAGTTATAGAAAACAGACGACTTTTACAGGCCTAACGCCTTTTCTCTTCTTCTTCTCGAGCTCCGAAAATCTGGAAACCGAGAAAACAGGGTACCCTAATACACTTAAAATTTGATATCGACGTGGCGTGGGGGTTAACCTAATTCTGCAGAATTTTGTATGTCCACAGACAATGTACGCGAACGATTCACACGAATAATAAAAAAAAGGGCACCTTAACTTCTAGATTTCTTACTCTCGATGTTAGGCTCGTAGTTCTTGGAGATAGAAGAGAAGAACGTCACGGCGGCGGCCGGAAGATAATGATAAAGTTGGGACCTCTCAGCTTCAGTACGGCATACAACTGCTTCAGTACGGCATACAACTGCTTCAGTACGGCATACAGCTGCTTCAGTACGGCATACAGCTGCTTCAGTACGGCAGATAATTTCGTATAGGTGGCTTGACATTAATTCGAAACGCTGAGGTAATATTTGATCGATTTTCGTGGATCTTAATTCATCGTAGGTATACCGTGTGGGTAGTCCGTCGGTGGTGGATCTGTATTATTGAATTTAGAAGGAAAAGTAAGCAAATGACAAACTGAAGCCCGACGTCGCCGGTTGTCATTGTACTCACCAGCATCCGCACGAGATATCTTCAAATATCACAATATTTTCTCGGATCTTCCTTCATAGACAAATCTTTTTTTACTTTCAGATCAATATTGGAGTTTTTAAGAAAATCGCGGAGCTGATCCGACTACGTTTGAAAGATGTTCATTCTACTACATGAAGTTCGAAAAAGCCAGAGCTCGAAAACAAGATAAGGGTTTTTGCCGTGTGACAACAATTCGAGTGTGGAAGGAGGAAGCAAGCGCCGTTCCTACATTATAATATTTACGATGGCAACAAACTATTGAATTAAATCATAATTTCTATAACTCAAGTCTCATGAAAATAAATATGAAGTTTTAAATAAGGAAAATAAAATAAACAAACAACAACTGCCGTAACCAATCAGCTAATGAATTTTCTTAAAGGCTACACCCAAATGATCTGAACAAAAGTCAAGTGTGAATGAGTCATGATGGAATGACAGAGAAGTCACTCCAGTTATGCATTGATCAAGTCAGCGTGAATTGGTGCTTGAACCTCTTTGAAAGATTGTTTCGTTTACAAGTTATTTTTGTAACAACAAAAGGAAACCCGCTCACCAAATAATTTTCACAATTTACAAACAAAAGAAGTCAAATTGATAGATGAGTGAACAATAAACAACAGATCGGTGAACAAGTAGATGAATCAGCAATAAACAAATGATAAGTAAACAAGTGGATAAATCAGCAAGAAACAAATGATAAGTAATGGTGTAGGTGAATAAACAAGGAACAAATAATAAGTAAATGAGTAGATGAATAAACAAGAAACAAATAAGAGGTAAGCAGCTTGATAAATAAATAAGAAACAGGTAAGAGATAAATAAGTAGAGAAGTTGGAGTTGGTCATACCTTTGTAAGCAATTGGAAGAAAGAAGTATCTATAACGCTTCGCTCGAAATTCCCCAGAAGTTACTCGTCACAAACCCCACAGATACATACATTCATTCAAAACAGAACAATGGTTAGTAAACAGTAATCACATACAAGAAATAACAGTAAATACAAGAAAATCGACTCGAGTCAACCTGTGGCCCTCTCTTCGTCGTTATACATAATTTCCCTCCAAATAAGAAAGGTTAGTAGATTCAACAAGGCAGATTAATACAAGTGGAGGATCCCCCCAGGACACGGAGAAGCGGCAAGTCTCTCTTTTGCTTCCTTTACTTTCATGTATAACCCGGCAATGAACAATGAAATGAGAATGAATCATCAAAAGTACTGTTCTCTACTTAGCGGCTGATTTTGGCGTAGTGGAGTTTCTTTTTGTCGTCTTACTGTTTGTGGCGTAACTTGTGGAAAAGAAACATTTAATGAAACTTCGAAGTACGCGCGATAGCGCGGCCTTGAGGTCACTTCATGAGTGCGCAAAAAGCACACTCACTAGATTTACGGCTTTTGCCATCAATATTAAGATCATTTGGGAGTAGATAAATTACAAAAACTCAAAGCAGTGCGAAGCACCTTGATTTCAAAGGGGAAAACAGCGGGTAATGCAAGCCCGTTAAGAACAAAGAGAACAAAGGATTTCGTGTTATGTACAATAATTGTGGGGCAAAATGTGTATCAAAATACATGATTTGATGAGTAGGTGGAAGCCAAAATTACGATACAATAATCAAAGAAAGACCGACCTTGGAATTGTAAAAACAACGCACTCTCGATGCACTGAAAATCACGTGTTCTTCACCACAGCTGGTCCTCTTCTCCGTCTGCCCGCAGCTGCCGCTCGGCCGGCTCGCCTAACGCAGCGCCATCTCCCTCTCCCCGCGGCAAACACCACGAACGTCAACGACCGTACCTACTTCAGGTACCAACGTATGAACAAAACAAAGGGGGAATACCACAAACTTGCGGCTAAATAAGCTGACTGAATGTATCTTTAAATAGCTATACCCTATACCGCGCAAGAGAGACGTCCGACAGTCCGACACCTGCAATAATGGGTGCCGCCATCTTGATTGTTATTTAGGGGTTTTGGGTGTTGTGGACTGGCACCACTTCGCTACTTGGCCACTTGACTAAACACGACATTATTTTGCTTCTCCGCCAGTGATGTAAAATACCCGAGAAAATACCCGAGTTTTTCTATTTAAGGGTAAATACTCTCTAACAGGCAGGGTTCTTCTTCTTCTTCACGAGTACATTTTTTTGTACTCGAATACAAGTACCTACGAATACTTAGGGCCGTATTCATACCTCGCTTTTAAGCTAAATGCGCTATTAGAGCGATGCGCATTTAGGGGCATTTCTCATATTTCACTGTTCAAAAATACAAATTAACTCGCAAATTAATTGCAATTAAGTACAGGGTGTTCACGATAAAATTCACCCCCCTCCAGTTGATTCCCCTTCAAGATATTTCAAAGAACTAAAAACTTTTTCCTCACGATTTTTCCCAGGGACCTTAAATCGATCCTCTAAAAGTTTCTAATTGGTACCGTATATAGGGTGTGATATGTAACTTTTTTATTTCAAATGCAACACCCTATATTTTATTCCGTTATTTGATTACGCCTTTTTTTCTGATTACAAATATATATGACACTTATGATTTATTTTGACAAGTAAGTTGTCGAAAAAATAATAAAATAGGTAGTCACATAATTTTGTTTCGCGGCAAGATGGCTTTGGTTTCTACAGTTCACTTAAAAAAAAAGTTATTCTCGCAGCATTTTATCTGCGGACTTCAACTCTGCATGGAAAAATGGTCCAATTCGTTCCTAATACAGGGTGTCGCGTAATTTTTAATTTTTGATTTATTTGACTACCTATTTTATAATTTTTTTGACAGCCTCTTGTCAAAGTTAATCATTAATGTTATATATTTTTGTAATCAGAAAGAAAGGCTTCATCAACTGACGTAATAAAATATAGGGTGTTGTATTTGAAATAAAAAAGTTACATGTCACACCCTGTATACGGTACCAATTGAAAACTTTTATACGATCGATTCAAAATCCCTGGGAAAAATTGTTGAGAAAAAGTTTTTAGTTTTTCAAAATATCTCAAAGGGGAATCTCCTAGAGGGGGGGTGAATTTTATGGTGAACACCTTGTACATACAATCGCTCTTAATCGCAATAATGTATTTTTGAACACTGAAATATGAGAAATGCCCCTAAATGCGCATCGCTCTAATAGCGCTTTTAGCTTAAAAGCGAGGTAAGAATATGGCCCTTATACTTTTACCAGTGAAAGTACGAGTACGATACTTATATATGAGTACTATCAAATTTTGAGAGTATTTGAATACGAGTACGCATAATAGTTTTCCCTCGAGTTTTCCCTACGACCACCTATGAAAGTGACATTTTCTACATGTTCTTGACACTTCGAAAGTACATCATATCACACAAGTGTGATATTTTTTAAAATCGCACGCTACTTGATTAGGTAGATCCAGAAGTCTATATGGAATTTATAACCTGCGAAATCGACATTTCCCAGCTTTTCCGCCGCAAAAATTATCCACAAACACGTCCATTTTCTTATCCATACGATCTTCTGCATATATTCAATGGGAGGCATTGTTGCAAACGCATTCCAGAGGGCGCGACATAGACTTGGGACCAAATGTCAACGTCATGTCAACGTCAAGTCCAAGGTCAAGCTTGCAGTTGTCATAGTACCTTTCATTATCCAGCGCGCATACTCGTCTTCTGAAGTAATGGCGTCAAATACAAAATTTGCGAACAAATGCTAGAAAATGGCGTGAAAAACCGCCATAAAGTTGAAAAATACGCGCCGCAGCGAACAGGGTAATAGGCTAGAGGTTAATACACACTAGTGATTACTCATTTTTCATCAAAAAGTCCGCATTGTTTATTAAATTATGAATAACTGCGTTTTACATTGATCGGATGTGCGTACGCAACCCATAATGCAACCCCCAACAACTCTATTTTCAGTTTGACTAGCGAAAGTTGCCTAAAAACCACGATTTTAGGCAACACTCGCTACATCAGTGTACTGCGGAATGTATTTTACTCCCAGGGACTTTTCTCACACGATTCAAGAATAGCGGCCCACTTGTTCACAAACGTACGACACTCGGAGCGAACTTAAAAATGGCGAATAAATAGTTGACGTTGACAGCAGACAGCAGCGGAAAGTCACGGCCGTTGCTTGTCAAACTGAAAATAGAGTTGGTGGGGGTTGCATTATGGGTTGCGTACGCACATCCGATCAATGTAAAACGCAGTTATTTATAATTTAATGAACAATGCGGACTTTTTGATGAAAAATAAGTAATCACTAGTGTGTATTAACCTCTGGCCTATTACCCTGTTCGCTGCGGCGCGTATTTTTCAACTTTGTGGCGGTTTTTCTTGCGATTTTGTAGCATTTGTTCGCAAATTTTGTATTTGACGCCAAAATTTGGCGCAAGCGTTGGGTATACCACTATAATGAAAGTTACTATTGCTTGTCAGAGCGTAACTTAACCTATCTTTATTGTTTATTGTCGTCGCATGACTCGCATGGTGTTAGTGTCACCGGTACCGGGTGCTTGTCGTTTGAAAGGCAGGGCAAATGCGAGCGAAGCAGCGCGGGGCCGTCTGGCGGTTCGTGCGAGACGAAAGCCCGGCCGGTGAGACGATAAATGCAACCCACAGTGGTCCCAAGCTATCATGTTTAAGCAGGGCTCCGTTCAACTTCGGGTAAGTTCAGTTTGACTGCCCAAGGCAAAAGTTTATTTTTGTTTACTACTATAGACCCGAGGGGCTCCATATGGTATCTACTGAAGAGGCAAATGGATGCTCTGAATAAGCCACTCCTGCTTCATCCTAGCACATGGATAACGGAGAGAGAAATTAGACTATACTATACGAGAACAGGAGGACATTTCGGTATCACCAATACAAGAGTCGCGCTTCCACTCAATGAAGTCGAGGTATGAGTCCATCGTTCTATCATCAATACATTCCAATGAGTTTGAAATCATTTTGCAGTTTCCATCTACAAGCCGGACGTAAGCTGCATGATAGTAGGCATAGGCAAGCAAAATATACTACTCATGGCAAGGCATCAGGCACAACACAAGGAAGGCCATAAACCTAAAGGCTTCACAATTTTGTAGCAGTGTGGAAAACTGTCTGTAAAGAGATGGTTTGAATTATTGTAATAAGTGAAATGCTCTGGCTGTTAAAAGAACTGTATTTCATGTGTTTAATTTTCGTATACTACGCACAACGCTGTGAACATAATAACTTAACTGAACAAGTTCAAAACTTCAACATAGAACCAACATAACCTACACCTTTTCCAGTTGTAGTTCAGAATATATCAGTTGTAGTTCAGAAGACGTCAATTGCATTTCAGAATAGTAAAATGTAGTTCAGAAAGTATCAATTTTATTTCAGATTAGTCAAATGTATTTCAGAAACAGTCAATTGTATTTCAGATTGATAAATTGAATTTGAGAAAGCATCATTTGTATATCAGAAAGCGTGATTTGTATTTCAGAACATGTCATTTGTAGTTCAGAAAATAATTCATATGTATAATTTATCAATCAATGCAGCTCCAAGACAATTGTAGCATTTGTCGTTCTTCAGTGCTGCGGAAGCCGGTCGTGCGATTAACACCACCGCAGGCATCTGTTACACAGAAGATATCTGCAGTTCATCATACAAGAAGATCAAGAGTTCGAAGCTGTGGCTGTGCAAAAGTGCCCCAATTTGCAGGAGTCCGAATAAAATTGATACTTTCTGAACCACATTTTACTAATCAGAGATGCAACTGATGTCTTCTGAACTACAATTGACGCCTTCTGAACTTCAATTGACGCTTTCTGAAATACAATTGACATAATCTGATGTACAGTTCACGTTTTCTGAACTACATTTGATAAATCTGAAATACAATTGACGCCTTCTGAACTACAAGTGACTAATCCGAAATACAATTGACGCTTTCTGAACTACACTTGATAAATTCTGAAATTCAATTGACGATATCTGAAATACAATTGATATTTTCTGAACTACAACTGGAAAAGGTGTAGATCCCTTCATGCACCTCAGCAATGTCAATATTTTGTTATGATTCTTGTCTCCATCTGTCTGGTAGAATGGAGCAGGAAGGGTTTATTCAGAGCATCTATTCACCAGAGTACCATACCGGGCCCGGATCTACGATAAAAGTGAATAAAAATGTATTTTTTTCTTTGGCAGTCAAACTGAGCTTACCCGGAGTTTGGGGCCGCGTCCTGACTCTAGTTGCAAGAGCCCACGGCATCCTCATGAACGATTCAATAACGATACGATTCAAAAATTCCAATTTATGTTCACGGTGACATTTCCAAATATTTGACGTTTATTCATTTGACACCACGCGCTTGTTTATGCAATCTAGGCTAGATAAAATCCCTAGAGGTCCCAGCCAACTGCAGCGCCTCCTGGCGGAAGCAAAATCGTCCATGCCTCCCATTGTAAAGAACACCTTTCACAATCATTTAATGCCCACTCGGAATCCCACACTTACCACTTTATCTATAATTACGTAATTTACAAGTATTATCTTCCAGCTCAGATTCAAGCATTCAAGAATTCCCATAATCAAACTCATGTTTTGTGCATTGTTGCATGTTGCATTAGATAAAAACTTCAATGGCGCGGGCAGCTAACTGCGGACTAACTGTCAAAGATAGGCAACCAGTGTGTTTGGTGGACCAACAAATGGAATTTAGCATCTAAACTGATTGACAATTGAACTGAAACGCCTAAAAATCAGGTGCGTTTTCAAATTGAAATAGCTTGAAAAATCTTTGACGGATTCCAGAAATTCAGGCATGTGAGGAAAGATCATTTCTTTGACTATCGAGTGCTTGTATCGATGATAAGTTTGATTGCACAGTTTGTCATATACAGGGTGCCAACGGAGAGCGTGCAGATATGGGCAATATTTCACCTTGTACAACTTACGAAAAAAAAGTCCGAGATTTTTTCTATCACCTGCTTTTGAAAAGTTGTATCATTATGCCGAAACGGTCTTAGAATTCAGACCCTAACTTTATTTTTCAAAAAATTGTGCTCAATAGGGTCCTTGCAAGATTTTTTTATTGCCTCCAATGATGCTTTGGTAGCCAAATAGCACCACAGACTGAACGGTTTTTCGAAAATCTTGATATATCATTTTATTTTGTAAATTTAAAACACAAAAACTGTTAGGCATGCAACTTCCATGCACCGATGTGTCAGCTGCGGGATGACGTCATCGTGCCCCGGGCTGGGGCTACTTGATTCTACACTAACAGATTGCGACTACGAATTTTAAATGTTTGACATATCTCACTGTCACCGTCTCAGACGTCTGTGAGACTGACACTCAATTCAGGTTGAAAAGCGCGCAGCACGAGCTTGGGGATGGCCCTGACACGTGAGCAAGGGCGACGGCGCTGTTCGCGGCTCCAAAATTGAAACAGGTCTGTAAAATAATGAAGATTTGAATTTTCGCGGGGTTTCAGGGCGCAGGGCTGCAACCTCGCAAAGAAAAAAAACTTGCAAACGAAAAATAGAACTCTCGGGCTGACGTCATCGTGGTCATACAAGGTCATTGTAGAAGCGACCGTGTTTTTGGCGCGAAAAAAAAATTCAAACTTTGATCTTCATTAAAAGGATGGACCAACCTTTTTGATTTTTTTTTTGAGTGGAAATTATTGTGGATAACGTTTTGAATGATTTTATGAAGTAATCGTCTCAACATAAAATTCATGCAAGGACCCTATTTTCTGAAATGCGCACTTTCTGATTAAGAAGAAGAAATAGAGACATTGTTTGTTTTCAAACGGCGTCCATATTGAATTTGCTTGAGAAGATTTTCATTTGAGCCTCCTCTGAGCTTTCAAATGAGGTATTGCATACCTTTTACTAAAGGGGTGATTTCTAGGGGTAGTTTCAGGAAAGGTTTTGTACTATCATCGTAGAAAACACCATCATTTAAATGAAACTGTTAGTAGGCAAAAGTTATTTCAACTCGTAATCGTAAATAACGCATCAAGGTAAAGGCTATGCGATATTGAAGGGATAGTTTCGGGTAAATATGTGAATGAAATCATCGTAGCGCAAACTATTGCGACATATTTTTAAAAAATTCCAACAAATGAGGTATTTCGGGAGTACTGGTTTTTAACGGGTAAATTTAAAGTTGTTCCAGTCACACCACGTATTTGTTGTTTTTTAAAAAAGGTTTAATTGACAATTGTTTCGAGGAAGACCCTCATCATCAGAAACTGTTAAATAAAGAAAATATTAGATACAGAAATAAGAAAGAACAATGGTACAGGCTTACCTATTAAAAAAGTGTATAAATTGCTTGTTTGTAAAAGATTATTGATAAAAATTGGCAGTAAATTGACAGTAAATAAAAAGATGGCATGAGAACCTGTACTATTGTTGACTATAAAGGTGATTATAAAGGTAAATAGGTATAAACAATATTAGATAACAATACTTGTTTTTGTGGGTATTAAAAGAAGCACTTTGAAAGAACAGCTTTAAAAGAACAGGAACAACTATTTTGATGTGTATTTTTGAATTGCTTTTACTAAAATTGAGAATGTATCTTTACCTAAAAGGCATTCTGTTTGTTCATTCAAACTGTTGCTTCTAGTGTTACATAAAGATTTAGTTATTTCTAGTGATTCTAAAAGAAGTCTTCTTCTGTATTTATATTCTGTTTGTAAAATTTTGAAATTTCTGTCTAAATTGAAGTTATGGTGTGATATGATTATATGTGAACTGAAATGTGATTACTTAGTTTTTGTGTTGAGTAAAAAGAAATAGTGATGTCAGGATTATTTTGTTTGAAAATACGAGAAATTTTGATTGATGTATGTCCAATATATGGAAAACTTTTGAAAATTCTATTTTGTTGAATTGAACATTGATTGAAAGAAAATTTGTAAATAAATCTGTTGAACAGTTTATTGATATTATTTATTTTTTTTTTACTCAACACAAAAACTAAGTAAACTCATTAATACAAAAGATATACTACCAGATCTTTTCAAATCTGGTGTCTATGAATTGAACTGCCAAAACTGTGAAAGTGTTTATATTAGCCAATCAGGTAGAAAGTTTGAGACAAGAATTAAGGAGTATGTTAGTGAAATTAATAAAGCAAATATAATTGGTTTCTTTGACGCAAAATCACATTTCCATCACACGTACCATCAACGATTACCTAAGTGTCCATCCAAATACACATGCCCAACAACTTTTCCGCAGAAAAATCCTTGCAGTTCGAAGACTGAAACCAGAGGGAAGACTGAAACGAGATGATCTTGGCGACCTTCCAACTAGATTTTAATTTCACCTCCTATACCGACTACTTCCGAGCATTGATGACGATCCAGCAGTTTGGACTTAATTATATCAGAATTTGTGTATAATTAAACTTGCACAGGAACCAGGGAGGTGTCACTGGACACTCCCTTACATTTCATTTTTATTACCTACATAAGAATTACTTATTGCCATATTTCGACAGGTTGTAATTTTCTGGGGGAACAGGCTGTTTTCAACGGTTAACGGAATAAAATGGTGACATTATTCGAGATAACAATCTTATAGAAATGAACTTGAAAATGGCTGAAGATACAAAGTGGTTTTCAATAAACAATTTCCTCTAAAATCAAGATCATGAAGGAATGAAATACACTTCAAATACATATAATACCTACCTATATTATATGTAATTTCTGGATAATTTGAACAGAACATTTGTCCAACAAAAAATTTCAACTGGCATTTCTGACTTTCAACTGGCAGTTCCCACCTTAAACTGGCAGTTCCGACTTTAAACTGGCAACTTCGACTTTACACTGTGTAATGTACCCATGGTTGATGGGACCATTTCTGTAGTGTTTCATCCTGGTCACGGCACCATTCTGTAGTGTATCCAGGTCACTGGACCACTTCTGTCGTGTATCCTGGTCACGGCACCATTATGTAGTGTGACGTAGTTTATCCTGATCACGGCACCATTCTGTAATGTACCCATGGTTGATGGGACCATTTCTGTAGTGTTTCATCCTGGTCACGGCACCATTCTGTAGTGTATCCTGGTCACGGCACCATTCTGTAGTGTACCAAGGTCTTGGCACCACTTCTGTAGTGTATCCTGGTCACGGCACCATTCTGTAGTGTAACCCCGTTTTCGATGTTTGGCTGCGATCGTCGTTGCTTCTTCCCTTCCCCACGTCGTTTACATTTTACCTACGTTGTGTTGAGTTCTTACTCGAAATGAGAATGTGTCGTTGGGGATGAGGTTTGATTCTTGAATGAAACGCGAATGAAATGCAAGCAAAATGAATGTTTATTGAAAATCATGAGTAAAGTTTCTGAATGAATTTGTTTCTTTTCTCAAAACACCTAACAACAAGGAATTGACAGTGATAAAATGACACAACATGGATAAAGAACAACAAAACATGAACAAATGAAACAAGAAAAATCATTACAAATTGTTTAGACAATGCGGGAACTTACAACAATGAAATGAACACAAAATCAGATTAGCAAAACAAAACAAGAAATCATGAAACATGTTGAACTGTCAATTTGATCGCAAAGAAAAAGTGACGTAATCGCTGACAGGCACACATGGGAAGAACACGTCAAAGAAACCCATGCGTATAGCCTGGTTGATTGCTGAAAAATCCCTTCCCAAATGATCTGAACAAAAGTCAAGTGTGAATGAGTCTTGATGAAATGACAGAGAAGTCACTCCAGTAATGCATTGATCACGTCAGCGTGAATCGGTGCTTGAACCTCTTTGAAACGTTTGCTTCGTTAACAAGTTATTTACGTAACAACAAAAGGAAACTTCACGCTCAGTAATTTATGTTACAATTCACAAACAAAAGAAGTCAAACTGATAGAAAAGTAAACAATAAAGAAACGATCGGTAAACAAGTAAATAAATCAACCAGAAACAAATGATAAGTAAACAAGTGGATAAATAAACAAGAAACAAATAAAAGATAAATATGTAGATAAATAAACAAGAGACAGGTGAGAGATAAATAAGTAGAGAAGTTGAAGTCGGTCATACTTTTTGTAAGCAATTGAAAGGAAGAAGTATCTTTAACGCATTCGCCCGAAATTCCCCAGAAGTTACCCATCAAAAAACCCCCAGATACATACTCACATTCAAAACAGAACAATGGTTAGTAAACAGTAATCACATACAGGTAAATAACAGTAAATACAAGAAAATGGACTCGAGCCAACCTGTGGCCCTCTCTTCGTCGTTTTACATAATTTCCTCCCAAATAAGGAAAGGTTAGTAGACCCAACAAGGCAGATTCATACAAGTGGTGGACCCCCCCCCCAGGACACGGAGAAGCGTGCAAGTCTTCTTTCCTTCGTTTACTTTCAGGTATAACCCGACAATGAACAATGAAATGAGAATGAATCATCAAAAGTACTGTTCTTTACTTAGCGGCTGATTTGGGCGTAGCAAAGTTTCTTTTTGTCATCTTACTGTTTGTGACGAAACTTGTGGAAAAAAACAATTAATGAAACCTCAAAGTACGCGCGATAGCGCGGCCTTGAGGTCACGTCATGAGTGCGCAAAAAGCACACCCACTAGATTTACGGATTTTTCCATCAAAATTCAGATCATTTGAGGAGTAGATAACTTACACAAAATTCAATGCAGTGCGAAGCACCTTGATTTCAAAGGGGGAAAACTGCGGGTTATGCAAGCCCGTTGAGAACAAAGAGAATAAAGAATGTCGTGTTATTTACAATAATTTCGCGGACAAAATAGGTATCAAAATGCGTGATTTGGTGAGTGGGTGGAAGCCGACATTACGATACAATAATCAAAGAAAGACCGACCTTAAATTGTAAAAACGACGCACTCTCGATGCACCGAACCGTTCACGTCTTCGTCACAACAGCTGACCCTCTTGTCTGCCCGCGGCTGCCGTTCGCCCGGCTCGCCTAGCACAGCACCATCTCCCTCTTCTATCGGCAAACGTTACCAACGTCAACCGAACGTACCTACTTCAGGTACCAACGTACAAACAAAACAAAGGGGGAATACCACAACTGGCATATGAAGTGAAAAAAAGGCTTTCAAATACTTTAATAAATATATATATTGCGATCATTATTTACATGTAGAATGAATAATAAGATAGGTACTCACATCGAAAAGTAAGATGAGTCTTAAGGTAGATAGGCATATAAAAATATATTCGTTGTATAGGTACTGGGTGTCAACAATCAGAGGTACAATCTCGCAGTTTTGACAGTTTTAAAGCTCATACTTCTACGAAATTTGGCAGGTATAATTTAGACCGGAAATAGTGAATTTTGCTTCAACTTGACCCCTCTGCAACTTCCAAGTTCGCCAGATGCGAACTTAAATTCCATCTCCTTTGCTATTTTATGTTTTCAAGATGGTTTAGATTCACCTGCTTGCGCTGGGTCACGTCTACATACAAAATGAGTTCCACTCCAACAGCTACAAAACCGCAAAATATGAGCTGCGACTTTTTGACATCCGTCTGAGTTGAAGGCAAGTAATGTGCCAGCATGATTGCAAAGCAAGTGGCTTCAAAATACTGCTAATGTTCTCCATTTTCGCGTACCTCCCCTGGATCCATCTGCAATTTGCTCAGCAGCTCGTTCAACTTGTCCGCTTTCCGCTCTTCGTTCTTCTCGATGATGGTGCAAAGGTGCTCGGTCAGCATCTCCTTCTTCTCCAGCTTCTGGTGCAGCAGCAATTTGGCCTCCAAAAACTCCTTTTCGATTTTGTGATACTTCTTCCTGTATGTGCACAGAACAAAATGAATTAATTGATGATAATATCACTCATCTTCTTCCATAATTATTATCGTCAGTGATGTGACAATACCTAACCCAGCTCCTAGTTCGCAATTTGGTCTTGGCGATTCTAGGTAATGCAATCGCGTTTATAATCAGTTTCACCGCTTTTTTCGTTAGAGTAAGCCATGAAAAAATGTGTTTTGTTGGTGCGAATGCTACGATGCTTCTAGGTCTCAGCAGCTAGTTGTTTAGTGGAGGTATTTTTTGAAGGTCTCCGCCCAAAAACCCGAAATGTGATTTTTTCTCGCCGGAAAATATGGAGTGAACCGTCATTTTACCTTAGGATGTTTGTTTTGCCAAAGATGATAATTTTCGAACGGATAGAAGTCTTGAGGTCCTCTCAAGAGTGTCGAACCGATTTTGAACTCATATTATCAGCTTTGTCAAGAATTTCTCAAAAATCATAGAATTTGGAGCCAGAATTGAAAAAATGCCACGAGGCCAAAAATCGGGATGCATGAAACTCAGAAACTTATACAACTACTCTTTTAGCCCCATTCGATTTTGAGATGAGTACGAAAAGCGAGTTAAGCATAACTTGCGATTAATTTGAAATTTGGAAAAAAGCAGAATGACGACGACTCAACTTTTATTTCGAGTGCCTTTGCCCTTGATCTGGTAACTGGTAATCATGTCTGTTGGCGGTATTTTTGCAAGGCATTCGGCCTGAAAATCAAGAAGTGATTACTCCTTGCCAAAACAGTGTCTGGCGAAAAAAGTGAATCGCCGTAGTAACTTTGGGACGTTTATTTTGCCAAGGTAATTTTTTGATGAAAAAAAAGTCTCAAGGTCCTCTTCAAGTGTCTTCGAACCGATTTTGAACTCGATTTCATCAGCTTTGCAAAGATTTTTTCAAGAAACATGGAATTTGGATCAGAATTGTGAAAATACCACGAGGCCAAAAACCAGGATGCATTAAACTCAGACACTTATTCAACTCCTGTTTCGGCATCATTCTATTTCTGGACGAGTCCAAAAAGCGGGTTAGACGTAACTCAAGATTATTTGAAATTTGAAAAAAGCGCTAGAATGAGGATTCAAGTTTTATATCGAGTGCTCATACCAATAATCTAGTATTCACGTCTGTCGGAGGAGGTTTTTGAAGGCCTCTGGCCCGAAAATCTAAAAAGTAAGAATCATCAATTTCAGTGGTCACCACTAACCTAACAGCATCAGCGAAGTGCCACCAACCATTAAAACAATGTCTCTTATCGACCGCGCCAAATTTTCAGTCACGTTTTCCTATTTTCTCTATGTACCTAACTCGAAAGCTTTCACTTACGCATACCTACATCACGTTGCGACGATAGTGACAGCTTTCACATTAAACAATAGCACATCTAGACAATTAGCTGCCCCACTGGAGCATTGACATTCCTTTTCCTTTAGTACTGTCGCGCTTGGGCATCATCAATTTAAGTTGCCACCACTAACCTAACAGCATTAGCAAAGTGCCACCAACCATTAAAACAATGCCCCTTATCGGCCGCGCCAAATTTTCACTCGCGTTTTCCTATTTTCTCCATGTACCTCTCACGTTTTCCTATTTTCTCTAGGTACCTAACCCGAAAGCTTTCACTTACGCATACCTACATCACGTTGCGATGATAGTGACAGCTGTCACATTAAACAATAGCACATCTAGACAATTAGCTGCCCCACTAGAGCCGTGTCATTCCATTTCCTTTAGTACTGTCGCGCTTGGGCATCATCAATTTCAGTGGCCACCACTAATCTAACAGCATTAGCGGAGTGCCACCAACCATTGAAACAATGTCCCTTATCGACCGCGCCAAAATTTCACTCACGTTTTCCTATTTTCTCCATGTACTTCTCACGTTTTCCTATTTTCTCTATGTACCTAACTCCAAAGCTTTCACTTACGCAAACCTACATCCCGTTGCGATGATAGTGACAGCTGTCACATCAAACAATAGCACATCTAGACAATTAGCTGCCCCACTGGAGCATTGTCATTCCATTTCCTTTAGTACTGTCGCACTTGGGCATCATCAATTTCAGTTGCTACCACTAACCTAACTGCATCAGCGAGGTGCCACCAACCATTAAAACAATGTCCCTTATCGGCCGCGCCAAATTTTCACTCGCGTTTTCCTATTTTCTCCATGAACCTCTCACGTTTTCCTATTTTCTCTTTGTACCTAACTCGAAAGCATTCACTTACGCATACCTACATCCCGTTGCGATGATAGTGACAGCTGTCACATCAAACAATAGCACATCTAGACAATGGGGTACTTGCCCAATTTTTTTTTATTGGCTTAATCGATAGTGTGGTTGAAAATGATGTACCCGTATTTTTTCTTTTTCCTAAATTCCCAAAATTGCGGCCGTGATGCGTGTTTTCAAAATATATTTGTGACGTCACAAATATACTAAAAACTAAACAAACAGCACTGTTGGATTGGAAACTCAAAAAACTGTTAGAGTGACATTACAATATTTGAAAAATACAGACATGAAAATCCCACTGACGTTTCCCTACTGTTACCAACCCTTTGAAAAATAAAAAAATTAAAAAAATCTTCTTAACCAATGGATATTTTTCGGAAATTTTCAGGAAATACTCTTTATCACTCTTGTTGATGATCAAAAGTATTTTCAGTCAAATCTGTTTCATTGGCAAGTACCCCATTAGCTGCCCCACTGGAGCATTGTCATTCCATTTCCTTTAGTACTGTCGCGCTTGGGCATCATCAATTTCAGTGGCCACAACTAACCTAACAGCATTAGCGAAGTGCCACCAACCATTAAAGAAATGTCCCTTATCGACCGCGCCAAATTTTCACTCACGTGTTCCTATTTTCTCGATGTACCTAACTTGGAAGCTTTCACTTACGCATACCTACATCACGTTGCGATGATAGTGACAGGTTTCACATTCAACAATAGCACATCTAGACAATTAGCTGCCCCACTGGAGCATTGTCATTCCATTTCGTTTGGTATTGTCGCGCTTGGGCATTATCAATTTCAGTGGCCACCACTAACCTAACAGCATCAGCGAAGCGCCACCAACCATTTAAACAATGTCCCTCATCGACCGCGTCAAATTTTCACTCACGTTTTCCTATTTTGTCTATGTACCTCTCACGTTTTCCTATTTTTTCTATGTATCAAACTCGAAAACTTTCACTTCCACGCATACCTCCATCACGTTGCAATGATAGTGACAGCTGTCACATTGAACAATAGCACATCTAGACAACTAGCTGTCCCACTGGAGCATTGTCATTCCATTTCCTTTAGTACTGTCGCGCTTGGGCATCATCAATTTCAGTGGCCACCACTAACCTAACAGCATCAGCGAAGTGCTAACAACCATTGAAACAATGTCCCTTATCGGTCGCGCCAAATTTTCACTCACGTTTTCCCATTTTCTCCATGTACCTCTCACGTTTTTCTATTTTCTCTATGAACCTAACTTGAAAACTTTCACTTTCACGCAAACCTACATCACGTTGCAATGATAGTGACAGCTGTCACATTGAACAAAGATCACATCTAGACAACTAGCTGCCCCACTGGAGCATTACCATTCCATTTGCTTTAGTACCCAGACAGCACGAAATGTTTTGAAAATATTTGGTAGTAGTTGATGAATATTTACAACATTCTATAAATGTTTACAAAATATTCGTCACAAATATTACAGAAATATTAAGGTGAAATATTGTACCAACATTCAGCAAATATTTTGAACATTTATTGAATATTTAGCAATGAATATTATCAAAATATTTAGTGAACTAATTTCTCTAATATTTACAGTATTCTAGGCAATGTGGTTTCCGGTTTTTGTTTTGGTCAATTGCACGGAGCTTTGAAATATATAGTTGTGTTGTGTTTTGTGTTGAAGAGATAGCGTTTCAAATCCCTTCGACTTCAAGTGTAGTTTGCCTTAAATTAGCAAAACTCGGTTTGCGGTCCTGAAATTGCCTTTTTAACGGCCTACAATAGGTTTTTTCTATGTTACGATTGAAATGATTCATAATGTCGTGAAATACATCCGTTGTTTTATTTGTTTTGTACAAATATGTCACTTTAATTTATTTCGACACCAATTGGTAATTTATGTAGCAAGTACGCGGATAGATAAATCCGCGTGTTTAGGGACGAGGCGGTAGCCGAGTACCCCTAAAAGTGGATGAGCCGCTGAATCTTTCAGATATATAGTTAGCGAAATTCATATAGCGAACATCTGCGTGTTCACATAGTA
The DNA here is from genome assembly GCA_949128115.1 of Anaspis maculata. Taxonomy (NCBI): domain Eukaryota; kingdom Metazoa; phylum Arthropoda; class Insecta; order Coleoptera; family Scraptiidae; genus Anaspis; species Anaspis maculata. The sequence continues at coordinate 94,526,713 of OX421963.1, read as the reverse complement.
GTTTACCCAGAACCACTGAATCTTCTCAACGGCCCCGTAGCACAGGTGGTCAGTATCTGCCTGTGGTGCGGAGATTGCGGGTTCGATTCTTGCTGTAGCCTGGGCGTTGTGTCGTCTTTGAAAGGCAATTTTTCAGCTAAATCAATTGTATATGAAATAAAGGCGAGCTCCTATGACCAAAAAAGGCCAATAAGAAGAAATAAAACAAACTTTTTTTAAAATTTCTAAAAATACCCGGTTCTAAATGTTTTCAAAATATTTTTGGCAAATATTGTACAAATATTAAAAAGCGGGACATCAAAACATTCAATAAATATTTATACAATATTTACTGAACGAATTCCAATATTTTATAAATATTATAATATTTGGCTTTTAATATTTCACAAACATTTTGAAAATGTTAATGTGCTGTCTGGGTACTGTCGCGCTTGGGCATCATCAACTTCAGTGGCCACCCCTAACCTAACAACATTAGCGAAGTGCCACCAACCATTAAAACAATGTCCCTTATCGATCGCGCCAAATTTTCACTCACGTTTTTCTATTTTCTTCATGTACCTCTCACGTTTTCCTATTTTCTCTATATACCTAACTCGAAAGCTTTCACTCACGCATACCTACATTACGTTGCGATGATAGTGACAGCTGTCACATTAAACAATAGCACATCTAGACAACTAGCTGCCAAGACGTTAGCATGAAATTAGCATTGTACCATTTGTACCAACACAGCACATTTCTTCCACTGAGAAGGTAGGTATTGTCCAAGGTATTTTTACACAACTGATTATAGCAATCTTTTCCTTGAATAAGATTCTTTTAATTGGGTAATAAGTATGAAACGCCAAAGTATTCTTTAATGGGGATAATTTGGATGAACAAATTAATGTAAGGCATAAATGGCAAACAAAGAATTAGGTGTGTACTATCAATTTACAATTTGAAAAATGTCTTTTCAAAACTGAGCCAGGATGTGACTGACCTGATAGTAGACAAAGTGGAGCCTGATAGTAATATAGTTATTACAATCACAGAGATTACAATGCTGACAATCATAACTACTTTGGCGTTCCATAGGTAAGTAAACTAGAATTTAACTGGGAAAATTAGAATACTAACTGGCAATCCGTGAAGTCGACGCTGGCCGCCTCGATCTGTTTCCTGAGTATTCTCACGTCGCAAGACAGCAACGCGTCCAAATGCTGAAACTCCTCCTGGATCTCCTGCAGGCGCTGGGCTTCCTCTTGCGTGCGTTTCGTCCTGTCGGCCAGCGCCTTGGACAGGACCTCCTTGCGCTTCCGGTTCTGCTCTTCGATGAGCTTCTGGCGCGCTTCGAACTCTTCCAGATTCATCTTTTCTTTGCGTCTTTCCATTGGAGCAATCGTTTCGATTTTTTGTTCTTCCAGTAGTTTTGTTTCTCTATTTCTTGTTTCATCTACCATTTGATCTAATGCTTGGTTCTCCAAAGACACCTCGACTAGCACGGCTTCTGGCATTATTGCTTCAATATTTGGTTGCGTTACAGCTTCTCGAGTAGAGCTCAGCTTGGCATTTTCAGGTATCGGAGCTTCAGTGGAAATGATGCGTTTTATTTCGTTGCTCTTGCCACTGTTTTTCTTAGCAGGTTTCTTCAGCGCAACTGTAAATAATGTAAATTAGGCCGTTGACTTTACTTGCAATACAATAACATCAGCTTTATTACCTACCTAGTTTCTCTGGAGGTTTTTGGCTTAGCTTTTCATTAGTTTCATTGTTTTTACCATTATTGTTGAATTTCCTTATGTCTTCTTCGCTGAAGCCCGAGAAAGACATTTTTTCATTTTCTCGTGGCCGCAGATTTAAAAAAAAACACTTCAAAAACAACAAAACAAAATGCTAATTAGATCCATTACAAAACTGACAACATGGCAAGTGGCGCATGCATGTTGCGCATGTGTGACTCGGTTATTAGCACTAGTAACATAATACGTGGGCTAGCATAAAAGTTTTAATTCTTATATTATGGTACTACGATGTTTTAGTTCCTGGCAGGACTAGAGGTTTGATGTTCAGCTCAGCTT